>OX392429.1:0-677500 GCA_947623395.1 Synanthedon tipuliformis | reverse complement strand
CGCTCTCATCACCGTCACTATCATCATTTTCATTCGTTTCATCGTCCGATACGCTTTTGTGGTCAGATTGCATATTCGGAACTGCAATTAATCGGATTTACAATCAGAACTAAGTGTCATAATCCTATTATCCTATTATATAATATTATAAATGCGAAAGTTTGTATGTATGTATGGATGTTTGTAACTCTTTCACGCAAAAACTACTGAACCGATCACCATGAAATTTTGCATACACGTTGTCTGGGACACCAGAAAGGACATAGGGTACCTTTCACCCAGAACGCGGACGAAGTCGCGGGCGTCAGCTAGTAAATTATGATTTTCGATATAGTTTTTTTTAAATTATTTTTGATATATGTAGTTACAAATAAAATTTGAAAGTTTGACTACGTTTTAATCATTTGACTGTTTAGTGTGAGCAATTCATAAATACCATTAAACCTAAGATTTATTATTTATTATTAATAATTACAGAGAAAATATTATAATAGTAAACATCCTATATGTACATTTAAAAATAAAAGAGAAATATATTATATATAACTACATAATTACTTATCTAAGAAACAAATACAATAATTTTAATCACTATAATAATAAATAAATAAACTTTAAAAATTAACTAATTTTTTTATTTATTGTCAGAACACAATTTATTGAATAGTTTTCTTATTTTTTTGAGAAAAGTTTATGGTGCCCAATATATTGGACGGGTGCCAACATTAGGTCATCTTACCCTACTTTTTTTTTCTTTTTTTTTTTTATTATAAATACAAAACATCCATGACTCAGGTGCAAAGGTAAAAAACATTTGCCCTAGCGGGATTCGAACCCGCGTCCGTTTGGTTACTAGCCACAGACCAAATTATTATTATTAACAAATGTTAATAAAACCTCCCCCCCGATCATCTTATATGGTATTGAGGATGTTAATAAACTCACTGAATTCTTAGCGACAGTAGCAGCAAGAGACACATTTAAATATAAGATTGTGAATAAAAACCAAATAAGAATTATTAGTGAAGATGTGGATATCTACAAAAAGCTTATATCAGCTATTAGAGAGAAAGGACTTATTGGCCATACTTTTAATAGAAAAGAGGAAAGAAATTACAGGCTGGTAGTTAAGAATTTACACCATACAACTCCGCACCAATCTATTAAAGCTGCATTTGAAGAAACGGGCAACATTGTAATTGGAGAAATCATCAATGCTAGATTTGGACCAGACAAAAAGCCTACCTCCTCGTTCTTTGTAAATCTCCAATCAGGACCTAATAACAAAGCTGCCAAGCAAATCAGATATATCTATCACCAAGTTGTCACCATAGAAGATCCCAAAAAAAGAAACACCATAGTCCAATGTCAAAGATGTCAACAGTACGGACACACCAAAAATTACTGTATGAGGCCAGCTCGTTGCCTTAAATGTGCGGAATCACACCTGACCAAAAACTGCCCAAAGGTTGATCGCTCTACACCAGCTATATGTGCTCTCTGCCATGGTCCTCATCCTTCAAACTACAAAGGCTGCGAAGTCTACAAAGAGATACTGGCCAGAAAAACTCAGAAGCGAACTCACATAACAAGTGGAAGAAATCCATCTCAACTTGCCACCACTGCACACAATAACCAAACAGAACTGAGCACAAACCACAGCCACAACAACGCTCAAACAGCAAAGAGGTACAGCGAAGTTCTCAAGACTAAACTGCCAGATCAATCTTCCAACCCTCAAATTGTGCCAGAAACTTATCAACAATTATCAAACACAAGAATAGAAGAAATATTCATCAAACAATCCCAAAAAATAGACATTATCTTACAACAAATGAGCAACATGTTGGGGCTCTTGACAACACTGGTCAATAAACTGACTTCAAATTTAATAAATTAAAAATAGCCACTTGGAACGCAAATGGTCTAACTCCCAACAAAATGGAGGTCGAAATGCTGTTAAAAATGCATGACCTAGATATCCTACTTATATCTGAGACCCATTTCACTAGCAATAGTCAGATAAGGATAAGAAATTACAACATTTACACAACGAACCACCCGGATGGAACTGCGCACGGAGGTACAGCTATCTTAATTAGATCTTCAATTGAACACCACGAGCTTATTCAGTTCCAAACAGACCATATTCAGGCTACCACGGTGAATATTCGAGATAGAAATGGCCACTTCAATATCTCGTCAGCATATTGCCCCCCAAAGCACGGAATAACAGAAGAACAGTTTACTGCATACTTCAAAAGTCTAGGACCTCGTTTCATAACTGGGGGAGACTGGAACTCTAAGCATCTGCACTGGGGCTCGAGACTAATTACCACGCGAGGCAGAGAACTTAAAAAGTGTGTTGTTAAAAACCACCTAACAACAATAGCTACATCTGAGCCTACCCACTGGCCAACTGACCCAAGTAAATTGCCGGATGTCCTGGACTTCTTCCTAATGAAGGGACTCTCTAGACTCTTTTACAAAATTGACTCATGCCTTGATGGAACCTCAAACCACATTCCTGTTATTCTAACAATCAGTGGCAATGTCTTGGAGAACCAGAGTAAACCTAGGCTGTATAATAATCGGACTAACTGGAAACTTTTTCGATCCCTGGTTGAGGATTCTTTGCAGTTGCGGGTTTCCTTAAAAAACGATGATGAAATTGATGATGCGGTCTTGGCGTTCACAGTTGCGGTCCAGAGGGCTTGTTGGAATAGCACAAAGGAAGTAAATCGTAGGAATGTAAGACAGGCTTATGTACCACAAGAAATTAAAATAATGATACTAGAGAAAAGGAGACTACGCAGAGTGTGGCACTCTAGTAGGCACCCCTGTGATAAAAGGGTGTTTAACAACTATAGTAAAATTCTGAAACAAACCATAAAAGAAGCAGAAAATGCCTCAGTTGAGTCAAACCTTTTGTCGCTAACTGCTACTGCAAACACTGACTACTCCCTCTGGAAGGCATGTAAAAGTAAGAACCAACCGATAAACCCAAAGCCACCTTTACGACTAGAAGGAAACAGGTGGGCCAGAACTAAGCAGGAAAAGTCGAATGCTTTCGCTGATCACCTTGCCAAAGTATTTGTTCCTAACGAAGCTACCCCTGGCTCTAGTGAAGCTGACATAGACGATGTTCTCCAACAAGACTTCCAACTTGATATGCCTTTAAAAATAGTGACACCAGGAGAAGTTACAAGAACCATCCGCCAACTTGATAATAAAAAAGCCCCAGGATTTGAACTCATAGACAAAAAGGTCCTGTCAGAATTGCCGCGTAAAGCAATAGTATATCTAACTACGTTATTTAATTGTATTATCAGAACATCTTACTTTCCTGCAATATGGAAGGTTTCACAAGTGGTCATGATCTATAAGCCTGGAAAGCCAACTCATGAACTGTCATCTTACAGGCCAATTAGTCTACTGCCGATAATATCCAAGATCTTAGAAAAGATACTACTCAGACGACTCTTGTGTGCTATAAATGAAAAATCCATAACTCCAGACCACCAATTTGGATTCAGACCAGAGCACGGCACCATTGAACAAATACACAGAGTGTGCAGACATATCAGTGATACCCTTGAGAAGAAGGAATATTGCTCTTCGGCGTTCCTTGACGTTCAGCAGGCCTTCGATCGGGTATGGCATAAGGGATTGCTCTGTAAAATTAAATTACTACTACCTCACAGTTTTTATCAAATACTAGAATCATATCTCACCAATAGAATATTCCAAGTCAAAGAGGACGACTGCTCATCAGGTTTTCATGAGTTACTTGCGGGTGTGCCACAGGGCTCCGTTCTCGGCCCGGTTTTGTACACTATATACACTTCAGATCTGCCATTAACACCAGGAGTTACTATTGCTACATATGCAGATGATACGGCAATATTAGCCTCTAGTAAAGACCCTGCAGATGCCACGGCGAAACTTCAACAAAGCCTCGATGAAATAAGCAGCTGGTTTGACAAGTGGCGTATAAAAGTTAGTGCCAATAAATCAGTGCAAGTCACCTTTACACTGCGAAGAGATACTTGTCCTGTTGTTAACCTTAGTGGTAGGGAGTTGCCTCAAAGTGAAACAGTTAAATACCTCGGACTACACTTGGACCGCAGAATGACATGGCAGAAACACATTGAAACAAAACGCAAAGAGATTAACCTCAAATACAAGGGTCTCTACTGGCTCTTAGGTAGAAACTCAAAACTATCACTGGATAATAAGCTCCTAATCTACAAGGCTGTCATAAAACCAGTCTGGACCTATGGGATTCAGTTATGGGGAGCCTGCTGCGATTCCAACATAAACAAAATTCAAAGAGCTCAGAACTACATTCTCAAGCAAATTAGTAATGCACCCTGGTTCATTAGAAACAGTGAAGTACACGAATACCTGAGCGTGCCAACAGTTAGGGATGAAATAAAGGCATTCGTAAGTAAATACAAAATAAGACTGGACAATCATCCTAACCAGCTCGCTGTCCAGCTCACGTTACCTGACTGTCTGAACCGCCTGAAACGGCGCAGAACCTTGGATCTCGGCGCCACTGACTAAGCCAATATATTAATATGGAGGATGTTCCTATTGGGGAATATCTCCTCATGAATGAAATAGTCAGTCCACACATCTGCTCATAGTCGGAAGGACTGATTGCATGATATAAAAAAAAAAATAAAAAAAAAAAAAAAACAAATGTTAATAATAATAATTTTAATTAATAATTATAATATTAATTAGTTACCGGAGTAATCTTGCAGGATATGATCGGGCACCAAAGGTTTTCCGTCCTTGTCGTAGGCCAACATGAAGTCCGGATTATCTTCCAAGTCAAAATTGTCATCCAGAGCATCCGCTGACCTGGAGGCATCCATTTTTTTTTTTTTTTCAAATCATTACTAATATTGATTTAGATTTACATATAAAACGCGATCCACAATTTTTTTTTATTATTATTTTTTTATTTAGATTTAGATTACATACAGCCATAAATTTAAAAAATATAGATTTTATACAAATAGGCCTAAAGAATCATAAAAATTATATATTTACATTTTATCTATTAAATTAAATTCAAAAAAGAAAAAGAAGAGAATATTCTATAAGGGATAAAATAAAAATAAGTAAGCAATTATTCTTTTATGGGTCTTTTATGGTTCTATAATAAACTGACTGAGATAATCAGAGCTTTATCTATAAATGAATTTGAAAGAATGCAAATAAATGATTTGATTTAATATTATTATTATTTTTAAATTAAGGTTATGTAATTGTTGTTATTTTATATTTTAAAGATGCAAAAAGTAGTATTAGTATCCCGAGTTTCTTTAGGGGTTTCTTCTCAGGATCGTCATCTTGGCTTTTTTTTTCCAAAACCCTAGTAAATTTAAATTTATAATGACAAAACGATCATAAGAGTTTCTTCTAGAAACCCAATTGATATTATAAATATTTTGATTTTTTAATTTTGTTAGTACATATAACTAGCTGACCCGACAAACGTTGTTTTGCAAAAAAATAAAATAAAAAAATTTGAGGTGGACTACCCTTAACATTTAGGGGTATGAAAAATAGATGTTGGCCGATTCTCAGACCTACCCGATAAGCAAACAAAATTTCATCAAAATCGGTCCAGCCGTTTCGGTGGAGTTTAGCAACAAACACCGCGACACGAGAATTTTATAATATTAGAAGATGTTACTTATGTATGTTGTTAAATGTCCTTTACTACAAATAAAATATTAATTCTACTCTATTCTAAGAGAGAAGGGTTATTTTTTATATGTTTATCATTTATCAGCGAGTAACATAGGCAATCACTACATAGTATAAAACAAAGTCGCTTCCCGCTGTCTGTCTGTCTGTCCCTATGTATGCTTAGATCTTTGAAACTACGGAACGGATTTTAATGGCAACAAACACCGGGACACGAGAATTTTTTTATATTAGATTAGATTTATTATCATAAATAAATGGTGCTCATAACATAATTACCTATGCTTGATTGTTGGCTGCTGTTCGTACTGTAAATCTTCTTCGTCAAACATTCTCCTGTTCCTCTCTTCTTCCAACTTCTTCAACTTCTCGCTTTCCTCTTTCTTCTGCTGCTCGTCACTCTTTAACGCGTCCGATGGCTGTCACATTTAACTTAATTTAATATTTTATGTACGTATTTGACGACACCTTAGCTGTTGACGACACTAGATGGTGCTGCGTGGAATGTGTGAAGATATTTATTATTTACTAGCTAGTGCCCGCGACTTCGTCCGCGTTGAAATAGCAACATACCGCCTGACATCGTTATTGCTATTATACTTAGCCAGGAGTTAGTTTCCTTAATTTTAGATAATCCCTCGGGAGCAGTACTTTTTTTCTGGATGAAATTTACCCTATGCCCTTTCTGGTGTCCCAGACAACGTGTATGCACAATTTCATGGTGATCGGTTCAGTAATTTTTGCGTGAAATAGTTACAAACAAACAAACTCACATTCACATTTATAATTAGTATTAAAACTGTAAAATATATATATATATATATATATATATATATATATTTTATCTAAGTCAAGGCAGCGCTTGGCCGCGATCTCACTTGATGTTGGCCGGTGCAGATGCGGCCGAAGGTGGACCACGCTTACCCAGTAGATGTCCATTTACCCTACGTTTGAAGACCCCGAGGTTGTAATTTTGGGGAAACACAGACGCAGGCAATGAGTTCCACTCCTTAGCAGTTCGGACAAGGAAGGTGGAACTGTAACGCTTCGTACGCTCCACCTTCCTTACGTTATAATCGTAATTTTTTTGTAACTGTACAAAATTGTAATTGTAACTGTAATTTTTTTTTGTAACGTAAATGTAATTGAAAATTGTAATTTTACTGACAATAAACGGCCTGTAGCATTTTACAGTCTAATGCTGTAACATTTTTTAAAAAATTACCGAAATACTAATAATATAAACTCACCGTTCCTCGTTTCTCAAACTTCAATTCCCTCATCATCTTATCGTAGTCCTGATTGTTTTTCTCCGCTCGATTGAGCAGTTTGTCTATGGCCGACTCGGTCTCCTGTCTGGCCCGTTTGAAGACGACCGGCTGCAGGTCTTTCCACTCCGTGTCCAACTTGTCCGTTAGATCCATGTTCTCCTCTTTCTCCTTTTGCTTGTCAGCCTTGCGTTTCTTCGACTCGGCTATGAGTTGTTCTATTAGGTCTTTGCGTGATTTCAATCCTTCACCATCCTTCGCCTCACCCACTATCCCGCCAGCGAAATGACCCTCGGACACAAATTTATCTGCAAACATAAAAGTAAGTTAGAAACTTTTTAAATTTTTTGAAGTGAAAATTTCTTTAGGCATTTTTGAGATGGGAAAAAACCATTGAACTCGCGACACTGTTACCGTAACCGACACCTTTGTTGAAAATTATTATAAAAGAACACAGAGATTTCAAATAAAAATAGTAAACGGCCAGTGATAGTAACGGTCGTCAACATTTTCAGTATTAGAAGAGCTACTGAGAGCTTACTCTTTTTACTAGTAGTGGATAATTTAATTTTTGTATTAGTAGTTTATAATAATGAATAGAAAAACACTTAATTTAGAAGTATATTTCCCTTACAATAAAATATTTTCTGGACGATTCAAAAAATAAAGATAGTAAATTCATATATAAAACTTCTATGTAATAATATGTCATAAGTTCAAAACATACCATCGAGCCCACCAAACTGCCCTTCACCGTCTTCGTCATCCGATAACGGTGGCTCCACAAACTTTTCTAAATGGTCTATTGTATCTCCTCTGAAACGAAAACAAATAACATTGTTATAAAATAACAACACATACAAAATCAACTCGACCCATAACTCCACTGAAAAACATTTGAATATGTTAACATATCCAAAAAAAAAAAAAAATTTGTCTAGATTGCTATTTAATTTCTGTATAATTTACTCAAATTTATGTAAAACTAAATTTTTACTTTTCATTAATCAATAGGTTCTAATTTTCAAAAACCCTGAATTATCAAAGTTAATATAAATTTTCACAATTATATTTTCAAAAACTATACCGAATTTTATTTTCTATAAAACTTTCACGGTAGTTTTAAATGTAGGCTATATCCTTTCGATTAGCTATCTCCATACCAAATTTCATCTAAATGTTGATGAAAAAAAAAAGTTTTCATTTAATATTTTTTATTTAAATTTCATTGAAAAAATTATAACAAATAGAAAGAAATATGTAGTTTCTGTAAAATTAATAATATTGGTAAAGAAAATTTTTAAATTACCTGTGAGTGATTTCCTCGTCCGCCAGATTGAAAATATTTTTAGATTTTTTGCCTATATACATTTGCATGTTGTCATTGCCCTTATTTCTGTTTCGCAAATCGACAATTGTATTGGTTTTATTTATAACCTTCAGTTCCTTTGCTATAGTATCTTTTCTCTATTGGACAAAAGAAAAAAAATAGTAGATAAATAGATAAGTTAGAACAAAAGTAGAGGAAGACCATCCAGAAATTGGAAAGAAAAGATGTTCTGAGAAGGCAGGATCAATGTTAAACAGAAAGGCAAAAGACTTTAGCTATTGGCTTTGACTGATTGGCTCAGTGGTAGTGGCTCTGTCTGCTGTGCCAGAAGTTGTAGGTTCAATCCCCTCTCAAGACAACGCTGGTTCTGATCCCACTCGGGGCAAATGTTTATGTGTTTAACATTTTACCTTTATACCTGAGTCATTGATGTTTAAATCTATATTTATGTATTTTAAAAAATATATCTATGTAGTATATCAACTGTCTGGTAACCATAATGCAAGCCTATAGTTGCATAATGTGGAACTAGATGGTGCTGTGTGGAATGTGGAAAGATATTTATTATGAATATTTCTGTGTGTCTTTATTGGATGTTTTATATGTATTCTATGTATACATTTATAAAAATCGTATTTAAGTATAATATTTATTAGTTGTATAGCACCAATTGTAAAAGCTCTGCTTAGTTTGGAGCTACACAGGCTAACAAAAATAAATAAGCAGAGAAGCAGATGAAACTTTGGTCTCAAATCACACATATTTCAAATGTGGATTTTCCGTTTTCTTTTTTCATACAAACCTTATCCTAATAATCACAACACAAAACAATCAGAAACATCAGTTGTGCTATTCGCAAGTACTAAGTAGTGCTCCATAAAAGTCAATTGTCACATGTAGTATAAACATGTAACATGTGACAATTGATTTTTATCTATAAATAGATGTAATTGTTTATATTTGAGATTATTTACCTTCTGTACAGCTTTAGCTCGAGAAATACCAGGCAAACCGCGTTCATCCTTTATATTCCTGCCTAAAACTTTAGATTTCACTTTATTTATATGAACTTCGAATGGATTTATTTTTTTACTCTCCGCCTTTTTCTTGTTTTGTACTTTATCAGCCAAACCAAACTTTTTTGATTTAACCATGTTTATTATTTTTTAATTCATGGAATTACCTAATTACCTATGTAATGTTTCGATTTAATTCACAATTTCACATAAATATAACCTGTAAAACTCATGCTCATTACTATATGACTCAAAGCTCAAATCAAATCTTTCTGTTCTGAAGTGAAAGCAAATAAGACAATGACAGTGACACTGACAAACTGACATGGGACATGTGGACATGACTTGTGGTAACTTTATGAACACAGAGTACTATATGTTATGTTAATACATTTTTCAAATTCCAATTTTCAGATTCCTGTAATAAGAGCAATAAATTAAAATATAGACCCTTTTACGAATCGGTAATTAATTCTAAATTGTTTCAATTAATTAAAATGAAAAACAAATTTACTGTTACTTTCTAATAAAATTAATCGATCTTAGTCTAAAAAACTTTAGAATTAATCATAAATTATATCTATTTATTTATATTAACAAAAATAAAAAATATTTCCATTTGAAAAAATGAACGCATCTTTAGAATCATGAGTGCATGCATACCATAGATTTAGTATACACAGACACACTTCGTTCTTTCTCTTTTTCATACGAGGTTGCCGTGGACTGCTTGTCTACTGTCAAAAAAAGACAGATATATTTATGTCGTTTTGGTTTTTTACCCGAATAAATCCGAAATTATACTTCGGTTTACTTCGTGCCTATGAATTCAATGATGCCGTGTTGCACCTATCAAGTAGGTATATTATTGCTTGTATGTTTCGCTTTGCTCTACCATCTTGTTGTTTCATTCCGTTTCGTTTCGTCGGCGAGTTGCAAAATACAGGGAAGTGGGAAGACCGACCGTCTAAATATCTACTTGCTAAGAAAATGGCAGATAACATTACTGAAGAACAACTTCAAAAGCAGATTAATGGTAAGTTTAATTGTTGATACATAGCTAAAATAATTTTCTGAAGTAATTTATTGTTTTTTTTGGTTGATTTGAAACCGAAATATTGTAACTCGGCAACTACGAGGTTCACGTAATGGCTTCCTATGCGATGCATGAGGGAACTTAATTTTTTGCAATCTTTCATTTGAAATATCTCTGATGTTACAATATTTATAAGAAAATGTTTCAAGTGAAAGTAATTTGTTAATATAGTGCGGACCTCCGTGCATATCTACTTTCTTTTGTGCTTTTTTCGTTACTCTTCTCTACTGGTGGTTTATTTTTATACAAGCTGTAAGTTAATGCATCGGCATTGTTCACATGTAATACGCCAAAATGGCTGTATTTTATAAAGTTTCAAAACGTTAGAACGGTGCGCATAATGAATCGAAATAAGATTTATATGAAACACTTTTTAGATAACGCATAAGTTTGAGTTAAATTTAATATTTATACATGCATTTTGTATTGTGATGTCTTGTCAAGACGGCTGCCATTTTTATTTTACGTTACGTTCCGTGTCACGCCAGCGCCACATACGGATACACACAAATTATTTAAAAAATGTTGGAAATAATAACTTTTCTATGTTTTTAACATCGATGGTTTTTAACAAAGAAAACGAACATTTCTCCTTTTTATTATATAATGCCGTCGCCGCATATTGTGTATATCGGACACAAGTTACATTCTTAGATCCAATACGGGATTTGTGTAGATCGGTCTTGGACAGATATTGGAAATAAACGGAACAATGTGATGATGACGACACGTTTGGTCTAGTGGCTAATGACCCTAGCTGTCAACCAAGCGGTCGCGGGTTCGAATCCCGCTAGGGGCAAATGTTTATGTGTTAACATTTACTTTTGTACCTGAGTCATGGATGTTTTGTATTTATAATATGTATGTACATATTTACAAAAAAAAAGTAATCTATGTAGTATATCAACTTTCTGGTATCCATAATACAAGCATTAAGTTGCTTACTTTGGAACTAGGTGGTGCTGATGTGTAAAAAAAAATGTGATTGGCCATTCAATTCGGATCCACGCTTGGATCCAACTCAGAAGCCATGTGTGGCGCCGGCATAAGAAGTAGTATTGGTCTTCTCCAGCAATAAAATAAGGTTTCTAAAAGTCGCCAGAATGGCGCTAGTGTAGCATATCTTCTATCTATCTATCTATCTATCTTTGTTAAATGAACCAATTTTTAATAAATAGTGTCTGCCCCTCCTTACCTCTATCTACCCTTCATATTGGAAACCTAACATTTTTCCAGGATAAAAATTATTCTATATGTTATATCCATTAAAGAGTAAACATCCATACATCCTTGCAGACTTTCACATTTATAATATCCTAACTTTCAAGCTGGAAACATACACATTTAAAAAAAATTCATTAAAATGAGCTTTATCAGTTTCATAGATTAGTTTGTACAATCAGGTTGACAAGTGATTTTTATGATATTATTTAAGAAGATACTATAAATCACTATATCTACTTACTAAATGTAAAAGCAAAGATAATATGTACATATTTTTATTCTTTTGCTCTACTTAGGTATAAGAATGTCACGGGAGTGATTTTGATTACTTATTACAAACTTATCACTTGACAAGTAATCTCATGGTGACCGCCACAACTTTATAAAATACTAGCTGGTGCTCGCTACTTCGTATTCGTTGAAAAATAAAAATATGTATAAGCAATATAATGCTTGATCTCTTGTTGCTATGATAATTTTGCCAGGCGTTAGTTCTTTTTAATTTTAGACAATTCCACAGGTACATTACTTTTTTTCTAGATGAAATTGTACCCTATAAGTATGTCGTTTTCTGTATCCCTGACTACGTGTATGCAACATTTCATGATGATCGGTTGAGTAGTTATGGTGTGAAAAGGTAACATACAGACGGAGTTACTTTCACATTTATAATATTAGTATGGATTACTATTTACAGAGATTCTGAAAGATGCAGACTTCGCGACCACTTCGACGAAAAATGTCCGTCAGAAAATGGAAAAGCATTTTGGATGTAATTTGCTTTCCAAAAAGAAAATAATAGATGACATGGTTTTGGAATATATCGACAGTCATAACAAGAGCGATAATGACAACTCCGAAGACGAAGATGATGAAGAGGAAGAGGTAATTGAATGTTTTTTTTTTTTTCAATGATAAACTGGCTGGTGCCCGCAACTTCGTCTGCCTTTGAAAAATATAACCCTTGAGAAAATATCTGACATCTTCATTGCTGTGAGGACAAGCCCAAATTTTTATTTGGGCCTAACATTTTTCCAGGATAAAAAGTACCCTAAGTATATATTAATCCAGGTAAATAAACTATCTGTGTGTCAAATTTTATCCAAATACGTTCAGTAATTTTTACGTGAAAGAGTAACAAACATACATCCATATATAGAAAGGTGTGTTAGGCGGAATAGTGTTTGTTGGTATAAAGTTATCATTCTAAAATTTATTTTGAGCCTTAAAGGCTAAACTTAAACTGGTTTTAAGTGTAATTTTTGTTTTTCGAGAAGACTCCGAAGGCTCACGGAGGCTCTAAAAAATGGGAGGCAGAAGATGATGAAAGCGAACAGAGTGAGCCAGAGGTAACACTCCTGAATAAAAATTTCTTTTATTTTTGTAACAATCTCGTATCTATATTTAAAAAAAAAGTTAATAAAATATTGTTCAAATATACGATTACTTTTAAATATCACCTTTTAAATATTTTAAACGCTTATTCGCTAAATGGCAGATTCTGGAAAAGGCAGATTCTGAGAACGGCAGATTCTGGGAATGGCAGATTCTTGAAACGGCAGATGTACAGTCAAGTAATTAATTGCATTTCGTTCAAACCTTTTGACAATTTATTTCTGACGCTAGGTCTACGCTGTGGCCAACCGTCGTTGTCGTTTGAGCTTGCATGAATCACTCGATAACTAGCCGCAAAGCATAATACTCCTGAAGGGGTTCAACGAAACTTTTTGCGAAGTGGCTCCAGATACAGATGAATTTATTAATTTATGTATATGCAGTGTAGATAAATAAGTTGGGCCCAGGAGGGAAGCTACCTTAAATCCTTAAGTTGGCTCATTTTACATAAAGGAGACATTCCTTTATTTTTAAAAAGAAACAAAACTGCATTCAAAGATTTTCTAAAACTCGCTTGACTCGCCCGGGACTAAACTCGCAAGACTCGACCAACTAAAATAAAAAAAAAAAACAAACACTCGCTATTTTATTATACTAATCGATAGGATTATTATTTAGTACACATACACAAGTTCTTTAATGAACATTACCTACTACTACTGTTCACTTTCAACAAGTAAAAGATACGTAACAGTTCTCTTATCTCTCCAACATTCAAAGACTTTGTATGAAGTACACGCTTGCTAATTTATCTCTAAGTACTAAATAGGTATACTTCATGGTTATCTTGTACGACAGACGAGAGTAAGACCAAATGTTTGTTAGAGAAATTTTATCCTGAATAACAATCCTATCGATTAGTATAATAAAATAGCGAGTGTTAGTTTTTTTAATTTTAGTTGGTTCGAGTCCCGGGCGAGCCAAGCGAGTTTTAGAAAATCTTTGAAGCAAGTTTTGTTTCTTTTTAAAAATAAAGTTGGCTCCTTTATGTAAAATGAGCCAACTTAAGGATTTATAGTAGTTTCCCTCCAGGGCCCAACTTATTTTTCCACACTGTATAATAAAAGATAAATAATGAACATTAAGTAATTTATTAAACGGACTGTACAATTTCTGCCATTTACAGAATCTGCCATTTCCAGAATCTGCCATTCCCAGAATCTGCCTTTTCCAGAATCTGCCATTTAGCGAATAAGCGATTTTAAATACCTCCCTAACTGTGTTAATTTTAATTTTAGCAAAAAAGTTTTAAAACTTGATTCTCTAAATTCTCTACAATATTTGTCTGAAACTTTTTTTTTGTAACTCTTACCGTTTTTGTATAATTTAAGAAAAAAATTATTTATTTTTTTCCACCTCCTACAGATTAGAATCGAAAATTTCTAGTACCCATCGATATTTCATTTAGTTACATATTCTAGTCTAGAAACCTATATCAAAAAATAGACTCAAAAATTTTTGATTTGTTAGTAAATTTTCCTGGACTATAAAACCCAATGGCTATAGAATATTGTTGACTTAGGTGTTCAGTGTTAGCCATAAATCTATACTATAATATTATAAAGAGAGAAGATTTGTATGTTTGTAATGAATAAACTAGTGGACTGATTTTGAAAATTTTTTCACCTATAGATAGGCTACATTATCAGCGAGTGACGTAGACGAGGTACGTTATATAAAGTTAGGCGGGCGAAGTCGAGTGCAATAGCTAATTTAAAATAATATGTGACAGTTAAATTGGAAGGAAATAAATGTGTTTTGCATATATAGCAGAAAAAACCTGTCAAGCGTTCGGCAACAGCTTCCAAGGGCAACGCTAAAAAATCCAAGAAGGAATCTAGTGATGAAGAGGTTTCAAGTGAGGAAAGTGATTCAGAGGTAAGTTGTTTAACGTTAAAATAGTCAAACAGGCTGACGGTCAACACGATGGTAAGTGGTTACCATATTCGCATATGTATAGCAGACAAGAAAAGTGCTTTATCAGTTTCGATTACAAATTCCATTCATTTCAAAATTCGCTAAGGCTTAGATTTGAAATAGGTATTGATTACCGATTGACATTTAAATATTGGTAAGATTTAACCGATGAATTTAAATGATTACAGGAAGAGAAGCCGACCAAGAAGAAGAAGGGAAAGAAAAGGAAGGGGTCCGATGACTCCGGAAGCGATTGGGGGAAGAGCAAGGCGAGTTTTTTTCTATTTTCATTCATTCAAGCCGACATTTTCATATCCATTTTGAAAAAAAAAGTGTTCGGCAGCGTTGCATTCTTTCTCTGTTGCTTTTTAATATTTACTCTGAAGCTCAGATGTCAGAGGCTCTCAACGACCTGGAAATTTGAATAAAAATCAACGGTATAATCTTGAACAATTTAGGTTATGCAGTTCTCTTGACAGTGGATAGTGATATAGTGGATAGAGTTAACTAGATAATGGAAGAGGCCAGTTTATCTATGAACATTAATAAAACCAAATTCATGGTTATATAGAGAAAAATCCAGACACAAAGACCTGTTACAAATTATCTCGGGACATGGGTAAATGAAACGCGGTAGTTAAAAAAATTCTGACCAAGAAATTAAATCCCGGAAAGAACTAGCCCGAGCCACTAACAATGGGGGTAAAAGTTATCTATGTACTTGTATGTATGTACTTATACAAATTAACTATAATTTTCTGTTTTTTTTTTTATACAGACTAAGAACAAGCCTAAAGCTGGAGGAAAAAAGGTGAGTTTCCTTTGTTATGAGTTTTTCACACTTGTATTTTACATAAAATTGTCATTGGCAGTGTTTGGCTGGACAAAGTTGGTTTTAATTGTCATTTTCCACTTTTAGCGTGCATAATAATATGAATCTAAGCGTGACGGTCACGCCTATATTCAGTACTCTTTTTTCCCCATCCCCAAAGTGCCCAACGTGCATAATAATATGAATCTAAGCGTGACGGTCACGCCTATATTCAGTACTCTTTTTTCCCCATCCCCAAAGTGCCCAACGTGCATAATAATATGAATCTAAGCGTGACGGTCACGCCTATATTCAGTACTCTTTTTTCCCCATCCCCAAAGTGCCCAACGTGCATAATAATATGAATCCAAGCGTGACGGTGAGAGTGACTGAGTCAATTCAGTGCTCTTTTTCCTCATCCCCAAAGTGCAAAGCGTGCATAATAATATAAATCTGAGCTTGACGGTCACGCCTATTTAGTGCTCTTTTTTTCCCATCCCAAAAGTGCCCAACGTGCATAATAATATAAATCTAAGCGTGACGGTCACGCCTATTCAGTGCTCTTTTCTCCCCATCGCAAAAGTGCCCAACGTGCATAATAATATGTATCTAAGCGTGACGGTGAGGGTGACGGAGCCAATTCAGTGCTCTTTTTCCCCCATCCCCAAAGTGCCCAACGTGCCTAAAGGAGATGTTATTGTTCCACGTAGGCGGGTGGTCGCGGTAAAGGTGGCGGATACACTAGAGCGTACAAGCTGTCCGCATCCCTGGCCAAACTGATGGGACAGGATGAGATGCCTCGTCACGAGGTCGTCAAGCGAGTGTGGGCCATCATCAAGGAGAAGAACCTGTACGATCCCAACAACAGACAGTTCGCGATTTGCGACGACGACCTCTACAAGGTGATCGGCATAAAGAGATTCCGCACATTCGGAATGATGAAGTATCTCAAGACGCATTTCCTCGACGAGTGAGTAAGTTCTATCTATATATATTATGATCACAAGTCATTCTGTTCTAGACCTAGGTAATTTCTATATTTAAGAAGTGACATTGTCAAGTAGGTAGTCGTAGTTGTATCTTATCTTAGTGATATTATAATATTATAGCATTCGCATATCTATATCTATAGATATACAGGACGATCAAACGAAACGGGTAAGCGGGGGTAAATTCGAAACTATAAGTGATACGAAAATTTGTTTAGATTTTTTTTAGAATTATTAACATTTTTAGGCTTCTATTTTTGAATTAAGAAAAAGGGCATTACGCACCTGGGAGTTGAACTTGGTCAAATCTAAAAAAATGAAATAAAAAAACAAATTTTCGTATCTTATGGTTTCGGATTTACCCCCACATAGGTGGGACACCCGCTTGGATTGATCACCCTGTATATATATTTTTGAGTACACTTATTTTCGTCAAAATTATGTAGCCTACTGTGTGTACTATAAATGTACTGTGTGTACTGTATGTACTGTGTTGACACTAACATGTATAAAATGCAATCTAGCCGCTACTTACGGGGTCATCTATGCCGACATTTCGGTATAGGTAATAAATATTAGGACAACTTTTGTCTTGTAAATAAAGTATTGTAGTACCGAACTTGAGTAAAGAAACAAAATATTATGTATATTTTTATACACATTATTAATCAATACACACACATGTGTATGCAAAATTATGAATATTGACTACAAATTTAATATAATACATAATTATTGTATGTATAAATATTTTAAATTGGAATATGTTTAACTGGTCGAATTTTTTTCATACTTTTTTTCATGTCACTAGATGGCGCCACTTTTTTTTTTTTTTTTTTTTTTTTTTTTTTTTTTAATCTTATTGTAAAAAAAATTAACAGCACGATCGTAACACGCTGTTAACATGGCGTCAGCTGGCGACCAATAGCGGTACTGGAAAAAGCCGCGAAATGTATGGATTGGTCGATAGCATTTCCAACGCTTTAAAAATTCCTCTTCTGCGCAGGTCTCTAAGCCATATAAGTTAAGTACTAATGTACTGAATTAATCTAACTGGTAAAATGCACACTTTTTTGGTCAATACACGCCTCCCGGCGGTGGCGCCATCTAGTGATGTTCAAATGAAGTTTTTCTGTTTTATTATTCGGCAACTAAAATTGTAAAAGTGGGTACACGTCAGCGATGTAAATGTATATTTAGGTATACATCATAGATGTATTTGTTTAATTAGACGAAACTTGTCGATCTCAAAAATATGCATTCTAACGTTTTTTTGACATTTATATAATGTCAATTCATTTGACAAATAATTAAGGTCGATTAAGACTAAGTATCTAGAACTAATTGAAGACAATCTTAATTGTCTATGAGCCTAATATAATCCTAAATCTTTATTATTATTATGACTCATCACATCACAAATGGCGACTTAATAATGGCGTCTTAAAAGGTTAAAAGGACTAATTGAAAATCACAAAGGTTTTAAAATACCTATTTAATTAAGCATACAAAATAATTAAAATGTCACTTGACTCCGAGCGGACTAACGATTTTGATTTGTATTAATTCGATAAACTTAAAATAGAGTCGTATTATTATATTATATAAAATAAATAAATAAAATATATGTCTGTCTATTGAAATATTATATCGTATTATATTATATTTTCACTATAAAATGTTATTATGTTATCATCTCTCTTCTTGATGTAGTTTATAAAAATAAAATAAAACTTGTCTCACTACAAAGAGAGATAGACATCGGTTTTGTTGTGTCAAATTTAGCAAAATAAACTACGAACAATAATACATACATTAATTTCCTAAATTATAAGCGCATCTTAAGTTTTTTGAAATAATTTTTTGCTTAACTTGAAATTATTACAAAAATAATCCATCAATTCTTAAAAATTGACTAGATTATTTCAACTAAAACGTCTTTATTATTATTATACTTCAATTTTACTGGTCTCCCCCTCCAAAAGCCAAAATGAGGGGGAGACGGTATTACCCCCAACATAATATAATAATAATAATTATAATATTATAGATAACATAATATCTTGTCGTATAGTGTGGACTCACCCTTACAGAAAACAGCCAAAGCCAATTTCTATCTTGCTTTTTCATCATATAAAGGTCATATAAGTTGACAAATACTCTCTTATATGTCTCTTATAGGAGAAAGCCTGCTTTTGAGATTTTTTGATAACTTTAAAAACTAAACATGGGTTAGCTAAACAATTTAAAAAAAGAACTTTCCATTAGAGTCTTTGTTGGACATCGGATGTCCAATAAAGATAAAGATCCGTTTGAACATCCGATGTCCAATAAAGATAAAGATCCGTTTGGACATCCGATGTCCAATAAAGACTAGCAAAAAATATTGATTTTTCGGAACTCGTTTTTTTTTTTATTTTATTTTTTTGTAATTATATACTTGAAACTTATGCTTCCATTTGTATGTATTATTGTTCTTAGCTCGTAACATTCTTTTGGGACTAAGATAATTTGTAAGTTTATAAAAAATAATAAATAATTTCAAGTCAAACTTTCTGACCTTGTTTATTTTTTGAAATGTATTAAATATGTGTTTGAAACTAGACTTAAATTAATTGTCTATCTAGTGAGCTAGGCTATAAGAACATTGTGATTACATGTGTTTAAAAATAAAGTAATTTTACTGTATGTAATATGTTTTTTTTTTTAGAAAGAGCTCAGTAACTTCATTTTATTAATAGTACTGAACGTAACGCGTCGTCCCGTGACGACGTGTAGCACTATGGCGCAAAGAGAGAAAATATAATCAAATATAAAATAATATACAAACTTTTAAACTATAACTATAAACTATAATCTTTTTTAAAAAAATTGATGTAAAATAGTATTTGCATGAAGGAAGTCTAGGAATATTTGATCGAAGTAAAAGCGAATTAAACCTCTACAATACGACCATAATACGACCTCATTAGTCAAATGGAAAACTGTTCCCATGGCGACATTGATTTAATGTTTTTGACACAAATTTTACACGAGAAATTGTTTAGATAATAAAATAATTTTGAAGAATGTCTCATTTGGTGGCCTGCAATGAAAACGTTATAAAAAATATAGCCAACGAAGTGGCCAGGAACTGTTTGGCACAAAATGTCACAGTCGATCCGGAGTTCGTGATACATCTCGTTCAAGTTTTGCTCCTCAACCCAAAATATGGATTGTTGTTCTCGAAACAAATCAATAGAGATAACTTGGACTATTTCGTCAACGAATGTGTTTCCATGCTGATTTGTAAGTTATCCATTTTTGTCGTTTTACTTAGGCACATTTAATTTAGGTATCAAAGATAATTGATTGGTCTCACTGCGCTCGACTAGATAGAGCGCTATACAAAAGCAATAGCTCCGAAAATGTGGCAACTTTTTATTGTAGTGTGTGTAAGAAATCGTCACTTTTTATCACTTTTTACCCAGTTTTGTTATATTTTTACACAGTTTCACTAAGTACGCAAGCTGGTATTTTATTATGCCTAAAATTTAATAAAACATTCGGCACGTAATCACAAACAGTTTGCAATGTGACTGGCTCGGGTACGCCGAATTCGTCGTACTATTTTATGCCGCATTTTACAAGTACGACGGCGGTATCTAGTCGAGCGCAGCGAGACCAATCATTTATCTATGTTAGGTATATTGTATCGAATGCAGGCAATCATTTAGGTATGTTAAGGTCGATAGACATTTAAAAGTTACTTGATGGTAGGTGCTGCGTCCTGCGCTCCTGCGTTTAAGTATAGTGTACCTACATGTCGTGGGCACATCGTAGAATTGGGCATATCATGATATTACTGGGCAGATCATATTTCTGTTAAAACTGAGAGGGTCGTAACGTCTCACTCCGCTCCGCTTCTCTCGGCTCCCCAAATTTATTTCCATGTAAACCTAACACGCTCCTCCTCGCTTTGCTTCGCTCCGCTCCTCGTCGCATCAATTTTTAACTTTTTTTGAAAGATTTTTGATTTCACACTTTACGATCTGTCCAACTCTACGATCTGGCTACGACATCCATAATAATTGATGAAATAATATTTAAATTATCTCATATATACCTACAGGTGAAAATATATCAATAAAAACGTTAAAAATGCAATTCGTCATTCAAAGCAACTATGATCGACTGCAGACGCTCATAGACAAGCACGTGAACACGATCGAGGAGCACCTGAGACCGCTTCTCAATGAAATAATTGACGCCGACCCGGAAACTGAGGAAGATTTCATGAAGCTGTTTAGAAAAATATCAATATATTTCATTTTAGCTAGCGGCCTGGGAAATCCTGGATTGATTGTTGTTAGTATTCAACTTTTTTATAACTAGGTATCTTCATCTACCTTCTTTTTAGGGTCTGCTTAGGGTAGGTTATTATTATTATCTGCTTAGTGGCTATTTCTGTCTCCTAGAGTACCTATCAGTATCACTTCTAAACTAAAGCTCTCTACAAATACCTACCACGTTAAGAAATTGTAGTACTTTTTTGATAGAGGCATTCCTCACATCTTCACAAGCCATTGTGTGGCTTTCTAAGATGTGACTACGCTTGTGCATCAAAGGGCCACACTCGCACAGGATATGCATTGGTGTTTCCTGTTACTAGTGACACTCTCCTGTTACAAGCGACACTCTCCTGTTACTAGTGAGACAGGAGAAGTAGGGTAGGTACTTACATCTCCTATATGAGGTTGGCAACTTCGGTCATACAACTCACGGAGGTTTTTGAGACTGGAAATCTGCTCAGCTTGCGTTTGTTATGTAGGTATTTATATTATTATGTAGGTATTTTTCTCTGCATGACCAGACAGCTTTCTTGCCGCGCATGATGCATTATAATAGGTAGGTACTAGCTGGCGCCCGCGACTTTGCTCGCGTGAAAAAAGTAGCCTAATATCTTGTGTCCCGTACGTCTGAATGTTTATCTACCAAGTTTCATGAAAATCACGTTATTTCGTTTAAGAGTTATGGAGGAACATGCAACAATACATACAATACCTACACTTACAGATTTATTATTAGTATTGATTAGTGTATGTGCGTACATGTGTTTGCGCTGCGCTGGTTTTTTCAAAGGTAATCGGGCTGGTCGAGCTTGTTGAAGATGAGAATGAGACGATATTTCTTTATATTGATTTAATTGACAGAGTATATATAATTACAAGTAAATTTAGAATAAAATTGTTACAAAAAGAGTTGATGCGTGCGTTGCGTTCAAGAATTCGTTGCGATGTGGGGTACACGCATATGGCGTCTGAGCCAATCAGAGCGAAGCGTCGCGGCGCCGTGTGTGTTGTGATTGGCTCTTCAGCTACTGGTGTTTGAACATACTCCCGGCCTTGGAAGTATTTGATTATACTTTCAATTAGTCTAAAGATGGTAAGGCACAGATTTTTGAAAAGGCGCGGCGATAAATGCCCTTGGCTGTTTTTACATCTGCGACTCTTGAAACTCCGTCTGTGCCTGGATAAGTTTTGATGATTCGGCCTAAAGCCCATTTCAATGGTGGCAAGTTGTCCTCCTTCATCAAAACCAACGTGTGAGCTGCTAAGTCATCTTTATGTTCCTTCCATTTCGTTCTCAATTGAAGTTCGGAAATATATTCTTTAGACCACCTCGACCAGAATTGCTGGCGAATATGTTCTACTCGCTGATATCGTGTAAGCAAGTGAAGTGGCTTCTCGTCCAAGTTTTCACCGACTGGAGCCGTTAGCGGACGGCCAATCAAGAAGTGTGCAGGACTGAGCGGCAGCAGGTCTTCTGGATCCGTTGACATGGGACTGAGAGGACGGGAATTCAAAACGGCTTCAATTTGCGTTAAAACCGTATTAAATTCCTCGTACGTTAGGTGAGCGTTGCCTACGACGCGCCGTAGATGGTGCTTGCAACTACGCACACCTGCTTCCCACAAACCCCCAAAATGACTTGCGTAAGGAGGTATGAATTTGAAATTAATATTTTGACTAAAAGCGAAATCTTTAATTTTTTCTGAACAAGTATTTAAAAAATTTGAAAAATCTTTAAACAATCCTACGAAATTTCTTCCGTTGTCTGAGTGTATTTCTGATGGTTTTCCGCGACGTGAAATAAATCTTTTGAGTGCAAGACAATAAGCATCCGATGACAAGTCGCTAACCAATTCGAGATGAATTGCTCGTGTGATAAAGCATACAAACAAACAAATATAGGACTTTATAGTTTTAGCGCCCCTACCTTTACGGTTTAGTATGAGCACCGGTCCTGCGTAATCTACACCACATTTCTCAAAAGGAAAACTTGGATGCAATCGTTCTTGTGGCAAGTTACCCATGATCGGCGGAGTGACCTTGGCTCGCATTCGTGCGCAAATAATGCATTTATGATATACCATTCGAGCCAAATTTCTCCCACCTACTGGCCACCACTGTTCTCTTAAGGAATATAAAAGTAATTGTGGTGCTGCGTGCATTAACTGATTATGTTGATTTCTAAACAACAATAAAGCGAAATGATGTTTTGTGGATAATAAAATGGGATGTTTTTTATCATAATTAAAAGTTATTGAATTCATTATGCGACCACCTACTCTCAAAAGTTTACTATTATTGATAAAAATATTTAATTTAGACAAATTATGATTGCTTTCTAACCTATTACCTTTGATTAGATTATCATACACGTCTGGATAAGATTCTTGCTGTGAAATGCGCGCCAAAGTGATAACCGATTCACTCAGCTCGTCCGCAGTGAGCGCACCGTGCCGTCGAGACGTTTTGTTGCGCGTATTATGTAAAAATCTTAGCATATAGGCGACGGCGCGCTGCATGCGGCCGAACTGGGAGAACCTGGAAAATGGAAACAGCGAATCATGAGTCACGTGCTTGGACAAGCAAACATTCAGAGTGTTAGGCTTTATTTCGGGCAAATCTATAGGCGACATATTTGTACTATACGAATCGTCATAGTTAAAATCATAAAGAAATGGCGGTCCGTTCCACCAAACAGTTGACTCACCTAGTACGTCTAAATGCACGCCACGTGAAACTAGATCGGCAGGGTTGTCCCTCCCTTTAACATGACGCCAAGAATAATTTTTTGTCAGCTCATGTATTTCTACAACCCTATTCTGTACAAAAGGTTTTAGTGAATTGGGGGACATGCGTAACCAACCTAACACTATGGTAGAATCCGTCCAAAATGTTACTTTGTCGAAATTAACCTTAAAAGATTGTTCTATCTTAGAATAAAGTCGTGCTCCCAGCAGAGCTCCACATAACTCCAATCTGGGTATGGTTGAAGGTTTTAGCGGTGCAACCTTCCCCTTTGCGTATAACAATCTTACTAAGAGAACGGAATTACTGTTGGTATTACGGATATAAGCGCACGCGCCATATGCCACTTGCGACGCATCTGTGAATATGTGTAATTCTTTACATGTTGCGTTGTCACAAGAGACATAACGAGGAATGTTTATTTGTTTAACACTAGAAAGACGGAAGGGGTCATTTGACCCCAATTTAAACTTTCACAGTTGATTATTCTATCACTATTAATTTATATGACTTCGTGTCTCGTGACTTTTAATAAAATACAATTAATTTCAAAACAAAAGTGTTTACATAGCAATATGATCCTCCAAACATTAGTAAAAACAGCTTTTACCAACAAAGACGGCTAGGGTCATTTGACCCATTCAACATATATTGTTAGTAACTAAATATTTTTTTATTGACTGGTCTTGTTACACACACTCTAATTATCATAGTTTCATTATTTCAATACACTAAGTACTTTCGTTGAAAGATTATAATTTTTTTCTGTTTATTATTCTGGAAAATGGCTCGGCTTCACAGTGAAGAAACTAGCATATTTGCAGTTTTTTGCCAGAAGATGAATTGGAAAGTGAAGGTGAAAATGTAGCAGTACTACTACAAGTTGAAGATAGAGATTCATATACTCCTGCATCAAGTTCTAGTGATGGCTCAGACAGCAATCTACCATTAGCTGAAATCCAACGTCACCAAGTAATAGAGGAAGACCATCTCAAATTCAAGTACTCTGTATTCATTCGTTTTGTGGAAATAAACCTCATAATAATATAATATCACCAAGGTGATATTATATTAGTTGAATATTATGGAAAAACCTCGAAACTGTATGTTTTACAATGCTACTAAGTATGGCGTAGATGTTTTGGACCAAACGGCAAGATACAGTAGCAAAGCTGCTTCTAGAAGATGACTTTTGAAATTTTTTCATAACATTAGATTTATCTGCAACAAATGCCTGTAAGTAAGTAATAAAAGATTGCATAGAAGGAATTTTATTCTGAAATTGGCGCTCGAAGCGAGTAACATATCAAAAGAATCTGCTCCTGAGACCTGGTTGCAACGTGATATTTCGTTAAAACTACAGCTTCTGAGCCACGAAATAGGCGTTACTGCTACCAAACTCACCGTAAAAATAAAACTAATAAAGTGTTTGACCAATGTAAAAAAAACCGTTATGTGGAACTTGCAATCAATGAAAAATGTTTGTACGTCGTGACTGTACGACATCAGTACATAGCGAATAAATTCTTTTTTTCTGAAATAAACACAAATTTGTTGTAATGAAAACCTATATATTTCTATATACATCGTTTTCCATATGGCTAACTATATACATATTTATATATGTTAAGAATATATAAGACAAAATGTGTTAGGTCAAATGACCCCTGGCCGTCTTTGGAGGTTAGTTGTTTTTTCCGTCTTTCTAGTGTTAAGGTGTAGTGCGAGATTATTTACAAACTTAAACCATGCTTGAGCTATATCATTAGGAACATCTTCATCCCAATCTGCGTGTAATAGCCAAATTTTTTGTAATAAAATTTTAGCTAGAATTATAGTAGGGCTCACTAATCCTAACGGATCAAATATCTGAGACGTTACCGACAATATTGTGCGTTTTGTTGGATGCAGTTGACACATTTTATCATATTGCGTATGGAAATGTAAAATATCAGATTTATTATGCCAACCTAAGCCCAGTGTTTTACTATGGGCATGTTCACCTAGGGATAATTCCTTTATAATATTATCAGACGATAAAGTATCGTAATTAAAATTAAAAACCCATTTGCGAAGAGAAAAACATCCCTTCTTCAAGACTTTTGTGACTTCTTGACAGACAAATTTTAACTTTGTTATATCATCCCCACCACAAATCAAATCGTCGACATAAAAATCATTTTTAATAACTTGCGCGATCTCGGGCATATCAGATTCGTGTGCCAACTGCTTCAAACACCTACAACTCGAAAATGGCGCAGATGCCGTGCCGTAAGTTACTGTGTTTAGCTGATAAATTCCAATTTCGTCGGATGGATTATCGCGCCATAGAACCAGTAATAAATCGCGTTGATCGGGTGCTAATTCAATCTGTCGATACATTTTTTCTATGTCCGCGCAGGCGACATATTTATTTTCGCGAAATCGTAAAAGAATTGAAATTAAATCACCCTGTAGTGGTTCCCCAATAAGTTGCAAATGGTTTAAAGAAACCCCGCTAGTTGACGCTGCGCTTGCGTCGAATACCACGCGAAGTCGCGTGGTGCTGCTGTGTTCGCGAAAGACACCGTGGTGCGGCACGAAGTAATGTGGATTCCCATATGACGTTACGCAAGTCATATGCTCTAAATTGATGTATTCATTAATGAAATCTTTGTATAATTGCTTGTAAGCAGGATTGCGTTCTAAACGTTTTTCTAGTGCTAAAAAACGTCTTTCCGCTTGCGAATAAGATTCACCTAATGTGTTAGGTGATTGTTTAAACGGCATGTGAACGGCGAACCTCCCGACAACATTGCGCGTCGTTGTCTGTAAGAAGTGCTCCTCACATACTCGTTCGTCTCCACTGCGCGAATCTGTGGATTTAGAAGAACGAGATACCTCTTCGAGTTCCCAGAACTTGCGTACTAACTCATCTATATTCTGCGTATCTAAAGCAGTGTATGTGTTGCGCGAGTCTACAGCTGTTGTTAGATTGCAAGATGCGGCCTTTGATGATACCTTAGCATAATTAAAAATAGGACCGGACACTATCCAACCCAACTTTGTATTCTGTAGATAAGGACCATTACATAGACGGAATCTGCCGTCTTCTAATAGATCCCAAAAGTGATCTGCTCCTATCAGCATATCAATAGGCTGACATTCGTAAAACTCAGGATCGGCTAGTTGAATGCGCGTAGGTATATTAAATTTATTTATTTTAATATCTATAGCCGATGGTAAATTCGATGTTATATGTGGCAATACTAAACATTCGATATGTGTGAAATATGCACCACATACTGATTTTAGGTGTACGTTACACCTTTGCGTACTTTTCGTGATGATATTACCAACTCCCTGTATTTGCAAAGTGGACTGTAATGTATTAAGTTTTAATTTATTACTCAACGATTGTGTTATTAAGCTAAGTTCGCTCCCGTTATCTAAAAATGCACGAATCTTATGAAAAACGCCTTCATTATCTTTCACCTCAACGATTGCAGTAGGTAACAATACAGGCTGCGTATGAGTGTGTGTAGGCCGCGCATCGTTGTGTGCTTCATTTGTAACTAACAACGAAACAGCGCGGTTCTCCGTACTCGCGTCGATCGCTTCACGATGAACTAATGAATTATGTTTTTTATTGCATTTTTTGCATGAACCACTACGACAGTCACTTACCGAATGACCGAAATGTAAACAATTCTCGCATAAGTGCTTATCTTCTATAAATTTAAGTTTATCGTGTAAATTTAAAGCTAAAAACTGTGTACAAGAATATAATGAATGATTCCCGTTACACATAATGCAGTTTTTCGTACGCGCAGGCCGCTGAAGCTGTTTGAAATTATTATTACCTACTACGTTGCAGTGTACCTTTGAATGCGTTTGTTCGTATGATGAATGACGTCTGTGTGCGTGACTGACGGAATGTGATGAATGTTGTTTTGAGTGGGTAACTGATAATGTTTCTAATATATCGGCTTTATTTCTCAAAAATTTAATTAAATCATCTAATTTTATTTTACATAATGAATCACAAGATGGCAAAAGCGTGCTCTTATATCGTTCCCATTCACGTTCCGTGGCTGGATCTAATTTTGAAACTACTAAATGAATAATAAGCGTATCCCAATGTTCAGTGGGTTCGCCGAGTAATTTTAATGCGCGAATATTTTTAAGTACTGTGTCAATAAGGTTTCGAATAGACGCTGAAGACTCTTTATTTACAATTGGTATGCTAAATAAAGACTTCACATGATTGTGTAGGTACTAACAGTCTGTTATTATTATAACGATTGACTAATAATTCCCAAGCAATACTATAGTTTTGTGCTGAAAATTCGATTGAACTGATGACTAGGCTTGCACTGCCCCGTAAAGACGATTTTAGATAGTGATACTTTTGTATATCGGAAATTTCACTACAATTATGCACTAGTGCTACAAATGTGTCTCTAAATTCCAACCAATGCTCATAATTGCCGTCGAAGGTCGGTAACGAAATAGTGGGCAACTTAACGTTAGGTAATGTACTACTATTATGAAAATTGCCGAAAGACCTGTCAACCGAATCCTCAGTTATCATACACTCAGTTTGCGCCAAAATATCGTAATAGTCGTTTTCAAACGATTCTCTTAAAGCTAATTGGTTTTCAAACTCAGACTCGGGAATTAAATTTTGAATTTTATTTTGAATTTCATTGAATTCGTTATATAAATTTTTAGCCCCTTGTAAACGCAATTTTAGCTCTGCCTGTTGTTTTTGAGTTAAATCTGCGTCTAAAGAACTAATGTAATTTTGGAAAATTCTAAGGCGACCCTTAATGGAACCCCTGTGCTTTTTTAAATTTCTTAGGGTAACAGAAATTTCGCCATCATCCTCCTTAGACATTTTGGAATTGTGAGAAAGCAAATGTACTTACAGTTGAAAGTTGAAAACACCAACCCGACACGACACAAGCACCGACACCTCTATGGGAAATGTTGACTGCGATGTCCAGAACTGCGTGATTGTTCCTGTTCCCTTGGATGCCTGGCGTGATTGCGTTTGCGTGGTACCTCCCGGCCGTGGGCGATGCTCGTAGATATGGTTTCTGCGACTGGCGTGTTGTACCCGTCGATGTCCTTTCCGATTACGCTTGAAGGGTTGATACGGTCGTATTCGGCTCGAAGACCAAACATGTATGTGCGTACATGTGTTTGCGCTGCGCTGGTTTTTTCAAAGGTAATCGGGCTGGTCGAGCTTGTTGAAGATGAGAATGAGACGATATTTCTTTATATTGATTTAATTGACAGAGTATATATAATTACAAGTAAATTTAGAATAAAATTGTTACAAAAAGAGTTGATGCGTGCGTTGCGTTCAAGAATTCGTTGCGATGTGGGGTACACGCATATGGCGTCTGAGCCAATCAGAGCGAAGCGTCGCGGCGCCGTGTGTGTTGTGATTGGCTATTCAGCTACTGGTGTTTGAACAATTAGGTAAGTCGCTAATATCCGCCAGTGTCTGTTTCTCCGTCTAACTTTTTATAAACCATCGCAACTGATTCTGATACGGTTTTCACTAGTGAAAAGAGCGATAAATTATGAAGGTATAACAATTTGTAGAAATTTGAAATTTCGTCATGCGAACTAAAAGTAACGAGTAGTAAGTATAAAACTAATTATAACCAAAATGTAATCTGGCGAAAAAGGTTCAAATTTTTAATTCATAATAATTTCAACCGTCCGAATGTCCATTGTTGGACGTTGATAGGCTAGACTAGACATCTCAACAGTCAACAGGACTGGGCAAGTTCAAGTTGGACAACCTGGACCCAAAGTTGACCCGCGATCGCAAAGTTACTTAACTTAGGTATTGTATTCGTTCTTTTTGTGATGAATAAAAAAATATGAAGTCATTTTAATACACCGCTTTATGACTTCAGACTCTGAAGGAAGGCATGGCGGCAATGCAAAGTGTTGTGTCTATGGATGATTTAAAAGCGTTGGTGACTCTACCGCCAGAGACAAAAGCCAATCAGATGTTGCAGTGGCTATCCATTGTGGCCGGTGTGAGATTATTTAACAAAGACTGCAAGAAGGGTGGCGAGGAAATACCCGACTGTAAGTTTTTTCCAAAATGTTTAGGTATAGGTCGACATACAGGCTGAGTATTTCTTCGTCAACGAATATGCTGATTTGTAATGTAAGTGATAATCATACCTAGGTTTAGCCAAAAACTAGCTGTGTAGCAAGGACGAGGCCTATGATGGAGCGAGCTCACCCAGAAGATGCCTATTCAAGAGAACTTTGAAAATATTTGGGTTATATGAGCTCGGAAATACGGCAGGGAGTAATCATTTAGGTAATGCCAACATCGAAGCTTGATGGTAGGTGGCTACCGTTGCCTATAACACAAGCAACGCCACAGGAGGACAAGGAAGGGATGGGGTAAGGCAATGAGAAGGAGTAAGGTAATGGCTCTGACATCCCTAAAGAGACGATTGATGGCTAAAATTTTTTTAGTGCCCTTCGATTTGGTCACCGCTGCAAAAGCGAGTCTCCAAACTCTGTCCAACATACTGATCGCGGTTATGGAACGAGTCATGGAACTCACCAAATGCATTGAGGACAAGATCTCCATTCAAGAGGAGACCGGAAACATTTACGTTGATGTTCAACCAAATTCAGACATAGCAGAGTTAGTGCAAATTTTAATGTTCTTTTCAACTGTTCTAGTCAAGCGTCAATGTACCTGCTACACTTAGATTAATGATTGGTCTCGTTGCGCTCGTCTAGATACGGCGCTAACGATAAACAATAGCTCCGTGAATGCGGCAACTTTTTATTATATAGGTAGTGTGTGTAAGACATGGTCACTTTTTATCACTTTTTACACAGTTTCATTATATTTTTACACAGTTTCGTTATATTTTTTACACAGTTTTATAATATTTTTAAACAGTTTCGTTATATTTTTTACACAGTTTTATAATATTTTTAAACAGTTTCGTTATATTTTTTACACAGTTTCGTTATATTTTTACACAGTTTCATTATATTTTTACACAGTTTCATTATATTTTCACACAGTTTCGTTATATTTTTACACAGTGTCATTATATTTTTACACAGTTTCGTTATATTTTTACACCGTTTCACTACGCAAACTGGCATTTTACTTTGGATTATGCCCAAAATTTAATAAAACATTCGGCACGTACACATCACAGACAGCTTGCAGTGTGACTGGCTCAGGTACGCCGAATTCGGTGTAGTATTTGTTGCCTCGTTTGACAAGTACGACACGGCGGTATCTAGTCGAGCGCAGCGAGACCAATTATATTATTAATTTAGATTAATAATATAATTGGTCTCGCTGCGCTCGACTAGATTTTTTTTTAAGATTAGGTCTTAGGACCTAATCTTAAAAAAAAATCGAGTCAAGCGCTCTTCTACATGACAGCTCTTGCAAAACAAAGCGGTTAAGGGTTGAAATATAACCCCAAGCTGTGAGTGCGGTGATATACTACTATTGGCATAGTTTTAGTGAAGCAACCCGGAATTTTTTTCTTCAAAGCATTTCTTCTTCAACTAAAGAAATGGGCTGATGGTCTTCAAAAGCCTGAATTGATCTTTATAAAAGATCTGAGGAATTTCGAATGAGAATATGTCTCGGAGCTTCCCTTCGGCTGCTCATCCGAGCTGACTCTATTTATGCAATGTATCCCAAAAAAATGTGTGTGTAACTATTAACTATTAATGATCTAAGATTATAGGTAGGTAATTGTTTTTCAGAGCCGATTACCTTCACATATTCGATCTGCTCGCATTCAATCGTCAATACGAGTCGTTCATAAGAAAACTGTTGTCCGACATGAAGACAATGGCCGACACGTCTAAAATGTATGTGGACAGAACAAAAGTGATATTGGGAGAGCTTCACGAAGCCGTCAAGTATAAGGAGGCCGTCCCAACGGCTGCAGTCTTTGTGAGTACTAACACTGTCTTATTAAGGGTCTTAATATATCTTATCTTATCTTAAATTTAAGGTGTCTGAAAATAAATGAAATTTTAATTTTAATACAATTATACTCCTTCCAAGCGTATCTTCATAGATAAATGATAGACCTTAAGAGGTTTCTCGGATAAACCTAATTGATGAATAATTATTATTTAGATTTTTTTATTTAATATTTTTAGGCATAGATAAATGATAGGTCTCGCTGCGCTCGACTAGATACCGCCGTCGTACTTGTAAAATGCGGCATAAAATAGTACGCCGATTTCGGCGTACCCGAGCCAGTCACACTCTAAACTGTCTATGATGTGTACGTGCCGAATGTTTTATTAAATTTTAGGCATAATAAAATACCAGTTTGCGTAACTAGTGAAACTGTGTAAAAAGTGATGAAAAGTGACGATTTTTTACACACTACAATAAAAAGTAGCCACATTTTCGGAGCTATTGCTTTTGTATAGCGCTCTATCTAGTCGAGCGCAGCGAGACCAATCAATTATCTTTGGTCTCAATATATCTTATCTTATCTTAAATTTAAGGTGTCTGAAAATAAATAAAATTTTAATTTAATACAATTATACTCCTTCCAAGCGTAGGTATCTTTATCTTTAAGTACCTTTGTTTTTAGATAGATAGCTGACGGTGCACTATTGGAAAATTTAGCCTGTAATTTTATATTTTACTAGCTGATCCGGCACAAGTTGTTTTTTTTTTTAATTGGCAAAAAAAATTAGCAAATAAATTTTTTTTTTAAAAAATTGGAAAAAAAAATTTTTTTTGGGTGGGCCACCCTTATAAATTAGGGGTATAAAAATAGTTTACGACCTATTCTCAGACCTATCGAATACTTTACAAAAAAAATTTAATAAATTAAAATTTAAATATCTCATTGTGATTTTTTTCGGGTTTTCAGCCATCATTCTCGAAACTGTGGAACATGTGGCGCAACATGCAGAATTTAATGTACCTGGTGTCCAAAGTGAACACTTTGATGTCAAGTTTGTCATCGATACAGGACCAAATCAAACACCCAGTTGGTGTCATACAGAAAATGCTCCAAGTGAGTAAACGACGTGACGACACGTTTGGTCTAGTGGCTAGTAACCCTAGCTGTTAATCAAACGGTCGCCGGTTCGAATCCCGCAAGGGGCAAATGTTTTATGTGTTAACATTTTTTACCTTTGTACCTGAGTCATGGATGTTTTGTATTTATAATATGTATGTATTTACAAAAAAAAAGTAATCCATGTAGTACCTATATCAACTGTCTCGTGTCCATAATACAAGCATAAGTTGCTTACTTTGGTACTAGATGGTGCTGTGTGAAATGTGTGATGATATTTAATTTTATTTATTATCCTGAGTTTCTTTCAAATTCAAAAATAATTTATTTCGAGTGTCTTCTTCGGATCGTCAGCATCTTGGTTATTTTTTTTTTCGAAATTTTTTCCTGGTAAATTTAAATTTATGATGACACGACCTTAAGAGGTTTCTCGGATAAACCTAATTGATGAATAATTATTATTTAGATTTTTTTATTTAATATTTTTAGGCATAGATAAATGATAGGTCTCGCTGCGCTCGACTAGATACCGCCGTCGTACTTGTAAAATGCGGCATAAAATAGTACGCCGATTTCGGCGTAGCCGAGCCAGTCACACTGCAAACTGTCTGTGATGTGTATGTGCCAAATGTTTTATTAAATTTTAGGCATAATAAAATACCAATTTGCGTAGTGAAACTGTGTAAAAATATAATAAAACTGGGTAAAAAGTGATAAAAAGTGGCGATTTTTTACACACACTACGATAAAAAGTTGCCACATTTTCGGAGCTATTGCTTTTGTACAGCGCTCTATCTAGTCGAGCGCAGCGAGACCAATCAATTGTCTTTGTTTTTAGGGTAAAATGACAAAATACGATTTGGAAGAAGAGCACAGTGTAATACTGACAGAAGAGCGCACCTCGCTCGGTTCCCTCAAGAACTATATGATATACAATAAACGCGAAAGTCTCTGCTCTTCTGGACATGTAAGTTTAACTTAGTTAAGACATCTTAAACTAAGTAGAACTTAATATTATAAATTTTAAAGTGTGTTTGTTTGTTACGCTTTCGCGCCTTAACTAAGTACTCAACCGAAGATTTTGAAATTTTGCATACAAATTCACATAGAAAAGCAAGATATTTTTTAAAATATTTCATGTTAATGGATGATCTAAGTATTATATTTAAAAAAGAGTAAAACTAGGCCAGAGGTTCATTGACGGTAGGTACATATCTTTAGAAAGTAAGAAAAAAAAAATCAAAATTCTTAGATTAATGAAATTGGTCTCGCTGCGCTCGACTAGATACCGCCGTCGTACTTGTCAAATGCGGCAACAAATTTATAAAATTTTGGGCATAATAAAATGCCAGTTTGCGTAGTGAAACTGGGTAAAAAGTGATAAAAAGTGACACACACTATACAATAAAAAGTTGCCGCATTCACGGAGCTATTGTTTATTGATAGCGCCGTATCTAGTAGAGCGCAACGAGACCAATCATTAATCTAAGTTAAAATTATTGTTCCCGCTGATATAATCTAAGAATAAGATATTCAACGAAGAAATTCAAATTAGACTCTGGCGGTTAAAGCGTTAAATTAGCTGGTGCCCGCGACTTCGTCCGCGTTCTGGATGAAAGGTACCCCATGTCCTTTCTGGTGTGTATGCAAAAATGCAAAAATTTGTTCACATTCACATCCGTACTTCCGTACTAATATTATAAATGCGAAAGGATGTATGGATGTATGTATGGATGTTTGTAACACTTTCACGCAAAAACTACTTACTGAACCAATCACCATGAAAATTTGCATACACGTTGTCTGGGACACCAGTAAGGACATAGGGGGGTACCTATGTCATCCAAAACGCGGACGAAGTCGCTGGCACCAGCTAGTTTATAATATTACTAAGGAGTATTTTGATTTGTCAAGTACCAAGGGTTTTGCTCGCTGTGCCTTTGTATCGGAGCTCTGGTGCCCACTCAGCCAAGAGCCGGAATCCTCAAATTTGGAGGTCGAAGATACGGCTTCTGTACTATTAAAATGGCAGTCACATTCTCCAGATCACCTCAGAGGTAATAAACATTTCAATAAGAGCGATTAACAGTTTTAACGACCATTAAATATTATAGGGTATTTAAAAAAAAACCCATATAAAATAACCTTAGTACTTTATAAAATATGATAGGCGTTTACGGCTGCATAATTGCATGTGAAAGTAAACTTACTTGATATGATAACAAGGATCAATATCGTTTACACTTCTGACCAATAAAATAGTTTCATATAAACATCAAAGGGGCCGTCTATTAATCACGTGATCTTTTTTTAAGCATTTTTTAACCCCCCTCCCCCTTTATGATACATGGTGAGGTTTAAGACTACCCCAAACATAACGTGTATTTTTAGTATCTACAAAAAATCTTAAATACAGGTATAAAGTATAATCTTATTTTATTCTGAAATTAAGGACCACGATGAAAATGTCTAGACAGAATCGCGCGTTTAAAAAAATAATGAAAAAATAAATACACGTGATACCTTACTACACCCCCCTCCCCCCTTGTGACATTTCGTGATTTTTGTCAAGCCTCACGTGATTAATGGACGGCCCCTAACCTTTTTAATTGTCTGCCATTATGAATTTATTATTGTCATTGTGTGTCTGTGTCATATACATATATATATTTTCTGTTTTACTTCTTACATTTGTGTCCAACGACTGACATGTTTTTTTTTTGTTTTCATATGACTAAAGATATATTAACGAGGTCCTACACTTGGCCCGAAATAGCCCGCATTTGATTAATTTGCTGGACATTGTCGAAGAGGTTTACCAAGTGAAAGATGTCGAAAACCTGGTCGTCAAATATGTGCCCAAAAGTGAGTGCCTAAATAATCCTACTAATATTATAAATGCGAAAGTTTGTTTGGATGTATGTATGGATGTTTGTAACCCTTTCAGGCAAAAACTACTGAATGGATTTCAATGAAATTTTGCATACACGTTGTCTGGGATACCAGAAAGGACATAGGGTGCCTTTCATCCAGAACGCGGACGAAGTCACGGGCACCAGCTAGTATTTTATAGTAATTTTTATTTCAATGTTAAGATATTTTTTTTCTACTGTAGTATTATACAATACCATAATTATAATGAAGTTTATAAGGTTTTTTATACTTCTTACCATCACTTCACTATCATCACTACATATTATAAAACAAAGTCCTCCGCCGCGTCTGTCTGTCTGTCCCTATGTATGCTTAGATGTTTAAAACTACGCAACGGATTTTAATGCGGTTTGGATAGAGCGGTTCTCGAGGAAAATTTTAGTATATAATTTACAAAGTTACGCGGGCGAAGTCGCGGGCAGCGGCTAGTATGTATATACCTATACTTGAACCTGTTTTTGTTTTACAGCTAAAACGTCCGATAAGGACATACAGACCGAAGTGCATCCAATAGAGAGTCACATAGAAAAGAATTACACTTGGGACCTTTGGGAGTGGAAACGAAGAGCTTGTCAATGGGTAAGTGTAAATATAAATCTAAATCTAAATAATAAATCTTCTGTCATGTAACAAGCACGAAATAATAATATAGAAATTATAGGAATCATCTTTATCTGAATTATCAAAATATTAAACTAGCTGGTAACCGCGACTTTGTCCGCGTTGAAAGAGAAAATATATGAGTGACTAATATATGACATCGTTATCGTTGTGACGACGGTGGCGCCGCTCAATAGTTTATTTTTTAAATAAAAAAATATATAATCTACACCACAGGGTGACGACAACTTTCTAAAACGTCTTTTCCAAAATAGACAATAAAAATTGTCGTTTAGGATGTTGACATGCTAAAAAGTTGTCGTTTTAGGACGTTGACATACTAAAAAGTTGTCGTTTTAGGACGTTGACATACTAAAAAGTTGTCGTTTTAGGACGTTGACATACTAAAAAGTTGTTGTTTAAGAACGTTGACATACTAAAAAGTTGTCGTTTTAGGACGTTGACATACTAAAAAGTTGTCGTTTTAGGACGTTGACATACTAAAAAGTTGTCGTTTTAGGACGTTGACATGCTAAAAAGTTGTCGTTTTAGGATGTTGACATGCTAAATAGTTGTCGTTTTAGGTCGTTGACATGCTAAAAAGTTGTTGTTTTAGGACGTTGACATGTTAAAAAGTTGTCGTTTTAGGACGTTGACATCCTAAAAAAATTCTAATTAGGACGTTGACATGCTAAAAAGTTGTCGTTTCAGGACGTTGACATGCTAAAAAGTTGTCTTTTTAGGAAGTTGTTGTTTTAGAACGTTGACATGTTAAAAAGTTGTCATTTTAAGACGTTGACATGCTAAAAAAATTCTAATTAGGACGTTGACATGCTAAAAAGTTGTCGTTTTAGTAATTTGTCATTAATTTGTCATAGTGTTTTACTCATACATATAAGGATGTGTTTATTCTCTTTCCATTCCAGGCGAACATAGTTAATTGCAAGACGCATTCGACTCAGACCAATTACAGCCACTTTCGTTCGGAGATTCACAGCCAAACGGTTGAGCCCCGGGACAAGGGCTACCAAACTAAGAGGGATTGTGGCGTCAACACTTGTTCCAACAACTATTTCATTTGGGGCCTCAGGGGACAGTTGGGATACGGACAGCATTTACTCGATTTGAGGGATCCAAACTCACCAGAAAAGCTGAAAGGTTCATTTTTTTCTATTTAGTATTTTTTGCTGGACTAGGTACTAAGTAAAGTAGAGAATGATTTTGATTTATTTAACATAATAATTATTTTAAGTAAATTAAACTTTTCATCTCTATCCGATTTTCAGCCCGAGCTGTGACCAGATGCAATTGGCCCTGTGTAGGCTCACCGGCCATTTCGGAAGACCTAGGTGACAAAAGCGAGAGCTTTGATGACGAAGCTTCCGCTAAAGTTAGGTTTCAAGATGTCTTGAATCGTATTTAAAAAGTTTAGTGTTTTAGAAGTTACTTTTTAACATTGTATAATTGTATTATTATTATTATTAATTATATGATTACAATATTTGTTGCACTACCTATAGATAGCCTTTATGTATGTACAGTCGGAGTAAAATAAGGTTCGTCACATAGATGAATGATTGGTCTCGCTGCGCCTGACTAGATACCGCCGTCGTACTTGTAAAATGCGGCATAAAATAGTACGCCGATTTCGGCGTACCCGAGCCAGTCGCACTGCAAACTGTCTGTGATGTGTACGTGCCGAATGTTTTATTAAATTTTGGGCATAATAAAATACCAGTTTGCGTAGTGAAACTGTGTAAAAATATAATAAAACTGGGTAAAAAGTGATAAAAAGTGATGATTTTAACACACACTGTAATAAAAAGTTGCCACATTTTCGGAGCTATTGCTTTTGTATAGCGCTCTATCTATAGCCGAGCGCAGCGAGACCAATCAATTATCTTTGGTTCGTCACCTTAAAAGGGGGTGTTCAAGTATTACGTAACGCAATTATAGAAGATTTTTGAAAAATGAAATGCGCCGTAACGTTTTTTTTGTACCTACCCTTCCTTACAAAAATAAAAGTAACAATAATAAAATAATAATAGAACAAAATAAAAATGACATTCAATACATACACTCGAGGGATTTTAATTATCTAATTTTTTTATTTAACTAAAAAAACGGAAACAATGTTACACGCGTTGTTCGAAACTGTAACGCATCGTAACGTTTTATGTGTCGTACTTTTGTACTTTTTATGGCATTTGTTACGCAAAATCCGTAGTTGTAAGTACTTAGATTGATGCATAATAATACAAGTCAGGGGATAGTTTAATACTTAATTTTTAATTGTTTGTTTAATATTATTTAAATAATTATGTTCTTACATTATCACTGTTGATAAGCAAAAAAGCTATTTCTTCAGTCTCAATAGCATCTGTCTAGCTTCTCTGGCGAACGTTATGTCTTCCGCCTTTTGCCTTAGCCTGCCTTCTTCTATTTTCAACGACTCCAATGTTGATATCAAATTTGATATCGCTTTTGGATAAAGTGACTCAGAAATATGTAACTTCGCGAACTTAATCTGTAACAAAATTTATAATTTTTTTATGTTATACTCTCGGTTTACCTACTTGATGGTAGCTGGTCACCGTCGCCTAATAACACAAGTAACGCCATAGGTGCTATAAAAAAATACTTGTAAGATCCCATGGGAGCCAAAATGCAAAAAAATATCCTAGGATCCCATGGGATCCTAGACGTGGGAGCCAAGTGGAGGAGGGAGGCCTTTAAATGCTCTGCTGACCATAGGATTTAGGATATGAATTGGGAAGGCATAGGGATACGGAAATGGTAAGTTTCGCCATCATTGCTTAGAAGATTTGTGGCGTTGTTTGTGTTATAGGCGACGGTATCCATTTACCATCAAGTGGACGGTCAGCTTGTCGACCTTTATCTAAGTAAAATAAGTGAGTATCGGATGCTACAGTCCATTTTTAAATCCCCTCTGTAAATCTCTATCTCACTAACACAGCAACGCTCTTTTATTTTGCAGAATTTGGCGACGGTAGCCACCTACAATTAATCAATTGGATCGTCAGCCTGTCTTGCAACCTTAACATCAGAAAAAAAACCTAAAATTTCCTTACCCTCTCCCTTTCACACGTCTCTTCGAAAGAAACTACCTTCTGTTTCGTCTGCCTCAAATGTTCATCTATGTTCTCAGGATTCAACGTGTCTTCTAAAGTTGTTGAATCGTGAAAATTCAAATCTTGCTTCATACTGTCCAACTCTCTCCGTAGATCGTCCAAAAACTTTTTATTCTCGTCCACTCTCGCTTGTAATTGTCTATTCTTCTGTTTCAACTTCAATATGTGATAATCTACTTCCAATTTAGACGCAATGTCACTAGAATCGTAAAGGGACAGCGCGAGAGGGTCGTCCAGGTGACTGAGTATGTCTTGCTGAGTCGCTTGGTCCAGTAATAGTCGACATTTTTTTGGTAATTGGTCAATGGAAATATTAAGTTTGAGCAGTGTCTCCGATGTGATCTTTGCTGGAAATAAAAATGAACTTTTCTATATTTGATTTGAATCATTTATAATATAATATAATGTAATATAATATGATTATTCTCTGATAATGTTGTGCTTTCCTGTAATTTAAATTCATACTTGTAATGGTCCTTTCTGAGTGTTGTATATTGTGATTGAGTATGTCTTTAGTTGGTAAGCCTTTTGAAATAAATAAATAATATATACTAATATTATAAAGAAGAAAGATTTGATTGTATGTTTGAATTGAATAGGCTCCGAAACTACTGGAGCGATTTGAAAAATTCTTTCACCTATAGAAAGTTACGTTATCAGGGAGTATTTTACAAAGTTACTCGGAGGAAGTCGCGTGCAACAGCTAGTATTTAATAACTAGACAAGCAAGATGGATGCACTCCGACATATAATGTTACCTTTCAAAGAGCAAAAGAATTCTCCAGAGATTATGCTTCACATATAAACAAACGTACAATTATATGTCCTCTCTTTTATATTAGTATGGATGTTATAAACTTCTATTTTTTTTAACAATGATTATATTGTAAATGCAGATATGGTTTCTGATGTTGTTCGAGCCCTACAGCGACATCTATTGACGGACCGAGGCAACGCGTGTATCGGCTACCCCACATAATCTTTTAATACCATATGTGACCCCCTTCTACCTCACATAATTACTTATATTTTATTCGCCATACAATTCGCATTGTAAATTTAACAATATATCACGTCGTTTACCAAAAGTCTACAGTTTTATTTCAAAACACCAAAATCATCACCCAAGAAGTAAATAAGTCGACTGGCTCCAACATATTGGTCCTTTTGAGCCGGATTTCATATTGGTCCTTCAGAGCCAAATATCATATTGATTCTTCTTCGCCGAACAATATTTCCGAGGAGCAGCACCTCTGGAAAATACTACCGCAACTTTGGAGAAGACAAAGCGCACATCGACATTTCTTCTTGGACGAAAGAAACGACCGTGATAAGCGTGGGACAGTGAAGAATATACGCTAGCACGAGCTGTATTCGCTTCATGGCTGGAAGACGCACGTGAGTACCTTGGCTTTTTCTATATAACCAAAATGGGGCTAGATACCGTAGTTGAGAATAAATCGCGCAGTAGATCTCCAGCTAGGCCCATTTGTGGCGAAGAAAATGAGCCATTTGTTAATCAATTAATTAAAAAACGCGGAATAGTTAAAGCTAGACTTACAAAGTTCACAAGCTACCTACAAAATTGTAACGATAATTTAAACGCATTAACTGCTTGCTCTTTAATTCAGTTAAGGTTACGCGTACAGGGAGTAAAGAGCCTGTGCATCGAATTTAACGATCTTCAGACGCAAATTGAAACAAATGTCTTTGAATCAAATCTCGATGATCAGTTATGCCAGCGAGATCAGTTTGAGGATGGTTACTACGGTGCACTAGCTCTGGCCGAGTCCATACTCAGCAGTGGCGAGATCGCTCAGAGCCCTTCGTGTTTGCAAAATACAGTAAACACGATTAAATTGGCTACAATATCGTTGCCTACTTTTGACGGTTCATATGATGACTGGCTTGCATTCAGGGACACTTATTTGTCACTTGTTCATAAGTCAAAAGACCTCTGTGACATTCAAAAGTTCCACTACCTCAAGTCTTCATTAGTGGGAAGTGCATTGATGGTTATAGACGCGCTCGAATTAACAACAAGTAACTACTCAGTAGCATGGGAGCTCCTTCTTAATCGTTACAACAACAATAGGTTATTGACACACAATCATATAAAAGCACTATTTTCAATGCAATCTTTGCCTAAGGAATCTCACATATTTATTAGAAATTTAATTGACACTACACTTAAAAATATACGCGCTTTAAAAATTCTAGGTGAACCTGTTTCATATTGGGACACTTTAATTATTTATATTTTAGTTTCGAAGCTGGATAGGACTACCGAACGAGAGTGGGAGCAATATAAAAGTAGTCTTACTAGCAGCGATTCTGAAGTCAGAATTAAATTGGATGATTTGCTGAAATTTCTAAAAAACCGTGCTGACATGCTAGAAACATTACAGGCGTCGCACACTACGAGTTTCCGCGATAAATATGAAGTAAACAAAAAACATTTTAATGCTTCTTATAGCACCAACAAAATACACTGTAATGTTTCCACCAATAATAAACGAAATAAATCACAACGCGTATCGGGATTTGCATGTCCACTGTGTAAAACGAATCATCCACTTTATTCTTGTGTTAAGTTTCTTGAGTTAGACTATGAATCTAAATTAAATTTCATTAAAATTAATAATTTATGTGAGAATTGTTTACGTGCAGGTCATACTATAGATTCATGTTTGTTCGGACCATGCCGAAAGTGCACTAGTAAACACAATTCTATTCTTCATCCACCAGGCGACGATTGCATTCGCTCCACCCCGCGGAATACCTCACACGCCGCGACGTCTAGCTCAGCCGTGTCAATCAATGCGCACTGTCAGCACACGCACACACTATCAGCGTGTGCATCGCAACGCACGCAACGATCGCATATAAAACCGGTTTTGTTGTCGACGGCCCTTGTTGAAGTTGCAGATAATAAAAATAATTATCACACCGCGCGCGCACTACTTGACAATGGGAGTCAAAGATGCTTTATAACAAAATCATTAGCTAATTTATTATGCGCGCCATTAGTACAGTCCACTCACGAAATTCGCGGTGTAGGTAATTCTGTGACGCAGTGTACGCAACACTGTAATATACAGATAAAATCGCGCATTAATACCTACACAACTAATTTACATTGTTTGGTTTTACCAAAAATAACAGCGACTATGCCAACTGTATATGAAAATCGCGCAAGTTTCTGTATTCCAGAAAATATACAGTTGGCCGATCCGCAATTTCTTGATTTCCAAGACATCGACATTTTAATAGGTGCCGATAGGTTTTGGGATCTACTTACGCAGGGTAAGATAAGGTTACATAACGGACCTTACTTGCTAAATACGAAATTAGGCTGGATAGTCTCGGGTCCTATCAATATAAACGCACGCATTGAGGACCACATCCAGTGTAATTTTACACAAACAACAGATCCGTTGTTACGGCGGTTCTGGGAGATTGAGGAGTTGCCCACGGCTCGGAACGCATTGACTGACGAGGAGAAGGCTTGCGAGGAACATTTCGTACGCAACACTACGCGCAATAGCGACGGAAGGTTCTGCGTCAGCATGCCACTCAAGCAGTCAGCCGAGGTGTTGGGAGAAACGTATCCTCAAGCTGAACGGCATTTTCTGGCGCTGGAAAAACAGTTACAGCGTTCAAAAAATCATAAAAAAAAACGTACACGGATTTTATTCACGAGTATGAAGACTTAGGACACATGAGTAAAATTTCATCGTATAACTTACAACATTTTATTTTGCCCCACCATGGTGTATTTCGCGAACATAGCACCACCACGAAACTTCGCGTTGTTTTCGATGGCAGCGCAGCGTCTGCATCTGGCACGTCACTTAATGACCTTCAGATGGTAGGGTTCGCTATCCAAGGTGACTTGTTATCTATTCTTTTACGTTTTAAGCAGCATCGATATGTAGCCTGTGCGGATGTGGTAATGATGTACCGCCACGTCCTAATAGCTGAACAGCAACGTGACCTTCAATTAATTCTTTGGCGCGATAGCCCCGACCTGCCGATCAGTATTTATCGTTTAAATCTAGTTACTTATGGCACAGCGTCGGTGCCCTTCTTAAGTGTTCGTTGTTTAAAACAATTAGCTATAGAATGCGCAGACGCTTCGTACGTTAGATAAAACTGCTATTCGAAAACATTTCGCATCATTTTAATTTTATTCAGATCATTTTTATTTTAATTCGCAATATAATTTAAATTTAATAAATAACAATAAAAAGGTAACTAAACGCAGTATCTTATCTCATGTGTCACAAGTATTCCATCCCGTAGGATTTTTAAGTCCAACAACAACGCAAACAAGGGTCTTACTGCAACGTCTGTGGCTACTCAGCTGGGACAACGAAGTCCCTTCTGACGTCACCCGCGCCTAGACTAAGTGCGCCGAGTCGTTACCGCTAGTTTGGGTGCAATACGTGTGCCGCGTTACGTAATTATTATTAGCAACTATATAAACGCGCATAGAATTGCATATAATTTACTTACGCGTCACAGGTGGCATACGGCACTTGTATTTATATTCGCATAATTAATTATAAGTTACAGTTATCATAATCGCACTTGTTATATTCAAAGGGCAAAGTGTCGTTTTTAAAATATTTATCAATACCGCTAGCAGTGAACCTATAACACTTTCCCATTCGAAAGATTCTCACAGATCTCGCGCATGTTGCGCGCCGCTTGTTATGTTTTTTAAAATTTATACATTATACGCGCAATAAAAAACAGCAAGCGGACGGGTATATAGATTGCGAGGAACTGGGAGAATCAACCAAGTTATTAACCAGACTGACTTAGTTGGAATCCTTTCCAAATGAGTACCAGCTATTGGTTGATACACACACACACACACACATACTTAAATCTAAACACAATTTTAGTAAGCTAAATTTATTTATCGCTATTTATTTATAAATTCATTAATTATTATATATTTAGTTATCGCATTGGTTACTCGCAAGAATTTTCATTTAATAAAAAACATCCGATTTTAATAACTAGTATTTCACACTATTATTTCGCTATGAACACTTCATTAAAAACTTATATATACCACACCACAAGCTTTACTGTTCGAATTACGTAACACTTGGTGGCCTATAGGTGGTAAGAATCTCGCACGAAATGTTTTTTATGATTGTGTGCTTTGTAAATGATTGAGAGGGAAAACCCTAACTCCTCTGATGGGTAACCTACCGGAGGAGAGAATTACGCCTACATTTCCCTTCTTTACTTGTGGCGTAGATTACGCCAACCTCGTCATCATATTAAACCGCAAAATTTGTTTATTCGTTTTTTTTGTCACACGGGCCATTCATTTGGAGCTCGTGAGCGATCTATCTACTAGCGCCTACCTTCTTGCTCTTAAACGCTTTATAGCCAGCAGAGATTTTCTCTGACAACGGGAAGAACTTTGTGGGTCTAATGCTTGAGTTTGCCAATTTCCTAGCAAGACGTAGTAAATACATTATCAATCACGCGATTAGTGAGAACATTAAATTTTGTTTCATACCTCCATATGCACCCCATTTTGGTTCTATTGGGAAGCTGGGGTAAAATCATGTGGGTTTCACCTACGCCGTGTTGTGGGAAACGCTCATCTCACATTTGAAGAGTTCAGCACAGTGCTAACGCAAATTGAAGGGGTCCTAAATTCACACCCTTTGTCGGCTGTCGTCGATGTCGGCTGATCCGCACGATTGTCTACCTCTGACACCTGGAAACTTCCTAGTCAGCCGTGCTCTGATGTCGCCTGCCTCACAAGATCTTCAGCAGACGCCTGCACATCGACTTAACCAGTACCAGATGATGAAGAAAATAAGACAACATTTTTGGGAACGCTGGGCCAAAGAGTACACCTACATTTCCGAGCTCCAGACGCGATTCCTAGAAAAGATGGCGTTTCAAGAGTAGCGGGCATTCAGACTGCATCCCGCATCGTGAGGCGCATACACAAGACGCATACGCAAATCTGTCCCTTGGAGTCACAGCGAGACGGTTCTACTGGCACCGAAGACAACAACTCCTTTTGAAAGTCAGATCTTTCAAGGCCGGGGGCATGTTCGAGCCCTACAGCGACATCTATTGACGGACCGAGGCAACGCGTGTATCGGCTACCCCACATAATCTTTTAATACCATATGTGACCCCCTTCTACCTCACATAATTACTTATATTTTATTCGCCATACAATTCGCATTGTAAATTTAACAATATATCACGTTGTTTACCAAAAGTCTACAGTTTTATTTCAAAACACCAAAATCATCACCCAAGAAGTAAATAAGTCGACTGGCTCCAACAGATGTCTAAATCGATGAGAAAGTTCCACACTTTTTAGTTTAGTTAAACCGCACAGTTTAGTTTAGATTGACCCAAAATGTACTCAACTTTATCTATTCATATTTTTAACAAAAATTTCTTTCGGATAAGGAAAAATAAGAAAAAAAAAAGACTAACTTATACTCTTTATTACAGACATACATATAATATCTACACTTTGTAATCAACAAATTCTGCACTAGGAAATTCAACCATACTCTCTATCTTCTTTGCAACATTTAATAACAATTCTTCAGATAAATGGGGTCCCATGAGCTGCAGTGACAATGGTAGCTTGTTGGAAGATAGTCTAATTGGTATGGATATTGCGGGGATTCCGGCCATATTTGCCGGTTGAGTACAATAATCATTGAAGGCGCATTGATCTCTGTTATGTTTCGAAGTGAATTCTCTAAATAATGGGGCATCTGTCAATGTTGTCGGAGTCAAGAGTATGTGAACGCTATTGTCTCCCGTAAAAACCTTTTGAAAATCCTCTGAAATCAAACGACGCAGCTTCAACGCTCTCAGGAAGTATTTCTCGTAGTTTCTTGCCAGTAAAAAATAATTTCCTGAGAAGATTCTCGATCTCACAACATCATTGAACCCCTGTGACCTGGATGAGGCGTATAATTCTTCTGTAGAATATGCATTATCTGCACGGAAGCCGTATTCCAATCCATCGTATCTGGCCATATTGCTGGCTACCTCGCATTGATTGAGTATTGAATAAACTGCTATAGAAATCGACGTATGAGGCAAAGAGACTTCTTTAACAGTTGCTTTTTCTTTTTCAAGTAAATCTCTTACATATTTCCACGTTTGTATTACTTCTTCGCTCATTCCGTCGCAAAGATATTCTCTAGGTATTCCGATCCTGATTTTTGATATATCAAATTCATTTTCTAGTGTTAAAGGTTTAAAGTCTTTTTTAATTGTCGTGGAATCCAAGTCATCGTGGCCCGCAATACAATTTAAAATTATTAAAGCATCTTCAACAGTCCTAGTCAATATACCCGGGACGTCCATTGAATTTACCAAAGGTATGAGGCCATATCTTGAGACTAAGCCATATGTCGGTTTCAATCCAATCAAACCACATAATGCTGCAGGATTTCTGGTCGATCCACCTGTATCTGAACCTATAGCGGCCACACAAGAACCGGAACTAACAGCCACTGCACTTCCACCAGAACTGCCACCTGGTATCCTCCAGTTATCCTCGTCGTAACACCAGGGATTTCGGGTTGGGCCAAATATAGAGTCGATGGTTCCTGAACCCATCGCAAATTCGTCTAAATTACATTTACCTATGAGACAAGCGCCCGATTGCCTTAATCTAGAATATACTGTAGCATCGTAAGTAGGTATGAAATTCTTGAGCATATAAGAGGCACAGGTAGTCGGTATGTTGCTTGTGCAAAAGTTATCCTTAATTCCCACCGGGACTCCTTCCAAAACCCTCGGCTTTTCCACAGAAAATCTATTTTCACTTTCAACTGCATGAGTTTCCGCTAAATTTTCAGTAATAGTTACGAAAGCATTCAATTCACTGTTTTGTTTTGCTTTTTTCAAACACATATCAACAAAAATGGAAGGGCTCAAAAATTTCTCCCTGTAAGCTTTGTGAATCTCTTTTATTGTGCATGTTTTGAATTTATTCATGGTTTTTTTAAATTTCAAAACATAACAAAGCGAAGAGGTTAAGAAGTGATGACAATATATTAAACGATAAAAATAAAAATACGCATCTACTAAACTTCAAACATAAACAACAAAGCATCTTTCATTTAGCCGCGTTATATCTATCACTGTAAATAAACTTACCCATCGCAATGTTCTCTCTTTCATATTTAAGTAAAAATATGTCTTTTAATTTTTTATATTTATTCATATTCCCTTGATTAATTTCCATTTCGATTTTCGTGACAATTGTGACCCCGAAAAAAATCAAAAAACAAAATGAACTAATTAAAAAACTTATTTTAACCGTTCCCTCCATAGACAAGCTACTAGCACCACAGATTATAAAGTAAACTAGCACAAAGTCACAACACAACCATGGATCTATTATAAATAATAAGGATTTAATTGCAGGACATATAGTAGAGAAGCCGTGTGTCCCTTTCTAATACATTTAAGAGCAAAAAATTTCAAATCGAAACTTGAATTCATTTCATTTGTTATCTTGCCACCATCAGAAAAAGATAACAGTTAGGTAAGCGAGGTCGTGGGCACAGCTAATCAAAAAATGTTTTTATAGGTTGTAGGTTTATTTTATTTTTTTTATTATTTTTTTACTTAAAACCCTCCAGCATTATGCGCTGTAGCCTATGTTTACAATTATAGGTTGTAGTTAGAAATAATGAGAAATTTAGTAGCAAAGCTACATACTCGCTTCGACAAATAATTGCATCTTACCACTCGACTAAATTTTTAGTTTAAACTTTAGTTACATAGTAAATTACTTTCATTGCAAATAACTAGTCTTAGTGCCAACTTAGTGCGTACTAGGCTTAAGTGCATACAAGGCTAAATTATTAGCCATAAGTGCGTACTCGATACACTTACCTACTAAAAAACCACAGAGGAACGAAAGTAAAGTTCATTCCTATATAAATTAATACAGACTAATTATCAATACTTACAATTATTCTGTGTGTAATTTAAAGAATAGAATGTAAAATTAAAATAATTAAACTCGTTTTCGATTGGTTCGATTCGATGTTCGTACCGTACGTATCGACTATCGTATTTCGTATAATAATTCCTGCTAGGCTCTCATGTCCTATGTGTATTTGAAATAAAATAAAAATAGAATAGATCGGTTTTGGATCGGTTCTCGCTCGTCTCGATAATAATCTCGATTTGGTGAGAAAGTGTTGAATTGTTGATTACTTTACTTTGATTTTTACTAAACCAATTTTGATCTGTAATTATTATATTATCAAAAAATATATATTAATACATATAATAATTTGATACGCATTAATTAAACACTTATTATAAAAAAAAAACAAACAATTGTAATAGGTGTACATATTGATAATATGTAATTAAAATATCTCAGTTATTTCCAATTAAATTACATTAAAATACTACATATATTTATAATATAAATAAATAATGGCTCATTTGCAATACTTGCCCGGAGATCCACGTTTGGTGGATCAGTTGGTCTGCGAATTGAAGTCCAAGGGGATTTTCGATCAGGTAAGTACATTTTATTATGATTTTATTGTAGAAACTTCTTTTAGTTTTATTCATTCGTGGGTCAATGAAATTCAAAAATAAATACAAATCATTTTATTAAATTTAAAATGGTGTAAGCAGGCACACTTACTATGAACTTAGCATGAAAGTTAGTCATTATTGTTGGATACTTGGATACCATTAGGAACTTCATTGTCATACGTCTTCTACCTATTTGTTAGGTAAGTATCATATAATTTCTGCTATATTTATTTTCACAAATGTAGTGTATTAATAGTTATTTAGTATTAATAAGTAACTAAATTAATAAGAACCTATAATGAATTCTAGATGACTGAATAAAGAAATTTGTAGGGCATCAACTAAGGTTTGATATTTTGTATAATATTACCTACCATTATAGATCTTTGATCAAAAAGCCTATTAGATTATAAATGAATGGATTATTTACAACCATAATACCCATAATTTACTATAGTTAATCCTAGCAATGCATGTTACTATATATTTTCTGTAATAGCCTATTCCTCAAACATTTTAAAACAATACTTATTATAGGCATAATATATTATTATAGGCAACATGAACTTAGTAGGACAGTTGTAGTTAGTACTGGGAGAGTAAAATATATGTTTTAGCATCTTACTTACACTATGTGTGATATATTGCTATAATATTATTAATATTTTATGTGAATTTTGGCTTATTAATATATATGTTCTAGCTAAGTCTGTGCTGCAGACCTATTCTCTATCTATTCCATGTGGTTTTTAAAACCTATTGATTCCAATGTCGATATTATATTTGTAATAATACTTTGTCAAAAGTAAAACAACACAATAATGCAGCAATAACTTCATCGACATGTATAACCACGGTAAAAAGTCATAAAAATTTTGACAGGTGCTTAGTGAACACCAAAGTAGACAATTGTCGAGTCTATAACCATATAGAGTCGATAACCACAGCAAAACCACAGATAGATAATACAGGCCCAGGGCTTTAATATCTATATACATATAATAAAATCCTACATGAGCCATGTCTGTACATTAAATATTTTTTTCAAAAAATAATTTATATAATACCTACTCTTTGTATTTATGTTACCAAAGTAAAAAAAATAGTTTTTAGAATTTTTGTCCATTTGTGTATTTGTGCACGATAATATCAGAAAGGGGTTAACCAATTCCGTTTTCACTGGTAACCTGGATTAAACTACAGGATACATTTTATCCTGGAAAAATATTAGGTTCGTGTGGCATTTTTAAAAAAGGAACTAACTACAGATTGTAATGAAGTTGTTCAATACTCAAGTATTGAGGAATTTTTAAGCTATGATGTAATATCATAACTCAAGTGTAAGTACTTAATTTAATAAAAGTGTTTTACTTTTACTTAATAATAGGCTTATTGTGCAAATGTAGTGTTACTCAAATTTTGTTTAAAAAAGACATGTTTATATTTATTTTTTATCTTTCTATATTTATTATAGGTATAAAAAAATTACATGTCACATGTTTGTTCATGATGAACTCCTAAACTACTGAACCGATTTTGATAAAATTATGTGTAATTTAATTACATTTAAATTAATTATGTTTTTTTTTTATTTTGTGTAATTTGGTCCAACTTAAAAGATAGGATATATAAATTGCATCCCAGGCAAGCTAGTATAATAAATATATCTAAGATATTCTGCAATCAGTCCTTCCGACTACAAGCAGATGTGTCAAATGACTATCATTCATGAGGAGATATTCACCAATAGGAAGATCCTCAATATTCACATATTGTCTTAGTCACTGGTGCAGAGATCCAAGGTAAAAAAAAAGAAAAAAAAAAGTTCTATATCTAAGTAATTTATAAAATATTAGCTGTAGCTCTCTATAGGTGGAAGAATTCTTTAAATCCTCTAGACAGTGAATCGGATACTGGCTCAGCATGGTACTGAGAAGCTAGACAAGCTTACCTGCAGTGCTTATTTTCAGCCAGCATCGTTTGTGACTCACGGAACACTATATTTATTTATTTGTTATACAAGGCCTCCAACGAGGGAGGCATTAAATAAAATCGTTCAAGTTAGGCAACACTTGGCTGGTGCCACCGCAATTGCTGGAGGCACAGGCTACACCAGTGAAAGTTCTCAGTAACATCTAAACTATTACCCCTACAGCTAAATGAGAAAAACAAAATACAGCCAACATCTCTACTAATATTATGAAGACAGAAGATTTGTATGTTTGTAATGAATAAACTCAAAAACTACTAGACCGATTTTGAAAATTCTTTTGCAAAGACTTGTGCAACAGCTAGTTATTTATATATTATATTTACTTGAAAATTTAATATTTCAGTTTCGCAAAGAGTGCATAGCAGATGTGGACACTCGACCGGCTTACCAGAATCTGCGTCAGCGTGTCGAAAGCTCCGTAACGTCATTTCTGTCAAGGCAAGCGTGGAAACCAGACCTGAATAAGAATCAATTGAGAGAGAAACTCAGAAAACACATATTGGAGTAAGTTATTCAGATGTTTCTTATATTTTATTAGGGAAAACATAAAAACCTATCTTAGATTTTATGTAATATGACTAATAGTGTCCAGCCTAAACACTAGGAAGCTGGGCTAAATTATTATTAGACCTTTTTGTTGTAAAATATTGCCTACATGTGATATGTCAATCTGTTTTGATAAAATTAATTTGTCTATTCTTTTGATTTTTTTTTATTAAAGCCTAATTAAAGCTGATCATGGATCCAAAAAGATCTTTATTGATAGTGTCAGTAATTTATTAAAAACTAGCTGGTGCTCGCGACTTCGTCCGCGTGGAATAGTTATTTTGGGAATCATTTGGCTATCTCGAACGGTTTTCGCAGCGCACGCAACGGAAGCCCTCAAAGATGAATAATTTTCCCCGTTTTTCCACATTTTCTATTTTGACATATGGCATCCAGCTTTGGGCAGTTGCAAGCAAAACCAACATACTCTGCCTTCAGCGCGCACAAAATTGTGCACTTAGGACCATTCTGAATGCACCTTGGTACACTAGGAATGACGAAGTTCACAATTATCTCAACGTGCCCACAATCAACTCGGAGATAAACCGGTTCAAAAAATTGTACGCGGATCGGTTAACATCCCACAAAAACCCCCTCGCTGCAGAGCTAATAAACCCTACAGTCAATGTTAGGAGACTGTCCTATAAGGGAATCAAGGCACTGGCCTTTTCCCCGCAAAGCCATAATTCTCAAAACGCATTCAATTATGGTCTTGCGACCGATCGTGGATTTATAAAAAATAAAAATAAAAAAAAATAGCCTAGAGCCTTCCTCGATAAATGATCTATCCAACACAAAAATAATTTTTCAATTCGAACCAGTAGTTCCTGAGATTAGCGCGTTCAAACAAACAAACTCTTCAGCTTTATAATATTAGTATAGATAAGTACCAAACACTTATAAGTAATTGACGCAAGTATTAAAATAGATATCTCAATATTATCACTACATAGGTATTTGGATACTTCAAAGCTGTTTGAATATTATTTAAATATTATATTTATTTATCATATTTATATTATTTTAAAATATTGTTTGTCGTAATATTTATTTTAAAGCAGCTGTCACGCGGTTTCAACCGTCGCTTAATTTAAGTTTACATAGGCATGCACATTTCGGCTATTCTCGGTTCCCATATTTTTTTATATTTTTTATTTTTATTTTTACCGTGCCTTAGGATCATTAGCGTGATATTAAATAGGCTATATAATTTGATTTTATTAAATTAAAAAACACATATTTTAATGTGACTGCTTATGTGCTTATTATGTAGTACTGTAAATTTATTTTTAATGAAAATCGTTTTTTTTTTTCAGCGGCAACTACTTAGAGCAAGGCGTTGAAAGGATAGTTGACCAGGTTGTAAATCCCAAAGTCGCTACTGTGTTCATACCACAAGTGGAAGACCTCGTCTACAATTACTACGGAATCACCAGAAAAAAAACAACTGCGGAAACGTCGAATGGAAAAGTGGAAGACTTATTACCAAATGATTTAGAAGCCGTCAGCCCTGGATCAGTCAAGAGCAATGATGATAAAGACGAACCAATGGAAATCGTGAAGGAAGACAGTGCAACAGAAGAAGTTAATATGGCGATAGATCAAGACAGCAAATCAAAAGAAACTAATAACGACACTACGGTAGTTATTGATGTCGATACGCAAATGTCGGACGACAGTGATGTGATATATCAGCAAACCGACATAGATATAGATAAAAGTAATATACCGTTGCCCGCAGAGGAAATAAAACCAGAAAATATACCGCCACCGGATAGCAGTCCGCCTCAATTTAAAATCGAAAATATAGAATTACCCAAAGATCTTCAGTCGACGGATATTCCATTGCCCGATGAAATACCCAGTGGTGAAAATATCATTGAAACATCAACCCTAAATAATAGTGATTTTGATGACTCCAGTTCAGATTCATCGTTACGAAGGAATATGTCACCATTGACACCAGTGAGAAATTTTGATGACGAAAATTCTTACGACGCTCAACAAGCATTCGAAAACGAATCAGTAGATTGTAAAGGTGACACCAAAGAACCAAACACTTTCAGATTTACAATAGAATCAAAATCTTCAGAAAACAGCAGGGAAGCTGGAAAACTTGAGAAAAAAGACGAAAAGAATCTTTCCTATCAGTTTAACAATCAAGTCAATATAAATAATTACAATACATTGGTGTTTGAGGACAGTTCAAATAGTCATAATTTGCAAATAGATTATGAAAGTGACGCCAATAGTAAAGCAGTTTCCGAAGCGAAAGCTCCAGAAACCGATCAAAATTCAAGAGAATCCAAAAAGGGCTCTCAGAAAGATGACAAAGAAAAGAAAAGCGGTCACAAGAGTTCACACAAATCGAGAGACTCACATAGACACAGTTCTAGCGGCAAAGATAAACGATCTGATTCAAAACATTCGAGCTCCCGCGACAGAAAAGATTCTAAAGATAAAAAAGGTTCCAAAGATGAAAAACCTAAGCCAACTCATAGGGAGAGATCACGAGATAGATCTGACAAAAAGAGTAGCAGAGACTCTTCTAAACAGAGCGGCTCCCATCGCAGCTCAAGTCAAAAAGATAAAGATTCCAAGTCACACAAGAGCTCGAGTTCAAACAAGCATTCGAGCAAACACTCCGATGACAAGAAGACGTCATCGTCATCCTCAAATCAGAAGGAGAAATCTGAGAAAAGTTCCGACAGAAGCTCAAAGGACCGCCGCTCATCGAAAGATAAATCCCATCGTTCTGATAAAGATAGAAAAAGCAGCAGCAAAACTAAGAGTGACGCTAAGGAAAGAGAGAAAAAGGAAAAGAAAGAGAAAGACGATCACTACAGCGTTTCTGGAAGAGGCAATCACAATCGAAGGTCCACTGACAGGGACTCGAACGACGGAAGTTCATCGTCGAAAGGTTGGAGCAGCCAGCCTTCTTCGAAAACTACAGAAAACAATAAAGAAAAGAAAGAGAATAACTCAAAATCGGACAATACAACCAGCAACTCGACCAGTCCTTGCGACAAAGATGATGTCAATCATGTAAAGGCCGCCTTAACTCAGCCCATTGTAAAACCAATAGTCAGAGTTGATACACAATTGGGAACTCCATATTCGACGCCACCAAGATTGGCGTTTGTGCCTGATGTGACTTTGAAAAAACCAAAAATAGCCGCAAATCTGAAGGAAGCTAAGCAGTTAGTTAAAATGAGAAAGTTTCTAGACGAAGAACAGAAGAGAATGAATCAAGAGGCAGCATTGTTGTTGGAATTTCAAGCGAACGTTAGACCGAGTTTAAGTCAAATATATTCGAGCATTCCCGGACCGGAATTGGAGTTTGCATGTGAAGAAAAAGCCTCACAGATGGTCATACATAACAACATTAATAGTCTTGTGACAAATGACAATGAAAATATAAAAGACACTCACTTAATGACAAATGACAATGACACTTCTAAAACAGAAATCGAACACGAGTGTGAAATTGTAAATAAAAATTGCGAAGTAATAGTAATTACAGACGACGATGGGGTTGAAGATAATAATAAAGAACAAGCGGAAGTCATTTCGATAGAACAGCAAATCGAGAATATGGATAAATTCAATGTTTCCGATACAGCGATAATAGATAATGACGATTATATTGAGATTGTTGACACACAGGACAATAAAAATGTAAAACAAAATATAGAAGATTCCAGTCGTCGACCGGATTATTTTGAAATTACAATTATAACGGAACAACTCAGTGAGAATGAGGAGGACGATAAAAATCCAAAAAAACTATCGGACATGTTCAAGGGGAACGTTTTGAAATATTTCGGCGAAGAGGAGAAATTCAATGCGGAGTTGGAGAGAGAGAAATTTGCAAGTTTTTTCAAAACATATACCGCAAACGACCAAACGAATAAACTCTACATATTCAACTGTGATCCCTATCAAGAAGATTTAATCAAAAAAGCTTCGGAGAAATTCGGAAACTACGACATAGTCAACTATCACAAGAACGGACATTTTAAACTGTCGAAGCCGAAGGATATTAAGGACTTGAGATCGGAAATAAAATTGCCCATAGATAATAAAGAAGCGAATGAATCTCAAATGTTCAGTCCAACAAAATCCGAGTGCTCTTTCGAACTGTCGAACGATTACGACGCAAAGTTGCAAGAAATGGTTAAAAAAACGACAAAACAAGAGATAATGGAAATAATTATGGGTTGCGCGTCCGACTCTTCACAGAGTAAAATGCCAACCATAAACTACTGTCAGGAATCTAATATAGAAAGTCACGAGCAAGGTGTTAAGAGGAAATCGAACGAAATAGATACCATAGACAATAATAATAGAAAAGTTTTGACATCGAATAAAATAAGGAGGTTGAGTGATTCGGAGCAAATCTCTTCGACGACCGAAGGTAATATGTCTGTACTTAACTACATTTTAAAACTAGCTGTTGCACGCGACTTAGTCTGGGTAACTTTATAAAATATAAAGCCTATGTTACTCGCTGATAACTTATCTTTCTATAGGTGAAAGAATTTTCAAAATCGGCCCACTAGTTTTTGAGTTAATTCATTATAAACATACAAAAATACATATCTTCCTTCTTAATAATATTAATATAGATTTTTACTAGCTGGGGACAGCGACTTCGTCCGCGTTGAATAAATGAAAAAAAAAATAGTTTAGATGATCCCTCAGGAACATTACTTTTTTCTGGATGGAAGGTATGACTTTTATTGTATCCCTGACAACGTGTATGCAAAATTTCATGACGATCGGTTGTTATACACATGGCAGAGATATACACTGATACACACAATGGGTCTATCCGTTTGGGAGTTATGATGCAACAAAAATATACACAGATACACACAATGGGTCTATCCATTTGGGAGTTATGATGCCACAGACAGATACACAGATACACACAATGGGTCTATCCTTTTGGGAGTTATGATGCCACAGACAGATACACGGATACACACAATGGGTCTATCCGTTTGGGAGTTATGATGCTACAAAAATATACACAGATACACACAATGGGTCTATCCGTTTGGGAGTTATGATGCTACAAAAATATACACAGATACACACAATGGGTCTATCCATTTGGGAGTTATGATGCCATAGACAGATATACAGATACACACAATGGGTCTATCCTTTTGGGAGTTATGATGCCACAGACAGATACACGGATACACACAATGGGTCTATCCGTTTGGGAGTTATGATGGCACAGACAGATACACAGATACACACAATGGGTCTATCCGTTTGGGAGTTATGATGCTACAAAAATATACACAGATACACACAATGGGTCTATCCATTTGGGAGTTATGATGCCATAGACAGATATACAGATACACACAATGGGTCTATCCGTTTGGGAGTTACGATGCCACAAAAAGATACGCAGATACACTCAATGGGTCTATCCGTTTGGGAGTTATGATGCCACAGACAGATACACGGATACACACAATGGGTCTATCCGTTTGGGAGTTATGATGCTACAAAAATATACACAGATACACACAATGGGTCTATCCATTTGGGAGTTATGATGCCATAGACAGATATACAGATACACACAATGGGTCTATCCTTTTGGGAGTTATGATGCCACAGACAGATACACGGATACACACAATGGGTCTATCCGTTTGGGAGTTATGATGGCACAGACAGATACACGGATACACACAATGGGTCTATCCGTTTGGGAGTTATGATGGCACAGACAGATACACGGATACACTCAATGGGTCTATCCGTTTGGGAATTATGATGCAACAAAAAGATACACAGATAGACACCATCGGTCTTACTACAAAAACATTAAACACACTTTAATCAGGCTTAAAACACGTGTTAAAAAAAAACTTTACTACAAAAGAGTGTCTAGGCATTGTTTAGGGTTTAACAATGCTTGAGCATTATTTAAATTTAACCACCGCCATATGCTAGTTTAACGAGTGTCTATCTAGTTAACGGCCTCTCTTCCTCTGATGTATTGTGTCAAATTTCGTTTTGCGTATACTTAATAGTTAATATTAAAGATTTCTTTTGATTTTATAAATGAGTATGGATATTTTAAATTTAATTGACATGGAGGATATGGATTACATGGACAATTTTTGAGATAGAATACATCGTGAGAGAATTAATCCATTCGAATATATAACTTTGGTAACAAGATTATTTATTTAATAAAGGATGATCTACAATGTGATGCTAGAGGTGGATCCTCAAATAAAAATTTTATTTAACAATTTTAACAAATCAAACTTTACATTTGACCACATTTGACAATTACGTCAGTGTTAGTTACGTTCCATTATGCTAAATATTTTTTGGTATTACGAAATATTATAAATAATCTAACGTATTTGTTGTAATTTATTACTTATTCCAATCTTATAATTTGCTGATATCATTAATATAGTCCGTAATAATAGCTTGTGAAAACCAAAATTCATCATTATACGCCTATCAGATCTGCGTAAAATGAAAACGACATGAATGCAGGGCGAGTGACTGAATGAATGTTTGCCAAGGTTGCCATAATTCAATAACATTCACGTACTTTAACACTGTCTACCGAAACAAGCGCTAAATAAGGTTTTGTGGTAGGGACATTTTAAACGCTCGCTGACCAATGCTTAAATGCTTAATGCTTGTCTAACTAAGCATGTGTTTGAACAGTGCTTACTGAATCTTTTGTAGTAAGACCGCATGGGTCTATCCGTTTGGGAGCTTGCAGGCAATTGAATTTAGTTTTTTGAAAGTTTAAAAGTGTTTTAATGAAATATTTATTTAATAATTACAGAGAATGAAGAGATGAAGATGTCTAATGTGAAAACGGTGGCAAACAGAACAAGATGTTCGGGTAAATTGAAGAAGGATGGCCTACCCAAACATCCTAGGAAATCTAGTGAGTATTATTTTGCTCTTTGAGTATCCCATTTTAGGAACCCCATCTCCTTAAAGAAAACCGTCATGAAAAAACAGTATATTATGATAGTGATGGGAAAATGACGTCAGAGCCCATTTTCCTTTCCCTTTAGGTGAAATAATTTTCTGTCCACTAGTTTTTCAGTTTATTCATTACAAACATACAAACATACTCTTCATAATATTTCTAATATTAATTTGGGTTAATATCCCGCCGTTAAATAAATAATTATGTTAAGTTACGTTAAAGTAATTTGCTTAAGTCTCCTTTGACCACTACAAAAACGATCAAAAAATAAATATAAAAAAAAATTTTACTCAATTTTTTTTTTTTTGTATTTGTATTTTCTTTTTTCAGACGTTTCAAACGGTCCGTTGAGCGATAAGTCCGTTGAAAATTTAAATAGCAACAACGCCCACCAAGCGAAAGTTCCAATGGCTAATGGAAAAATCCCAAACACGGCAAGAAATAAAGTGCAAAGATACGAAGTGTCCGATCTATATAAACCGAAATTGCACTATTTGTCCAGAAGAAATAATGTAAATTAAATTATTATTATTATTGTTACGTAATATTATATATATTATTATTGTACATACGTACGCATACTACGTGACCCCCATTTTTAACAATTTGTTAAAAAAAACCCTCCCCTCCCCTAGGTGACCACCCGTAGTATATAAAGACCCCCTCGGTGACCACTCGTAATATATCGAGACCCCCCCCTCAGTGACCACTCGTAGTATATGCCAAGATACCCTCCCCCTCAGTGACCACTCGTAGTATATGCCAAGAGACCCTCCCCCTCAGTGACCACTCGTAGTATATGCCAAGATACCCTCCCCCTCAGTGACCACTCGTAGTACATGCCAAGATACCCTCCCCCTCAGTGACCACTCGTAGTATATGCCAAGAGACCCTCCCCCTCAGTGACCACTCGTAGTACATGCCAAGACCCCCCTCTTGGTGTGACCATCCGTAGTATATGCCAAGGGAGGGGGGGGGGGGGCTCTAGTTTTGACGTAGTAATTCATAAATATGGTTTTAAATCATTTTTTTGCAAAGAGAAAGTAAAAAATAATAAGAATTTGGCTCATATTTGTCTTTATCTCGTCGCGTGACGCCAAGATTGCGTGCATACCCTATTAAATTACAAGTGTAAAAAGTTATGCAAAAAGTTTTTTTTTAACAAACTAGTAACAAAAATTTTCACTGCATTGCTATTGGTCCGTAAAATCCGTCTATCCAATAAGAACGCGCCTAAGGCATTGTTGGGGGCGGGACCTAGATCTTAGGCGCGTTCTTATTGGATAAACGGATTTTATGGACCAATAGCAATGCACAGAAAATTTTTGGTACTCGTTTGTTAAAAAAACAGTTAGATCTTCCCTGTGACCAATCGTGGTATTTTTAGTAGTATGTGGTATGTCACGTAGTATGTGGTATGTCACGTAGTATGGGTAAGTTTCCTAATATGGTATTAATATTTTGGTGTTGCCATTTGTGAAATTAGTTTTAAGTCATGATGACCAGTGAAAGTTGAGTTCGATTTTTCTTTTGTTATATTTTTATTGTTAAATAGTAATAGTTGATACGATGCTGATGCAAATAAAAGACTTAATTGCAATTTTTATTGCAGAAATAATTGATTGAAACAAGATCGTTTTAATAGATTTTTTTTTTATTAAATAAAATCAAACTTCAAGTATTAAGAATTTCAAGTATATTTCAAGAAGAAACTTCAAGTATATTACTTAAAGCGAATAAGATAAAAAAAAATGCGAAACGTTGCAACATTTACACTTAAAAAAAAATTTTAAATGGGAAATGTGAAGCCTTTTATTATTTTTATTTTAAGAATTTGTATTTTTTTTTTTAATAATTTTCGCTTGATTCTTAATTTTAACCAATACAAGGATGAATACAAGAACCAATACAATTTATTTTTAATTTTTAAGAAAACTTTTTTATATTTTCGCATGACTCCGAATCTAAATTCAAGGCTGTATAAAGCCTTGTATTATTATTATTTTTTTCATTTTCAGAATTTGTATTTTTTTTGTATAATTTTCGCTCGACTCGTAATTTAGTTTTTTTTTTTAAATATTTAAAGTACTTACATATGATTTTGCATGTAAACAAAACTGGAAAGATTTTTTAACCTAACTTCACATTTATTATTATTATTATTAAAAATAATAACCTGGATTTTATAACGTTTCATTTTTTTTTCATTCGTAATGTTAAAATAAAATAATGTTATATACCTTATTACTATGCGTGTCAAATAAGAATAGGATCGCACTTGCTGCAAACTTCACATGATCCGAGTCATCATAGTACCGTCGTCAAAAAAATCCGAATAACAAAAATATACATAAATATTTTTTATTTATTTTTATCTAATAAAATTATTATCGCTGCTTATAAACTAAAGGAACATAAACCAAAAAATTCCAAAAATGTTTTTACTGCAATAATACAATCACAATCCTTCATATTATATGTTGCAAAAAGATTTATAGTTGTTTTATTCCATATTCAATTTTTATATATTATTCAAAAGTAACTTATATGCTTATATATCTTCTAGTATTCAGTTTACTATAAAAGTACTTAAAACATTAAATTATACTTAAAAAGACGCTTCTAACGATGTATAATATGCATATATTTGACATATACTTAATAAGTAAAAAATTTACAAAAATAATTATATTTTTTTCGATTAGCTCTCCTGTAAAAAGTGTAATTTTGATTTGTGGCCCTTTAGTTTATAAGCAGCGATATATATAACTATTCTGATTTATATAGATTTCAATACCATAACAATTAAATAATTCAACTATAATTGTGTTATTCCTGTTTTCGAACATCTCTAACTGTTTTTGTACCTACTTGAATTAATAAATCACATTACAAAAATAATAAAAAATAATAATTAAAAAGAATAAATAATTTTTTTTTGCACACCATACACATCACTACTAAACTTCGTGAGAAATCCTATTCTTATTTGACACGCATTTATGTAGTACTTAGAAGTATTTAAATAACTCATTCTCAACTTTCAATAATCTGACTTTTGTGTTTTTTATTGATCGGACTAAAATCGGATCAATAGAAAATATATAAAATAAATATATTATAATAAAAAATTTCCTTTGGTCGATTCGAATATTACTTGAGGGTATGTCTGTTTGTCTGTCTGTCTGTTTAGTGTCTCCCCAGTGTGTGTGCTGTCTATAAATTTATACAGATTTATTTATGTATATATATGTGATTTTATTTTTAAGAAAGAAGATTTGGTTTTTGTTTTTTTTTTGTCTTTTTACGTGTCGTAGAAATTGCGCATATATATATTTAGAAACGAAATTTAGGTTTAAGTCGAACCCTATGCAAATAATGACGAGTGATAATTTTTACAATTAGATTACGTACAGTCTGTGTTTTTAGGTACAGTCGGGGATAGAAAAGGCGTCAAGAGATATTTTTTTAAATAATTTGAGTTGTTTTAATTTAAAAAAAATATGTTATTAATTTAAATATTATTATGCAGCGATTAATATATTACAGCGAAAGTGATTTTCAATTCAAAATGTAATTTTTTTTAAAGATAAAATGAAAATTAAATTGTTCTCTTAAAATAAATAAAACATTTACATAAATATCGGTTTTCATGCTCTATCCTTTTCTATCTCTCAGGATATAGTCATTTAACAGAGCGAGAAAGATAGAGCACGAAGAAAAGGCGATTAAATCAAAATATCATTATTATTATAAATTAGGTTTCTCTGAGAGACTCTTACGATCGTCTATATAAATTTAAATTTACCAGGGTTTCGGAAAAAAAATGCCAAGATAATGACGATTCTGAGAAGAAACTCAGAAGATACAATTTTTTTTGTCATCTTTAAAATATTAAAATTACAACAATTGCCCTTTATTATAAACAAATCAAAGATAGGTATATGTACAATATACTAAACACAGTATGAGCTCCGAATCCAGGCTTCAAAAATCAATCTAATATATAAAATTCTCGTGTCCGCGATGTTTGTTGCCAAACTCCTCCGAAACGGCTGGACCGATTTTGATGAAATTTTGTGTGCTTATCAGGGTAGGTCTGAGAATTGGCCAACATCTCAATCAAATGAGATCGCGGCGAAGCGCTGCCTTAACTTATAAAAAAAAAAAAAAAAAAAAACCTATTTTTCATACCCCTAAATGTTAAGGGTGGTCCACCCCAAAAATTTATTTTTTATTTTTTCACAAAACATCGTAATTGTCCTTTTCTAACTCTGATTTTAACCATAGATACGTAGATTTGAATGTTAAATATAAGTAGTTTATTGAATTATAATAGTTAGAGAGAGTGAGAGAGAGATTCTAAGAGAGTCGTGGTATTGTCTGTTTGCCTGTCACAATTAAAAAGAAATCACATAAAAAGATAGTTTACAGGAAGCGCATTCAAGATTGAAAGCTAGCACCTTTCACATAATATATGTTTTTCTATTTTTTTTTTAAATATATATATTATATAAATATTATAGCTACGTGTATGACGGGCTTAAAAACAATTTTTTTTAATTTATACTTATATGTATTCTTGTTCAATATTTTTACATTTTTAAAAAAGAATATTATAAGTACCTTGATATTGTATATTATGTAGGGAGTACATTTTTTTTAAAATTATTAATAAATATTGCACGTTGAAATATTTATTTTATTTTCTTTTGCAACTTAATATTTATAATAAATATAATAGTTTTTTTTTCTTCTAATTAAAATTAAAATTAATTTAAATTTGATAACTTGGAAGGTTCTAGCATTTAATCTTTAGTATAAAGACTTAAGTATGTATATTAGCTATAGCTATTGTTGAATAGAATTGTTAAACCCATTATACGAAATATTGAAAATAAAAATATAAAAGCTGTAAGTATAAATTTGTGCAGAATTATATTTTAACATAATTAAACCAAAAATATGTGTTTTAACTGCTTGCGTTTGATGTAGGCATACTTATGCAAATACCTAAAGACCTAAACACATTTTTTATTTGATGAAAATTATAAAAAAAAATATTCAAAATAAGTACCTAATTATATTTATAAAAAATATATATATTTGTAGTTATCATACCACATAATATTACACTGCCAATTTCATAATGAAAAAATATTTTTACCCACATTAGGATAGGCATTTGTTGTCAAGCAAAAACATAAATAAATAGATACATACATGACAATTAATATATAACGTTTATAGATATTATGTTACTTTGATTTTTTATTTAAATAATTGAAAAAAAAAGCCTTTCCATCAGTCCTAAATGCGTTGAGCGCAATTAATGACATAAAATAGGACGAAAGGCGAATGTGATGAAAAGCGAAGTGGACGAATAGCGAATGAGGTGAAAAGCTAAGTGGACGAATGGCGTCACGTCGTTGTTTTCAGTTTAAAAATTAATTTTACATTCTATAATAACCTACATTAACTGAATATATTTGTAATTTCTTTAATTATTCAATTTTAAATATACAGGCAACCAGCGCTTTCTGTATAACCCTTATATTATTATAGAACGGTAGTAGGTAGGTATATATAATAAATTTATCTATATATAACCTTATTATATTATAGGGAAACCTCTATAATGTGACACCATTATTTCGCTTTATTGATGTAGGGCGATAATATAATAAGTTATTTTGTAACAATTAATATTACACTGTTATTTAAATACAATAGGTATAATATATGATAAAAATAAATTTTATTATACTAAAAAAAATAGTTTTATTAATTTTCCTAAAATAGATTAGATTACTTCCATTATTAACTAGCTCTTGCACGCGTAACTTCATAAAATATCGTCCATGTGGCTTTCCAAAGGTGGAAAATTTTCAAAATTGGTACAATTGATGGTGTAAGTTAGGTACATAATACAGATCCATTAGTTTTTGAGTTTATCCATTATAAACATACAATCTTCTCTCTTTATAATATTATTATATATGTAGATTGATTTAATTCGCAGTCATTTGGCGGTTCTTAAGTTGGACTGTACCTTACCTAACCATAGTGGATAAAAATTTATATACTTAGTAATCGTAATTCCTACTAATATAAATGCGAAAGTGTGTTACTTTTTCAATTAAAAACTACTGAACGAATTTGTATATTTAGCACACAGTAGGTATATTAAAGCAATAATGCAAATCTTTTCTTTTTATAGAATTAGTATAGATAGATAGGTACCTATACTTCTCTATATAAAATAATACTTATAGATTTTCCTTATAAAATAACTAGCTGTTGCACGCGACTTCGTCCGTGTAACTTTTTTTTATAAAATATAGCCTATGTTATTATATATTACATAAACTTAGAATACCTACGTTTTATTCTGGAATTTGGTTCGCGAGGGCCCTCTGTTACAGTAGTACAGTACAACCAAGAAGTACTACTGGTGATACAAATGCTACAATGTTGTATTACTAGTACTACACGTAGTAACTTATTAGTAATCTGTGCTACTACAAACAATACGAGTAAAATCACTGGTTTAGAAAAAAGAAATTAAATTCACATTTTTTTCCTTTTTATTTTTTTTAAGGATCATCTAGAAATATAAAAAAAAATTAGCGCCACCGTAGTCTAGCGATATTTTTCATATACTTATTATCCTTATTACTTATTATCAAGTGGGCCGTCAGCTGTAGAAAAATTTAGAAATAAATCACACATGCATTTTTATTAGGGCTTTAATGAAATTCACTTTTTTTTAACAATTTTATTTCATTTACTTCATAAAAAGATGACTTCTAACAAAAAATGGTTGAAACAATAAATAGGTGACAATAAATCATGATTTAATTGTATTCCACTGATGAAATAATACTTTTGCTTATAATATCAACATTTACATTGCATCTAGAAAATATGGCTTTGTACTTAAAATTGTTAAACAACTAAATTTGTTTAAAGAAATTCATTTAAAAAAAACTCATTAAATTGTAAGTACACATTTCATGATCACAAAAAAATTTCTAAAAAAAAATTACAATTTCTGTTGTACTGGACATTTTATTATATATTTTTTATATATGAGCAACAAACTTAATATTTATAATTTTGATTGTTTTATTAATGTAAACATTAAAAATTCATTATTATATAGAATTGTTTTTTAGAATTCAATCTAGTATTGAATATTACATAAAAAATCTTGCATTTGCTTACCACACAAGTAAGCATATTTCTTTCATATACAAGAATAATAACGTAACATCTCTAAAGACTAGTCACAAGTGCTATTATGGCAAAACTTTTTGTACTGCATTTTCTCTCTAACACATTACATTGAGCTTCTTTATTGATAAGCAACAGATTTTGTTTTCTTTAATAAAGCTAAAATAATTATCTAAATTCAAAATCTAACATTGTAACTTAAGATTCATATATTTAATGTCTTTGAGACCAAATAATATAGAATAACCAATAGCTATCACTTGATTTTTCACTTAAAAGATTAGTTTACGAAAATAATCCAAAGAAAAGTTGCTCTTAACCAACTTAAGCTTAATCCATAAGTACATTTTCAGCCATTTTTCTAAAGACAAGAGGTATAATCCTATTTTAGCCAAATTTAATTCCGAGCCTTCTCTAAGCCAGCGGGGTCCATTATCGGAGGTTGCTTCTTCACAAGCCCAGACAGTAGGGTCTTGATTTGGGCAATCGCTCGTCCAGGGTTCAAACCCTTCGGACAAGTTCTCGTGCAGTTCATAATTGTGTGGCAACGATAAACGGAATAAGTGTCCTTCAGTTTCGACAGACGTTTCTCGGTTGCTTCATCACGAGAATCGATAATCCACCTGTAGGCTTGCATGAGCACAGCCGGGCCGAGATACTTGTCTCCGTTCCACCAATAAGACGGACAGCTTGTGGAACAGCAAGCGCATAGCACACATTCATATAACCCGTCCAACTTAGCCCTATCTTCTACATCCTGCAACAACTGAGTTTCCTTACCCTTAACGGCTTCCTTATCCCTCTGTAACCACGGCTCGATTGATTGGTACTGGTTGTAAAAGTTAGTCAAATCCGGCACCAGGTCTTTAACGACGTACATATGCGGCAAAGGGTAAATTTTCGAAGGTTTCGACAGGTTCTGGTCAATGTGACTGATGCATGCCAGAGTGTTGACTCCGTCGATGTTCATAGCGCAGGAGCCACAGACGCCTTCACGGCACGACCTTCTAAAAGTGAGAGTCGGGTCCATTTCATTTTTTATCTTCAACAAAGCGTCTAGGACCATAGGTGCGCAATCGTCCAAGTCCACCTGGTAGTTTTGAGTATGAGGCTTCTTGTCGGGTTCATCTGGGTTCCAACGATAAACGGCGAAAGTTTTAACTCTATTGCCTAAAGCAGATGACGTCGCGAATGATCGTAGCTGCCCGAAAGACCCTGACGTCAATCTCAGCAGCGGCATTATGTAATGTTTTCGTTTAAAATAACAACAAAATTAATTATTTCTAAAAAGGCAGTCACCGAATAGAGGGCACGTTTCGTATTTCTTACACAGATAGAAATCTGTGTTCATTAAAATATTTCGTTAAATAAAACAATCAAAACAACAATAAAACCATTCACCCGATAAAATTCTATTCTCAACACAGAACAAATTATATGTCTTCAATTGAAACGTAGTCTGTCAAGTACACAGAACAATGTTAACAAGATGTATACAGATCACAAACTAAATAGTAGATACAGATTATATGTACTTACGTTGAATAGTATCATAATAGTATATTTAGTTGACGGTGGATTTGTAAGTGGCTGTGCTTTTTACAACTGCAGAATGCAACCCTTACTCACTTACTGAATTTTTGGTTATTCCACGTTGCTGTTATTTCACGTTGGTATCACTATTCTGTAAGGGGGTGGTTACTGCCGCCAGATGGGCTGCCCGTGCGTGCCATTTCTAGATCCAGACTTTCCAGATCCAGACCAGAGCCAAATTTGAAAAGATCATATTTCCAAAGTTGACCCTGCCGGTAACCGAACCCGGCAACCCTGGAACAGAGTGATAACCACTTATCTAACTAGCTCATCAAACTTACAACAGCTCAATAGAAAGTCTAGGGTTAATTTATATTTTTTACGTTATGATGGCGACGCTTTAATTGGACAGGTTTAATACGCCTAGATAGGTACTATTGGCTTATTAATAACGTTGACAAATGAAAATATGTGAAAATTTGTCAAATAACGATCTCGTATTGCGAAAGAGAATTAAATTAGGCATAGTCGTGTTGTTATGTTTGTAACCATTTGTAACGCAATGTTTCGCTATTCACTTACACACACTGGCCAGTTGCGAAAATTAACAACATCGGCTCGCCCATTGCAACACGTCCACTGCAAGCAAAGTGCAAGTAATATTATGGATACTATGCAGCCATTTTTAAATGAAAGCCTCCACAATGCGGAAATGCAGTTGATCTGCCGCGTTTGCCTATGATCGGTTAGTCGACGAGTTTCACGGCGTAAACAAGTATACGACTCATAACCGATGCAACCACAGTCCCCGTAGAACGTGGTCAACTGTCGCGTTTTTAAAATACGAACAAACTGTGCCAGCCAGTGTTTTGTTTTGGCGCGAAAAAGCGCCACCCGCAAACGTGCAGTGGAACTTGCACATTTTGAGACCTTATCGTGTGTGATATAGTGACTTTTTTTTATTAAATTTCTTCACATATTTTTTTGCGGACGTCATTCGTCATTAACATTATCAGGTGAGTTTTTTTTTGCAAAACACGGAATAAGGTTGATCACAACACAGTCGAGAGGTTTTATTATGTAAGTTTCCGCGAACGTAAAGAAGAAATGATATACTTAAACATTATTATTATTTATTTACATTTATATAAGCAGACATTAACTGACGTTTTTGAAAGTGTAGCCGCGAGCGGGAAAAGTAAAAGTTTAAACAGTGCAATGACAAAAATACCATCGGGTTTACAATGTAAACGTACAGTCGATGTAGCCGTAAGAAATCAAGGTTGGCCGGAGAAAGTGACCCAGCTGTGAATGAGGACCCGGCTATGCGACGTGCGAGAAGATGACGCCTCTACTTTTTTAATAGATTCAACACTCAGTTCCGTTCCAAAGGCAAAGGAATACTGCGTCCATGCAGCCTATTTTATTTCAATATTGTTTATTTATCAATATAGACTTTTGCAATATCATGTAGATCTTCAAACATAATAAAACTATAAAAATTTACTACCGGTTCGAAAAGCTGTTTAGTATAATTATATGCTTCAATAAATCTAAGGGCCTCTTTCACCAACTACAAGAAAAGTGTTGATTAGTTACTTTTAGAAATAATTTTATGTTTTATTAAAATTATGCACTCGGTTTAGTGCATCCTTCGATAGGCGAATTTTTTTACCTGTCAAGTAGACACTTAGGGCCTACTTTCACTATCTGTCAAGTAGGCTAACCGTCATTTAAAGTCACCTGTCACCAGGAATAATTTAGTTGATATAGGTACCTTATAAAAAGGAAATAATAAAAAGAATCGCCTATAGAAGGATGCACTAAACCGAGAGCATAATTTAATGAAACATAAAATTATTTCTAAAAGTAACTAATCAACACTTTACTTGTAGTTGGTGAATTGAGGCTCTTAGAGTAATAGGTATATTTTATGGATGATAATGGAAAGAAATCGGCAGGAAACCTCGGTTGTTGCTGTTTTTAAATAAATCTTTTAACAAAAATATATTTACTTAGTACCTACCTACGAGTATGTCTATGTAGCCTGTCACATGAATTAAAATACAAAGAAATAAAATGCTACCTACCTATTGTTAAAAGATTCCACCGACAAACAATATTGAAAAATTAAAAAAGAATAAAATAATACCAAAAAAACTTGAATAATAAAAAAATAGAATAAAATTGTTTAGATGACAAATAAGTAGTCCTTGAGTTTAATAATTTACATATTGAGTTCAATCAATATTAGGATTATTTGATGTTCCAAAGAGCAGCTGTGGTGCCGCCTTCTGACCGGTTTTTTTTCTCATAAAATTGGCATTCCTTATCGGCGTGTACTATGAAGAATATTTGTTAGATACCTTTTAAAGTATCTCAAAACTTAATAATAATAATAATAATAATAATTTATTTGCTGAATATAGGTTATTACAATGGTTTTATAATAAACTAGCTGGCGCCCGCGACTTCGTCCGCGTGAAAAAAGTTGCTTATCCTGTGTCCCGTAGGTACGTCTAAATGTTTATCTACCAAGTTTCATGAAAATCAGTTAATTCGTTTAAGAGTTATATTATGGAGGAACCTTTGGAGGAACATACATACAGAAAAAAAAAAATCGAAAAATCGTCAATTTAGTTTCAGTATATCATGTATAGGCCTATAAACAAGATATCTCTGAAAACAAAGTAACTTACTCCATAATCAACCCTTACAGATTTATTATTAGTATTGATAAGGCTTACCCTGTTTGAGAACCACCACCGGTTCTCAAAATGTGGTGACATATGATAGAGTTCCATCTTAGATTCGCTCGGCTAGATAGCTACCGCCGCGCCGGCGTACTTGTCAAATGCGGCAACAAATACTACGCCGAAGTCGGCGTACCCGAGACAGATTCACACTGCAAGCTGCTGTCTGTGACGTGTACGTGCCGAATGTTTTATTAAATTTTGGGCATAATACTATGCCAGTTTGCGTTGTGAAACTGTGTAAAAAGTGATAAAAAGTGACGATGTTGTCTTACACACACTAAAATAATAAGTTGCCGCATTCACGGAACTATTGTTTTTAGTTAGCGCGGTATCTAGTCGAGTGTAGCGAGACCAATCATTATCTAAGTGCTCCATAAAGTTCGTAGCATTCGTACTTAGTGTTTCGTGTGGAATGCGAAATCCCTATAGTAGATTGATGTAGAGTAGCCACCACAAGTGGACCATCAACCAATGTAGTTAGATATTACGTCCTCATTAACCGACTGTTGCATCTGTAGTGCTATGATAAAATCTGGTTTTGAACATAATTTCGTGTGTAAATTCATTAATTTATGATGTCAATAGGTAAACGAAAGAGCCGCCCTACTTGGTAACTGGTTGACGACTCGTTTCGTTCCAACTTTGTTACGTAACGCAGTGTCCACATTTAAAAGCCGATCCTTTCACTGGTTTGTGGTTTTGTCCTTTTCCCACATTTCAACACCTTCTCGATTCGATACTTGCTACTTTTTTCGAAATGTTATTATTTTTGACAAATAAATTGCAAGGTCATGTTGTACTTATCTCTTGATCAACTTGTACTTGTAGAGATGATTTAAATTACTTTTCTATATTATATATAGTTTAGATATTAACCTTCAATATTAAAGTTTTAAAATTTTAATAATTTATATATTACTAGCTGGTGCCCGCGACTTCGTCCGCGTTGAAAAAGCAATATATCGCCCGACATCCTTATTGCTATTATAATTAGCCAGGAGTTAGTTTCTTTAATTTTAGATAATTTCTCGGGAGCAGTACTTTTTTTTTGGATGAAAGGTACCCTATGTCCTTTCTGATGTCCCAGACAACGTGTATGCAAAATTTCATGGTGATCGGTTCTGTAGTTTTTGCGTGAAAGAGTTACAAACATCCATACATCCATACAAACTTTCGCATTTATAATATTAGTACGGACGGATAATACGGATTAGTACGGATTAATTGCAGCTTGTAGCCAGTTTTGAAAAAAAAATCTTACAGCTTTTAAGCCTTCTGCTTCGGCTTCGGCCAGAAATGACCTTCGGTTGGACACTGCTTGTGGGATTCTGGTCTATTCCTTTATACCTACTTAGAACTATTTTTATGTAGGTCTGTATAGGATTATAATTACATATATGTACCTATATAGGTTTATTTATCTATATATATAAAGTTCTCGTGTAACATTGTTTGTAACCAAACTTCTCCGAAACGGCTTGACCGATTTTGATGAAATTTTGTGTGCTTATCGGGTAGGTCTGAGAATCGGCCAGCATTTATTTTTCATACCCCTAACTAAGTGATAAGAATGGCAAACCTGCTCGCAGAGATATACTATTTCGTTGGGCAAACCACAAAATTTTTATTTTATTTTTGCAGCTAAGTATTCTGTTTAACTTGTCACAGAAAGGGTTCTTGAAATAATATTGAGGTTATCCCTTGATCGATACTTAGGTGTTGGTAGTGGTCATTTTTAAAATAGTAAACAAGAAATAGATAGGCGGCATTCCGTGTTGGGACCGGTTTCATGTGTCAGTGACCGATGCAGGTTGTACGCAACGTTGTTTAGTTGCATTCACATAACACCGCTTTACCAATACAAAATTCACATCCATTCAACTGCACATTTAACATAGGTAGGTAGGTACTTAGAGTTGGCGAGACTGCAGAGACCACAGGCATAGATAAGTAGCAGAGACACTCCGATGAGCTGGCGGTGAGGCTATAACAGCGCCCTCCTACGTGAGGAGGTTGAAAAGAAAGGAGATATTTAAAAGAAAATAAATGAGGAGATGTCCTCGCTGGAGGGCACACTCGCAGCTGTCATTCTCGTCCTCGACCACATGGTTACCTATACCGATTGCAGATTAAAAAAAAGAGTTGGCGGGTCCCCGCGACAATCGCCCATCAACGGCCGCGCTTGAAAGTCGTTGAGTTTTTGCTGGTACGAATCCGGCATCGCAGTGTCCCCTACACTGCCGGGTATCCAAGAGGATTTCCCAACGTTAAACCTGCAGTGTCCCCTACACTGCCGGGTATCCAAGAGGATTTCCCAACGTTTAACCCGCAGTGACCCCTACACTGCCGGGTATCCAAGAGGATTTCCCAACGTTAAACCCGCAGTGTCCCCTACACTGCCGGGTATCCAAGAGGATTTCTCAACGTTTAACCCGCAGTGTCCCCTACACTGCCGGGTATCCAAGAGGATTTCCCAACGTTAAACCTGCAGTGTCCCCTACACTGCCGGGTATCCAAGAGGATTTCCCAACGTTTAACCCGCAGTGACCCCTACACTGCCGGGTATCCAAGAGGATTTCCCAACGTTAAACCCGCAGTGTCCCCTACACTGCCGGGTATCCAAGAGGATTTCTCAACGTTTAACCCGCAGTGTCCCCTACACTGCCGGGTATCCAAGAGGATTTCCCAACGTTAATAAAAAGATAGGTACTTACCTACTTAGAGTATTGCGTTTTACACTATGCTATGCTATGTTACCTAACTAAGGATTGGGCCCTGGTTCGCACGAATGCAATTTCAAACCCCAGAGGCCCCAGGCAAGAACGGACTGTTGTAATTTTGATGTGTCTCTCTGTGTGTTTATATGTCTGTTTATGACGTCGTAGCTCTAAAACAGATAGACCAATTTTGATGCGGTCTCTTTTGTTTGAAAGCTAACATGATCGAGACGGTTCTTAGCTATAGTTTATAAAGATTTATTTATTTTATTAGTGCGTTTGAAGATCATCAGTCTATTTCCCGTTTCACCCCGTTTTTGCGTCAGACGTCGGGGTTTAAAATAAACTTAATTTTTATATATATATAAATATTGAAATAGGTACCTAAGATATGTTTGGTTAACATTTCATAATAAATTTATATTTCATATTAATTTAAATTAATTTTTATTAATATACTTAACAATATTTAAATTCTGTTTCTTTAAGAAAATCAATGTAATACGAGCAGTTTGCCAAGCTATAAATAATATTGTAACTTCCTTAAGTATAATCTTAGAATCTTATGTTATTTTATTACAATATGACATTATATTGGTTTCACATAGGAAACAATAAATTTAATATCTGTATTACGACTACATACATAAAACCTTATTATTATTATGCAAACGCAACATAAAATATTCTCTGAATATTATGTTCATATTATTTCTTGTCATTTTACTCATAAGGCGATGTTGCCATTTTATTACTTAAATACTGCTGGTGACCGCGACTTCGTCCGCGTTGAAAAAGAATTTCTGGATGAAACTTTTTTTCTGGATAGAATTTTTTTTTTATGTATAGGTCGTAAGATATTTCTCATTAATGTACTTTAGTTAAAACCAGCAATAGTCACTGATACTCACATTACTTAAATATTTATTTTATTTTTGCATAATATGCCATATCCTTGAAATTCATAACATGTGTGTTTGCTTTTCTATCAAATAATTTACATCTGTCTATCTGTGGGTCGTAAAGAACTTTCTAAGAACCAATACAAGTTGGTTATCCTTATCCTTCAATCAAAGATAGTTGATTGGTCTCGCTGCGCTCGACTAGATAGAGCGCTATACAAAAGCAAAAGCTCCGAAAATGTGGCAACTTTTTATGGTAGTGTGTGTAAAAAATCGTCACTTTTTATCACTTTTTACCCAGTTTTATTATATTTTTATACAGTTTCACTACGCAAACTGGTATTTTATTATGCCTAAAATTTAATAAAACATTCGGCACGTACACATCACAGACAGTTTGCAGTGTGACTGGCTCGGGTACGCCGAATTCGGCGTACTGTTTTATGCCGCATTTTATAAGTACGACAGGGGTATCTAGTCGAGAGCAGCGAGACCAATCATTCATCTATGCCTTCAATATAAAAAATTAAAACATATAAATATAAATTAGTTTCATCCTACATTTCATCAGACAACTAATTATAAATGTTATTATAAAGAGACGTTTGACCCTTCTGTTAAGATACGATCTTTTATGGTATAATATAATATAGATACAAGCCTCAGATTGTTTGAGGTTATTTGCCCAACATTAATGGCAAAAGTTGAACCCGCAATAACACAACGAGTACATGCAAATATTCAGTTTAGAAACGTTGACTGAATACTTATTACTATAAAAGAGATACCAAGGACAATATAATGACTCGTCAGACACTCAAAGAGAACTAAGTGCTAATCTGATACCGCAAAACATAAAATGATAGATACCGTTCGTTTAAATAGGTAGTAAAAGCTATCATTTTTCTTTACAGAGGGTTGTATTATGAGCTGATATTTTATAACCAGTAAGTTAACAGTGAAATTTTAACTGTCTGATGGTATCATATTATCCTGTGTCTATTTAACCAGTATTTAACATGTCTCATTCAAAGACTATATAAGTATAATTGGTAAAGTCTCATTCTAAACAAATTGAAAGTCAAATGTAAAACGTGTGAAAAACGTAATAAAGTGTCTTGAAGAACAAAAAAATTGTTGTATGTCGAATCCGAACACACGACTGGGAAACGATTATAAAATTTAAATTTTCACAATTCAAACACGCCGAAAGAACAACATTGTTCTTTTTTTGAATCATATTGTGTAGATGGCGCGGTTGATGAAACATCAGATACTCTAAAATATTTAAAAAAAAAAATAGAACGTAACTATAACGCATAACATAACGCATTCGTGTGACAATTCTGATTTTACTTCCATAAATTTTTCATACCACTGGCTTATCTAGGTATAGGCACAATGCAAATCGATTCCAATCAATAAAAAGAACATTATTTAGCTTTATTTTTGTTAACAGCTGTATGTTACTTTAAACTTTTTATGTTTTTGAGACAAATCGAATCGAATATTTTTATGGGACAAACGAGTAATTTTTTGGAATGTGGGACATATCTAATATCGAGACGTACGAGGCACAAACCCTATTTACCTATGTACTTTTGAATTGTTTTTTATAATTTATCATAAAATCATGTTTTGATTATATTTTTTTATTATTAAAGCGTGCATTGTTAACAAACAAACAAACTTTCGATTTCATAATATTTTATTATATATTTAATTTTATTTTTTTATAGATTTATTTCGAAATTACTTGTCACGTTCTGTGTCCTCGATGAACTCAAAAATTTGGTAACTATATGTAATTTGGTTTAATTTAAAAGATAGGATAGTTTTTTTTTTTTACTTTAAACCCGGGCGAAGCTGGGAGCTGGCCACTAGTAAGTATGTACATTATATTTTTTTAAAGTCTTTTTCCTTCTTCTTTCTTCCAACCTTTTAAATCTTAACAAACATGGTCTATCTGTGTATTTATAATTTAATTTATAATATTTGTGAGATAAAAGTTTAATCAATGACTTTTAACAAAGCTATCACTGCTCATTGTTTTTGTTAGCCTTCTATAAAAACAAAGGGGGACATGCAGTCATGCACCAGTCAGATAAGGCTTCGCATTTTGTAAAATATCGATATTAATTAAAGTACTGTCTGCATATTTATTAAGTATGTATAAAATCGATTTAAATGGAATATTTGTTTTTATTTACCACCAAAACTTTAATCAATACTAATAATAAATCTGTAAGTGTAGGTATTGTATGTATGTATGTATGTATGTTCCTCCATAACTCTTAAACGAATTAACTGATTTTTATGAAACTAGGTAGATAAACATTTAGACATAAGGGAAACATAGGCTACTTTTTTCACGAGGACGAAGTAGCGGGCGCCAGCTAGTGACGAATAAAAACATGTAATTAAATGTCCCAAATGGAATTTTTATTTGAGACAAATGATATGCTAATAATAAAATTGTATCCGTACTAATATTATAAACGCGAAAGTTTGTATGGATGTATGGATGTTTGTAACTCTTTCACGCAAAAACTACTGAACCGATCACCATGAAATTTTGCATACACGTTGTCTGGGATACCAGAAAGGGCATAGGATACATTTCATCCAAAACGCGGACGAAGTCGCGGGCACCAGCTAGTAAATTAATAATTTAATAAATATAATTAAAAAAAACATATGTATTAATACAATATATTATATTAATATGTATTGAAGCATATTGTAGCCCGTAACGCGTAACGTGTGACACGTGACATTTTATTTAATTCCCATAAATTTTCATAACCCGGGGTTATATGTAATATGAAATCGTTTCTTAAGGAGTAGACTCCATAAAATATCTATAAATTTTCTCCATGTTGTTTTTCGAGAGAAGTTGTTTTTTGCTATTTAAATATGGCGACGATGCCAAACAACCTTGCAGCGCGACGATGGCGACCTGCAGGTCTCTAATTACGTATTTTTCCTCGTAATTATATCTCGTAGACATTAGCGGCATTATGCAAAGTTTATTGTTGTTGGATTTCATTGTTATTAGTTAATTTTCATCGCTAAAGTAAGTACATTGGAATTTTCTCATTTGTCAATTTCATTGGGTTTTTCAAAAGTTTTTTTTATAAGTACAAAACAATCTCTTGCCCGCGACTTCATCCGCATTCAAAATGTTATCAGACTTTCTTGATAAATGGACTATCCAACACAAAAATAATTTTTCAATTCGAACCAGTACTTAGTTCTTCAGCTAACCAAATAAACTCTTCAGCTTTATTTGACAAAAGAATATCCCATTTTTTGTTTTCTTTTTTCATTAAATAAGTTACCAAAGAACTTATTAGTGAATTATTACTAAAAATCGGTTATTTCACAAAGTGGATTCAACGCGAACAACGGTAGGAGCTGCATGAGCTCATACCGCCTTCCCCTTTCTTCCATCGGACATACAGACGTACGGCTGGCTACCATCCTCATCTTGTCGAAATCCCTCCTTTTCGGACCAAGCGCTACGAAACATCCTTTATAATGCGCACTGCAAGGGTTTGGAACTCCCTGCCGGCGTCTGTGTTTCCGAGCACATATAACCCTAATATTTTCAAGGTTCGAGTGAATAGGCATCTTCTGGGTGAGCTCGCTCCATCTTAGGCCTCATCCTTGCCACATGGCTGGTTGTTGGCCAAGAGGTAACCCATCTCTAATAATAAAAAAAAGAACAAACAACGGCTTTAAAACAGTAGTGTACTTTGAGACGAAATACAAGAAAATAAATATTGCAAATCTTGGGCTTTTTTGAGAAATTGTTGTTTGCCCTTGTATGTATCTGAAACTGGAAAATGTCTGATGTTATTAAATAATAATTATCAAAAATGTTCTGGTTTACCTTGGCGAAACATTTTTCACTTTCACATGCTTGTTTATTGTGGTACCTAGGTACTTAATTATTTTAACACTAAGTAGTTATTTATTTACACCCAACTCAATGTCATTAAAAAATATCTTTGTTTTGTTTCAGTCATGATGGCGACACAGCCGGACTTAGCTTCAGAGAGAGTCAAGCAAATGTTTAGTTGGACAACTGCTGGGTAAGCTTAATCATAATTATTAGGTATAATTAATTAAAATTTATTAACCCAACAATTTTTTGAATTAAAATTTAAAATTAAAATTAAATTAAAATTAAATTAAATTAAAATTTAAAAAACAAATTAAAATTTACTACCAGTATAAATAGCTATTAGTAGCAATACTTACTACTAGTAGATAATCATAGATAGATGAATGCGCACAGCTATCTATCAGCATAGCCTAGGCGTTGCAGGTTGCAGGTCACTAAAATTCTGAACTAGAATGACAAAAATCCTAGTTTAGAAATGTCACTATTTAGTGACTATTTAGTATTTAGACTATAAATGAAAACTAATTCTTCGTGAATATAGTCAGATTATTTATTAGTTCGTATTTTTGTTTGTGATAAATTAACTCAAAAACTTTTAGTAATTATTATTTTGTTTCTTAATGATTATTTTGTTTGAATGAATGAATTTTAAGTTAGGTAATAAGGAGTTTTTTTTAATCTTTATTTTAGGCTTTTCCCTTAGGGACATTTAAAAATTTTTAGATATTTATATCGATGATGGCTCAAAATTTCTTTTTCATATGTATTTTTATTTTATAATTCCTTTCATTATAATTACGTAAATATGATTTTATAACTTCCTACACAACAATGTTTGTCTTTTTAACCCATCAAGTAAAACAAGTTTGAATGAGCTCACAAAACAAACAGACATTCACATAACATCCAAAGTGATGCAAGCATTATGAGATGCTGACCCGTCCCATGATGCAAGATCCACTTTCGCGTGCACTAAGACTCCGATTCCGAACCCAATAACCCACATATTTAGTAATTACGCATGCCAATATAAACCTTATACACTTATTTATTCATTTGACTTTTTTATTACTTTTAATCAATGATACACGTCAAAATAAGCGCCATCTATTCAAGCGAGGCTTGCTGTACTGATATAGCGCCATCTATCATGTAAATGAGGAACTAACTCGAGGCAAAAAAAAAAAATTCAAGTTACAGACAATGAATATAGATGGCGTTAGCAGTCTCCTTACATCTATTTAGAAGTAACTCATATAGTATCTATCAGTTCATAATTTACATACTGGATTCTTAAGTGCGATGTGTTGCTTAAAATTCTATATTTTTTTTAAAATTTAAGTGACGAATTACAACGAAAATAAGTGGCTTGCCTTGGCATCTTGACCTACACTTTTATGGTGATATTTTAAACTTATTGAGTGACAGACAAATAAGCAGGTATTTACCTACCTAGGACCACCTAAGTATTTCCTGTAAACTTTTAACAACCCGCTGAGAGTTTTACAACCAAAATTTATTTTTGTCTACAAGAGTAAACGACCTCAATAAGTACCTACGAATTATTGTAACATTTTTCCTGCCACTGCTCCATTTGGGATTTAAGCTGTACGTATCATGGAATATATTTTTTCAAATTTGGTCTAACTGTTTTTTTAAGATTCAAAACGGGTGAGAGAGTGAAAAAGATTTGTTTTATTAGCAAAACAATCAAGACACTTTGAAAAATTATAATTTGTAATTTTAAAAGGACAAAAAGAATTTAAAATTAAAAAGGACAAAAATAAACATACATACTCACATACATTCGCATTTATAATATTAGTAGTCTACAACACTCAGTAATTTGATTGTTTGTTTGGATTGAATAGGCTCCGAAACTACAGGATCGGTTTGAAAAATCGTTCCCAACATTCCCAACAGAAAAAAAAATTCTTTCCCAACAGTGAAAGAATTTTTATTTTACGAAAGTATATTTTATAAATTTACGCAGAAGAAGTCGCGTGCAACAGCTAGTAGGTAGGATATGTGAACACAATCTGCCTACATTTTTTCTAAATCAAGTCTAGATAATGTGCATGCACAACATTGAATATAAAGCGTGCTAAAGTTGAACTGTTTTATTATTATTGCCCAATTTGAAAGTCGTAATAAAACTAATGAAATACAGTGCTAAATATATTAAATAATTAAAATGCTAACATTATTAGACATATAGCAAACGACCCTCACTTACTTACCTAAAAGGTGATCTACATTCACTGCGGTTATTTTGGGCGAATTTAGTATGTAGGTACCTACCATAGAGTAACTTATATTATATACGGAAATAATATATAACGTAAAACCCTATTCACTGAAACGAGCTAATATATATCGCTTTCTCTTTCACTCAATTCCATACAAAAGATAAGGACAGCAAATCTTGAGTGGGCGTATACCTACAATAGGTAATAGGTGAACGTTCATTCTACGCTACTTTTATATTTGTAAACTTTAAATAAAATATTAGGTAGGTATAGTAATACCTACGTACTTACCCACAACCCTACACTTTTTATTTTGTATAAACTATTCTAGCTATTAAGTTGTGAATTATTTATTAAGGGATTCACAAAGGCGAATGACATTGACGATTTGACCTTCACCGATATGACCTTTAGAATGTTTATATATATCATACTAATTCCGCACGAAAAACACAAACGTAATCCACACCTCAACGCAGTCACTGAGACACTGTAGCTCCATATATTTAGAGTTCCGAGGCGGCGGAAACAATTCAACAGGCCTGACAAATGTGGTTTTTTGTACTTTTCATTAAAACTACATTAAAAAAAAAATAAAAAAATCAATACTTTTTTTTAAATGATATTGACTTATTATTCGGTGTAGGAATCATTTGCGCGCAATAAACCGTTTTCGCAACAAATTTCAATATAAGTCAAATTCTTCTTATGTTCTAACCTTTATTGTGGGTTTTCTACTACTTTGATGGAATTTATAAACAATATAATTTGTTCTTCACATGTTTAAGTATAACATATATTTTTTTCAAACCAATTGCATCGACAGTTTCTTCTAACATATTTTTTTAAAAATGCAAATTTTTAGGATTGGCGTGTGTTTACATCTTAATTAAGATAATAGACATTTTGGTTCCTGATATAATCATAAAATGAAAAATATGCGTTAGTATATAGGTAGGTTAGTATAACCTATAATATATATAGGTAGGTAGGTTAAACGTTGTTTAAACGAAATTCAAACCTTAAAATAACAATAATACGAATTAAAATTAAAAAACTTTTTTCTTCACTTTTTATTCTGCATTGTATATATAATAACAATGCAGACTAAAAAGTGACAGACAGACAATGTGAGTGTACATTAGTTGTGCTATAAGTTCGTTTCAGTGAATAAGGTTGAGTAGGTATTATTGGTAATTGGTCGAAGTCATCATTATCATTAATGAGCAGCCCGTCTGGTGACAGTAACCACCCTCTTACATAAGACCATCGTGTAATATATGTTATCAATCATAAAATAATTATTATAAAGAGATAAGATTTGTATTTTTGTATGTTTGTACAAGTACAAGCGACTTCGCTATGTAACAACTATGTAACTAACGAATGAATTCGAATATACCTACCATGTTATAGCTTTTGCACGCGACTTCATATGTGTAACTTTATAAAATATAGCCTATGATACTCGCTGATAATATAGCTTCCCAACAGTAGGTATAAGAATTTTTCAAATCAGTAGTTTCGGAGAAAATCAAATCTTTCATCTTATAATATTACCACAGCGAAATAAGTAGATATGCTGTGATATTACTATAGATACTATACATGTGTTGCCTACTATAACAGATTTGATTTTTTACTTAAAAATATATTTATTTTAAGTTAAGTAATAAAATTTTACTAAAAATATACTTTTACATTAAGTCTTTTTCAGTGATAGCAACAAATAAATTTAAATAAGAAATCCAAGGATATTTTTTGTTGGTTAACATGTAATATTTTTTGTGATCAAATTCGCACTTTGCACCTTATCGTCCAACCAACGTAAGAGGCTCATTAGAATTACGCATTTTTTCACATTAGCATTATGTACTATGTATGTGAGAACCTTCATACAGTGTCAAGTAGAGGATTGCCCTTCCCGCAGCGCGGTGTCAACTTAACACATTAACATAGCAGCTATTATAAGAAATATATATATAATATTATCGATAGCAAGAACGTCATAGGTCATAGATGAATGATTCGTCTCGCTGCGCTCGACTAGATACCGTCGTCGTACTTGTAAAATGCGGCATAAAATAGTACGCCGACTTCGGCGTACCCGAGCCAGTCACACTGCAAACTGTCTGTGATGTGTACATGCCGAATGTTTTATTAAATTTTAGGCATAATAAAATACCAGTTTGCGTAGTGAAACTGTGTAAAAATATAATAAAACTGTGTAAAAAGTGACGATTTTTTACACACACTACAATAAAAAGTTGCCACATTTTCGGAGCTATTGCTTTTGTATAGCGCTCTAGTCGAGCACAGCGAGACCAATCAATTATCTTTGGTCATAGGTATTACCTATATGCAACGCTAAATAGCCTAAGCGCCATAGGAAGTCCACTGCTGGACATGGCAATAGGACAGGTCTACTCTTAGCCCCAGGACAGCCAGACTGCCGATACAGATACGAGAACATTACGGCCTCAGCCGCCCAAGGCTTTCCAAATTATATGTCCTGCCGTGTTCTGGATGAAAGGTACCCTATGTCCTTTCTAGTGTCCCAGACAACGTGTATCCAAAATTTCATGGTGATCGGTTCAGTAGTTTTTGCGTGAATGCGGAACAAACAAACAAACAAACTCACATTCACATTTATAATATTAGTAAGGATGGCACTGGTCCTGCCCACTGCCACTCCAACTTAGGTAGGTACTGATTCGACGGTAACTTTTAATCTCGGCTTAAAAAAAGTAAGTAAACCGAGTTTATTAAGAAATTTTTTGTAAATTTTTATCATTGAAAAAATATTCTCGTAAAAGTTGTAATTTTCTTTCGAATATAGTTTTTTTTTTTTTACTTTAATTGCCCTTTAGGCAAGTAACATTAGGCAATTTTTTTTTATACATTTATGAACAACAAACAAAATTTAAAGATTGGTACGTACTTAGCTCTATTTTTTTTCTATTCTAGTTTAAAAATTTGTCTAGTGAAATAAAATAGGTAAAAAACGAACACGATAACTCGCTGCTTCGAGCGAGATAAATTCCAACGAGTAGTCTGTCTAGTATTTTTTATTGTATTTGTTTATTGACTTTTTGACCTATTTTGACTGTAAACTCGACAAATAAAGTGCTTTATCACCCTAAGATTGAACATTCTTTGTATGTTGTATGTAGAATGATAAAGTCTGTTTTCCTTTGAAAATTCAAAGTGACAATTTCTATTGCTATCTTTATTAGCGATGACAAATTATGTCAATCAGTAATCAATACCTATTTCAAATCTAAGCCTTAGCGAATTTTGAAATGAATAGAATTTGTAATCGAAACTGATAAAGCACTTTTCTTGTCTGCTTTACATCGGTACTGGTTTTGCCATTATCACTTTTCACTGCCTCCTACTGCGGCTGCAAAAAGACTATTCACGTCAAAACTCTTTACTTAGTTAATTATTTACAATGAGTTATGATTAAACAATGAAATAAAACATAATGGAAGCATGAATAGATTGTTACTATATAATTAACTAGCTGCTGCACGCGACTTCGCCCGCGTAACTTTATAAAATATAGCCTAAAGCCTTCCTCGATAAATGATCTATCCAACACAAAAAGAATTTTTCAATTCGAACCAGTACTTCCTGAGATTAGCGCGTTCAAACAAACAAACAAACAAACTCTTCAGCTTTATAATATTAGTATAGATTAGCAAAATCATTAGCTCTTTGTATTTGTTTTATTATAAAGTTACTTACTTAATAAGTTAGAACAACACTTCAGTATTTCCCCAGTTCATTATTCATGTACTTACAATACTAATTATTATCATTTATATACGTTGTATGTTTGCGTGGAAGTGTATGTATGTATGTGTGCGTTCTTTAGTTTTGCAAAACCTCCGTCCTGCGGATAACCGAGTTAACTGCCGGAAAGTTGTTTCAAAATGTCTTTTATTTCTTTAGTAACACGGTCACTTATCGCTTGCAGCAATGTTAATTACCCATTGAAGAATACAACGATTTGTTAATGGTTGCTGTTGCCTGCGATACTGCGAATGATCGCATTATGAAAAACCTATTTGTCATATTTATAGGTAAAAAAAATTCTCGTGTCACAGTGTTTGTGACCAAACTCCTCCGAAATGGCTTGATCAATTTTTCTGAAATTTTTTGTGTATATTTGGTACGTAGGTTTGAGATTAGGTTGTAAACCATTTATTAAACCTCAATTTTTTTTTTGGCAAAATAACGTTTGATGGGTCAGCTAATTAATTCAGCTAATTGGGCTCCCCATAATTTTTCTATAAGACCGGTAAGAAGCAGCCTAGATCCATCGTCGACCCTTATCAGGGCCCAGAATCTAGTAGATATCGTAACAATTTAAGGAATTGACGTGGTTTCGAAGTAGGGAATCGCCAAGTGGTGTTAGAGAATTATAGGGTCTATCCATTTTTTTTTGATAGAGACAGCACTTGAGGACTAAATGAATTTTCTGTTGACATAACACTCGGAAGTACTTGTGATGTCAAAATGTATGTCAAGGAAAAGTTATTCGCACACAAGCCGCGACTCGCCTTGGTTAAAAATTTATGCGTAAGCTCGCATCAACATTTTTTTAGGAATCACCTCCGATCCCCCAAATGCAAACCATTGTCGTCACTTTGAAAATACTTAATGCTTATTTCGGTATTATTTTTCAGACCACTTCCTTTAACATTATGTGAATATATCTATATATATAAAATTTTCGTGTCACAGTGTTTGTAACCAAACTCCTCTGAAATGGCTTGACCAAATTTTATGAATTCTTTGTGTATATTCGGTAGGTCTGAGAATAGATCGTAAACTATTTCTTATACCCCTAAGTGATAAGGGTGGCCCACCCCATAATTTTTTATTTTTATTTTTGCAAAACAACGTTTGCCGGGTCAAATAGTATTTTTATAATATTATATTTTTTTATAAAAATGAAAACAACATGAAAATTAGTCACAAATTAGTAAACGGAGATACAGACAAATCTTACTAGCGCCATCTGCATCCGCAATAATCAATGCGTGTCTTGTGCGGATGCGGATATGAAAATAGTACTGATTCTCGCAGATTTCCCCAGGATGTCATGTATTTTTTTAGTTCATTATATAAATTTAAATTGTTTCATGTTTTATTAATAGATTGCTTGATAAAAAAATTTGAGATAGGTATAGATGATAGATAGGTATCCTCCGATTTTATCTTCATTTTTGTGAATTGCCTCTCACCACGAAAGCAATTTAAAGATAATATATTATTCATATCAAAAATAAACAAATAAGGGTATAATAAAATAAATAACAAATCTATAGAACTAATATTATAAAGAGGTAATATTTGATTGTTTGTTTGTTTGCATTGAATAGGCTCCGAAACTATTGGACCGATTTGAAAAATTCTTTCACTGTTGGAAAGCTACGAGTATATTATCAGCGAGTAACATAGACTATATTTTATAAAGTTAAGCGGACGAAGTCGCGTGTAACAACTAGTTATTAATAAGTAAATCTATACTATATAATATTATAAAGCTGAAGAGTTTGTTTGTTTGTTTGAACGCGCTTCATTTGTTGAATCAGGAACTACTGGTTCGAATTGAAAAATTCTTTTTGTGTTGGATAGATGATTTACCGAAGAAGGCTTTAGGCTATACAACATCACGTTGCGACCAATAGGAGCGAAGAAACAGTCGAAAATGTGAAAAAACGGGGAAAATTATTCATCTTTGAGGGCTTCCGTTGCGTGCGCTGGGAAAACCGTTCGAGATACCCAAATGATTCCCATAATAACTATTCCACGCGGACGAAGTCGCGAGCACCAGCTAGTAAAGTATATTTTATAAATTCTTGATGACAAAGTTCTCTGCGGTCAAGTCGGGGTCAATTTGTTTTGTGACAACAAATATTACTCATAATAATTCTTGCTAATTCGCGTATGTGTTATTACTTTAGCGGACAATGGAATAACAGTAGGTATTACTTCGTTTTAGCAAACTATACAAAATTTAATATTTGAAATACTTATTTACGCCTTTGTGAACTGTTCGTGCTTCTTAACTGTAAATCCATACTTCCTACTAGTCCTACTAGTCCTACTATCCTACTAATATTATAAATGCGAAAGTTTGTATGGACGTATGGATGTATGTATAGATGTTTGTAACTCTTTCACGCAAAAACTACTGAACCGATCACTATGAAATTTTGCATACACGTTGTCTGGGACACCAGAAAGGACATAGGGTACCTTTCATCCAGAAAAAGTACTCCTCTGAGGGATTATCTAAAATTAAGGAAATTAACTCCTGGCTAAGTATAATAGCAATAACGATGTCAGGCGATATATTGCTTTTTCATCATGAAATTTTGCATACGCTTTATCAGGGATATAAGAAAGGACATAAGCATTACTTTTTACTACCTTTTACCTTTTATCTAGAAAAAAGTATGTTACCGAGTAATCGTCTAAAAATAAAAATAACTAGCTGGTGCCCGCGACTTCGTCCGCGTTCTGGATGTAAGGTACTATGTCCTTTCTGGTATCCCAGACAACGTGTATGCAAAATTTCATGGTTATCAGTTCAGTAGTTTTTGAAAGAGTTACAAACATCCATACAACCATACATCCATACAAACTTTCCCATTTATAATATTAAGTACGGATATTAGTACGGATATATTTATATAATATATAAATAATTGGGCGCCACTGTCGCGTGGCGGCGCCACCGTCGCGTGGCGGCGCCACCGTCGTCAAAGCGTTGTCACTTGTCAGGCATTATTACCAACTCACTCGTATATTTTCTTTTTCAACGCAGACGAGGTCGCGGTCACCAACTAGTCTGTAATAACTGTTTTTAACATAACTGTCTTTGTCATTTTTGGCTAGAGCCTATTCATTTATCATTTACCCTGTCAAAGTAGACAGATCAATCTATCCCATCTGATCTATTGAATTTCTAGGCGATGATAGTCACCTAACTAACCTACAATCAGCCTGACTCTTTTTGTTGCCTAAAAATAGGTTTTTAGGTACTAAACCTTGAATGTTAGATTTTGTCATCTCGATTAAAACATTGCGCTTAACTAGTGGAATATTTTGGTTTACATATTCGCTTTGTTTACGACGTTATTTTAAAGTGAGTTTTTTTTACAAATGTTTTTTTTTAATAAAAACATACATGTTTTTTTGGTTTATATATATATATATATATATATATATAACTATAGGGAAAATCTTGGATCATCTTGGAAAATACTTTGGGGATAAAAAAAGAAAAATACAAAGTTAATTTCGAAGAAAATGTAAGGTTAAGTTTAACTATGTCATCATATTTTATAAATATGATGAAAACTAAAATTTTTAAATCTACTTGTTGAACGTGATCAAACTGCTCCCAGAGATATACTATTCGTTGGATCAAACTGAATTCCCAAAAAAAACCATTTAAATATTAAATTAAAAAAAAAATTAAGATCATTTATACAGGCGTCAATGTATGTCAGGCGTTATATTGCTTTACCTATTTTTTCAGGCGTTTTATATTTTATTTTTCAACGCGTACTAGTACCTACTAAATATATAAAAATACTAGTAGGTACTACATATATACTAGTACTAGTACTAAATAATATCTAATATATGAAAATTGTCGTGTCGCAGTGTTTGTTGCCAAACTCCTCCGTAACGGCTGGACCGATTTTGATGAAATTTTGTGTGCTTACCTACCCGAGGTCTGAGAATCGGCCAACATCTATTTTTCATACCCCTAAATGTTAAGGGTGGTCCACCCCAAAATTTTTTATTTTATTTTTTGGCAAAATAACGTTTGCGGAGTCAGCTAATAAATACTATAATAGTTTTAGTAACAAATAAATACTGTAACATGAAATGTCTTAACAAAAGAGGATTATTACAATTGAGACACACGTATGCCTCTCAAACACCTTCTACGGATAAAAATCCTTGGCTTACTTCCAAATGGAAGTGGAAATATAGTATATCGTACTAAGTAGATTGCGTTTTTCCGTCAACAAACCTAACTGTGATTCATTAAAGAGCTCAACAAATATACCACAACTAGCTGGTGCTCGCGACTTCGTCCGCGTGGAATAGTTATTTTGGGAATCATTTGATTATCTCGAACGGTTTTCGCAGCGCACGCAACGGAAGCCCTCAAAGATGTATAATTTTCCCCGTTTTTTCCACATTATCGACTGTATCTTCGCACCTATTGGTCGCAACGTGATGTTATATAGCCTATAGCCTTCCTCGATAAATGATCTATCCAACACAAAAAGAATTTTTCAATTCGAACAAGTGGTTCCTGAGATTAGCGCGTTCAAACAAACAAACAAACTCTTCAGCTTTATAATATTAGTATAGATAAGCAGAAAAAAATGCCTGCGGAAGCGGATAAATAATATAACAAATAATGATGATTTAGTTTTATTGCGAAGGCAAAGTGAGCGGTTTTCGATCGGGTATTACCCATGCACTTAAATAAAAAAAAAACTTTCTCGGCTGCAGACGTTACTAACGGGTATCAGATATTTTTAGGCGTATTTTTATTTTTAGCCTCCTGTTTACACTACTCGTTTTAAGAACAATTGTTTTTAAAATTATTCTTTTGTAGATTATAGACTGTAAAAAATTACTGAATCAAAAATTAATTAATCTATACATCTATATTTATATTACTAAACTTAAAAACTAATAGACAGACTTTCAAAATTTTTTCACTTATAGAAACCTACATTGTCAGTGAGTAACATACTTGGGCTATATTTTTTAAAAATTTACGCGGACGAAGTCGCGTGCAACAGCTATAATTAATTATTAATTAGCTGGTGCCCGCGACTTCATCCGCATTCTGGATGAAAGGTCCTTTCTGGTGTCCCAGACAACGTGTATGCAAAATTTCATGGTGATCGGTTCAGTAGTTTTTGCGTGAAAGAGTTACAAACATCCATACATACATCCATCATACATCCACACAAACTTTCGCATTTATAGGTAATATTAGTACGGATGTACCTAATATTTTTTTCATGCCGTGTGAAGCGATGCTGATTCATCTTATTTTGATTTAAAAATAAAACGCATGACCTGTGCTTTTCCATTCAAACAAGTTCACCTAAGGACATTCACTCTTTAGGGAAAAAATACACGTGAAATATCTTAAAAAAAATTTTTGAACATATTTTTTCATAATACCTACTTATTTGCATATTGCCTGAACGAGTAAAAATGTTGAAAATTTTTCTAGAATATTCTAGAATTTTCCAAAGTGGTCTATTTAGATATTTTTTAAATTTTTTAAATGAAATACTGAAATTCACTCTTTAGGGAAAAAATACACGTGAAATATCTTCAAAGAAAATTTTTTAACATATTTTTTTCATAATATTCGCATATTGCCCGAATGAGTGAAAATGTTGAATACTTTTCTAGAATATTCCAGAATTTTCCAAAATGACTAGGATTCTGTCTAGGATACTTATTTTTTTTAATTTTTGAAATGATATAAATATGGAAATGTGTGAATGTAATTGGGCGACGGTAACTACTTACCATCAAGTGGACAATCAACCAGCGTTCAATGTCATTCGTCCCAGACTCAAGGTGACCGGTTTTTTTCCAGTAGATTCCTAAATTTGAACAAGTTTAATGGAAGCCATTTCATAAGTAGCACACAGCACCGCCCGCCGGCCTCGCCTCAAGGATACTCGAAAGTCTTACGATGCGCTCGGTTCAACGGACGCAATGCATTTTACTATCAACTAACTACCTAGCACCCTTTTTTTTTTGACGAGGAGAAATCCGCTTACAGATTCCCTACCGCTGGCTAGGCGGTAGGGATATGTGGGGGTCGCCCAGCACCTGATGTTAGCGGCACTGGGAATACCCACTAAAACTCCCCGATGCCTCCTTGCCCTGTGAGCGGGGTGAACCGGGTTCTGCCGAGGCACTTAACTCCGATCCACCTCCAGGGCAGCGTAGCCATTACTGGCTAGGTTATCGCCAAAGAAAGGGATTGCCCGGAGACACCCAGGCAATACCCACGCGAAGGAGGGGGGACACACACAGCTAGCCAATCTACCTAGCACCCTGCCACATCTGCTTATCTTTAGCCTATTGTATTCAATATTCTAACTCCTGAAGAAATCTAGAACGACAAAGAAATTTTATCAATACTTCATACTAGCTGTAGCACGCGACTTCCTCCTCGTACCTTTTATAAAATATAGCCTATATGTTAGTCGCTGATAATGTAGCTTTCTTTAGGAGAATGAATTTTCAAAATCGCTACAGTATGTAGTTTTTGAGTTTATTCATTACAAACATACAAATTTATAATAATACTAGCTGGTGCTCGCGACTTCGTCAGCGTGGATTAGTTATTTTGGGAATCATTTGGGTATCTCGAACGGTTTTCGCAGCGCACGCAACGGAAGCCCTCAAAGATGAATAATTTTCCCCATTTTTTCCACATTTTCGACTGTTTCTTCGCTCCTATTAGTCGCAACGTGATGTTATATAGCCTAAAGCCTTCCTCGATAAATGATCTATCCAACACAAAAAGAATTTTTCAATTCGAACCAGTAGTTCCTGAGATTAGCGCGTTCAAACAAACAAACAAACAAACTTTTCAGCTTTATAATATTAGTATAGATTAGATTCCAAGACATTCTGAAGAGTAAATTTCAAATCAGCACAACAATAGTAATTCAAGCGAATCTCAGAGTGGGCGTCGCTTTATGTGGACATGTCCTCTGCTTCCCGTTTCTCCGAAGGTGCCGCTGGCTTTTACATAATAAATGCGCCCGAGTTTCCTTTTTTTGTGTATTTGGTTTTAATTACGAGTAGAAGCAGCGGTTATAACCGGATACGGTGCGACCAATGCTGCGTGTCCATACTATTTCAACCAATTTCAACTCGATTTTGTAACACTGTGCGCTCGCCTGCCTACCTTGTGTTAATGCTTCGTAAGCGTACTTCAGCAGAGTTTACGTCTTCATGACTAAACATTATAAAATAAGAGAATGAGCGAACTTTCTTTAAAAACGGTTAAATAAACAAATTATTTCGAGGAACAACATTATTGACAGTTTTTATGTTAAGGGCCTCATTCACCATCTGTCAAGTAGGCTAAGTGTCATTTGACGTCACCTGTCACCGGGAATAATTTAGCCGATATACCTTTCTTTGTACGGTAAAAGTTCCAAAAATTAAAAAGAAAATAATAAAAAAAAAATCACCTATCGAAGGAGTAAACCGAGTGCATAATTTAATAAAACTTAAAATTATTTCTAAAAGTAATTAATCGACACTTTATCAACACTATATCAGCTAAATTATTCTCGGTGACAGGTGACTACAGATGGTGAAAGAGGCCCTCAGAAACATAAATATATAATTTTGATTTTAAAAACTTATGAGTAGTATGAGTAGGTATGAGCTTATACCGCTTCAGTAGGTATGAGCTCTTCAGTATTCGGTGTTTCAGCGGACTGATCTCTTGCAGAATTTAAGATTAACTAAAAATCGTCTGTAACACAGGACCTTTTTCATTTTATTTTATTAGATAGCAAACACTATTTAAAACGCGCGAATGAGGTGTCTTGCCCGTAATTTTTGAGACCATTTGAAAGAATATAAGGCGGTCTTCTACCAGGCGTTCGGTTGGTAACGGTGAAAAGAACCTCAACAACCATAACTAGCTATGAATAATGGTAAGCTCTGCTTAGGTTTGGAACTAAATGGCAATGTGTGACGTGTCCTACCTAATATATTGACCGCACACGCAAGATGTTTTATACATATGTAATATGCATGTATGTTATAGTATACCGACAGTATAGTAATTAAATCTACTAATAAAATATTAAGTAAGTAGGTAATAGTCTTATGACTAACAAAAGTCAACAGCAAAATATTTGATCTGATGACAGGAAAGCATAATTCGTATGTCAAACTGACTGGCCTCAACGCTAACTTGGTATCCTACTGAGAAATAGTTTCTTAAATTACGCAAACTGGTTACAAAAACAGCTTCTATTAATTACCCTTGGTCTTTGGATAGTCCACTTCTTAGCTGAATCGGTAAACAGTACGTAATGCTCACATGTGTGTGGTCATGAATGTCTGCATGTGTGCTTACGTCGACGTATGGAGGCTACGAAAAAAACCCAGGAGGATTGCCGAAACGACTTGCGTCACTCTGTCTCAATACGACTGGCCAGTTAACTCTTGGCCGCTCGGTTGAATGCGCCGCGAACACTGGCTCCGAAGAAATAAAAAAGAAAAACGCGCGCAAGCGCAACTTGAAAATCGAACGCGGCGGTCAGTCAACGATCGATTGCGAACCAGTCCGCACGCGTCAGCGAGTGGCCATCTGACGTCTATCGAAATACGCGCGCACAAATAGAAAGTTTCGTTTAAAATTTTTAAATTGTGTAACGCGTGTGTTCAACCACTTTGATCCTCCACCGCTGTGTGTGTTACTGTGTTTGTGCCGAGGAAGTGAGCATATGATACAAGGAAGCTGACACAAAGGCCACCAAGATGCTTATAACGTGAGTTTTTAATAATTATCATTAATAAATTCGTGCTTGGAATCGTAATGGCAGAATTGTGTTTTGTAACTGGCCAGTTTGGTTCGTAGGCAATTAAACTAATGACATGCGACCTGACCATGTCTGTCTCGACAAGAACGGAAACGCACAGTTTGCGCTGCATATTTGTCGATAAATAAACCGTAAAACTCCGCATTTACAAATAAACCGTAAAAGGAAACCAGAGGTAAAAGATAAGACCTCGTTAATTCAAATTTTTCTTACACATTCCTTACTTTAGATTCTCCAGGAAGTCTACGATCATCCAATTTATGGGGGCCTGAAACAGCTTGCCATTTCACAATATACAGTGATAGGTAAAAGCCCAGATAGATATCGAGATTCAATGAACTCCTGCAGACGTCTGAAAAGTATTCTTAACGAAAAAGCAATAAGAAAGAAATTTACTTGGCACGTATAGACCACACCGTTCGCAACAATTTTCTACTTCCATTTTCTTATATGAAATGTTTTTGTATTTTTAGTAAACAAAAATAAGTTTTCTCATGTTTATTCCTCAAATATTAAGTTTCTACATTTTTTTAGGAAATCACACAAATATAGATATAATATGTTTACTGACAAAAGGTCAAAAGTCTTTCATAGTGTGCCTTGCTAATAGGCTAACAGGGTCAGCAGCGCAGTAAGCATCATTCCTTGGCCTATGTACCAGCAGTCCTTTGGACAAATTTGGGCGGGCTAGATTCGTTCTATATTGTTTATATTTAGTCAGCCTGCCTGTCGACAATTATTATAAATGAAAAAGTCTAACTTTAAAGACCTGGCGCCCTAGCCAAGAGCATACCAATGCAAACTTTTCGTTGCGTTCTGACGAAATAAAGCCCGGTGATTGGTTGTTGTAACGCCCACATAAATTTTTAACCAATCACCGGGCTTCATTTCGTTTCTATACGTCAGAACGTAACGAAACGTTTGCATGATGATGATGTTTGATGACACGTTTGGTCTAGTGGCTAGTAAGCCTAGCTGTTAACCAAACGGTCGCGGGTTCGAATCCCGCCAGGGGCAAATGTTTATGTGTTAACATTTACCTTTGTACTTGAGTCAATTAATTACATATAATTTACATATTATAAATACAAAACATGGATGTTTATGTTTTGTATTTATAATATGTATGTATTTACAAAAAAAAAAGTAATGTATGTAGTATATCAGCTGTCTGGTATCCATAATACAAGCATTAAGTTGCTTACTGTGGAACTAGATGGTGCTGTGTGGAATGTGTGAATATTTATTATTTATTTATTTATTGGTATGCTCTTGGCTAGGGCCCCTGTAGGGTTTTCTCTTATCATGTCTTGCTGTCTATCAAGGATCCAACAAGAATCATACTTTGACGACTGTGACCTACTATATTGACGTAGCCCTTAAAAATAGACCTAATATTTAGTACTAAAATTTTTATGTAGGTAAAACCATAGATATAAAGTATCGGTAGCAATACTAGATCTATGGGTAAAACAATATATTTTATTTTGTCAACTATAATACTAAAATATATTAAGTAATAGCTCAGTTCCTCGGTTTCACCTGGTTTCATTAGCTGTTGCCTTCAAGAATTGGGTTTTGGGCTATCAAATGGAAAAATGTTTTGTAAAACCCCTTAGTTCCAGAACGTTCAACCAACCAAACAGACAAACTCTTCAGCTTTATTATAATTTACTAGCTGTTGCACGCGACTCCGACCGCGTAACTTTGTAAAATACAGCCTATAACGAGTTGATAACGAATTTGCTATAGGTGAAAAATTTTCAAAATCGGTCCAGTAGTTTTTGAGTTCATTCAAATTACAAACATGCAAATCTTCTCTCTTTATAATATTAGTATAGATATGTTCAACTAAACTTCTCATATTGAATCCGAATCCAACTTAAAGTTTCCTAAAGCCTTGTAGTGTAGCAATAAATATAATAAAAAAAATGAAACATTTGAGGACTCGACTAATCTTGATTTGCGGTGGCGCGTCATTCGAGACTTCGAACAGGGTCATTCTCATTATTCAAATTAGTCAATATTAAATTGTACCCCATCTAACTATAGGTATGTTTCTATACGAGCTATTTTTGTGAGTAAAGGATGCCAGAGCATATACTTACTCCAATCCCTTTTAATAGCTTAATACTTTACTACATAGCATAAAACAAAGTCGCTTCCCGCTGTCTGTCTGTCCCTATGTATGCTTAGATCTTTAAAACTACGCAATGGATTTTAATGCGGTTTTCACTAATGGATAGACTGGTTCTCGAGGAAGGTTTTAGTATATAATTTACAAAGTTACGCGGGCGAAGTCGCGGGCAGCAGCTAGTAATATTATAAACGCTAAAGTTTGCGGGGATGTATTCTCAACAAATTACAAATTGCAAATAGATTTCATTTTGACCCATACACTAAGCTCAGTTTTGTAAAAAAAAAATTAGGGTGGGCCACCCTTATCACTTAGGGGTATAAAAAATAGTTTACGACCTATTCTCAGACCTATCGAAAATGCACAAAAAAATAAACATAAAAATCGGTCATGCCGTTTCGGAGGAGTTTGGCAACAAACACCGCGACACGAGAATTTTATATATATATATATATATATATATATATATATATATATATATATATATATATATATATATGTATATATATATATATATATATATATATGTATTATGTATATAGAAGATATTCCTACACTGGATTTATTTCTACACAAAATGATAACAACTTTTATACTTTTGTCTAGACATGACATTTTATTTCCTTTTTTTGCATTTTAGCACTTGAAGCGTTTTAGTTAGCCGCGTGCTGAGTGCGAAATAGCTTTGTTTCAAACACGTCTAAAAGAATGAGGTCGCTGCATAATTTATAATGTCGATTGGGCTAATAATAATGTTTCTTCTAATAATGCAATCTAATATATAAAATTCTTGTGTCGCGGTATTTGTTGCCAAACTCCTCCGAAACGGCTGGACCGATTTTGATGAAATTTTGTGTGCTTATCGGGTAGGTCTGAGAATCGGCCAACATCTATTTTTTATACGCCTAAATGTTAAGGTCCACTCCAAAAATTTATTTTTTATTTTTTCGAAAAACAACGCAAAAAAACTAGTAATCTATACTAATATTGTAATTTGTTTGTTGGTTTGTTTGACTTGAATAGACTCCAAAACTATTGGACCGATTTGAAAAATTATTTCACTATTTGGAAGCTATATTATAGCGAGTAACATAGGCTATATTTTATAAACTAAAGCTGACGAAGTCGCGTTCAACAGCTAGTAGAACATAAAGAGTTAGTCGGCGTCCGAGATATATACACTCTGGTGCAATGAAATCGCACATGTAAAGATTTTTTGAAAAATATTGTTTATTTTTTTTATTTGAAAAGACATATACATTTTTTTTAAGTGGGATGAAAGGCTATTTCAATACCTATTCAATGATACCATATAAGCGGTAATAAGTTTACCTTACTGCCGAAAAGAGAAGCAAAAACAACAAATACATTTTTATCAGCGGATTTTTGCTTAACTAAAAAGTTCGGAAATTGGGGATTATTAAAAAAAATCACAAAATGTAGTGAAAAAACATTTATTAATAAGAAGTGTTACCCCCTCTTGCCCGAATAACCGCTTGACACCGGTTTTCCATAGACTCTATTAAGTGTTTGACAAAGTCTTGTGGTATGGCTTCCCATTCCTCCTTTAGCGCATTTTGTAGCTCCAGAAGATTGGCTGGAGCAATATTTCTGCCTCTTATTTTTCTTTTTAACTCGTCCCATAAGTGCTCGATCGGATTAAGGTCCGGGCTTCGAGCTGGCCACTCCATCACGGGGATATTTACCTCTTGCAAGTATTGTTGTACTATAGCAGCTGTATGGGGTCTTGCATTGTCATGCATAAAGAGAAAGTTCTCTCCAACAAAACCGCTAAATGGTACGACATGTTCCTGGAGAACTTCCTCAATGTACCGCTGAGATGTCAATCCTCTTGTTTGTCGCCTGATATTGGCCCCCGTGATGAAGACAAGCTCAGTTTTCGCTTCGAGTGAAATGCCTCCCCAGAACATACACGAACCACCGCCGTATGCCACACGTTCTGTGATGCAACACTGGGAGAATCTCTCTGTAGGCCTTCTATAGACCCTTCCTCGACCATCATTGCCGTGAAGACACATCCTGGACTCATCTGAGAACAGGACTGCTCTCCATTGGTCGAGTGTCCAGTGCACATGCTCTTGTGCAAATTGAAGACGGTCGCGGCGGTGAGCTGGTGTTAGATTAGGAGCATTTACTGACCTACGCGCAGTCAGGCCACCTTCGGCAAGTCTTCTTCTAACTGTCCACCGGCTGACTTCCACTTCACGTACCTCTTGAAGGTGTTGTGCAAGATCAACGGCAGTCAGTCGTCGATTTCGCAATGACGTCGTTACGAGAAATCGGTTGTCCCGTTGAGTTGTAGCTCTGGCGCGACCAGATCCTCGTCGCCGTTCATAGCCACCAGTCTCCCGATAGCGCTGATATACACGACGAACTGAATATCGGCTGATATTCAGCTGTCTAGCTACTGCACTCTGGTTCTGGCCTGCTTCAATTAGAGCAACGACTTGAGCGGCTTTTTCCGGAGTAGTATCCATTTTCTTCAGAATGTTGCAACTGTAGTCATTAGGCGTCCTTTCACGTAGAGCGTTGAAATGCAAATGATGACGTTTTACTCAAAACAGGCCTTTTTATACCTGCAATTGCTATCGCAAACTGCAGTGCGCTAAGTAAGCAATTTTGGGGTTTGTTGTTTTTGCTTTCCTTTTCGGCAGTAAGGTAAAATTATCACAGCTTATATGGTATCATTGAATAGGTATTGAAATAACCTTTCAGCCTATTGTAAAAAATATGTGACTTTTTAAATAAAAAAAAAATAACACCATATTTTTCAAAAAAATGTTTACATGTGCGATTTCATTGCACCAGAGTGTATTTGCAGTGCATACTGTTACGAAATCTAAATAACAGTTATATCATTTAGTCGGCTTGTATGTAAGTAGGTTGCGAGGCTTGCAAACGCTCTGAGACAAACGAAAGCTTTGATATTTGCACAATATTTGAATTAATATAAAACTTCTGTTAATATAAAACGGAATACTTCTGTTACAATTATTATACAAACTAGCTGGTGCCAGCGAATTCGTCCGCGTTGAAAAAGCAATATATCGCCTGACATCGTTATTGCTATTACACTTAGCCAGGAGTTAGTTTCCTTAATTTTAGATGATCCCTCGGGAGCAGTACTTTTTTTCTGGATGAAAGGTACCCTATGTCCTTTCTGGTGTTCCAGACAACGTGTATATAAAATTTCATGGTGATCGGTTCAGTAGTTTTTGCGTGAAACAGTTACAAACACCCATACATACATCCATACATCCAAACAAACTTTCGCATTTATAATATTAGTAGGAGTAGGATTAATGAATTTCTGTAATAATCTATACTAATAACATTATAAAGCTGAAGAGTTTGTTTGTTTGTTTGAACGCGTTAATCTCAGGAACTACTGGTTCGAATTGAAAAATTCTTTTTGTGTTGGATAGATCATTCATCGAGGAAGGCTTTAGGCTATATTTTATAAAGTTACGCGGGCGAAGTCGCGTGCAGTAGCTAGTTATTACAATAAATCCAAAGATAATAAATATTTTTGAAACAGTAGAAGTTGCAAGGAGTAATAATATAATGAATAATGTTGAGAATAAATTTAATTACATAAATAATTTTTAAAAAAAAGAGCAGGCTTCAATATCTGACAATCAATGTAATAAAATAAAATAATATTGATAAAAACGCAAAAATCATGTTTATTTTGAATGCTATAAAGCTATTTATATATTTATTAAATTTTGAAATTGAAGGAAAAATCGGAAACTACTCAATAAAAATAATATTAGGTAGGTACTCAAATTCTTGCTTATATTCTTACTTAATTTTCTAGTTTCTAAATATTAATTTAATATATTACTCCTGATCGATCATTATATATTTTTTTAATGATGCAATAATGTACAGGATGTCCTGTGGAGAGTTCTAGATGCAATTATTTTAATGATTGTTAATGACGTTATAACGATTAAGTAAGGTTAATGACGTGTCGTTAACTAATATTAAAAGTGGAAACCTCAATTCGGTTAAGTTTGTAAAATCGAAAAGTTATACACTTAACGCAACAATTAAAGGATATTTGGATAACTTGCAATAACTTTGCATATAATGCAGATTAGAAAAATCCTTTCTATAGCTTTTCAACCTCAATATGTCCTGAAAAAACCCTGAAGGTTTCAAGGTGCTGCGATTTATTTTTCTTAGTGTGCAGAATGTTTGAAATTATCGTTTAGGCTGAAAATCAAAATAACGGGCAATTTTTCATTTTGTATTCCTTAACAAATTATTTCTAAAAAAACTCAAAAGTTTAAACGGTTTTATTAGCAATAATCCATTTTTTTTTTTCATTAAAAGTCTTTAATCATTAAAAAATTAAAAATAATCAAATTTTTTTCCGATACCTTCCGATAACTATTAAAATATAATAATAGTTAGATAATAAATTTCTGAGACCAACAGAAAGGCTTCTATTCACCATCATGAGCAATTGATTTTTAACTGAGATTAATGGAACGAAGATTGTTTTGAGAGGATCTACGTTGATAGCTGATGCGAAGACGTCATACGAATCGAAGTCCAATCGCTATGCAAATAGAGTACAAAGTACATTGTTAATTTTCATATTATGACACGTGTTCCTTACACACTTCTTACTTATGTAATTGGAAATCGAGAGAAGATTGCGCAATATTAAATATACAGCCTCCGTGCTCTGATTAGCTTGTAATTATTTTGGTAAGTGAAAATTTTTAAAGTGTATTTTCTAAAGTGGAATAAGTTATTCACTTAACTATAAAAATACATACATAAATCCTGATATAATCAGAGCCTTAACTATGAATAAATTTAAAAGTGTAATCAAAATTATATTGTTGTAGGGTTTTATTTTGAAAATAAATAAAATAAAATAAAATTAAATTAAATTAACCTTTTCGAAAATTTATTATAAAATCGCTGATTTTAGCATTTAGGTATTTAAGCGACAATTAAACCTATAATAGAGAGATTTAGGGTCTCTTTCACAAACTACAAGTAAAGTGTTGATTAGTTACTTTTAGAAATAATTTTATAGCTGATATACCGTACAAACAAAGGTATATCCGCTAAATTATTCTCGGTGACAGGTGACTTTAAATGACGGTTAGCCTACTTGACAGATGGTGAAAGAGGCACTTAATATAAAATCTTAATAGAAACTTTAAAAAATATATTATGTAATTATAAAATACTCTAATGCTAATATAATAAACAGAGAAAATTTGTATGTTTGTAATGAATAAACTCAAAAACTATTGGACCAATATTGAAAATTCTTTCATCTGTAGAAAGCTACGTTATCAGCGAGTAACATAGGCTATGTTTTATAAAGTTACGTGGAAGAAGTCGCGTGCAACAGCTTGTTATTAAATATTTAAGAATCGAAAAAGGAAACCAATGCAAATTTCTATATAATATAGATTCTAAATTTAAACTTGACATTTATTAAATGTTATCTTAAATCATCATGAGTTATCTTTAAATCGCCTTACGTTTGATTTTCCTTTTTGATTTCACAAAAAAAAAAACATATAAACATAAAATTGCCTAGTCACCGTTGCTCAGTGGTTTTTTTGACGTGACCGTTATAAGACTTCGGAGTTCTTTTTTTTGTGCAACTCTTTCGTCATAAGATACTTATTTATTGCGGTTACATTTATATTTAGAACTTAACTAACTTAAGTATATTTTTGAACAAAAAAGTTTAAAGTTGTTTTGATTGTTAAAATAAAGAAAAAACATAAAATTCCAACTGCATGAATTGACTTTAAAAACAAATGGCTTGATCACAAACAACGTCTCAGAGATTTATATTTCATAAACTAACTAATACTATAAAGATAGAAGTTTTATATTTGTGTATGTTTGTAATGAATAAACTCAAAAATTACTGAATCGATTTTAAAAATTATTTCACCTATAGAAAGCTACGTTATCAGTGAGTGACATAGGCTATATTTTATGAAGCTAAGCGGGCGAGGTCGCGTGCACCAGCTAGTATTATATAGAATAGATAGTACGATTCCCTAGTTGAAATATAACTTAAGGAAAATTGTTTGTCTATCGTGTTTCTAGAGGCATTTCAATAATTCTTCAATAGTACCTGTAGTGCCCTCTTCGAGGCTCACGCACTTCTATATATGGTCACGCATCACTCCCGGATAGACACACGCAACTAACTTATCCCCCGTGGATCGCTGGCATCAGTCACGTGGCACGTTTTAGACTGTGCTTGTAATGTTGCTAGTGAACAAAAATCCAAGATGCATACACTACAGCACCTACCAGCAAATACCGATTTCAAAAATTCTTCTCAGGCATCCCCGTCTGGTGGCAGTTTCGTTGAGCGAGTAAGGGATGCCAATGCCTTTTCCCCTATCCCTTTTATCCTAGTATAGTCGGCAACACACTTGTAGAACCTGTGGGGCAAGGTAGCCACGAACCGTCAGCCTGTCTGCCGACCTTTTAACATAAAATAAAATACTTAAAGGGCAACTGTAAAATAATAGACAAGCAGATGTAATGGACAAATTATTTTGCACAACAATAGAACGTTTTGCAATAAATTTTCTAACTTTTAATTAATTATGCGCGCGCACGCGATCACTATGGACATGAAGGCATTTGAATACTCAATAAACTAGGAGTCGAGTTCTGCGGAATTTATAAATTACTAGCTGGTGCCCGCGACTTCGTCCGCGTTGAAAAAGCAATATATCGCCTGACATCGTTATTGCTATTTACACTTAGCCAGGAGTTAGTTTTCTTAATTTTAGATGATCCCTCGGGAGCAGTACTTTTTTCTGGATGAAAGATCTATGTCCTTTCTGGTGTCCCAGACAACGTGTATGCAAAATTTCATGGTGATCGGTTCAGTAGTTTTTGTGTGAAATAGTTACAAACATCCGTACATACATCCATACAAACTTTCGCATTTATAATATTAGTACGGATTTTTATTAATTTTAATCTATATACATATAAAAAAATGGTGTGTTAGTTTGTGTTTTACTCAAAAATTCGAAAACTAGCCCACTTGCGTGGGCTAGTTTTCTTGCCTTGAAATTTTTACACAATATGCAATCCGCTTCAAGCATTAAACTTATTTATCGCGTAATAATATAATTTCGATCGCGAGAAAAAAATAGCTTTTCTTTTAAAGCGCCATCTGCCGAAAGCGAGGAGAACTCACTCGCCAACGAGATCCGCTGTCACATTTAAAGTCGAAATTAGCCGTTGTTATGGCAGCCGCTAACCGTTGAACGTCAAAGAAAACTACAGCAAAGCGTGGTCGGGTTCAGCTAGATTTTAACTAACTAGTACTTAGCTAATTATAATAATATTTAACTTATAGTTAGTTTTGGCGCTCTCATGGCGCATTCTAACGCTCAAAAATATATTATGACACGGACTTTAGTTCTTTGAATTGATTAATAATTATTATAAAGATTTTTGTACAAAGAAAATCTTAATAATACATGTTTTTTTTTGTCTGAAGTTCTAATGTTGTATTTACATTGTATTTAAATTTTTACATCACAAATATGAATAAAACATTTTTCGAATAGATATTATTAGTATTTCACTTGAAAAAACAACAATATTTGTCTTAAAGTTTGTTCCAAACTTAAATTTCTGTTCTGTTATGTCTAAAATTTAAAATATTTAATACTAGCTGGTGCCCGCGACTTCTTCCGCGTTCTGGATGAAAGGTACCCTATGTCCTTTCTGGTGTCCCAGACAACGTGTATGCAAAATTTCATGGTGATTAGTTCAGTAGTTTTTGCATGAAAGAGTAACAAACATCCATACACCCATACAAACTTTCGTTATAACTTGAAATAAATTCGTCATACAAAAACGACATCAACGAGCTAACGTATAGAAAGTTCAGTTGTTATTTTTCCATTAAAAAATAAACTAAAATCTTGTGTAAAAGCATTATTACTGATTGACATAATTTGTCATCGCTAATAAAGATAGCAATAGAAATTGTCACTTTGAATTTTCAAAGGAAAACAGACCTTATCATTCTACAACATACAAAGAATGTTCAATCTTAGGGTGATAAAGCACTTTATTTGTCGAGTTAACGTGTAACAGAAATGGTATCGCAGAAGTTCGCGTTGCTATCAGTTGGAGTTATATTGCGAATTCTTCACCATGAAGTGTGTTGCAATATGGCAAGCCTTGAGTCTAAACTCGAAGTGCATACAAACAACCTATCGCAATGAGTATAAGACGTTCAAGGTTGGTGAAAATCTACGACCGAGTAACCTTTGGTAGATGAGTGTTTGATGACGATGAAAATTACAATATCTACAATCTATACTAATATTATAAAGCTGAAGAGTTTGTTTGTTTGTTTGTTTAAACGCGCTAATCTCAGGAACTACTGGTTCGAATTGAAAAAATCTTTTTGTGTTGGATAGATCATTTATCGACGAAGGCTTTAGGCTATATAATATCACGTTGCGAGCGAAGAAACAGTCGAAAATGTGGAAAAAAAAAACGGGGAAAATTATTCATCTTTGAGGGTTTCCGTTGCGTGCGCTGCGAAAACCGTTCGAGATACCCAAATGATTCCCAAAATAACTATTCCACGCGGACGAAGTCGCGAGCACCAGCTAGTACTAATAATAAATCTGTAAGTATAGGTATTATATGTATGTATGTTCCTCCATAACTCTTAAACGAATTAACTGATTTTCATGAAACTTGCTAGATAAACATTTAGACGTACTGGCCGACACAGGATTTAAGTTTAACTTTGGTCCTAAGTTTAAGATAAAAGAAAATTAACTATTTTGTATTTTTGTATTTTGTATTAGTGGCAGGGCTATTAAATATGTCGAAAGTTTAAATATTATTGTTTGTATAATGCGAGGCGTAATCGGATGTTTCAAACAATAGTATATTGTGATCACGTGTGAGACACCTTGACCGCGATGCTGCTTTGTGAATAACCAAGTTTTCGACTTGTATACTCGGACAAATAAAGTGCTTTATCACCCTAAGATTGAACATTCTTTGTATGTTTTAGAACGATAAGGTCTGTTTTCCTTTGAAAATTCAAAGTGACAATTTCTATTGCTATCTTTATTAGCGATGACAAATTATGTCAATCAGTAATCAATTCCTATTTCAAATCTAAGCCTTAGCGGATTTTGAAATGAATGGAATTTGTAATCGATACTGATAAAGCCAGGATAAAGCATTTTTCTTGTCTGCTTTACTTCTCTAATATTTAACACCTAATAAATGCCTTTTTTAAAGGCTAAAGGTTTCTCAATTGTAAATTATCTAGACTAATATTATAAGGAGAGAAGATTTGTATGTTTGTAATGAATAAACTAAAAAACTATTAGACCTATTTTGTAAATTCTTTCACCTATAGAAAGCTGCATTATCAGCGAGTAAAATAGGCTGTATTTTATAAAGTTAGGTATAAGGTATACCTAAGGGCGAAGTCGCGTATAGGTATAAAACTGGCCGCTGCTGGTCACTTAAAATTATTATTTAAAAAAATTCTTAAATATTGAATGTTTATATTGAATGCACACATCATTATTGACAGACAGACTGTCTCTTTTCCTTGTTAATGTATTTTTAAAAGCTCTCAAAATATTTACACACATTTAAATATATTTTTTATATCTACTTTTTGTACGCAAATTCGCATTTATAAAAAGTAGATTTGCTTAAATTAGATTTGCTTAGGATAGCCATAATGATAGCCAACCTCCGATAGGAGATGGCACTGGAAGAAGAAGAAGAAGATTTGCTTAAACTTCAAGGTTGTTCAACTTTTCCATTGAAGAACTCGTATCAGTCGAAATAATGTAATCGACAAGCAGCTTTTTTGAAGTGCGATTATATTAGTATAAAGTCTCCAATGCTTATAAGCCTAGCAACAGTGCAATAATAAAATTTATGTCATATGGCGAAGCAGCAAGGTCGCACATACCAACAAAAATGTAGAACGGATGTCGCACAAGTTGCTGATTCAACTCCGTAGATGGCGCGCCACTCGGACCGACAGAAGAATGGTTTTATGCAATAGGTGGCCCACTTGCCTGTTTATTTAGACGACTTTTTACATTTCTGAAGAAATGATGAAATATGTTGGTTTATTAAAATAAATTATTACTACAACTGAGTTGTTGACACGGACGTTCAAAGACACACAAAAAATTGTTTAAAAAAACAAGCTTATAAACAGGATCCGTTAACCATCACATTCTCGAAATCCCTCTTTTTCGGATTAAGCGCTTTGAAACATCCTTTATAATGCGCAATGCCAAGGTTTGGAACTCCCTGCCGGCGTCTGTATTTCCGAGCTCATATACCTAACTCAAATCTTTTCAAAGTTCTCTTGAATAGGCATCTTCTGGGTAAGCTCGCTCCATCATAGGCCTCATCTTCACTACACAGTTGGTTGTTGGCCAAGAGCAAACCGCGGGTGTAATGTTCGTTTGTTCAAAACCGCAAATGTCCTAAAGTACTTTTTTTTTTTTTTTTTTTTTTTTTTTTAATTTATTTAAGATACACCAACAGTACACGTGTTAAAATTGTTTATGATAATATTTACACAGATATTACGGCTGACACGCGCACCAATTACAGGTGTATACAACATTGACCGAACGATAACAATAGATAAAAAAAAAACATACAATACAATAATACAGCTTAAAAACACAAAATATACATACAACCACACACAACCTTACAACCTAAACCGCATTACACACAAGTAAAATATAGCAATACAGGAAGCCAGAAAACCGTCGCCGCTATCCGCCCCGCTGATTACCACTAAGTTGGAGTGCTTTTTTGAATTTTCTTTCTAAACGCTCCAACCGTATCAGAGAATATGTCGAGGTCCTCAACGCGGCTGTTAAAGTCATTGTAAGTTCGACATATTCTCACCATTGGAGCGCTCAGGCCTACATTGGTCTTACAACTTCGGATATGAAATATACCGGATACTCGCTGTCGCGGATTATGATAGGGAACACTGAGGTAAATATTCTCCGTGATTGTGGGACAGTCAACAGAGCCGTGCAAGATTTTATGAAGGAACAGCAAGTCACGAGCGGTCCTCCTCTCTTTTAAGGTATCTATCTTAAAGAACTCCAAACGATCCCAATAGGAGCATCTATGAGATACACCTGACGAAGAGAATGCCAAGGACCTAGTAAATGAACGCTGAAGATTTTCAACACGTTGAGAGTGCCGAGCATAAAACGGATTCCACGATACACTAGCGTATTCAAGATGGCTTCGCACCAGGGAATTGTATAGGGTCATTTTAGTACTATTAGATTTAAATGTTTTGGTGTTACGTCTTAAGAATCCAAGCATCTGGGCTGATTTTTTTACAATGTGATCGATATGAGATCTAAAAGTGAGCTTACTATCAATAAATACACCCAGATCCCGAATCTCACACACCTCCTGAAGAGCAGTTCCATTCAAACTATACGTAAACGCCAGTGGCTTTTTTTTCCTAGTGTATTTTATATAGTAGCATTTGCGTACGTTAAGGACCATTCTATTTTCGTCACACCACTGATATATGCTGTCGATATCGCTCTGAATGAGAGCACCATCCAGAGGGGACACGACCGTTTTATAAATCTTTAGATCATCAGCAAATAGAGAATATTTACAATGTTTTATTCGACCCGCTATGTCATTAATGAATATGGAAAAGAGCACAGGTCCTAAGTGGGATCCTTGTGGAACGCCAGAATCCGCGTAGTATACCCCTGATTCGTAACCATTTACCGATACGAACTGAGGCCTTTTATCAAGATAGGAGCCAAACCAATGCAAAAATGGTCCATGAATACCTATCGCTTCAAGCTTCTTCAGCAGGATAAGGTGGTTAACTTTGTCGAATGCGCTGCTGAAGTCTGTATATATGGCATCAACCTGCCTTCCTCCCTCGATTTGATGAGACAATTCTGACACGAACGAGACGAGGTTAGTTTCCGCGGAACGACCCTTCCTAAATCCATGCTGGTGCTCGGAAATTATGTGATCAGTATGGCGGGTTACAACGGGACAAATAAGGGATTCAAAAAGTTTGGAGAAAGATGAAAGTATAGAAATTGGTCTGAAATTCTTGACATCTGTCGTGTCGCCTTTTTTCAGCACTGGGACAATTCTTGCTTTCTTCCATTCGTCAGGATATTCACCAGACTTCAAGGAGCGATTTATTATTAAGGATAACGGTAAAGCCAGAACGGAGCCACAACGCCTCACAAAGAGCGGCGGAATATTGTCGGGACCAGGTCCTTTAAAAATGTTCAAACGTTTAATTTTATGTAGCACTTCTCTCTCTGTAAAATGAATGATGCCTATAGAACCATTGTGACAGTCAGTATTATTAGGAGTAGTCAGGAGATTTTGGGGAGATGTTGTCCGGGACGTAAACGTCAAGGAAAAATTTTTTGCAAAGAGATTTACTATGTCTTGTCCCGAGCGAGCCACCTCGCTCTCCAAGTGCATTTCTGCTGGGAGAGTTGCGCGATCTTTACGTTTATTTTTTACATACCGCCAAAAAGATTTTGGATCGCGTGACATATTTACCTCAGCTCTGTCAACGTAATTAGATAGAAGTTTGTCGAACAATTTATGGCCGCGCTCTCTACAAACCTCAAACTGAAGTTTATCACGGGGATTTTTATATTTACGGTAATTTTTTCTAAATCTATTTTTTTCTGAGAGTATAGCAACCAGTGACCTGCTGAACCACGGCGGAAAAACCGATTTGTTAAATTTATGCTTAGGTACATGTTTTTCAATTACATCGTTTAGAATTCCATAAAATACTGATGTCATCTCATTTACACTACCGCAATCATCAAAAACGCAACGCCAGTCAACACACCCCAACTCCGAAATGAGACTCTGAAAGTCAGCTTTGTGGTAATTGAGATAAGTCTTACCCAGTGGGCGAAGATACTTCACTTCATTGTTGGTTAATGTACAAACGAGTGGCGGATGCTTGGGGTCTAGCTTACTTAATTGATCCAAGGGCTTATCGATATTAATACAATTAGAACCACCAAGCACCAGATCCAATGTTCTGTCATCCTCATTAGTTAAATGATTAAATTGGTGCATATTCGACAAGGACATAAAATCTATTAAAGTGTTACCAAGAGTATTGTCATAATTTGACGGTATTGTGGTTGTGTTAACACCGTCATTAAATTTAGTCCATGAAATAAATGGTAAGTTAAAATCTCCTATTATAAGAACTTCGTCAGCGTTACTCATCATGTTGCTCGTGTTATCCACAAAAGCACTCAGATCAATCACCTTGACCGGTGGAGGCATGTAGACAGCACAGATTGCAATTTTCTTAATTGAATTGCCAATACGCGCTCGAATAACTACCCATATGTCCTCAGAACTACTTTCCCAGTTTTGGTGCCGAAAAGACTCAAATTTCTGTGATACGGCTATCAACACACCTCCACCGTCTTTTTTGTTACTTAGGTTAGAACACTCGCGATCCCGCCGATAAACGTTATATCGGGGGTCAATGAACTCACTGCTGCAAATACCAGAATTCAACCATGTCTCGGTAAAAATTAATACATCGTAAGAGCTTAATACTATGTTTTTATAAATCTGATCAGTTTTAGTTCTCATGCCCCTCACATTTTGGTAATATATAGAAACCATTGTGACAGCATTATGCGCCAGAAACATTACATTGCAGATACCAGCAAATATCACAATTATACCACTAACTTTAGGCTATCGTGGTTACGAATGTAGAGGGCCTGACAAGATTCATTCTTTCTTACGTAGATACGTCCATCTCTTATCCAGGCGAACCTATAACCAACCTCCTTTGCCCTTCGTCTTGTCGCAGCATGAAGAGATTTGTTTGCGGGACTCAAGTGCTCGGAGACAAAAATTGGTCGAATCTCGTCAGCAAGGCCCAGATGTGCGGAGTTCAGCTTATCTCGAGGATTCTGTTTATTAAATTTGACCACTGCTGCGAGAAGTGAATCGCGCAGCAAGCGAGTTCTCAGTTTAACAACAACAGTGCGCGGCCGACTGCTGTCTCTGTTCAACTTTGCAACCCTCGTAGCGAGCAAGATGTCATCTTTAACTAAAGGACTTTCCACTTTATTGGAGATTTGCTCAACGGTCTTGATAAGGTTCTCTGTGCGGTGCTCCGGAATTCCATTTATCTCAACGTTGCATTCTCGTAAATTCTGCTCTATCGAGCCCAGTCTTCCCGATAACTCTTTTTCAAGTACATCAACCCTGCCTCGAAGTTCCTCGTGGCTTTTCTGAAGCTGTTCTATGATTGCGACTCTTTCATTCAACTTAAGTTTCATCTCTTCGAAGCAGGTATTGAAAAAGGACATAGATTGCTCAAGTGAGGAGACCTTATCATTAATGACCTTAAGATGTTCAGTCACAAGTTCTCCCAGTGTTGACCTCAACGCCTCGCGTATCTCCTCCCTTATTATCCCTCGAATTGTTTCATTGGATACGGATACGGAAGGTGCACTCGGAGCATCGTCGGATGACTTACGTCTCGGCTTATTGCGATTGCGTACAGTAACATTAGCATCGTCCGGCAGCGCATGAGATACTGGGCGAATCGGCGTGTTGCTGTTATCAGTTTTTGGTTCTGCGCTGCGACACCCCGGACATTTCCAATTTTGTTTATTATCATTACTCATTAGATAGAATCTCTAACGAGACCTAATACTAATACTTTAACGATAAATAATCATAAAATTCTGCTTACACTTAGTTAGGAGTAAAATGTTTCTTTCACAGTTCACATTATAACGACCGTTCATATAAAAAAAATGTTTATTAACAGTTTTACAATAACTATGATTGATCAATGCTAGTAAGATTTTATAAGATCGATACACGTAGGAGCCAAGTGGAGGCAAATGGGACATGAAAAAGACTAGCGGGTCAAACGAGAACTTTTTCGTAGGTAGGGTCAAAATTTGTGGGTGCATAGGGTCCTACACAAAAAAAGTATAATACATGGGAACTTTCATGCAAAAGAAGTCCTGAGAGATAAAATTTTTGAAAAATTTTCTGAAAATAAAAATCTACACCGGACAAAAATTACGAGCAATAAAGATTGAACGAATGTTTCAACGCCTAAGAAAACCTAGGTTTTGCCGGACGAAGTTGCGGGAAAAACCTAGATCGTTATAAAAGATTAGAAGTTATTAGATGAACGTGTTTTAAGTTGAAGCAGAGAGAAGTATTTAAAAGAGCCGATTGCATGATGTAAAAGTTATCCAACGTCATTATGTCATGAGACGGATAATTTTGGCTGCGCTTGCGCAACCGAGAGATGTGGGTCATGATCTCTTGTATTTCTCGTACACACCTTCCGTTTTTTTTTTATACTATTTATCTTTTTACCGGTCTGCAGTAAGACAGATGGCCGCAAGAATAGAAAGTGTATGCTTTTACAGATTTATATTATGTGTATCAAATTATTATTAAGTTACAATTATTTTATGTTACGTATCAGTCCGTCGAGATTAAAAAGGTATAAATAACTAGCTGTTACACGCGACTTGAACTTTATAAAATATAGTCCATGTTACTTGCTGATATTTTGGCTTTCTATGATTCTTTAGGCCTAATTGTATCTATAATATATATTGTAATCACGTAATGCATGTATAATGCCTGTATGTAATCTAAATCTAAATAAATAAATAAATAAAATAAAAATAAATAAATAAAATAATGTTTAAAATCGGTCCAGTAGTTTTTGATTTTATTAATTACAAACAAAAATACGCATCTTTTCTCTTTATAAAGTCGGCATTTTCTATAATAAATAATTTAATTTAAGGCTTCACTCTGCCGTTCACAGGACAGAGTTCCCATCTTTAGTTTTTATTTTATTTGACATACGAAAGTGGTTTTTATTCTCGTTGTGGTTGCAGTAGCATTTCGCACCGTGAAAGGAAGCCTTAATTTGCCGTGACAGGATCTTTGAAAAATTATCCTCAAATCATTTAAAAATTTAAAAATTGGCATAGCGCCAATTTATTTATATTTAGTTCCGTGAAGCCTAACTATATAGTTACGTAATAACTTTCCATAAAGCAGTAACATTCATTGAGCTGTAGTCTGTAGTCAAACACAATAGACATGAAAGTCAAACGCAAAAGTCATAAATTGACGCAGTCAGTCATTACTTGTCAGAAGCACAGGCTATAAGAATATTCATAAATATAATTTGATATGACGCGTTCATTATATTATTATCTATGTAAAATAACATTTATTCGTAGATAATAACCTTCGTATTTACAAGCGATTTGTCTTAAAAAATAAAATTATTTCTTTAAAATATTCATAAGAACGCAGAAACAATAACTAATTTACAAAAAAATAACACAGACAATTTTAGAAGGATTGTTGTTAAAAAATAGAAGATACACCCTCTGGCGGTGGAGGCTCGCAAAAATCTAAAAGAAGCATTAGGCAGAAATAAAATTGTAAAATTTTATTGGATAAAAGCCCACGCCGGCCTAGAGGGTAACGAGCGGGCGGACCACCTAGCTAGGGAGGCGGCGCTGAGGACCAAGACGAAGCCGAAATACGACCTGTGCCCGGTCTCATTTGTCAGGCGAAGCATACGCATGCGCTCGCTTGAGGAATGGGACCGCAGGTACGTACAAGGCAATACGGCAGCAGTCACAAAACTGTTTTTCCCCACTACTGCCGGGGCCTTCCGTACAATAAGAAAGATTGGAGTGAATAACATATTAACGCAGGTATTCACGGGGCACGGTGGATTCTCCGAGTACTTGAATCGCTTCAAGTGCAAGGAGAGTCCATCGTGTGTCTGTGACTCTGATGTCGCGGAGACGGTCCCTCACCTGCTGACCGAATGCCCAGTACACGAAAAAGAAAGGATAGACCTAGAATTTGAAATGGACATGGACATGACAGTAGAAAATATGTGTAAAATGTTAATAAGCGACAAGAAGGACAAGTTTCTTAACTACTGTATAAACATTGCGGAAAAGGTAAAAGAGAGGAACAAGGCGTAATTTATAAATGTATTATTGGTAATTCAAATTATTAGAATAATGTTTTTAATTTAATGTTTATAAATTTCTGTAATTTTTAAATGTAATCTTATATTTATTTTAATCTTATTATTAATATTTTCACTGTTTTATTTTTATAATATTTAAATTTTAATAATGTTTTTAATGTACAAACTTATATTTTACTTAATGCTTTAGTGTGATATTTGTACCTAATTATTAATGAAAAATACGCGTCAATTTATTAACTCCCCAATACCGAAACCGCAGCAAGGACAAGCAGTATGTATATAGAATAGGGCTAAATAGACGGGCATCCCACCCGTAAAGGAATGAAAGAGAAGATGGATGAAAGAAAGAAAAGTATGTAGAATGAAAGTGCGAGAGGCAAGCAAGCGAGAACTGGTATGAATGAGAAATTGTAAACATAGGCTTCAGCGCATGATGCTAGAGGGTTTTAAGTTAAAAAAAAAAAAAAAAAAAACCAGCCTTAATGTCCGACCGATATACCAGAAATACAATTCCAAGTATAAGATGCACGGACATAATACGATAACGACCTCTCTTCGCGGACGCTTTCGTTCAACTGTCAGATTACCTTTTTAATATCATGCCACAGAGTATTTTATACTGTAACGTCGCAGTGTACTTAATACTATACTTTCTGCCCTACTGACCTTAAAACATATACTGGACAGGCTGTCCCATACAAATGACAGATAATTTCGTGTGCCATTTTGAAACGCCTCCCTCGGAGGTAATTAGAACTAATTTTGAAGTTCGCGTATTTTATTCCATACTAGCTGGTGCCCGCGACTTCGTCCGCGTTCTGGATGAAAGGTACCCTATGTCCTTTTTGGAGTCCCAGACAACGTGTATGCAAAATTTACAACGCCATCTAGGGAATTCTGTTTGAAGCAATGTAGTACTCTAATTCATCTAAAAGTTAACAGATGGCACTACATGTTATAAAATTACGTGTTAATAAAATTATAGCTGCTGCCCGCGACTTCGCCCGCGTAACTTAGTAAATTATGTACTTAAACCTTCCTCGAGAACCACTCTACCCATTAGTGAAAACCGCATTAAAATCCGTTGCGTAGTTTTAAAGATCTAAGCATACAAAGGGACATAGGGACAGAAAAAGCGACTTTGTTTTATACTATGTAGTGATACGCAATGAGGATAGATATACTCGGAATTTTAGTTCCAATTACTGTCGCTCCATAGCCACTATAGCCTACAGCGTTTTCAAAAAGGCATAAGAATAATTTGACAACATGTTCTGTCTTAATTAATTAACTTCAGGAGCAGACTATGTCTAGTTGTAACTAGTGTGACACACATGTGCATGTTAAGTTAACTGTAAGTTACCTACTTATTACATAATGCCATCTTCACACATAACAGTGATCGGTGCCGTGTGAAGAGGAAGTATCATTGTTGCGTTTGTAATGTATGATAATCGTTAATTTTAAAAACGTGTGAATGGACTCTAATGCGAACATTTACTTATGTTTAGTTTATTGGTAGTCTTAAGAAAAAGTTAAAATATTTTAATTTATAGTAAAATGCCTATTTTATTTGCTATTTAAATTAATAAAATGAAAGAAAGAAAGAAAAATGTTTATTTGGTACGTTCTTAATACATACATTATATTGGTATAAATAAAAAAGTGTACCAAAATGTTTTACATTTTGGTAATCTACAAAATGTAAATGAAATAAAATATATGTTACCTAATATTTGTACAAATTTAAACAAAACCTATTCTAATAAAATAAAGTGAAAATCATTCTCCTTTGTGTCGATCAAAGAATTGTCTTTAATGCCTCGATCAGCACAAAATCTTTGCGAACGTGCCTCAAGTACAAACTCGAATGATTCATGTTATTGTATTCGCATTTGTACTAGTCCACAATCACGTTGCATTTCTTTACCGATTACAATAACCATAACATACAGATAACAGTTGATTGAAACAGCTATTTCTACGTGAATTTACTACAGAAGAATGTCTTGAAAAAATACAATGATAATAGGAATTATTATTTAATCTATACCAATACTAAGCTACACGCTCCTGGCTTCGCCCGGGTTCAAAATACAAAATATCCTATCTTTTAAGTTGGACCAAATCACACAAAGTTACGAAGTTTTTTGTGACGATTCAAGGAACGATAAATATCCTATGATTTAAACGTTATTAGGATTGTTAAGGTAAAAGCACCTACTATCGCGGTATGCAAAATCGGCATCAATTACCGAGGTATCCGATATTTTCGTATTTAAATTTAATAATAGTAACTTTAGAACGATACTATTTTGGACAAGTTCTAACTTGGAGTGTTTTACATCGAATTAATTGGCGTTGGTAGACATACCAAAGATGAACAGATCAAAAACGATCAATTTGTGCGACGGGAACGCAGAATCAGGTTGTGTCCATACAAGCAAGGGGCAATTCATGTAAGGGCACTCATATTTTTGTTTCGTGATTTTTAAGGTAAAATACTTTATAATTGACTACGGATGATGTTTACTTGTTTTTGCGTATTTCTAGGAGTATTATCTTTTACTTTTCATGGTAAAATTTTCAATAAACATATAATAACATTAAGAAATAAAACTCGCGGTGATAGATGCCTAAAATTGGAGGCAGCTTCTAATACCGAGGGAACACTCGGTAATGGAAATATTGAGGTTCCTATTTTGCTTATTATATTTAAATTATTTATTATCTCATTAGTAAAAATTGATCAATCTTCCAGTCCTCATGTATTCTATAAACGAAAAATCTATTTTCGATGTATGCAAAATCCATAAAAAAATCATTATTTTTATAAAAACTCATAGCACTTAAAGTATAATTTTGTACTGGGTGTCAAAAACGTCATAAAATATATGCAATATTCATTTGAGAAAAGAATGATAATACGGCATATCTTGTCATTCAAAATACTGTTTTTCATGAAGATTTATCTCTATTTTTTCGAAGTGACACCAAAAAATCTTTCTGGTATTCTTTTTTAAGGGTCGGAATTATATTTAAAAATATTGTATACTACTCTCATTACCGCGGCATACCTCGGTAATAGATTATATGAGAATCTATTAACGAGTGCAGAGTACTCGGAAATACAGTTTTCATATAAAATCTATCACCGAGTGATAAGGCAACCTGTATTCGTATTCGTATCGTGTTGTAGTAACCAGTGTCCAAATTTAGGGTTCCGTTAATGAATTATTCTTGATAAAAATATTTACAAATAATGTTTCATAACAAAGACAAAGGTTTTATCATGTTACTCTGCTGTGATTTTGATTTATTGATCATTAATTCATGACATCATAATCGAGGACATTCAGTTTTGATGTCAGGTCTGCTCTCACCCCACTGCTTTCCACTACGTCAAAGACTTTGCCATAAGTATAAGTTGGCTAGTCCCGACAAGAAACAACTGTAATTAATTTAAATTTCGCAGTAATTATGGAAAAGTTATTGGGTTTTTTGAAACGACATCCGACATTGAGTAGAAATCAAACCACAAAAGACTCAATACGAGCGTGGTTTGGAAGAGTTTACTCGTATATTGAACGTAACGATTTGCTTCAAGTTTTTTAGGGCCCAAGACGCATATTTAACTACAATGAAACAGCTTTTTTATGTCCGAAGAATAAGTAAGTTTTAGTAAAAAGAGGTAGCGTTTATATACGTGTTTATAATCGAGAATAATCGAAAAATTGATTTTATTGATTCAATTTTAGTTATTTGTGTAATTATTATTGTTATTTTTCTCATTATACCCAACTTACATAAATAAATATATCTATAGATTTAATGCAGTTTATTAAGTAACAAGTGAATAAAATTTAACCCTGTATAGATTAGTTATAATAAGCAAAATATTATAAATATTGTTGTTAATATAGGTGGAAGGTAACTGTGATAGTCTTCTTCTACATTTGTTCAGTTTCTTAATTATGATAATAATAAAGTTGATCGCAATGTTTTGTGTATTTTTTAAATATATTTTATTTTATACGGAACCATCAGGACAACAAGTATTATTTTTCTTCTATACTCGGTAATAGGAGCCACATACCGCGGTAATAGAAAAAAACCTTTGAGCATGCCTCGGTAATAGGGGATGTCGACTTCCTGTTTTAAAAAAAAAATTATAAATACTACGCTTCAAAATAAATAAAAAGAAGTGAGAGAAATCAATAATAAAGAGTCCCTAAAATGTTTAAAAAAATGCTTACTTGCCGAGGATAGACCTGATTACAAAATATTTCACTCTAAAGTCAAAATTCCCCGAAATACCGCGGTAATAGGTGCTTTTACCTTATGTCTTGTTACAAATAAAGCGATAAAAGACTAACATAAAAGGCTTTATTATAATTATCTGGCAATAAAACATAACGGGCGCATTACAACTTTACTATGTTACAAGAGGGCTTGATATATTACAACATTAATGTTAACAATTGTTTTAAGTATCTTGCCACAGACAATAAAACATGTTTAGCGTTTTAATTAGACAACTAAGTTTAAAATCTCATACTACATACATAAAAAAAATATAAAAAATGTATTTCTACTCTGTACTCTATTAACTACTCTGTGTTATTTTTTTTAAATTTTAAATTATCCCTCTGGATGAAAGGTGGTATACCTTTCTTGTATCCCTGACAACACTAGGAATAATATTTTATTTGATCGTATTACATGTATATTTCCAACGAATTCCTACCTTATACTTATGCAAAAAAATCTTTTTTTCCTTTATCTATCGATTGGTGTAATTATATTTTGGATGTAGTTGTAGGTATATATGATAGATATTTAGCTACAGTACAGCATCAAACTTTATCCCAGATTTTGTTATCATCACTAATTCTTAAATTATCTCCTACTATGTAGGTAAATTATATATTATATATTGGATATATATTATTATTTACTTATATATTGAAGTCAAAAAACTAGTTCAACTTTAATAAAATGGATCAATTAAACCGCTAGATACGCGCACCGGACGCGCGAATGATTTTGCAAAAGGAAACTGCGCGCACGGCCGTGAATGTAAGAAACCTAACGCGATTCAGTCCACTGCGCCTGCGCCTAATTGCAAATATATAACGTAACTGATACAATATTTTTACAGTTAAATATAGATTTAAGTGTGCTTTTATCGGGACTCTATTTGTAATTGACGACCTTCTTCAGTATGTACGCTAAGATCTTTTTAAACAGATTTTAATGCGGTTGAAACAAGTAGCTAGTTATTAGTAATCTGAGACCCAACACAGCCACCAAGCATTGATTTTCCTATTTTTAAACAAAAATACAAAATACATCAATCTACTACAACTCAGCTACAACTATGGATTTCGCATGCCCAATGAAACAGTACAAACTTTATGGAATTCTAGCTGGTGCTCGCGACTTCGTCCGCGTTCTGAATGAAAGGTACCCTATGTCCTTTCTGGCGTCCCAGACAACGTGTATGCAAAATAAAATTTCATGGTGATCGGTTCAGTAGTTTTTGCGTGAAAGAGTTACAAATATCCATACATACATCCATACATCTATACAAACTTTCGCAAATTGGGGTTTACAATCAATAGTAGAATTTGGTCGTTACTACCTTTTACCATAGACGCGCAAAGGCAAGACTCCGCCATGATTCCGTTTTAGGCGTACTATTTATGTGCCGCTTTGGCATTTGTCTCGCAAAATTCATCGTTGTGGTAACTACATTGATGTAAAATATATGAAATTATGTAAATATTCCGCATAGTCATCTCATAGTGGCGTTACATTACATGGGACAATTGCTGACACGCAACACAGTAGCATAATGATGAGTTGTAGGAAGCGTCGGCTAATGAAGGAAGAACTACGCCTTCTGTGCATCGTATTTCTCGGATACTACATTGTCGGTATGATGACAACATATTTGACGACACGTTTGGTCTAGTGGCTAGTAACCCTAGCTGTTAACCAAGCGGTCGCGGGTTCGAATCCCGCTAGGGGCAAATGTTAATGTGCTAACATTTACCTTTGTACCTGAGTCATGGATGTTTAGTATTTATAATATGTATGTATTTACAAAAAAAAAAAAAAAAAGTAATCTATGTAGTGTATCAGCTGTCTGGTATCCATAATACAAGCATTAAGTTGCTTAGTGTGGAACTAGATGGTGCTGTGTGAAATGTGTGAAGATATTTATTATTATTATTATTATTATTTATCGCACCTCTCAAGGTCACTGCAGCTAGTTTGATGCTGATGAGTCAAGAAAAAAAAAACAGCCTCTTAACAGCTTGCTTTTCTTGCTGTTCAGCTGTTTGGTCTAGCGGCTAGTAACCCTAGCTGTTAACCAAACGGTCGCGGGTTCCAAACCTGCTAGGGCCAAATGTGTATGTGTTACCATTGTACCTGAGTGCCTGAGTCAAGAATGCTTGTATTATGTATTTACAAAAAAAAGCTATGTAGTATATCAACCATAATACAAGCATTATTTGTTTACTGTGAAACTAGATGAAATGTAGCCTACTAGCTGTTGCACGCTACTTCGTCTGCGTAACTTTATAAAATATAGCCTATGTTACTCTCTGCTAATGTAGCTTTCTATAGGTGAAAGAATTTTTAAAATTTGTCCAATAGTTTTTGAGTTTATTCATTACAAACATATAAAAATACAAATCTTCTCTCTTTATAAATTATATTAGTATATAAATAGACTATGTAAAGATTATGTGAAATTATGTAATAATTATGTAAAGAAGATACGAAGGTTTGTATGTTTGTTGCTCAATCACGCAAAGACGACTTAACGGATTTAGATGAAATTTGGCACACAGATAGCTTATTAGATGTGATAACATATAGGAAAGTTTTTATCCTGGAAAATTTTCAGGTTCCTGTGGGACTTTAAAAAACTTACAGCGCGAAGTCGCGTGCTTAAAATTTCATCATCATCGGTCAAGCGCTTTTGCAGTTCCCAGTTCGATTTAGATATATCGCTGCTTATAAACTAAAGGACCACAAATCAAAATTACACTTTCTACAGAAGAGCTAATCGAAAATAAATAATTTTTGTCTATTTTTTTTTCTTATTAAATATATATCAAATATATGCATATTATACATAATTAAAAGCGTCTTTTTAAGTATAATTTAATATTCTAAGTACTTTTATAATAAACTGAATACTAGAAGAGATATATAAGCTAATAAGTTACTTTTAAATATATAAAAAATGATCAAAATATAGTTACTAAATATGGAATAAAACAACTATAAGTATTCATATAATATGAAGGATTGTGATTATATTTTTGAAAAAATAAAACATTTTTGGATTTTTTTGTTTTATGGACCTTTAGTTTATGTCAAGGTGGTCTTCAGAAAATAGTGGTTACTGTCGCCAGATACTTAGGCTACCTAGCTTTTGACTACGGAAAGCAGCGTTTTTTACTACTAAATAATAATTTGTAGTCGTCACTTTGTTAAGTATACTTAGTAAGCAAATTTTATCATGCTTGTGTAAAACTTATGGTCACGCTTCTGGGATAACATTTTGGTGAATCGATACGAGGTCAATCGGTTAAACAACTTGTTTTTAAACCAGTTTTTTAACTTTAGTTTTGTTAACTATTTCTCAAAAGCCGAACACCTGCCAAATTTATGCGTATCAACACCATTATAAAGTATTATTTTTATTGTTTTCCATTATAATAAATACAAGTTATCCCGCCCCTAATAAAATAATAAATACTACTACTTAGTTAAATGCTTCACACGGAATTGAAATTTTCAAAAAGAAATAGGCAGGAGCGTCAGCAACTTGATTTTATAATAATACTTAGCTGTTACACGCGACTTCGTCCACGTAACTTCGTAAAATATAGCCTATGTTACTCGCTGATAATATAGCTTTCCATGGGTGAAAGAATTTTCAAAATCGGGACAGTAGTTTTTGCCTTAATTCATTACAAACATACAAAAATACAAATCTTCTCTCTTTGTAATATTAGTATAGATAGTATATTATAGATCTTCGCCCTGAAACCTTTGAATCAAAGTCTGAAAACAACTAATTCTTTTTCGATATTTTGTTATAATATGAGAAGACGTTTTATTTCACGAAAGTTAGTTCAGTCAACCGGACAAACAACCGAACCACGGGGCATATATCTATGACCGAACTACTGATACTAGACAAAGAATTTCAATCACCATTTTGATAGGAATCATGTTTTCAAAGCTATGTACGATGTAGATAAACATAGGCGGCTAGGCTATTATCTGTAATTTATTAGCAATTGGAGTCACAGGCCACAACTATTAAAAGAACTCGTTTATATAATAAAAGCTAGTCTACGTATGTAGGTAATCTTAAGACGGTAGTACACAATTTTTAAGACAATTAATACCGTGCAGACGTCACAAAATTAATAGAACCGACGCCGTACGACTACAAATTCGTACTCGTATTTCTCGTGACGAAACAAACGTCTATGGGTGTAATCGCTTCGCACTTGCCAAGGTCACGGCACGTTAGAGCGAGACGGGTGTACTTTTATTTGGTTCGTCGCGTAATTTAACGTAATTTGTGACAATTTCGCCACGAGGTGACCGTGAGCCACGCGACAAAACTTACAAGCCGTGAATAGAATATTCTATTGATTTCATTGATTACACAGAGACGATTCGATTAATTAAGTATTGGTAGGACACGCTACGTTACGCTGTCATTTGGGCAGGCCACCTGGTGCCAGTAACCACCTGGGCCCGTACTATCACCTCTTAAAGCGATGCAAAGACGATTGAGTGAGGGAGATGTCGCCTTACATCATGTATTGCGCCATCTCGTTTACTCACTCGTTTTTGCATCGTTTTAAGAGTGATAGTAGGCCCTCTGTTCACAGAAGACCATCTTGAAATAACAGCGTTCGTGCTTTAAAGTCCCGGTCAGTGAGTAAGGGACCTAGTATTGGTAGTCCGATTACTTGGTTTGATGATCGAACTGATGAGACTTTTTGTCTCAGTACTTAGTCCGATGATTAGTCATAGTCCAGTACTGAGCCTTTTAGTCCGATGATAACACAATTTGGATGCCAGAGCCAATTTCGCTGTCTTTTACTACTATGGTCAGCAGCACGCTTGAGCACCAGTGACGTTGCTTGTGATATGTGCGACAGTAACCATCAAGATGATCGTCAGCTTCACGCTTGTCGAGTTTAACATTAAAAAAAACGTTTGTCCTGACTATCAACGCACAAAATACGGCTTTTTCCCGACCAAATCCCAAGTTGCCTGAAATGTGAATACACCTAAATCCCAAATTCAAATTCAAATTCAAATTCATTTATTTGCCAAAAAAGCGGTACAATTCATGGTGTAAGTTAGGTACATATAATACAGATCGCGCTTTTCACCAGAATCTGGCATGCAAAAGCAGTTATATCGATTCTATGCAGTTATACAATAATTATGTATATAATAATTATAATAAATAGACTGAATTTTAAATCGAATGAATCTGAAATCGACTAAATCCCAATTCGACTGAATGCCAAATTGACTTATTTTTTATAAATCTATAACTAGGTCATAAAGCCGATCGGTTGATCGAAATTTCATCGGTTGATCTTGATCTTCGTCAAGACTGGTAAATAAATGTTTTTGTCATTTAAGATATAATTTATAGATTTATAAAACAAATATCGTTTAAGCAAAATTTTCCAAGAAACACAAACTAAGAGTATATTTCCATGAGAAAACAAATTGACTTTTTCTTGTATAAACAATAATATTTTTACGATATGCCCTCAAACGAAGCGGCGGAAGAATATATTTATTTATCTATAATATTTTCCTTTTAAAACTTAAGTTAAATCAAAAGCCTGTTGCTCCGAAATTTTTTTTTGTCTGCTATCCATTTTGGTTTGGTAAGGATTTCACATTGCATGTTTTCGCTAACCAGCCCATAACTGACCATTTTTAGACACATATGGAATACTCATCAATTTTTTTAATTTTTACTATTTTTACTAAAGCTTAATAAGTAAGTAGACCTAGTAGTAGTATTTTTGAATAAGTTAAGTTAACAAGGCCTGCAAGTTTCGATTAGGTACCTACTCGTACATGTATGATAAATTAGGTTATTAGGCCTTCAGAAGACCTTGAAATTGTACTAAGTTTCTGATATTTATCCACTTGATTCTAACCACATACCATCAAATAGACTCTCAGCTTAATATTATAAATTTCGTCAGCCAACACAAGACAATGGTTGGTACTTCGTAAACGCGAGGTTAAGTAAACAAATTTTCAACATGCTTGTGCAAAAGTTATCACTAAGTACGTGTATGTGTCGTGGGCAGATCGTAGGATTGGGCAGATCGTAAAGTATGAAATCAAAAATCTTTCATCAAAAATCAAAAATAGGTGCGACGAGGAGCGGAGCGAAGCAAAACGAGGAGGAGCGTGTTAGGTTTACATGGAAATAAATTTGTGGAGCCGAGCGAAGCGGAGCGGAGTGAGCCGACCCTCTCAGTTTTAACAGAAATATGATCTGCCCAGGAATATCATGTAATGCCCAATTTTACGATGTGCCGACGACATATGCAACCAGCCCGTCTATACTTCCTGTCATCCTTCTTCATAAAATAACAAATGACGTCGCAAAGTACAGAATGAGTGCACTTAACTAAATGTACTTAAAAATGTTTGTTTGTTTGTTACAGAGAGACCTCGCCTCCGTCGCCAAACGGCGATGAGAAGGAGTCAAAGATGAGCCAAATCCAATTTTCCAAACCATTCGAGAAACAAGACAGCACGGTTAGTATTATTTATTGTTTTACAAGCGGTACTTGTTTAACTAACACATAGTTACGAGGTTTTATCAAAATCAGTATGTTCAGTAGTTTAGGAGTCTTTTGGTCTCAAACATGTGACACTAAATCCGTACTAATATTATTATTGCGAAAGTTTGTATGGATGTATGGATATTTGTAACTCTTTCACGCAAAAACTACTGAACCGATCACCATGAAATTTTGCATACACGTTGTCTGGGACAGCAGAAAGGACATAGGGTAACTTTCATCCAAAACGCGGACGAAGTCGCGGGCACCAGCTAGTATTATAAATGCGAAAGTTTCTATGGATGTATGGATGTTTGTAAATGTTGGATGTTGTTGTATTAACCAATGATTTTTTAAGTAAAGATGACCCATCTCCATATCGCACGTCTGTAAAAAATGTTCCGCTTTGTACATACCTACTTATCTGTATACTGCTATATACTTATTACGTGAGATATATGAGTAAGCGTGACAGATGATACAGAACGTATGATACGGAAAGAGATAGCTGTCTGTAAAGAGTTGCGTTTGAAGTACGCTAGCCAAACAAAGCTGAGCGATGCAAACAGAAGCGTCACATCATTGATATTAGAGTCTGTGCGGAAAGAGAATGGACGTAATAATTGAGGGCGCCACTGTGATTAATTATCGTATTTGTTATTTTGAAAACTCTGTTACGTTATTATAGTTCGACTGTAAACATCTTGATACCTTTAAAAATTAGTTAAATTTTTTACTACTCTAAAACTTATTGGTAAAATTATTTATATAATGTAATATAATATAATATAATATAATATAATATAATATAATATAATATAATATAATATAATATAATATAATATAATATAATATAATATAATATAATATAATATAATATAATATAATATAATATAATATTTATATAATGGAATAGTATTTCATATAATTCGAAATGAAATCGCCCATCACCAGTTTATAGTTATAGAGCGCGGTAAATTGTGCCTACGGTTTTGCTTCTGACTGTTAATCTATGACGCACGCTATATGTCCCTATTGCACTGGATCGCCCAATTTTGTATAAAATTTATGTGATTTTTATGTACTTACGTGTGGTATGTAACTCCTTTATCCTTTTTTACTTTTAAACCATAGTTTTTACACTTTCGGAATACACAACTCGGCATTTTAGACAATATTTTAATAATTATGACACAGAGTAGCACACGTGTTCTTTCACTCGCTGTTATTAAGCGACTAAATCAAATTACAACAATTGTCTTAATTTGAACGCCTCCGTTCCAGGGCACTAGTCCCATATCTACCTCGTTTTATATTATAATATCATTGGTATTAACATAACTTCTGGCCGAGATTTTCCGAAAAAAAAAAAAAACTTCTTGCAGAAAGCTAAATATCTGTCGACTCAGTACCATAGACATTATATGCATCTATAACAACTAAATTCTTTCTTCGTTTAGTCAATGTCTTCCCGTAACTCGATACGTATACAAAATGTATATGAACAATTTGCCATTGTATTGGTCGATAATGGGACATTGTAGTCGTGTTAGCCTATGCCTTTGTACCGAGACAATAGAATGTTATTGCCATCTTTAAAGGGCGATGATCAATACATTCAGTAAGAAGAAATTCATCATATTGGTCGCTTTTATGATTTGCCGTAGCACGGCACGGCACGGCACGTTTTTACCATCACGGTAAGATAGGAAAGCAAAATGTATGTAATTGTATGCAGACGCTTTTAATTTATCATCCACGGCATGCCGTTGCCGTGAATGATACTTGATGGCAAAATACTTGAGACGCCCACGGTATCACCGTGCCGTGCCGTGCCGTGCCGTGTCGTGCTACGGCAAATTATAAAAGCGACCATGGCTTCTATATGTCAATATACAGTCTGGCGGTAATAACCACAACCCCTTACTAGGCTGTGTTTCGATGAGTGAGTAAGGGTTTCCGACGACAGATGTCGCCAAGCTGGCAGGTTATTACGCGTTATCGTTTCGTTCCTCAAAATCCCTTAAGATTTCTGTTTTCGCAAAGTCAACGAAAGGTGTCGCCGCGCCGGCAGGTTACAACGCGATTGTTTCGTTCCTCAAAATCTTAAACTCTCCAATATTCTCCTCTTTATACATACAAACAACAAACAACTTCCCAGTGCCCAAGCCAGCCTGCCTAAAGAAGTTTTCATCTCAAAAATGCAAACAATGCTGAAAAAAATATTTGCAACAAGCTGTTGCACGACTTACACGCGATGACGCGACTTTGTCCGCGTAACTTTATAAATATATTTACTTAATCAGCCAATCTTACTGGCTGATAAAATTTCTATAGGTGAAATTATTTTCAAAATCGGTCCAGTAGTTTTTGAGTTTATTATTTACGTTTTTTCTCTTTATAATATTAGTACATATAGATAAACTCTTAAGGAAAAGTAGCGCGAATGAAATCGCGGTCAAAAGCTAGTATAATAATGACAATTGTATGCTAATATGCATGGGTCCGTCACACATGCGTCATGTGTGGCCCTTAACGTAAGGTAGATAACCTAAAACCCTCTTCACAAACAATATGTTTTATAAATACTGGCTTTAGCTCCAGACTTGTCTAAATATTGTATCATGTCTTTGAAGCAGAAATCATTTTTCGCTAAATTTCCCAAAATTTCATTGAATTGGTAGTTGGGCAGTTCAGATATTTATTAGCGTGAACGAACATTGTAGTACTTGTAATATTCATGTATTAAATTAATGATTTATTTGCTAACTAGTGTCGTTTTGTCGCCATAAAATAATTCATTTACCATTATCATGAATTATCATTATCATGAATGATAATGGGTATCATTCACATATTAAAAGAGTTATTTTTCTTCTTGCAAACTCCTCTTAATACTCCGGGGTCGGTTCTGCCCATATACTGCTTTCATCTACAGCATGTACAAACGGTATCTAGTGAGAATTGCTTAAGTTAGCGCATTTAAATTAATTTTTAAGTTCTTATTTTGAAGTTTTATTTAACCACAAGTGTGATTATCCTGTGTCGATTTGACAGTCCTTAGACAAAAAACGTTAGGCTAACTATAAAAAAATATATATCGCTTTTAGCACCTACATAAGAATAAATAATTTGACGTAAATTCTCGCTTTTACCAAGCAAAAAGTGATTCTTACTATGAATTCTAAATGCACTATAGCAACTCATGCGTAGCAAGCCTTACTCCACTGCCGGTTCTTAAGACTGTTTCTTGGAGCGATAACGGCTTAAATTGGACCACTCTGGTGAAGAACTTTGATTCTAATGTTGAAGTGAAAAGAGTTCTTATTCTAGTGCTTATTTTTCAGATGTGGCAGAAAAGACAACAGGCCGTATGCGTCAGGCACGCGTTCAAACATTACGGCTCCAACAAGCGACCCAACCATGTCCTTAGCAACCTCAACATGACAGTCGCCAAGGGAACCATGTAAGTAGTTGGTTACTTTTACAAACAATAAGCCAACAGACAGGCTGATAGATTGTCTTAAAGCAAAACTGTCTTTTAAAGAGCAAAGAGCAGAAGTTTTTATGTGTTTTTACATAGTAGGTTTAAGGTTAAGGCCTAAATGGTGTACTGAACAATTGACAACTCCCTAGAAAAAGAGAATGCGATCGTGTGGTCAATACCTATCTCTTTCCTGTAGGTCTGTTCTAGAAAAAGACAACTACTGGCCGCACGATCGCTACGTCTCTCTCATTTTTCTGCCCGTATTTAATTTACGGGTAGATAGCGAACGGTCGGTCTATATTCTGTATCTATGCTTATCTCGAAACAGAGCGCTAAGTCACTATTTGACCAATGGTTCGTTATGACCCTTATTATATTTTTCTAACAAATGAATTATAAGTAAATAGTAACTGACGATAAGTAAATTCAAAGCGACAACAATAATCCACAGTAATAATATTCAGTGTTTGGCTCGACGCCAACAGTCAATAATAAATGAATAATCTGAGATTATTAAACCCCTCATTATCGTTACGATCCATTGTGTCGGGGCACTAGCCGCGTCAGCAAATGGCTATACCATACAGGTGGTCTTGCATACTTCCTTATTAGTCGACTCGACAAAGGGAACTTGGCTTATCTTTGCACAATAATGAGTCTTGTTACGCTGCCAACGAGTCAGGACAACGTCTGCCAGGTCCGCTCATATATTTATATAAGGGAATGGCTACTGTCACCAGATAATTATGATTGGATCAATTTATGACCGCAAAATGTTGCTCGGTTTGATACACGCTTTTTGTACATAATACATTTCCAGAACAATCTTAACAACCTATAGCCATAGCATTCAGCAAGAATTTGAGCTACCGCAAATGAGAAAAAAAAAAACCGTCCTGCTTTTGTATTTATAGATATTAGTATATATATTATGGGTTTTACGAAGAATCTTTGATTCATCAGAATACACGTAAAACAAATACAAGTATAACTATCTTTTTTTTTTATTGAAATATTTGTTTTATTCCTAATACAACAAGGTTTAAATTCAATATATTTTTTTCTCTACAAACTTTGAAATTCAATAGTTGGTTACTATACTAGGTATCCGTGAAGCTAGATACTTCTTGGAGTTAGCAGTGTTACGAGAATTACTTGAACAAACAAACCAATATCAATAAGTGGGAAGCAGTATTTTATATCATCATTGTCGCCGGTTCTTAAGAGGAAAATTATATATTCTAAAGAGAGAAGATTTGTATGTTTGTAATGAATAAACTCAAAAACTACTGGACCGATTTTGAAAAATTTTTCAGCGTGTAACTTAGGTCATGTTTTGAAAAGGCAGTTGTTTGTACCATTATGTTTGTTGTTTGAGGACACGTTTGGTCTAGTGGCTAGTAACCCTAGCTGTTAACCAAGCGGTCACGGGTTCGAATCCCTGCCAGGGGAAAATGTTTTGTGTTATCATTTTACCTTTGTACCTGAGTCATGGATGTTTTTTATTTATTAAATAATAATTATGTATGTATTTAATAAAAAAGTAATAATGTAGTATATCAACTTTCTGGTATGCATAATCAAGCATTAGTTGCTTAGTGTGGATCTAGATGGTGCTGTGTGGAATGTGTGAAGATATTATATATGTCATCGGCACATCGTAGAATTGGGCATATCATGATATTCCTGGGCAGATCATATTTCTGTTAAAACTGAGAGGGTCGCCTCACAACGCTCCGCTTCGCTCGGCTACCCAAATTTATTTCCATGTAAACCTAACACGCTCTTCCTCGCTTTACTTCATGTACTGGAACTTAGCAGGGACATTTTGTTTTTTCGAAAAACTGAATATTGTGCTGACTTGTGCTAGGTTTGTGCTGCGTTGTGCCGTAAACCGCGAGTCTCGATCTCAAAAACCGGAGCGGTAATGACGAAAAATCGATTTTTGTCTCAGCATGGACACTTTGTTTTTTCGCAAATCTAATAAATGTGCTGCATTGTGCTAAGTTTGTGCTGGAGTGTGCTGCAAACTGTTTTCGATTATCTCAAAAAACAAAGCCGGTATAGGCAATAAACGAAAAAAATATTTTGTATGGCAGCATGGACACTTTGTTTTTTCGAAAATCTAATGAATGTGCTGCATTGTGCTAGGCTTGTGCTGGAGTGTGCTGCAAACCGTTTTTGATTATCTCAAAAAACAGAGCCGCTAGAGGCAAAACCATTTTGTAGGCATCATGGAACTTGGCATGGACACTTTGTTTTTTCGAAAATCTAATGAATGTGCTGCATTGTGCTAGGTTTGTGCTGGAGTGTGCTGTAAACCGTTTTCGATTATCTCAAAAAACAGAGCTGCTGTCGGCAAAAATGTTTTCTAGGCAGCAAGGAACTTGGCAGGGACATTTTGTTTTTTCGAAAATCTAATGAATGTGCTGCATTGTGCTAGGTTTGTGCTGGAGTGTGCTGCAAACCGTTTTCGATTATCTCAAAAAACAGAGCTGCTGTCGGCAAAATTGTTTTCTAGGCAGCAAGGAACTTGGCAGGGACATTTTGTTTTTTCGTAAATCTAATGAATGTGCTGCATTGTGCTAGGTTTGTGCTGGAGTGTGCTGCAAACCGTTTTCGATTATCTCAAAAAACAGAGCCGCTAGATGCGAAAATGTTTTCGGGAGCTTGTGCTTCCCTAAGGAAAAAAGTCGTTAAGAAGAGCTCCATATCTATTTTTTAGTGTAAAAATCATTAAAATCGGCCCAATATTCACGAAGATACAAGCAAAAATACCATCTTATAAATTCATACCATAACATTCGTGAATGGTGAATTGTGGGGTTTACGTAATATAAATACCAAAATAAATTTTTTCAAAATTTAAAATTTAGCAATAAAATTGACATCATTAGAAAGATCTTGCCAAAAAAGTGAGAAAACTGAAAGATACGAAAAATTTAGACATCATGGTCCAGAGTTACAGGGCACCGAACATAGGGGTCCTGTGAACTGGTGATACCAAAAGTGTCTACGGCTGTCCTGGGGTCCAGGAGCGTCGGAGAAGAAAAGTAACTGCACCAACGGAATCCTCTCGGAATACTGTATAAGAAAACACAAGCTACTCCAGAATCGGACTCGGCTGGACGTCAGCATACCCCAGAAAAACAATAGCACCAAACCACGCTAAGTTGATCCGCGGCTAAACTATCGCCTGCACCCGGACGTGTCCACTGGATTTAAGATATTTAAGCGCTATTTATCAGCAACCAGAGGCGCTTAAATTCAGTGAGACGCTTAATTGGATTTGGAAAATAACCATCTTTTTTCCCAACTTGGCGTGTATACTATTATCCTCACTCGGCTTCAACTGCAAAAATTTGAAATCCGCATAACTCCTTTGTCCTTTGTAGCAGATAGGTGTGCGATACCCCGTTGGCTAGGCCTCGACGAGACCTGTCCGGGGGCCTATCGTGCATCACTGCTACTACACCCAGTTTTGCTTGAGATTTTAAATTAATTTAGTTTTGGCGTTATTTATTAATTTTCTTAATTTTTTTTTCGAATTTCGTCCCTAAACCGACTTCTTTCCTTTAAGACCCTTCCTTCCCCTATTTGGTTACCCCAAACTATTTCTGGGGTATCTGGGCGACCAAAAATCGAGTCCTGGTACTGGCCAAATACACAAAAACTTAGGCTAAGATAGTATAAGTAATTTTAAGAAGCACAAGCTCCTGAAAACATTTTCGCCTGTAGCGGCTCTGTTTTTTGAGATAATCAAAAACGGTTTGCAGCCAGCGACCTGGAATACATGGACGCAGCCTAAGCGTCTCAGAATGACCGCATGTAAACTGAGCTGCGGTGGGCGGGGCTTACAAAACTGAGCCGCGACCTAAATTAGTTCATTTTGTCACATTGTCGAGTGAATACGTCTAAACGCTGTCAAAGCAATTCATAAAAAAACATTTTATTTTATTCAACATGCCTTCGTGTGTAGTTAAGTGGTGCAAAAATAATTCGCTCCATCATCTCAAGGCTAATGGGATCACTTTTCACATGTAAGTACACCGTTTGCTTAACAAAACCTTAAAATTAAAATATCTCATATTCTTTGTTAGGGATGTCATTATGCCAAATGATCTAATGCATTTTATTGAGATAATTATCTATAGGGACTAAATATAAGCGAATAAATATATATAATAAATAAATATAAATAAGGTTAATACGTAAAAACAAATTTAGTTTCTGGTCTTGTTGTTATGCAGAATTACTTATAGTATTTTCACTGTATGATGATATGCGTGACAGTTCGTACTGACTGACAATTTTAGTGATGCAACCTAATTACATTTAATCGATTGTTTGAAAATATCGAATCCGTTGACAAAGTAAATGGGATCGAACTATCGATTTTAGATTTTCAGATTTAGAAATAAATTCTTAATAGAATTAGAATTAGAATTCTAATTAGAAATAAATGGACTCATTGCTTCACTCATCTCGCCAAAAGCTAAATAAGCTCACAATTTTTCGCGGAACATAAACTCATAATAGAGCAGGGCCAAACCGATTTTGAAAACTCGAATTAAAGAAAAATTCTTAACCGCACTAAAAGTTTTTATAACTGGCCAGAAAAATATTAATAAATTTTGAATAACTCTTTAGGACGCTATCGGTGTAATTTCATTCAGTGGATATTGGTTTTTGAAAATTGGTGGTTCAATCCTTACCCTGCTTCAATCAGTAGTTCTATCGCATGCAACAGAGCTTAAAAAGAAATAGAGTAAAGACTACTTCGAAAGCAATAAGAATACAGTACACCTTCCTACATTATTTAGTTTTCGAGTAGTGGATTGCAAGCTCTATGTACTTCAGAATACAAAGATTTATTGAAGTAAAAACATTTTTAGGCGCGTTTTGTGAACCATCAGGCTGGGGTCGGTGATACTGAATAGGGATTACTCGACTCTACTTCGCGTGTGTAAATAAATTATAATGATATTTATAACTTTAAAATTGGAAAAATAGAAGTTTTCACTTCTATCTGCGTTTACAAAATTCTTAAAAGTATCACAATGCATACTTCTAATATTCTAATTTTATTATCTAACCTTTACTTTGACCAAATATCGAATTTGATTCTAAAATAATTAATAATTATAATGTAAATATATTGAATTTTCTATAATATTTAATTCTTTGAAGTAGAATATTTTGTGTTATGAATAACTATTTCTGCTCGTTGTTAACATTTCCTTATTATTTACTTGAAAAAATAATTAAATTTTATTACACAAGAAATGATTGTTGACTCTTGCATGAAACATCCCCGCTTATCAGTCATAACGCCTATATCTAACGTCAGTGACTAATCAACCAGCAACCAATGAACGAACTTTTACAAACTTATTTATAAAATGGCGTAAGTAAAAAGTGCATCCTGATAGCGACCGAGACATGCTATCATTAAAGTTTCTTTTTAAATGCTAATAGTTTGAAGGTATTAATACTTTCTTTTAATGTCATATTCTAAATGTCAAATTTTAGAAAATTGAAAATCGAACATTAAAAAATTCGCGTCGAAAATTGACGGTAACTAGTATGAAGGGACTGCTTCCATGCTCGCAGAGATATACTATTTCGTTGTTTGCAGCACACTCCAGCACAAACCTAGCACAATGCAGCACATTCATTAGATTTTAGAAAAAACAAAATGTCCATGCCAAGTTCTTTGCTGCCTAGAAAACATTTTTGCCGACAGCAGCTCTGTTTTTTGAGATAATCGAAAACGGTTTGCAGCACACTCCAGCACAAACCTAGCACAATGCAGCACATTCATTAGATTTTCGAAAAAACAAAATGTCCCTGCCAAGTTCCTTGCTGCCTAGAAAACAATTTTGCCTCTAGCGGCTCTGTTTTTTGAGATAATCGAAAACGGTTTGCAGCACACTCCAGCACAAACCTAGCACAATGCAGCACATTCATTAGATTTTCGAAAAAACAAAATGTCCCTGCCAAGTTCCTTGCTGCCTAGAAAACAATTTTGCCTCTAGCGGCTCTGTTTTTTGAGATAATCGAAAACGGTTTGCAGCACACTCCAGCACACGCCTAGCACAATGCAGCACATTCATTAGATTTTCGAAAAAACAAAGTGTCCATGCTGCCATACAAAATATTTTTTTCGTTTATTGCCTATACCGGCTTTGTTTTTTGATATAATCGAAAACGGTTTGCAGCACACTCCAGCACAAACTTAGCACAATGCAGCACATTTATTAGATTTGCGAAAAAACAAAGTGTCCATGCTGAGACAAAAATCGATTTTTCGTCATTACCGCTCCGGTTTTTGAGATCGAGACTCGCGGTTTACGGCACAACGCAGCACAAACCTAGCACAAGTCAGCACAATATTCAGTTTTTCGAAAAAACAAAATGTCCCTGCTAAGTTCCAGTACATCTTTACTTCGCTCCGCTCCTCGATGTGAAAGAATTTTGATTTCATACTTTACGATCTGCCCAATTCTACGATCTGCCCACGACATATATACCTACTTTGGATATTATTATTTAAATTGTCAATTTTCTTTTGAACAGCTATGGACTCCTCGGCGCGTCGGGTTGCGGAAAAACCACTCTTCTGTCTTGCATTGTGGGTAGACGGAAACTCAATAGCGGAGAGATATGGGTGCTTGGAGGCAAGCCGGGAACGAAAGGTATTTATTCATTTATAAATATACACCATCATAACATACTGTTTAGTGGTCGTCTCGCACAATTTTTTTTCTTACGAAATGTGCGATAAGCCTACTTTAAATTTAAATATATTTTAGTAAGTAGTAGTCTCGCACAATTTTATTTCTTACGAAAAGTGCGAAAAGCCAACTTTAAATTTAAATATATTTTAATACCTAGTCGTTTCGCAAATCTTTATTTTATATGAAATGTGCGAAAAGCCAACTTTATATTAGAATATATTTTTAGTAGTCATTTCGCACACTTTGGGTTTTATAGAATTTTTTTTTTTATTAAAGTACAGTCGTGTACGACAATGAAATAGGTAATGTAGGTAAATCGTAGCTTATTTTTTTTTTTTAATTTTTTTCACTCAGGATCTGGAGTTCCCGGTAAGCGGGTGGGGTACATGCCACAGGAGATCGCGTTGTACGGCGAGTTCACGATAAAGGAGACCATGATGTACTTCGGCTGGATATTCGGAATGAAGACGAGCGAGATCAGCGACAGGCTGCGGTTCCTACTTGACTTCTTGGACTTGCCCAGCGAGAATAGAATGGTGAAGAATTTGAGGTAAAAAAATCTAATTTATTTTGCAAATTTACAGTGTGGCTTACATGTAGGGATCCTTTTCCTTGCTGATGCCGGGCACAGCTAGTCTATATACTTACTAATATTAAGAGAGAAGATTTGTATTTTTGTATGTTTTTAATGAATAAACTCAAAAACTACTGGATCGGTTTTGAAAATTCTTTCATCTATAGAAAGCTACATTATCAGCGAGTAACATCCTACTAGTCCTATCCTACTTCCTACTAATATTATAAATGCGAAAGTTTGTATGGATGTATGGATGTTTGTAACTCTTTCACGCAAAAACTACTGAACCGATCAATATGAAATTTTGGATACACGTTGTCTGGGACACCAGAAAGGACATAGGGTACCTTTCATCCAGAACGCGGACGAAGTCGCGGGCACCAGCTAGTAGGCTATTTTTTATAAGTTAAAGTCGTGTGCAACAGCTAGTTAGACAATAAAATGAAAACTATTAACTTCTTGTTGCCTTAAGCCCATTTTTCCAAAGGTCAGTGTGCAAACAATGGTGTATCCTTGCTCAGCCTCCCTGAATAGGTCAGACAAACTTTACTCACATAATGATCGACTAATGTAATGTTTGTTCGATGTTATGTTTGTTTGTTAACGTTCTGTTAGTCGTAAACTTAACTTCAACATCAAATATTTATCCAACGCTGAAGACGTCATCGAGCCTTCTTATGACTCGCTAGAGCAAACTAGCGACACGCACCGGACTTCGTAAGGGTGCATTTTTTTTACAAATTTGTATATAAAGTATATATATAAACCTTCCTGTTTATCGCTCTTTAAATTGGTGAAAACTTTATCAAAATCTGTTGGGTGGTTTAGAAGATGTTAGCGATGAAAGACATATCGTTACAACTATAACTACATACCAAAAGATGTCGGGCGTTATGTTACTCATTAGTTGCACGCGACTTGACCCGCGTGACTTTATGAAATATAGCCTGTGTTCATAAACACTGATAATGCAGCTTTCTAAAGGTGAAAGAATTTTCAAAATCGGTCAAGTAGTTTTTGAGATTATTCATTACAAACATGCAAAAATACAAATTTTCTTTCTTTATAATATCTTTATAAAATAGATGTTGGCCGATTCTCAGACCTACCCGATTAGCACACAAAATTTCTTCAAAATCAGTCCAGCCGTTTCGGAGGAGTTTGGCAACAAACACCGCGAAAATTCTCGATTTTATGTATTAGATAGAAAATATATACATTATGTTTTTATTTAAAAATAAATTATATGTAGTTTTTCCTACAAAAGTTGAGACAAAATCTTATAAGTATCTCATTGAAAGATAGAATGATTTCGCAAGTGTGACCTCTCCAAGCCGGAACTCAGTAACAATATCTGAGTTATGTTGTACGATAAGATTGAGCTTACTGTACCGACTGTTATATCATCTTGCTACTTTCACTATCACTCGCACGTACACTTGAGACCAACTTAAACTTAAAAATACATATTTTTTATGCATTTCACATGAAATGACAACAAATAAGTTATTTATATAATACTTATATAAAATCATTTTATATCCTAGCACAGAAAAAACTGATGCTAGGTAAGTCTAGAAATCTGAAATTTGGAACATATCTTTATTTTAATATGAAAAAAAATATAGCTAAAAAATATTAAAAAAAAGCTAATAAATCCATACTTCCATACCTATCCATAATTGCCATACATGTATGACGAAACATGATATATATTGTATGACAAGGTTTGTATGAAAGAAAATATATTTTTAAAATCCATGGAAAAAATCGGAAATTTTGATGGTATTTTCATATGAAATTGACAGGGCAACGTCTCTCTGGACAGCCAGTGAAACATTTAAGAAACTCGTCACTTTTTTTGCACGCGTGTGTACTTGATCATTTGCCTGTCATGGCTCCGTTTTTGCAAAAAAATTGAATGCGTTTACGGTTTGACGTAAGAGAAATTTATAGATATCACATAATGTCATAATATATGACATAAGTTGGAGTGAATAAGCATCTTCTGGGTGAGTGAGCTCGCTCCGTCATAGCACGGAGCATCTATAATCATAGGCATCATCTTCGCTACGCGGCTGAATGCTGGCCAAGAGCAAACCCATCTCCAAAGATAATTGATTGGTCTCGCTGCGCTCGACTAGATAGAGCGCTATACAAAAGCGATAGCTCCGTGAATGTGGCAACTTTTTATTGTACTTAGTGTGTGTAAAACATCGTTACTTTTTATCACTTTTTACACAGTTTTATTATATTTTTACACAGTTTCACTACGCAAACTGGCATTTTATTATGCTCAAAATTTAATAAAACATTCGGCACGTACACATCACAGACAGTTTGCAGTGTGACTGGCTCGGACCTACGCCGAATTTGGCGTAGTATTTTTTGCCTTATTTTACAAGTACAACGGCGGATAATAGTCGAGCGCAGCGAGACCAATCATTCATCTATGGCCATCTCTAATAAAAATAAAATAATAAAAATAGGATAATGAAACATAAGGACGAATAAGAAAAGCCGGAGCTAATTTTTTAGACTTTCCACTGCTTGCATTTGTCACATTATTATAGTTCGCTACTAAGAAATCAAAGACTGAGTCATTAAATACTGAGTCATGCGTTTGATTGCTATAAAGTATTACTGGAAATCGAAACGACTTAATCACCATTTAGGTTATTTATTACGTAGAAATCATTTTAATTAGTTTAACAATTATTTTCCGTAGTAGCAGGTATACTTGATCAATCCACAGAATAGTCTAGTAACAATAGAATCTAATTTTTACTAGCGCCCCGGCGACAGCTTAGCACAGAGTTGATATTTTCAAAAATTAAAAGCTATGTTTCACATTTCAGCTTTCTAGACTTAGTAGTTTAGCTGTGCGGTGATACTTAGTTCGGGCAACCGATTTTGTATTAATACTAGCTGACTCGGCAAACGTTATTTTTGCTATATAAGTATTTTTTTTGGGGTGGACCCTTAACATTTAGGGGTATACTTATATGCTATGTAAATATATGTATTTGTATTAACAAAAATAATTTTATATATAATGTATTTCCGAGCACATATAACCCTAATCTTTTCAAGGTTCGAGTGAATAGGCATCTTCTGGGTGAGCTCGCTCCATCTTAGGCCTCATCCTTGCCACATGGCTGGTTGTTGGCCAAGAGCAAACCCATCTCTTATAAAAAAAAAATGTTGGCCGATTCTCAGAACCACCCGATAAGCACACAAAATTTTATCAAACTCTGTCCAACCGTTTCGGAGGAGTTTGGCAACAAACACCGCGACACTAGAATTTTATATATTAGAAGTAGCTATAGATCATGGAAACCAGTGCAACAAAATTCACATAGGTAAATAAAAAAATAATCTAAAATTATACTTACATTACTTACTATAAAAAAAAAATGTAACGCCTGACAAAAAATGTACTTACATGTACAGACAAACAATATTTTTTCAGGTGTTGAATTTTTTATTGTTATTTTTAGATGATCCTTCGGTAACAGTATTTTTTTTCTCGATCCTATCCTATGTCCTTTCTTAACGTGTATGCAAAATTTAATGATGATCGGTTGAGTAGTTAAGGCGTGAAAAGGTAACAGACACACAGACAGAGTTACTTTTACATTAATAATATTAGTATCTAAGGTTGTTTGGGGGACTTAAATGTTCTAGTTCTATTGTCGAATTCTCTAAGCGCTTTTGAATGTACTCGCTAAACTAGATCTTGTAATTGAGGTCAGTGTTCCTTAGTTCATTACTTGAAATGTACAAAGACTTCTAACACTAACAGTTATTCAACGGTACGTTAATGTCTTGTTTATGAAATTTCAGTTATTTTAAAAAATAATATAACGTTTTTTTGAATTTCAAACCAATGTCAATGCTTTTAGATTAGACATATTTATGCGTATATATCTATCTAATATACAAAATTCTCGTGTCGCGGTGTTTGTTGCCAAACTCCTCCAAAACGGCTGGACCGATTTTGATGAAATTTTGTGTGCTTATCGGGTCGGTCTGAGAATCGGCCAACATCTATTTTTCATACCCCAAAATGTTAAGGGTGGTCCACCCCAAAAATTTATTTTTTATTTTTTCGCCAAACAACGTTTGCCGGGTCAGCTAGTATACTATAATATTATAAAGAGAAAAGATTTGTATGTTTGTAATGAATAATATCAAAAACTAGTGGACCGATTTTAACAATTCTTTACCTACAGAAAGCTATATCAGCGAGTAACATATGCTATATTTTATAAAGTTACTCGGGCTAAGTCGCGTGCAACAGCTAGTTATATACATCCATACATCAATATTAATATTATGAATGTAAAAGTAACTCTGTTTGTCTGTTACCTTTTCACGCCTTAAGTCGACCCACTCAACCGATCATCATGAAATTTTGCATACACGTTGTCAGGGATACCGAAAAGGACATACCTTTCATCCAGAAAAAAAGTACTTTTCCCGGGGAATCATCTAAAGTCTAAACTAAAATAAAATAAAAAAAACTAACGCCTGGCTAAAACCGTTATATTCATTATTTTTTAACGCGAACATATTAATGATTTTTATAATTAAAAAAATATATTAAATTTTTTATTTAATCTCCCAGCGGTGGGCAACAACGTCGCGTATCTTTCGCCGTGGCCCTGATGCACGATCCAGAGCTTTTGATTCTGGACGAGCCCACAGTGGGAGTGGACCCACTGCTCCGCCAGTCCATCTGGACACATCTGGTCCGCATCACCAGTTCCGGAGACAAGACCGTCATCATTACAACGCATTACATCGAGGAGGCGAGGCAGGCGCACTGTGTAAGTTTAAAATTTATAATTAACCGCTTAGTGACCACTTTGACGACACGTTTGGTCTAGTGGTCAGTAACCCAAGACCAAACTATACTTATAGCCTTGTCGGCAAATCCAGGCGGTAGACACGAATATATCGCTGCTTATAAACTTCAGGTCGGCTTTGTTATTCAACTTGCCGAATGAAATATATGTATATGTATGTATATACTATATGTATATATGTATATGCCCGACTATATGTATACACTAGCTGGTGCTCGCGACTTCGTCCGCGTGGAATAAGTATTTTGGGAATCATTTGGGTATCTCGAACGGTTTTCGCAGCGCACGCAACGGAAGCCCTCAAAGATGAATAATTTTCCCCGTTCTTTCCACATTTTCGACTGTTTCTTCGCTCCTATTAGTCGCAACGTGATGTTATATAGCCTAAAGCCTTCCTCGATAAATGATCTATCCAACACAAAAAGAATTTTTCAATTCGAACCAGTAGTTCCTGAGATTAGCGCGTTCAAACAAACAAACAAACAAACTCTTCAGCATTATAATATTAGTATAGATATAGCAAACCTAACATATATGGGTTTAGTAGGTGTGAATGATATTTTTCTAGAATATGATTTACGACAGACAGATATACAGACGGACCCTTTTACGGATGATTGATAGACAATTTAACATTCAGTTTTCAATGAGCAACAAGCGTAAAAGGCAAACAGACAAATTACCGCCATTACGTTACAAGAGTTTCACATTCTTTAGAAAATAACAGAAAGTGGGTAGTTATTACAATATAAATTATATCGCTCGTTTGTTTAGACAATATATTTCTTTAGAAATATTCTGGTTATACAGATATTACTCTTTTAATATTTAAATAATTTAAATGATGTCAAAGGAAATTTAATTAATAATGTGGAAAATTACTAATAGACGTCACGAAAAATGCTCTTAATCTTAAATATGATTTCAAATATTTTTAACATAATTATTCTACTATTTTTAATTCAGCTGAATCAAAATTTTATTATATCGATGGATTATTTCTGTTGGGACATGTCACGCAGCGCCTTCTAGCGGTAAACTAAGCAAAGCTTGTACAGTCGGAGTACGAAAACTGTAGTTAGTTTTCAAATTCATTGAATCGCGGGTTCGAATCCCGCTAGGGGCAAATGTTTATGTGTTAATATTTTACCTTTGTACCTGAGTCATGAATGTTTGTATTCAATACTAATAATAAGGTATTGTATGTATGTTCCTCCATAACTCTTAAACGAATTAACTGATTTTCATGAAACTTGGTAGGTAAACATTTAGAATTCCGTTACACAGGATAGGCTATTTTTTTCACGCGCACGAAGTCGCGGGCGCCAGCTAGTTTATAATATGTATGTATTTACAAAAAAAGTGTAGCATTAGTTGCTTACTGTGGAACTAGATGGGGCTGTGAGGAATGTGTGACTATATTTATTTATTTATTTATTTATGGCATAATCACAGATAAATGATTGATTTCGCCGCGCTCGACTAGATACCGCCGTCGTACTTGTAAAATGCGGCATAAAATAGTACGCCTAATTCGGCGTACCCGAGCCAGTCACACTGCAAACTGTCTGTGATGTGTACGTGCCGAATGTTTTATTAAATTTTAGGCATAATAAAATACTAGTTTGCGTAGTGAAACTGTGTAAAAATATAATGAAACTGTGAAAAAATATAATGAAACTGTGAAAAAATATAATAAAACTGGGTAAAAAGTGATAAAATGTGACGATTATTTTACACACACTACAGTAAAAAGTTGCCACATTTTCGGAGCTATTGCTTTTGTATAGCGCTTTATCTAGTCGAGCGCAGCGAGACCAATCAATTATCTTTGGGCATAATCATAATGGTCATAACATAGTACCTATGCTTATATGACAGATTGGACTGATGCGCAGCGGTCGGCTCCTCGCTGAAGAGTCGCCACAAGCCCTTCTCACCATGTACAGCTGCGTCTCCCTAGAAGACGTCTTCCTCAAGCTCTCAAGGAAACAAGGTAACTAACCAATTTGGTATACCATATTAAGTTCACTTATGAAATTAAATTAAAATAATTTTTATTTCAAAAATCAAATTTATAAAATTTATTAAAATTTATGCTACTGTTTTTAAATTGAATAAGGTATTCATTTAACTACATAAAAATAACTAGGTAAGTATGCATCCACAATTCACAATTAAAATTTAGTGTTTATATGAATAAATATTTATTTATTTATTTTAAATATTTATAGATATTGTGTTTTTTTTAGAGGACTACTCTATTAAAAATCTCCCATATGTAAGACTTGCGAGGGATTAGATTTGAAACAAAGATTGCTCAGACTTTATTAAATAAAACATTTAATTTGTTTCGCCCTACATATTTTATAATTTTTAACCTTGCTTTGTTAATAATTTCACAATCGTACGAAGGCCGATGTTATTAAATAAAACAATGATGTTGCCTCATAAGTCATTTTATTATCCGGGTAAGCGACGAAACAGCCATTAAAATTTCTGATGCTGCACACATTTAATAAACAGCTGGTGGTCGATGCCACCAAGGCCTCATACTGTCAATAGCGAACGAACAGCTGGTGCACGCGACTTCGCCTGCGTAACTTTATAAAATTAATATAGCCTATGTTACTCGCTGATAACGGAGCTTTATATAGGTGAAAGAATTTTCAAAATCGGCTTAGTAGATTTTGAGTTTATTCATAACAAACATACAAATGTGCTAAAAAATAAAAAATAAATTTTTGGAGTGAACCACCCTTAACATTTAGGAGTAGGAAAAATGGATGTTTGCCGATTCTCAGACCTACCCGATAAGCACACAAAATTTCATTAAAAATCGGTCCAGCCGTTTTGGAGGAGTTTGGCGACAAACACCGCGACACGAGAATTTTATATATTAGAAGATGTACCTACTAGAAATGAGAACCAGCCCTTTTTAAAGCTCTTTTTATAAAGAACTAGAAATGCAAGAATGCAATTTATCCTACTATTTATATAAAGCAGATATAAAGTAGGTCGTCTGTCTATTCGAGAACTCTTCTACCATAACGATTATCTGCTCCGCGACAAATGTGACCAGCCTATTGGCATTTCAATTTTTTTGGCTATGGATACGAATATGTCTGGCCTGTTCATCTGGGGCCTGATTCTGTATTCGCAACGATGACTACTCTTGTCATACTTTTTCAAGACACGTCAATATCTTGCCTTGTCTTGTCATGAAATTCTTATGTCTTAGGTATATTTTTATTTTATATTCTCGATTCTGCGAAGTTTTAAAGCGTGGAATTTTTGACAGTTCAAACCGCGCCGTTCCACGTCCATTTCGTGCAACATGCCATAGAGAATAGGTTTTTAGCAGATGTCGTAACAATTTAAGGAATTAATGGTAAGGAATCGCGAAATGGCGATACAGAATCAGGCTATTGATCTCTACATATAAAAATATTGAAAACCAGTTTGCCTATAACATATTAATTTAGCTTTCAAAGTTACTCCGCCAGGTCAGTCGAACCAAGTGGTGGAACTGAACGTGTCCGGCGGAGGCCTAGGGCTGAATAAGCTCTCCAAGAGGGAGGAGGCTCCGTACGCGGCGGAAGACGCTCAAGTGGTCGGTCTGAACTTCCATCAGAGCAAAGAAGTCCTCATTGTGGAGAACGGAACAGGCTCTAATGGAGACGTGAGTACAATTTTCTTCTCATCTGTATTATTTATTATTCACACATTCATTTTATATCTTTTTTTTACAATATAGATAAAAAACAATAAATATTATAAAAAAAACTTAAAATTAGATGTCCTCTGGTTAGGGCTGCAGTGTGACGAAATTCCTGAAAATTGGTGTAGTGAAGTATTGGTTCTGTATTATTATTAACATAACATCATAAATTTGGATAAAAGTTATATAAAAGCAGCGTATTTTCAATTTTTTATGTAAAACATCTTACAGCTCGGTTTTGTGGAAGTAAAATCGTGCGTAAAAAGTAAGAACTTTGATAGATTTGACCAATGAGAAATCAAATAATGCACATATCACCACAGTGTTGCAAAAGTGAAATATTAAAAATCTGTAATGTTGCCAGCAATAAATCGACATAATTTTATTCGAAATAAAGCGAGAATATTTATGTTTTTAACATCAATAGGTACTCGTAATTGTGAGAAATTTGAACAGAAATTTTTATATTGTCAAATTCATAGAAACATTGAAACATAGAAAGGCCATGGCAGAACTAGTTGTAATAAGCTATAAAAAACGAATTACATATTATAATATTTTCGGCTTCCTTAATTATTTAATCATATTGTCATGTTTTTTTTTCAGTTGCCAATCAAAATGCCAAAAGAAGCCAACACGGAATGTGAACCCTTATCGGATTGTTTTAATGTAAGTGTATGCATTCTAAATACTGCTTTCTTTTCTATACTGGTGCTAAAGTTATTATAACTTAAGTATAATGTATAAAACATTAAGAACATATTATGAGATATTGTTTGTACGGTAAAAGTTCCAAACATTAAAAAAAAGCGCCCATCAAAAGATGCACTGAACCGAGTGCATAATTTAAGAAAACATAACATTATTTCTAAAAGTAACTAATCAACACTTTACTTGTAACTGGTGAAAGAGGCCCTTAATTTTTTAAATGAATTGTCGAACAGTTGACATCCCGCGGCAAGATAAAGGCGTTAATTCAGAAGAATTTCCTGCGAATGTGGCGCAACATCGGCGTGATGCTGTTCATCTTCGTGCTGCCCGTGATGCAAGTGATCCTCTTCTGTCTGGCCATCGGACGCGACCCCAGCGGCTTGAAACTGGTCAGTCAAGTCACCTTTCTTACCTTTCTTACAGGAAAACTAGCTACCCGCTCCCGGCTTCGTCCACTAGTGCTATAGCTAGTGCCCGCGACTTCGTACGCGTTCTGTATGAAAGGTACCCTATGTCCTTTCTGGTGTCCCAGACAAAGTGTATGCAAAATTTCATGGTGATCGGTTCAGTAGTTTTTGCGTGAAAGAGTTACAAACATCCATACAAACTTTCGGATTCGAGCCAAAACATTTTGTTCTCGGCGTACCTACGTAATGATGAATTGCTCTACGCTCAGGATTCTACTTAAAGCGAATCGTCCACCGCCATCTAAACTAACTGGAAACAAAGCAGTGAACTAAACTAAGCTAACTCAAATATCCACCGAGAAATAAACACTAGCGACAGACGCCAGACTTAGTTGGGCTATTTTACGTAGCTTGGCGCCAGAGGGGCAAGTTAGTTCGACTTAGTTGGGCTATTTTACGTAGCTTGGCGCCAGAGGGGCAAGTTAGTTCGACTTAGTTGGGCTATTTTACGTAGCTTGGCGCCAGAGGGGCAAGTTAGTTCGACTTAATTGGGCTATTTTACGTAGCTTGGCGCCAGAGGGGCAAGTTAGTTCGACTTAGTTGAGCCTCGTTGAGCTATTTTACGTAGCTTAGGTAGCATTGCTTGCGGTGGACGCAACTATGCGAGCTAAAATAACTTAGTTTAGTAGGCGGTGGACGATCGGCTTGATTAGAATCCTTCGCTTCGTTCCGAATTCCAAATTACATCAAAGGAACGAAGTAGATATTACTTTGTCCCCTTGTATAATACAAATAACTATTAGGTAGGTATAATAAAGGATATACTGGATTCTGGGTTGCTTCACTAAAAGTGGCATAGTAGAATATCACCGCACTCACAGCTCGAGGTGATATTTCAAATTAGTTGCACAGAGTTTTCCATAAGGTGAAACATTATCACTAAATGTTAAGGTTCAAATCATTCATCTTTTTAACAGAAATTAATGAGAGAAAGTGATAGCATGTATAAAAAAATCCAGTGGACACTTTTACGCAGTGATTTTGTTTGAGACCCTGAATCTAGCAGGATGTAAAACGACATTTCCAACAATACTTAGTTGTTTTTAAATTATTAGTATGCGGTCGTCTTAAATGGTGTCAGAAATGTTGCTAAAATCATAACCAGTAATTTTTTTATGCTATTCCTCGCAAAACAAGTTTTTGTTTTACGTCAATTTAGGATGTTGTGTGACGCATTCGTTTTATGTAATTAGCGAACTAGCCAAAATAATGTTACGGCGTTTGACCGTTAAAGTATCAATCACTACATAGTATAAAACAAAGTCGCTTTTTCTGTCCCTATGTCCCTTTGTATGCTTAGATCTTTAAAACTACGCAACGGATTTTAATGCGGTTTTCACTAATGGGTAGAGTGGTTCTCGAGGAAGGTTTAAGTACATAATTTACTAAGTTACGCGGGCGAAGTCGCGGGCAGCAGCTTTAATTTTATTAACACGTAACGTAATTAGTGATTACTAACATGTAGTGCCATCTGTTAACAGACTTTTTCCATTATTCGAAGTGAGATTAGATGAATTAGAGTACTACATTGCTTCAAACAGAATTCCCTAGATGGCGTTGTAAATTTTGCATACACGTTGTCTGGGACTCCAAAAAGGACATAGGGTACCTTTCATCCAGAACGCGGACGAAGTCGCGGGCACCAGCTAGTACTAATAATAAATCTGTAAGTGTAGGTATTGTATGTATGTATGTTCTTCCATAACTTAAACGAATTGACTGATTTTCATGGAAGTTGGTAGATAAACATTTAGACGTACTTGACGGGACACAGGATAGGCTACTTTTTTCACGCGGACGAAGTCGCGGGCACCAGTTAGTATCTATATAATAAAACCTAATTAAGTTTTTTCTTGAGCAAAGCCAGAGGAGCGTGTCTCTGGATAAATGTAATTAAGAGAATCCGAGTGAGACGAATTAATATATTGACTTATTTATGTCGTGGGCAGATCGTAGAATTGGGCAGATCGTAAAGTATGAAATCAAAAATCTTTCACCAAAAGGCAAAAAATTTGAGATTCTTAATTTTTAAGTTACCTACAGTGGCAAATGTTTAAAATTACAGGCCATAGTCAACAACGATGTGAACGTAATGGACGGCTACTGCCCCTACAATCACTCGTGCTCGATGAAGAACCTCTCGTGCCGTTACCTGGACAACCTGAAGAACCAGTCCATCATCAAGGAGTACTATGCGGACCTCAGCTCGGCCATAAACGCAGTGAAAGAGGGCGAAGCGTGGGGCGCCATTTACTTCAACGAGAACTATACAGATTCGCTGGTGGCCAGACTCGCTTTAGGTAATTCAATTAACTAAAATTAAGTATAGTAAACAACGCCCGACGCAAAAGAAGGATGTCATAAGTGTGAAATGTGTGTATGTCTGTGCTATCATAGCTCTGAAACCCCTTTGACCGATTTTGATCGGGATTTTTTAGTTTGATCGAAACGGTTCTCAGCTAAGACTTATATCAAAGATAATTGATTGGTCTCGCTGCGCTCGACTAGATAGAGCGCTATACAATAGCAATAGTTCCGAAAACGTGGCAACTTTTTATTGTAGTGTGTAAAAAATCGTCACTTTTTATCACTTTTTACCCAGTTTTATTATATTTTTACACAGTTTCACTACGCAAACTGGTATTTTATTATGCCTTAAAATTTAATAAAACATTCGGCACGTACACATCACAGAGTTTTCAGTGTGACTGGCTCGGTTACGCCGAATTCGGCGTACTATTTTATGCGAGACCAATCATTCATCTATTAAAATAATAATAATTGGTTTTTAATTATAATTTGACAGCGGACACGGCCGATAACGAGACAATCGAATCATCGGAGGTTCAAGTGTGGCTGGACATGTCCAACCAGCAGATTGGCCTCATGCTCAACAGGGACATACAGCTCTCCTACAGGGACTTCGCTAAGGTAACTCACTTTTCATGTTTCAATGATCATATTTAAAAAAATATTTCAATGATCATTGATGATATAAAAAAAATTACTAGATATTGTCACAAAATAATTCTAAACTTACTTTTCATATTTAAATCTAAAGAGATGCTTTTCAATCCAAAATTTTATAGCTAATATGTAGATACACTGGCTAACTTATCAATACTTATAATCAAACAATCTTATTAATAACAAATTAACCAGAGATTTATTTAAAAAAAAAACTTTAAATCGATTTTCGTTTTCACGGAGTTGTAACAGTCAAGTTTTTTATAATTTTTTTTTAAAGATTTGGAATAATTTTAAAAAGAAAATTGTATGCAATCAAAAATAGGGTCTTCTGGAGACATGCCAATACAACCCGAAGGTGGGAGACATCCCGATAGACTTCATGACTCCGATCTACGGAACAGAGAAACCTTCCTTCACTGACTTCGTGGCCCCCGGAGTGATTCTCACGTAAGTACTTACATAACTTAAGTAATAATAAATAAAAGCGCCATCTAGTAAATTTTTGCAGTACTTGTATTACCACAAAAACTTGTGAGATGGCGCTATATGAATAATAAATATTTATTATTATATTTATATTAAACCTGATGTGCTAGACATTAAAAATCAGGTACTAGATATTAAACCCCAAGTGCTAGATATTAAACCCAAGGTACTAGATATTAAACTCCAGGTACTAGATATTAAGCCCCAAGTGCTAGATATTAAACCCCAGCTACTAGACATTAAACTCTAGGTACTAGATGTTAAGCCCCAAGTGCTAGATATTAAACCCCAGCTACTAGACATTAAACTCTAGGTACTAGATGTTAAGCCCCAAGTGCTAGATATTAAACCCAAGGTACTAGATATTAAACCCCAGGTACTAGATATTAAACTCTCCAGGTTAGATATTAAACCTCATGTGCTAGACATTAAAAATCATTAAACATCAGATACTAGATATTAAGCCCTAAGTGCTAGATATAAAACCCCAAGTGCTAGATATTAAACCCCAGGCACCAGATATTAAACTCCAGGTTAGATATTAAACCTCATGTGCTAGACATTAAAAATCAAGTACTATATAGATATTAAACATCAGATACTAGATATTAAGCCCCAAGTGATAGATATTAAACCCCAAGTGCTAGATATTAAACCTCAGGTACTAGATATTAAACATCAGATACTAAATATTAAGCCCCAAGTGCTAGATATTAAACTAGTTCTGTGTAAGTATTTAGTCTGAAAGATTGTAATTGCAGAATCGTGTTCTTCTTGGCTGTTGCTCTGACGTCATCTGCCCTCATCGTTGAGCGAATGGAAGGTCTGCTGGACCGCTCGTGGGTGGCTGGAGTGTCTCCCGGCGAGATCCTGTTCTCCCACGTGGTCACCCAGTTCGTGGTGATGTGCGGTCAAACAGCACTAGTGCTTATCTTCATGATCGAGGTGTTCGGAGTCAACTGTATGGGCAACATCGCGTATGTCGTCATGCTGACGCTTCTACAAGGTTAGTTGCATCGACAAACCATTTAATTTACTGTTATATGTTATATAACCCCCTTTATATGTTATTTGGGTCCTTTGGCAACAAGTGGACCGTCAGCCTGTCTGTCAGCCTTAATATTTTAAAACATTATTGAACAGTAATTAAGATTAATAATCTATAATTATTTATTATTTAAAGGTTTATGCGGCATGTGCTTCGGCTTCGTGATATCGGCGGCGTGCGAACTGGAACGCAACGCCATACAACTGGCCCTTGGTTCGTTTTACCCCACGCTGCTTCTCAGCGGGGTAATCTGGCCTATAGAGGGCATGCCCTGGATCCTGAGATACGTGTCGCTCTGCCTCCCCCTGACCCTCGCCACCACTTCCCTCAGGTCTATCCTCACTCGAGGCTGGCCCATCACGGACCCCGAAGTCTACATGGGTTTCCTGTCTACCCTCATTTGGATAGCGCTATTCTTAGTGGTTACGATAACAATATTAAGGTTCAAACGAGGTTAACTTTGTTTCAACTCCGAAAATGCAAATAATCGTGGATTAAAATAAATTCTCTACGAAATGGCTATAAATGTTTTGGTAACGCCTGTTTATTGCGGTCAAATTTTAATAAAACTTTTTGTATTTTATTTTGTAATGTATAAATAATCTGGCTTAAGTTCTTAAGTAAAAATAAATAGTTTTGTAAAATTAACTAAAAATAATGTTTTGTTGTAATAATTAAAGAAAATTAATTTCTGTACTTATATAAACTTTTCTAACGTGTAGTGGGTGTAACAAGGTAATTTATTGAGCCTTTTAAATTTGAAGAAAATTAGTAGAAAAGAAAAGAAAATTGATAGACTTGAGTATTTTATTTTATGATTGGTAATCATTTTGAAAGTTGGAATAAAAAAAGTTTTCTAGGTTGAAGAAAGGCTAAGAAACAGTATTCTTAGCCCATTATTAATAAATGTTAATAGTTTTTCTCAGCCCATTATTAAAACAAATTAAATTTGTACCATTAAATTAGCTATTTACGAACCATTAAAATAGCAGATACTTTACGAAAATCCGGCACTTCCAAATGAAATACACATTGCTGCCTTGAACGTAATAAGCGGGATTTTAGTTATTTGAAATTAGTGTCTCATATAAATTGACAATTTATGTACATTTATTGACGAATTAGCGTTTTAGAGTATAACGTTTGCTCAACTATAAATCTATGAACATTTTTTTACCTTTATTTAGTCCTTATAGCGAAAAATGACTGTTAGAAGAAGTGTAAATATTAGGATATATTTATCTTATGCTAGCCATACACAATCAAACCTATCTTCCAATAGGCATGATCAAACCAACTGATTGATCATGCCAACTTTGAAACTTGTCATCAAAATGGCACCCATATACACCGTCTAAATTGGATTGATCATGCCAATCGTCTGACTAGTTTTTGGAAAATATATCTCTGGATCTGCTAGTTTTGATTTTGATTTGAATTTTGCGTTTTTTATATTGCTATTTTTACATCTGACACTGGCAAAATCATTAGATTAGATCTTATAGAGCCAAAACATTTGTAGAGATCATGCCTATCATATCATGCCGATTGGACAATAGGTTTGATCGTGTATCGCTAGCATTATAAGTACATCTATGTACTTCATAATTTAAGGTTATTGGGAATGTTAGCAAATATGATTGGGGCGAGACTATTAAGCATGTGGGGTGATTGCTTTTATATTTTCCGGTAAAGGTCACATTGAGTGTTGATGTTGTGTGAAGGAGTATTGCAATATTATTTTATTTTTAATCTTTGTAATAAAATTTAGAAATGGAAAAACCACCGCGAAGGCGACATTTTCTCTTTCCCCTACCACTTGTAAAGTAATTGATTGATTTAAGATTATCTACCTGATAAATTGAGTTACCATAGAATAAGATGGTGCCATAGTCAATAAATAGTCAATTTTAAGAAAAAAAAATCTGTCATATGTACTACTCTGTGCATTGATTTGGCACAATTGCAGACACGTGAATGCGCCATCTTGTTTTTAATTTAAAGAATTTTATTCTTGAATGTACTTCATTAAAATGAATAATTCTACAATAAACCGATGTATTGTTTGGAAAAAAACATTCATAAATAGATATTTTTAATACACAAATACTAATTTTTCTTTTAAGATTGAAAAAAAAAGACATAAAATGTATATACCGGACCATTAGTGAGTAAGATAATAATTATTGTAGTAATGTAGGTAGTTTTAATATTTTAGTATGTGGGTATCGCATGTTTTAGTTTAGTTATGCATTAAGTTTTCGTTTCATGTCGACGGTTTGGGAAACGCCGAGTTTACATACAGTTAGAGTAGAAGTGTCAGACTGTGATTATTTTTGCTAACATTGACGTCTTTGTAATTATTTACAATTAAACTATACCAAATATTCACTTTTTTATTTATTAAATACCTTCTTATCTACAATCATTGAAGTATTATTTATATGCTCGATTTCGCTAATAGTTCTATCTAAAAGCGCTGCAGCGCTCAAATAATTAAGTCGTCTAATCAAGAAGTGCAATATAATTATGTAACTCTGTCTCTCTGTTACCTATTCACGCCTTAACTACCCGACACATACACACTCACTTTTGCATACACGTTGTCAGGGATACAAGAAAGGACATAGGGTACTTTTCATCCAGAAAAACAGGACTGTTGCCGAGGGATAGTTTTAAAATAATCGAGGGATAATCCAAGAAATAGTTTCAAAATGAAATACAATTAAAATTCTATCAACGTGTTCGTGGTCCAACGATAAAAAAAAATACAACCGATATTAATTAAGCTTATACAAAAAAAAAAAAAACAAAACAAACTCAAAAAGTTATCTTCTTATTTATAATCCTAAAACTCGATTGATTAATATTACTTGGTTAAAATCTCACTGAGAGCTTTTTTCTTTTTTCCATCCTTGCTGAATTTAGGTTTCTGGAAAAAAAATTAAAACAAATATTAATAACCTAACCAATTTTTTGTAATGTATAACTGAAAAAACCACGGGGTAACATCGTCATGGTTGGGGTAATTTCGACTAGAATGGGGCAAGGCGGTTCAAGAGCAATGTTTCAGTCAAACATTAACTTGATGAAAATAACTATAGAACATTTTTTCATTTATCATTAATAAATGAATTCTTTCATTTATCGCCAATCAATTATTACCTCTTCAAATGTAAACAAATTTATTCTGGTCACTTTATTCAAATGTGAACAAATTTATTCTGGTCACTTTATTCAAATGTGAACAAATTTATTCTGGTCACTTTATTCAAATGTGAACAAATTTATTCTGGTCACTTTATTCAAATGTGAACAAATTTATTCTGGTCACTTTATTCAAATGTGAACAAATTTATTCTGGTCACTTTATTCAAATGTGAACAAATTTATTCTGGTCACTTTATTCAAATGTGAACAAATTTATTCTGGTCACTTTATTCAAATGTGAACAAATTTATTCTGGTCACTTTATTCAAATGTGAACAAATTTATTCTGGTCACTTTATTCAAATGTGAACAAATTTATTCTGGTCACTTTATTCAAATGTGAACAAATTTATTCTGGTCACTTTATTCAAATGTGAACAAATTTATTCTGGTCACTTTATTCAAATGTGAACAAATTTATTCTGGTCACTTTATTCAAATGTGAACAAATTTATTCTGGTCACTTTATTCAAATGTGAACAAATTTATTCTGGTCACTTTATTCAAATGTGAACAAATTTATTCTGGTCACTTTATTCAAATGTGAACAAATTTATTCTGGTCACTTTATTCAAATGTGAACAAATTTATTTTGGTCACTTTATTCAAATGTGAACAAATTTATTCTGGTCACTTTATTCAAATGTGAACAAATTTATTCTGGTCACTTTATTCAAATGTGAACAAATTTATTCTGGTCACTTTATTCAAATGTGAACAAATTTATTCTGGTCACTTTATTCAAATGTGAACAAATTTATTCTGGTCACTTTATTCAAATGTGAACAAATTTATTCTGGTCACTTTATTCAAATGTGAACAAATTTATTCTGGTCACTTTATTCAAATGTGAACAAATTTATTCTGGTCACTTTATTCAAATGTGAACAAATTTATTCTGGTCACTTTATTCAAATGTGAACAAATTTATTCTGGTCACTTTATTCAAATGTGAACAAATTTATTCTGGTCACTTTATTCAAATGTGAACAAATTTATTCTGGTCACTTTATTCAAATGTGAACAAATTTATTCTGGTCACTTTATTCAAATGTGAACAAATTTATTCTGGTCACTTTATTCAAATGTGAACAAATTTATTCTGGTCACTTTATTCAAATGTGAACAAATTTATTCTGGTCACTATTCAAATGTGAACAAATTTATTCTGGTCACTTTATTCAAATGTGAACAAATTTATTCTGGTCACTTTATTCAAATGTGAACAAATTTATTCTGGTCACTTTATTCAAATGTGAACAAATTTATTCTGGTCACTTTATTCAAATGTGAACAAATTTATTCTGGTCACTTTATTCAAATGTGAACAAATTTATTCTGGTCACTTTATTCAAATGTGAACAAATTTATTCTGGTCACTTTATTCAAATGTGAACAAATTTATTCTGGTCACTTTATTCAAATGTGAACAAATTTATTCTGGTCACTTTATTCAAATGTGAACAAATTTATTCTGGTCACTTTATTCAAATGTGAACAAATTTATTCTGGTCACTTTATTCAAATGTGAACAAATTTATTCTGGTCACTTTATTCAAATGTGAACAAATTTGTTCTGGTCACTTTAAATATCGCAATCAAATCTTTTGATCGCGCTTTTGAGATAAACATGTTATTTATTTATTTTAGATAAAATAAAATAAATAAATAAATATCTGTTGTCTTACCTTCTTCTTTTCCCCAGTCATTCCCATGAACTGTTTCTTGGGTTTCTTCTCTCTAATAGGTCTGTCTGTATCTCTTCCTCTTTTTGTGGGAGGACCACCTTCACTTTCCTGTCAACAACACAACCAAAACTCACTCATTTTTATCATAATTATATTGGGTATACTTATTCGAGTGCCATAATTAGGGGACAAAAGAGCACAAGAACAGGGCGCAGACCCTAGAGAGGTGCACAAATGACCTAGATACCTATGTTTATTAATAACTAGCTGTTGCACGCGACTTCGTCCGCGTAACTTTTTATAAAATTAGCCTATGTTACTCGCTGATAATATAGCTTAACAATATTTAGTAAAAGAATTTTTCAAATCAGTCCACTGGTTTCGGAGCCTATTCAATGCAAACAAACAAAGAATCAAATCTTTCGTCTTTATCATATTAAGTAAGTATAGAAAATATGGTACCAGCTAACATGTTTATACCAAGTATATACTCAAAATTATGTATACAAAAGCGTACTTTTATATTTATAAATATAAATTTTCCTGAAACAAATATTAATTTAAAAGACATACAGACCTGCATTTTTCTTTTATTCATAACTCTTCTATAAGCTCCCCCTTCATCATTATTTCTGGGATCCGCGTTATTCCTGTTTTGATTGCCTCTAAACGAATTCTTCTGGAAATTGTTCTGACTCCTGTCTCGATTGTTCTGACCCCTGTCCCAATTATTCTGACCCCTGTCCCAATTCTGACCCCTGTTGTCTTGATTGTTCTGACCCCTGTCCCAATTATTCTGACCTCTGTCCCTATTATTTTGACTCATAGCTCGATTGTTCTGACCCCTGTCCCAATTATTCTGACCCCTGTTGTCTCGATTGTTCTGACTCCTGTCCCTATTATTTTGACTCATATCTCGATTGTTCTGACTCCTGTCCCGATTGTTCTGACCCTTATCTCGTTTGTTCTGCAATTGCCTCTGCGTCAATTGCGTGCATCGCTTAACGCGTAAAATTCGATTTTTGATTGTCAAATCTTCTTCGGGGAGAGCGAGGGCCAATTCGACCCCATCTTTGGAGGCGAAATTTACGTATCCAAAACCTGAAATTATTTTTAAGTATTCTAGTTTTGATTTTGTTTTCCTTTTAGGTATCGCATTAAATCCTAGGGAATATTCAACTCGGCTCAATTCAGCTTTAGTGCATAGAAAACAGTGGTTTTGTATGGAAATGTTCGAAAAGACTATGTATGCATTTCAATACAAAATCACTATTTACTAATAATGAGCTGAAATAATGTAGTCGCTCCCTTTTGATATCTTATATTATTATATTTATCCTAATCCTAATAATATTATAAATGCAAAAGTTTAGATATTTAGATGTTTCGTTTCTTAATAACGCAAAAGCGATTGAAAATTTAGAACACGACAAAATTATAAGGCTCATAGGACTCATAGGACAACTTACATGACAGCGATAAAAGGATAAGATATTGAGAAGGTATACAAAAAAAAACACAAAAGCACAAGTGCTGTTTTTTCACGTGGATCTTGTGTAATGATTGATATAATATAGAAACAAAGATAATTGATTGGTCTCGCTGCGCTCGACTAGATAGAGCGCTGTACAAAAGCAATAGCTCCGAAAACGTGGCAACTTTTTATTGTAGTGTGTGTAAAAAAGCGTCACTTTTTATCACTTTTTACCGTTTTATTATATTTTTACACAGTTTCACTACGCAAACTGGTATCTTATTATGCCTAAAATTTAATAAAACATTCGGCACACACATCACAGACAGTTTGCAGTATGACTGGCTCGGGTACGCCGAATTCGGCGTACTATCTTATGCCGCATTTTACAAGTACGACGGGGGTATCTAGTCGAGCGCAGCGAGACCAATCATTTATCTATGTATAGAAATGTCTTTTTACCTTTCCCTGCGTTTGTTTTTCTATCCCTTATAATTCTGATGGACGTTATTTCACCGCATTTTTCGAATTTCTCTCTGAGACCATCGTCTTCCAGGGTAAAGGGCACGTTGCCAACAAAAATGGAGCATTTCGGATCGTGATCAGCACCTGTGCTACTGCTCTTCGATACTCGAAGATTATATCCGTTCAGTACCGTATTGTTCTCGGTTAGGGCCTGCAATGAATAGTTACAATGTAAGAAAAAAAGACTATGTAGGAGAAATAACTCACTCCGTCTGTCTGTCTGTCTGTTACCCTTTTACGCCTTAACTACTCAACTGATCATAATGAAATTTCACATACACGTTGTCGGGGATACAGGAAAGGACATAGGGTACTTTTCATCCAGATAAAGAACTGTTCCCGTGGGATCATAATATCTAAAATAAAATATTCACAAAGACACACACAAAAAAACTTATAAGACTCCGTTTTTACATCAGGTGTAGAGGGTTAAAAATAAAATAAAAAATATCACCTTTTCGACAGATAAGATGTCACTATATTTGACATATACATTGACTGTTGTCCTGTCCGAATGCAGCTCGTTCTTGATGACAGCCAATTTGGGAGTAATGCTTGGATCCTTGACCGGTATATTGCGAATCCTGAAGTCGATAATATTAATAATAATAATAAATTGACTTCGTCTGCATAACTATACAAATATAATATAGCCTATGTTACTCACTGGTCTGTGAATATAGCTTTGTATAGGTGAAAGAATTTTTTAAATCGGCCTAGTAGTTTTTGAGTTTATTACAAATAAACAAAAATACATATCTTATCTCTTTATTATTCTAATATATATAAAAAATTACATGTCACATGTTTGTCACCTGTGGACTCCTAAACTACTGAACCAATTTTGATAAAACTTCGTGTGTAAGTTGGTCCAACTTAAAAGATAGTTTTTTTTAAAAGATAGTTTAGATAACTAGTTTTTATTTTGAACCTGGGTGAAGCCGAAGTGTGTAGCTAGTAATAGTATAGATTGTATAAATATTCTGCCCTTGCAGTTTACTGGTCACAAACAAGTTAGGCTGTCCTGTTTTTTGACTAACAGACAACATTTTTGACTAAAAAAAAAAATGGAAAAAAATACATACCTAACACTTTCAATGTGCCCATGTTTACCAAATATTTTTTTGATTTCTTTCTTACATTTCTTGTTAAACAGTACATTGCCAACAAATATAGTTCGTTGTAAAACCTCTTCAGTATCAATCTCCTGGGTTTCCTCTGTGACTTTAGATTTTGGGTTTTTCTCTTTGATCTTCTCATCATCTGAACTTTCAGCATCACTTACTCCATGGTTTTCTTCTTCTCTGAGAATTTCCGTGTTTTCTGCTTCTTTATCTGACATAATTTCATCATCTGATTCATGTTCAGAATCTGAATCTTTATTCGTTATAGCATTTGGATTAACATAATCTTGCCTGAATTTGTTTGGCTTAGACTTTTTATTTGATTCAATTTGCGATTTGACTTCACTCTCAAAGTCTTTATTTTCATTAGTTTGAGCTTTAATTTTCTTCTTCTTTAGTTTCATTGTCTTAGTTTTGACATCATTACTAATAATTTTATTTTTATTAATAACTGTATCTTTGAGTTGGTTTTCTGCATTCTTTTCGTCTTCGGATTCCTTATTAGCTTCCATTTCACTCTTGACTTGATTATTCTGATCATTTTGGGTTTTAATTTTTTTCTTTTTTTTCTTAGCTATTTTTTCTTTCTTATTGTCAGTGTCTTCAAGTTTTTCTTCTTTATTTTCATGATTTTTATTCTTTTTGCTTTTTTTTATAGTGTGTTCAACAATGTTATTAACCTTGTCAGATGACAGATTATGCAAATCCTTTTTTTCACTATTACTTTTGTGTTTTGAATTTTTCTTTCTGGGACTGGCGTTTGAATTTATGTCACCTCCATATTCATTTACAAGGTCATAAGACAATTTTCGCTTTTTGGAGCTGGCTTCTTCATTTCCACTTATTATTGGTTCCTTTGTTGTGTTATCCTCGTGTTGCAAGAGCATGTTACTATTATTTTCAAGCTCTGAATTTGTTAATCCATTGAATTTCTTCCTATTTTTTTTCTTCTTTTTATTTGATTCATTTCCATCAGCAACATTTAATTCACTATTTAAATCGGGTTGTAATTGCTTCTTTACTTTATCAACTTTAGGGCTAGTAACATTTACGGTACTTCCAATGTCATTAGTGTTATCGAGGTTTTGAAAAATTCTCTTTGGAGACTTTTTCAATAGGTCCCTCTTCTTTTGTACACTCGGTGACAAGAGTGCCGATCTGTCGTTCACCGAGGCACTTTTTGGTGTTACATTTGGAGATGGTTTACGTTTTATTGGTGTTAAAGCTCTGTTTGCGACTTTTGGTCTTACTGGAGTTACATTACCCGATATTAAAGCTGCCACGCTTCCCACGACGTAATCCATGTCTGTTTATTGTTAAACTAAGACATGTGGTTTATACCTAGGTTAATTAAATGAATTAATCAAATCAAATTCACATTTATTTACTTCCACTGCAATGTATTATTTTAAAATCACATTGCTTGTTGAATATTGAAATATGGTTAAAAATAACGTGCTCACTGACAAATCTGACAATTGACATTGATAGAAAATAGTGTTTTGTTTTTGCACCTGTGATCATCCTGTGATTGATTGAGATTGATCCATCCTTGACTAAACCGTTAACAATCACTCAAGCGACAGAACACACTATACTCACAAGGTGTCACAGACCAATATTCATATTCTTTCTATTCAACTTAGAAACTAGATGGAGTAGCATGTAGTTTAGCATTACTAAATGTGTCTAAATTGGTCTAAACACAAAAAAAAATTGTCGAATCGATTAGTAAGTAATTTAGTCGTGTCAATCCATTTGGTTCTATGTCAACATGAATGTTTGTAAAATGTTAAGCCTCACTCCACAATATAAAAATATTTTCTATGTTATCAAAGAAATTTCTTCATCCACCTCCTGAAAAGATTTATTAGGTTTTCCATACAAATTTCTTTCTTGATTACATGCGCTTATAGTCTGTGGTTATTCACACTGTGTGTGGCGTGTCGTGTGGCCAACTGGCCAGTGTCTGTGGGAGTCTCGGTCGAAAGAGCAGAATCCAGACTCCAGATTTTCCGTATATATTATAACTTACTCTATGCTCCAGATTACTTTAATTGTATATGGCGATTGGCGCGGCTACGACGACGCCTGAATATTTTCTTGTTTTTGAAGTGTGATTCTGTTAAAATAGAAACGAGTGCTATTGAATTTTAGTTCCAGGAACATTTATTTTACAAAACTTGTAAGTATTTTATGCATTTTTTCCTACGTTTCTTTAACAATGCTTTGTCGCACCTGGCCAGGCCAGCCATTATTATGCCGCCCGCTAGTCATTTCCGCGGTCCGTCGTTTTCCTATTATTTAATATAATGCTGTTTATTTATATTCAATATTACTTAAATTAAATAAGAACTCTTTTTATATTATTGCTGTAGTTAATTAGTGAAATAAATAGAGAGCGTTAGTCAGAGGTTAGGTATTATAGCAAGCCATAAATATATAGGTTCGCTTTGGGTGTTACCTTTCACGGCGTAGAGGCTTTGCGGTTATTTTGTTTGTAATACGATATTATATTTTTTTAAACCGGCGCACATACACTGGTTAAAATAAATTTTGAAATGGTAAAAACATTCTCTACATGTCTTCAAAAATGTTTGCGACTTTTATTGGTTGTCAATCTTAATAACATTGATATAATTTAATTTACACTAGTGACCAGCTCCCTACTTCGTACGGCTTCAATTTATTTCTGAAAATTATATTTAAAAAAAAACCTTATAATTTACCATGTTTTCCATTAGTAAAAACCGTATGAAAATTCGTTCAGTAGTTTTTGAGATAATCGAGTACATACAGACACACACGATGGGGGACTTTGGATACTTTGAAAAAGTATTTACTCAAAGATTTTTCCAGCGGTAGGAAGGCATGCCTAATAATACTGGATGCTTTTTTTTCTTGCCTTTTTTATTAGGTTCCTTTGATATACTTATCTAAAATTTAAAAATTTATTATAAAAAGTTGTGAGCATAGCATAGCAGTTTTATATTAACCCAAATACTTAAATGATTTTTACAATTATAATGCTAATAATAATATATTTACTAGCTCACTAAAATCACTTAAAACTACACAAATTATACTAATAATATTAAGCCTGGCTCGGCTTCACTATCTAGTATTCACTGGGCCTCAGTCTGCATATATCCCACAAATGTTATCCACCATAAATGCAAAAAATGCAAGATATTGTTAATGTTACATACTCAAGTAGACATTGTAGTGTGGAAGAATTATTTTGTCATAGTCTAAACTCTTAAGCCATTTTGTGACTATAACTTTACCATGAAAAAGTAAGGATAAAGTTTTTTTTTATCAATTTTATCAACCTAGTAAAATTTATCACATTTTAAAGAGATAATAATGTGTACACACTAAAATCCATTATCTTTCAAAAGTGTTTGCTTGATTTGTTTACATGTTATCTAGACTAGACATATTTAAAGCTTTTTTTATGCAGATATTTTAAAAGATGTATTTTTTGAAATGAAACAAAGATTTTCATAATTGAAAATTGATACAGTAGAAATTGTATAATATAACAACATGGATGCAAGGTAAAGCCTTCTTCTCGAGTCATTTTGGATACTAAATTGTCATTTATTTATTTTTAGTTAGCGACCACATTGTCCATGCCTGCAAAAATATTTTTTTTTTATATATATAAGTTAAGGCAGCGCTTGGCCGCGATCTCACTTGATGTTAGGTGCAGATGCGGCCGAAGGTGGACCACGCTTACCTAGTAGATGCCCATTTACCCTATGTTTGAAGACCCCGAGGTTGTAATTTTTGGGAAACACAGACGCAGCCAATGAGTTCCACGAGAACATCAACAATATATTATATTTCATAATAGGTGAACATATAAATAGTAAGCTTCACTGCTCCTTCATGGATGAGTTATTTCAATCTAAAGGGTCAACTTCCTTTTGTAACGTCATCCATAACTGATTGCTGCCGAACCTATCTAACCTATTGTGTAGTTAATATATATTTAAATTTAAAAAAATTCATACTGTTCATAAATAGGTATATAATACTGGCTGGTGCCCGCGACTTTCCGCGTGATTTTATATAGCCTAAAGACTTCCTCGATATATTATTATGGACTATTCAACACAAAAATATTTTTTCAATTCGAACCAATAGTTCCTGAGATTAGCGTGTTCAACCAAACAAACAAACAAACTCTTCAGCTTTATAATATATTAAGTATAGATTTCAGAAGAGTATTTTAAAATGGGGAATTTTAATAAATTTTTTTTTAATGATATAAACTTAAGTGTTAATAAATTATCATTTTAGTCATCGAGGAAAATTAAATGAAATAGCGTTAAAATATTATGTAAGTAAGTATAATTACTTTGAAGTATGTACATATATAATAAGAGCTAATGCACTTTTCACTCCACGTTTACTTGTCTTATTCAAAAGTAAAGTTCTTAACTTAGAACTTGCAAAATAGGAACCTCGTTTGATAAATATTTATGAGGTGGTTAACGGTTATTGTATTGCAAATATTTCCCAACATGTAAAGAGCCTTTGAACTACAATTTAACTTGCAAATTCCACTGTAAAATGTATTGTATGTAAGGTGGTATTATACCCGACAGTAGGCCTCATTATATTATATCTATTACTTATGTTAGATCTACTAAATAAATAATAATAATAATCAATAACAGTAATATTATACTTTATAACAGTACTTAAACTCTTTATTAATGCTGATTATTAAATGCAGAAACTTTTGGTAGGGGATGATTACTGTTCTCATTAAATTTCCCATTTTGAATTTTTTAAAAAGGTTTTCCTTTATTAATTTGTTAAATGTTAATATTTTGTTGGCCTATCTCTAATAAAAAAAAAACCATTTTATTCAGCAACATAGAACACGTGACGAAAGTGTAGTTAGTTACCTTTCTATGAACACATAAAAACCATCATTGAGTTTCAGAGAGATTGAGAGCACACCTAATTAAGCTCTGTACAAGACTTTCTAAAGCCAACCTGTCTTGTTGATATACATATCATTAAAATGTATATCAACAAGATTAGTTTACAACGAAAATGTAACGAAAATGAACTCTTTCAAATAAGCCAATATTTGAAAGATTATTTTTTAAACATGCACTTTAGACTATATTTTCTCATAGACTTGTAGAGTATTATTTGTTAAGAGAAAAAAAAATTGAGTTAGCATTTTGAATTCCATTACTCCTGCATGGGTTTTTGCAATAGTGCACATGTTTTTAATAACTCTTAGAATCATTAAAATTACCTTTAAGTGTTAAATAATACATTATAACAGAAAAATACTAAAGAATGTTGGCTTGTACTGTAGGTAGGTATTATTCATATGGCCAAGTGAAGTACGCTGAAGTTGCATTGATGTAGGCATTGTGCAGGCAGGCGTGAAGTAAAGTGTATGTAGGCATGCTCATTGTGCTTGTGTGCTTACTGCTTAGTGCTTACTGCTTAGTGCTTACATACCTTGCACAAAGCCTTGTGCATTGCAAAGACTTCAGCCACTTGCGCACAACTAGAGAAGCACCCACAGTCTCCTTGTTAATTTGATTTTTCATGACAGGAGGGTGTGTTTTCTCGAACTTTTTTGGTACCAGATCAACGGAGAAATTGAATAAGTACCTACATACATACATACATATACTAAATAGTTTGTTTACACAAAATACTTACATAAGATCAAAAAATAGGAACTAGAAATGTTGATCAACGATTTTGTGAAGTGCGCTGTGAATAATGCGCTCTGCCCGCTCTGCCAAGGTATGGAACTCCCTGCTTTCCGTATTTCCGAGCTCATATAGTTAACTCAGATATTTTCAAAGAATGAGTGAATAGGCATCTTCTGGATGAGCTCGTTCTATCATAGGTATCATCCTTGCTACACAGCTGGTTTTTGGCCAAGAGCAAACCTAATAAAAAAAATCTATCAGTGATATCCACACCTGGACCTGGAAATCTGTGGCCAGCGTTGACTAATAAGTATATATCCACAGTCTATATGAATAAACTGCCGATAAGATACCGAGTTCTTCTTTTCCCATGTCTATAATTGTTTGAATATCGTGGCAACAGTAGGTCGGGTTGAGAATAGTTAGCCAGGGTTCAATAACCCTGGCTTCTCAACCCGACTCACAATTAGTGTAATTTTGACTAACTATAAAATAAACTCGACCACATTTATCTTACGAACAATTCTTAGATAGTATAAAAAATATATTTTGTCTGGTCTGTGCTTTTGTGCACGCTAATCTCAGAAACGGTTTAACGGATATGGATGAAATTTGGCACACATATAGTTCATTACCTGGATTAACACATAGGATACTCTACATCCTGGAGAAATGTTATGGTCCTGTGGGATTTAAAAAAAAAACGAACTACAACTCGTAAGAAATCGCGCCACAGCTATTGAACAATACCTACCTAAATAAATTTAGTTTGCGAGGGAGTTTAATTCAATCGTAGACACATTCTAGTCTGCTCGACCTTGGCAACGTCTATTCGGGCGACCTTGATATTGGTTGTTGAAAAAAAAAGGTCTCATTTTGCATTACCAATAGGAAGGGAACATCTACTTGTCAGATTAATTTATCAAATGAATTATGGTGTTGGTTTAATTTTTTTTAAAATATATTATGTAAGTCTCCACGTGGTAGTTCAATGTCTGTCGTATGAAAAAGAAAGAAATCTTAAAATCTTATCTTAAAAGAAATTCAGAGGAGTAGCTGTACTTAGTTATTTAATGTTGTGCCTGTCGTCTTATTACTTAAATATCTCTTAGGTAAAAAAAAAACTTTCTTTCCGTAAACACAAGTGTATGTTATTTTAAACTTGAAAACTATTTATAGACACTTCCACAGGTCGCATCGCATCTGTTCATTTATTGCTTAAATTTAATTTTTGACCAATAAACGCCTCAAACTGTATGGCCTAATTCTTTTTTTAATAAGGTCGACAGACAGGCTGACAACTCCACTTGATAGTAGGTGGCCACCGTCGCTTATAACAGAAGCAACGCCATAGATGCTGCCAGTGCGCTGCCGACTAAGAAGGATTAAGGATAAGGGATGGGGGGTAACGGGCTCTCAAAGTTGACCCTGTCGGGAATCGAACCGGGCGTCCCTGAGACGTTAGGCAAGCGCCCTTACCACTCATTCAACAGATCGTCAAAGGCCCAAAAATGAGACTTTACGGCGAACATCATGCGGATTCAACTTAATTTTTTAAAAACCATCTAAACATTTTTCTTGACTTTTGCATTTTTAATATGCCTTGTTATGCCTTTCCATAACAAGGGAGTTGCTCTACGACACCAATGACCTTGTCAGTAGAAATATCGCCATGATGTTTTAACTTGGAGCACACATAAATACTATTATTTGCTGTTGTGTGGCGTGTGTGTGAGAGGTCGTTTACCCCGCGCCATGATTGGTGTGTTACACTCCATACCCATAAGACTTGAGTTTTTCACGGTACCTTCTATCTTTTAATTTAAACATTTTGTCTGTCTTCTTCATAATTATCAGGATGCCCAAGCCCATGCTACGAACATAGGAGGTCTCTACTTCATGGTAGGTATTGTAATAAAAAAAAAAGTTTTTGTAACACAATGATTATGTAATGAGTTTTTACCGATGACCGTTTTTTTACTACATTTATGTAGGGCTAAAAAACTGAAGCATAAATTAATATCTAAATCGGAGTTTAAAAAAAAAGTCTAAAACTATGTTAGGTACTCATACACTCATACATACAAATTTATTTAAGTTGACTTATAATTCATAATGACTTATAATTGCCTTATAATTCAATAATTTTGCATTTTATTATTAGTTTGGGAACATATAATTCTATGAAGAAGAATTTGAAAAAAAAAAGTCATAGATGTTTAATTCAAAATAACTTAACTTTAACTTAACTATAACTTAATTTTAACTTAACTATAACTTAACTTTAACTTAACTTTAACTTGCTATCTAATTATGTATATTATGAATAAACATTATATACAAGATTAAGCTTTTTTGTCTTTTTGTATTATACATAAAAATTTGTATAATTCGAGGCATTATTCTTATTGAATAAGATGACATATGAAAGATTTATTTATTTTCGTAAGCGTAGTCATAACAAGTTTATATGACCATATAAATGATATAAATATATAAGTATTTGACCCCATAATTTATATGTTTTTTTTTATTGGTTTTCAGTTGGTTTCAAGGATGAGTCAGAAAGCGACCAGAAAAGGGCCAAGCACTGATGAAAAGGAAAAGGTAAAATTCACTATAACATTACATTGTCCGTATGTCGATCGACTTCTCATTTGTGTATTTAAATATTAACTAGCTGGTGCTCTCGACTTCGTCCGCGTGGAATAGTTATTTTGGGAATAATTTGGGTATCTCGAACGGTTTTCGCAGCGCACTCAACGGAAGCCCTCAAAGATGAATAATTTTCCCCGTTTTTTTTCCACATTTTCGACTGTTTCTTCGCTCCTATTACTCGCAACGTGATGTTATATTATAGCCTAAAGCCTTCCTCGATAAATGATCTATCCAACACAAAAAGATTTTTTCAATTCGAACCAGTAGTTCCTGAGATTTGCGCGTTCTAACAAACAAACAAACAAACTCTTCAGCTTTATAATATTAGTATAGATTAATTTTCTACATAAATTTTATTATTTCGAACAGAGACAGACAGACAGTCCCGTTAAAGACATAAAAAAGAAGATGGCGGCCAATGCGGAGAAAGAGAAACAAGCCAATGCGGAAAAGTCGGGCGAGAATGTTGCGGAAAAGAAATCTGCAGACAAATCGGAGAACAATGTTGAAAAATCGGCCGATAAGAAGACTGAGAAAATAGAGAAGAAACCAGAAGGAGATAAAGTGCATAAAGATGATGCCAAAGGAGAGAAGAGCGGAAAGGTATTACTGAAATTACTTTTTTCTAGTTATGAACCGAGGCGACTTTAATTTTTAACTCCATGCCCGACCCAAAAACGAGGTGTTATAAGTTTGACGTGTGTGTCAGTGTATTCCCCAAATGGATAGATCGATTTTGATTCGTTTTTTTTTTCTTGGATATATCAGTCTGATGTTTTTCTTTGCAAATGTTTTAGGCGGACAAAGCCGACAAAGAGCAGAAAAGAGCCGAACCGAAGCCGAAACAGAACGGACGCGACCGGGCGCACAACGGTGTCAGTGACGTGACGCTCGCCTCAAACGGCTCGAACGGAAACGATGAAGTTTTGAACGGAACGGTAGGTGGCGAGTCGGATGAGGAGGATGTGATGCTGGTGATCGATGACCAGGACGAGTTGTTTCCGGAGTTGACGTACGACGACACGTCTGACGTGGACTTCGAGCCGCCCACCCCGGAGAACGGGCCCAGTAGAAGTTTCACGAGGCGTTCGCAGGTACCCACATTCGGTACCTGTACATTTGCAACTGTTTTCGGTCCGTGGTCGGGTTTAGTTTTATTTGTGGGTAATGGGGGGACCCTTGATGTGTGTACTAATAATTGGTGATGTCAAAGAGAGGCCTTTGCCTAGATAGTGTCTTGTGTGATGGGCTATGATTGGTCACTTGCGCGGAACATTCGTCAATAAATAGAATCAAATAAAACTAATATATTTGTAACTTATAAAATATACATTAATAAATAGAGAGACCAGAAAACAGCAACAGCACGAATGATGACATTTGCGCGGAAAATTCGTCAATTATGGGTATGATGAGTATTGATGAGGACACTTGCGCGAAATATTCGTCAATAATAGGGACACTTGTAATGAACATTATTCAATAATCAAATAAAATAAAACGAATTCATTTGTAATCTCTATAAAACATACATTAATACATGGAAAACATTTTCAGTGTGCATGAAAAACAGACTATTTATTTTATTACAATACAATATAGAATTTTGATTTTTGTTGCATGACTTTGTTATTTCTTGAATGTAAGTATTGATATCTAAACGTCCTTAGATATAAATAATTTAGTTGAATAAAAATAGTAATTTACAACAGTTTAACATTTTATGTACTTTTTACATTATATGGTTATTAAAATGCATAAAAATTATACATGAAATTTAAAAAAGTTCTTTTAAAATTTTATGTTTTTTTACTAGTATACTACGAGTAGTAAAAAAAACACTTAACATACTATAAAAAATATTGTCGGTTTGTGTAACAAGATCACAGTGGAGTGAGCCTTCGAGTTTGAACTAACTAGTACTAACAATAAAACGGTGGATGTTTGTCTGTTTGTATGTGTGTGGTGAAGGTGAAGGCGACGCGAACGCCGGAGACGCCGCGTCCCGCCTCCGACAAGCCCGCCGACCGCGACACGGCCCACGACGACGTGAGTCGCCATCACTAACCACTTACCATCGCCTGCCACTTACCATCACTTGCCACTTACCATCACTTATCTCTTACCACCACTTGCCACTTACCATCGCTTTCCGCTAATCACTTGCTTCCATCTTCTGAAACCACTTAAATATTGCAACCACTGTGATATTTTTGACAGAATTAGAAATGTTTTTGACACAACTGTCAAAAATGTGGGGAAATTGTCAAAAGCCGCGATCTTTTGTTGTCTGCGCGCTAGCAGCACTTGTGGCATTGCTTGTGTCATAGGCGACGGTTGCCACTTACCATCAGTGTGCCGTCAGCCTGTCTGTCAAATCTTAACATAAGAAATAAAGAAAGAAATCAATTTCATACACTGCACGATAACTCTTGTATGCTGTGCATGTTTTATGAATGACCTAAATATTTTGAAAACATCTGTTTCAATATGTTTAACATGAATTAAAATTCGCTTTGTCTGTTCCGCTAACATACATATCGATCGATAAATCTGACCGTATGTTACTCTTTTACAACACTTAAGATATATAATATATATATGTAAGTATGTATATTTCCTGTGATTGTGAGCGAGCTAAGTGCTTTAAAAAAAACTTCAATTACACTCTGAAACTATTTTAGTGATCAATTGCACCAATTGCACTCTGAAACTTTTAGTGATCAATTGCATCAATTACACTCTGAAACTATTTTAGTGATTAATTGCACCACTTGCACTCTGAAACTATTTTAGTGATCAATTGCACCAATTGCACTCTGAAACTTTTAGGGATCAATTGCATCAATTACACTCTGAAACTATTTTAGTGATCAATTGCACCAATTGCACTCTGAAACTATTTTAGTGATCAATTGCACTCTGAAACTTTTAGTGATCAATTGCATCAATTACACTCTGAAACTATTTTAGTGATCAATTGCACCACTTGCACTCTGAAACTATTTTAGTGATCAATTGCACCAATTGCACTCTGAAACTTTTAGTGATCAATTGCATCAATTACACTCTGAAACTATTTTAGTGATCAATTGCACCAATTGCACTCTGAAACTATTTTAGTGATCAATTGCACCAATTGCACTCTGAAACTTTTAGTGATCAATTGCATCAATTACACTCTGAAACTATTTTAGTGATCAATTGCACCAATTGCACTCTGAAACTTTTAGTGATCAATTGCATCAATTACACTCTGAAACTATTTTAGTGATCAATTGCACCAATTGCACTCTGAAACTTTTAGTGATCAATTGCATCAATTACACTCTGAAACTATTTTAGTGATCAATTGCACCAATTGCACTCTGAAACTTTTAGTGATCAATTGCATCAATTACACTCTGAAACTATTTTAGTGATCAATTGCACCAATTGCACTCTGAAACTTTTAGTGATCAATTGCATCAATTACACTCTGAAACTATTTTAGTGATCAATTGCACCCACAAACACCATTCGCTTTGTTCGCTGTTTCTTTCCTTCCTTACGATTTGCTAACTACTCAGTAAAAGTTCATATAATTTGTTTACTGCCATTGGCTTTATCGCTAAAAAACATTAACAGTGTTTAAATTGAAGGAAATTATATCATTTTTAAGTTGTGAACGACAATGGTTTGATGCGTCCCAATAAAGAACGGTGCAATACAAAGGATAATATATCTTGAGATTAAGTCTAACGATTATTGTACGAGAGCACTATTCTTATTTTTGTAATAACATTTTTCCAGTCAAAGGAACCGAAAAATAAGGCCAAGGAAGGCACGCCGACGCCCAGCGATCGTAAATTGCGTTCGGCAGATTCTCCGAAACCAGAGACAAAGAAGAGTGCTGAAAAAGCTCCAGAAACACCAAAAAAGGCGGAAAAAGGACATGACTCTAAAAAGGTAACAATATAATCGTCATCGGCCCGTCGCTGATCATAGTGGGATTGTCTTGAGGATAAGGTATTGGGAAGGGATAGGGAAATGAGATCTGGCATTTCCCTATACCTTCCGTGTAAGGTTGCTCGGTCTTCTGTAAGGGCGTGGTTACTGCCGCCAGACGGGTTGCCCAAATGCCCCCAAGTGTTTTGAAGAGGGTAGTTGTAAAAATGATTTATTATCAAAAATTGCAGGTACAAGAAAAACACAAGACAGAGAACAAAGAGAAAGGAAAGGAGAATGGAAGCAATCTGCTTGTTGTGGATCTGGAGGAAGATGGCGGTCAAGGTGAGTTTGATTTTTTTTATTATCTTTATCTTTTTACGATGGCTGCTTTGAATTCTTATCAATATCAAAAATTGATTGTAAAAAAATATGTGTGATTTTGATGCGATTTATGTTTATTTTATTACTATATGTTACTTATTTAGTTAGCTATTAAATAGTAAAAACGAATAAAATGTTGCTAGTTATTTTTTTCAATTAGTCTTTTTTGAATTTAGAATTGACATTTTCACAAAGATTGATAATTTTCGAAAATGGATATTTTTTTCGAAAATTGATAACATTCTCGAAAAATTATAATTTTCTCAAAAACTGATATATTTTTTATAATTTTCCCGAAAATTGGTAATTTCTCGAAGATGGTTAATTTTTTCGAAAATTGATAATACTGGAAAAAAAAAGTCTCACTAGTTCGGTCAACCGAACTACTGGGAATACACCAACTTTCTCGACAATTGATTATTTTCTCGAAACGGATAAATTTTTTCGAAAACGGTACTATGACTGGGGTTAAATTACTCCAACTAATGTAGTCCTAGTTCTCCATGTTACGTTGGCAAAGAACGCGCGTAAGTATTGTGACGGTGCGGTGGTAGGGCTGATGACGGTGTGTGTAGTGTGACGGCTTGTCCCAGAGTCCGCAGAGCCCCCAGAGCCCCGCCAGAAGACCGACACCAACTACTCCAAGTCGCGCGTCAAGGTGTCGCCCTACAGGCGCTCCGAGCGACTGCACGACGTCACGCTCAGCTCTGTCGCCGCCAACTACACGGGTAAGACGACTTACTTACGAGTGGCACAATGGCCTAATAATCCTCAGATAAAATAAAAATTAAAGATACAGAACCGTGGAGCCGGTAAAATGATGCACACGAATGCAATCATACTACGTCCCGTCTTATTCAAATTGACTAACTTTGCCCGCGACTACGTCCCCGTTGAAAAGTAAAAAAAAAAATTTTTTCTTATTTTTAAACGATCTCTCGGGAACCTAACATTGTTCCAAGAAAAAAAATATCCTATATGTTAATCCAGGTAATACGTGGAGCCGCGTTTGCATGAAAGAGTAATAACAAACATCCTTATATACCCACAATCGATTGGTGTATTATGTTTATTGGTTTATGTGTTTAAGTGAGACAGGAAATATTGGTTGTGCACAGGCAATAACAGCACGATGGAGATGGACATAACGGAGACGTCGATGGGCAGCGCGGCGGAGGACGGCAACTACCTGACGGTGGTGCGGAGTATGCGCGGCCGGCGCTCCTACCGCCTGCTGCCCGACATGCCCGATCTCTCCAAGCGCCGCAAGAGCCGCACTTCCACGCCCAACGTCTCGGGTAAGTTATTTTTTCGGCGACAGGTGTCGCTGCGCCGGCAGTTTACAACGCCCTATCATTTCGTTCCTCAACGCGAAATACACTTTTCATAGTTACAAGATTTTCATTGTGATAATAGTTTATTTTTTCGAAAACAGATGTCGCTACGTCTTCAGGTTAAAATGGTTAATGGGCTATCATTTCGTCCCCAATAGACATCTTCCGGGTGAGCTCGCTCCATCTTAGGCCTCTCATCTTGCCACATGGTTGGCCAAGAGCAAAGCCATCTCTTTTTTTTTTTATAAGTCAAGGCAGCGCTTATAAAAAAAAAACTATTATCGTTTCTTAAGTCCAGAGAAACCCTCTGGTTGTGTTTCTTCTTGTGTTTATTTTGTGTACAAAACCACCGTGACACGGTGACGCGTGAGTCGTGAGTCGCGTGAGACGAGTGAGACGCATTAGTAGATTACCTACATATTATGCGCTACATACACATTATTATAATAGTTAATTATGATAGTTTCAGATGCACTAAAGGGTTTCCCGGAGCGACCGACCGGCACTGTGGTTGGACGCAAGCGGAAACCGGACGCGGATCAGGCGGAGGACGCGTCGGAGATGGCCAGCGCCAATGTGGAGATGTCCAGCGTCAACTTGGAGATGTCCGGCGCCACGTTGGAGATGCCCGGCGCCAAACGCATGAGGCTGATGGAGCGTCTCGTGCAACCGTTTAGACGCGCCACAACGCAATTTCACATCCCCAGACCGACGCCAGAGGTCAGTTTTTAAGTAAAAACTTCAGCGTCAGCGTCACTCACGAAATACATTTCTACGACTTTAGATAGCGCTTTGGCGACTAGCGCCACTAGCGACATCTAACTTGTCGATAAAAATCAAAATTAAGTAAGTACACACAACAACGATTGTAAATTATATGAAATGTTGTCGATTACAGATTGTGGGCATCAACACGGATTTACCCATGAGCGCCCCAGTGGCCTCACCGGCCTCGAACCCGCTACCGTCACTCAAGGTCGACGCGGATCCGAACAAGCGATGCGTCGTCATGTAAGTCCACGATCCCATCCCGTACAGCGCATCCCTGTATACAGGCCGAGGACTCTTAACAATATTGTATTTTTCCTTAACCTCTCAAATTATGTTTTTTTTTTGTCAAAAAAGGATACATTTTTATTTCTGACTACTGTAAATGCTGTTTCTCCTTTTCACTTATTGTAAATGTATAACTCTGTTTCATATCACAATATAAAAGTGGTTTGAAAATACTAACGAACTCAAAACTAGTTGAGTTTTAACATGATTTAGTCAGCTGTGTATTAAAATCTGAGTTAGGCTCATATAAGTTTTACATATTGACTTCCACAAACTATTTGCTTTCCAAACCCATGTATTATGTAAATAAAGTCTTATCTTATTTCTATACTTTCTGTCATCCAAAATCTAGGGATACTTTCTTTTTTATCATCATCAGCTCATAAGTGTCCAGTGGACATTAATGAGTGGACACTGTCCACTATTGAGCATAGACGTTTTGAATTGAGTCTGTCCAAGCAGGCGGTCACTCTTGTCTACTCCAAAACTCCCCAATGTCCTCTTCAGCTGACTGATTTTTTGGACTTTGTCTCAAATCATCGTATCAGTCGTAGGATATCCACTGCTGGACATAGGCCTACCCGTAATTGTCCAATAGGACCAGTCAGATCTGTCGTCTGTCCACCTTGTGGGTGGACATCCTTGTCGCTCTATCCACTGCCACTTCCTTATTGATCCGCTGGCTTATGTCAGTGACTTGTAAGTCTTCGGATCTCCTCATTTCTGATTCAATCTCCTCATTTTTGATTCAGTGTCATTTCTGATTTGATCTCCTCATTTTAAATTCGGTGTCATTTCTGATTCAATCTCCTCATTTTTGATTCAGTGCCATTTCTGATTCAATCCTCATTTTTGATTCAGTGTCATTTCTGATTTGATCTCCTCATTTTAAATTCGGTGTCATTTCTGATTCAATCTCCTCATTTTTGATTCAGTGCCATTTCTGATTCAATCCTCATTTTTGATTCAGTGTCATTTCTGATTCAATCTCATTTTTGATTCGATGTGATTTCTGATTCGATCTCTTGGTGTTATCCTCTCGCATAGCATCTCTTCATAGCTCGTTGATCGACGTTAAGCTTTCTTACGAGGCCCATAGTTAGAGACCACGTTATCGGCGCCATATGTCATATCTGACATTGGTCTAAAAGTTTTGTTTAAAGACACTGAGGAATTTTGGACGACAATATGTTTCCGAGCTGGTTTTTCATACAACACTGGCTTAATTCAAAAAGCCAACATTTTATGAATCTGACTAAAATTTTCATTACAACAACAGGCATTATACATTTTGATTTGCTTCGTTCTTCTTTAAAAATTATTTTATTTTTAATTTTATAATTTCACATACTTTTTTTTCACATTTATACAGAACGTATGTTTAAACAGACACTGACTACCACATATCAGTAGTATTTAGGATTTGTTACATCTTACCTTTATTTGGGAAGGGATCGAGTTAATAAATGTTAAAACTTTTTTTAGTTAAAGCCTTAATTGTCGGCTGTATGTGAAAAATAAAGCAATATCTAAAAAAAGGATTGTCGTTGGTAATTGCTGTGAATTTGTATTTTTAACTGCACATTAAGGACTAATAATTGAACGCAATAAAGCTATTTTTTATTTTTAGTTCAGAGATCTCTGAATATTTTCACTTCCTCCACAACATTTCAAATTATATCCGTCTATCATCAAACACTGTTAAAAAAGATATTTTAAAATTTCACATTTACGTATCCACCTCTTGTATGCAGGTGTGTGTGTGTGTGTGACTTGGTTTAAAAAATATATAAAAAATGATACGGATGTGTATAGTATAAAAAAAAAAACTAGTTTTGTAAAGTCTAAAGACAAAGTAATTATAAGCGTTTATTATTATAATGTATATGTATATTTATATTTATATTTGTTTGAATCGGATCATTTTATATACATTTTGTAGTGTAATAAAATCCGCCTTTAAAACAATATTATTATTACTAAATTGACATAAACGAGTGGTGAAAAATTAGTTCGCCATCTTAGTCTTAGTCGAAAGCTTAGTTTATACGCAAATGCAAATACGCAGTATATTATAAATAAAAATAAATAAAATCACGAGTATACATTAATTTTTTTTTCGTATAAATTAAAATTATATCGCAGCCTCACATCAAAACTGTTTCAACTCAAAAAAATTGTATTTTCCTGCAAAAATTTTTTTTTGTATTTTATGTTTTCGCAGATAATTATAGTATCTTAAATAAGTAAATAAATAAAATAAAATAGTTGACACGAATATTATTTTTTTAATGAAATTAAATTGTGGGGTAAGACAGGCGAAAGTAGTTTTTGTGACTTCTCGTGTTCATCAAAAACAGCTGCAACTCAAAATGTTATTCAAAAGCTGTAAAATGTGAAGCCTTGATAGTTTTAAAATTATAATGCAAACTGGCTTTTGTTCCCGACTTCGTCCGCGTATCTTTAATACTGTGTTCAACCGTGTATCAAGGAAATCGGAATTGATACGTTATACACAAAAATAACAATAAATTGATTACTCTGTCTTTGCAATATTATATTATTACAATAATAATTATAATAAGATTCAGTGATGAAGTCGAGAATATATTAATTATGTACTAATATAATATATAAAAAGAAGTTAGTTTTGCTAAAGAGGCTAAGCGTTTTTATGAAATTTTTTATACATTTTTTCACCACATTTTCATGTGTTTTTTTTTTTAATGGTAAGTTTTAAAGTTAGTGTTTTTTTTTTTTTTTAGAAAAAAGAAGGAACATAATATTTTTAAGCATTCCCAGATAAGTCCCTTTTGAGACAAAAAAGTCGGAAATGATTAAAAAATACTATGTCAATTTTAAAACATAGACAATAAGCGTTTGAAATCACTAGACGTACGTGAGGTATTTACGTGAGATACATATATACATACATTAATATATATTATATATTATGTTTTAATTTTATGTAAATAGCTTTTTATTAAGTGTAGTTAAGAAAAAGAAAAAAAAATTGTCTATTTTCAATCTGTGTTATATATTTTGCACAGTTTACAAAACGAAATATCTACTTATTGAGAATGGTAACTTTATCTAAAATCTAATATAATAAAATATAGCTTAAAATTGCCAAGTTATATTTCTCGAATATAATAATTATTTTTTGCTTGTTTTTGTGTTCAAGTTGAATTTTGAAAAAGTAAAAAAAAAACAATCTGGATGTGTTCATATTAATTTTATTAATATTAAATCAAGAAGTATAATACTATATACCATAGTAATAGTAGCAATAAAATTCAATATTCCATGACAATAATTCGACTGTCCCTATATATAAAAAAAAATCTGAACTTTTATCCGTTCCGATTGGGTGTTTAAAAAGTCTCACAAAATTGTATAACGGATACAAAGTCTATTATATTATTTAATTAATAACACTAGTTTACAAGGTTTTTATACCCCAGCTGAAAGTTGTTGAATTTTATCTATCCATCTAAAGGTAGTCTAGGAAAAATATTAAAAAAATTCCATCACGTCCACATTCAGAAATATTTAGTAAAGAAAAAATATTAAGAAAATGTACTAAAACGATAAGAAATAAACTACAAATGACTAATTTTGGACTGAATTTTGGAGTTTCAGAATCGGTTCCTCTTAAAATAGACCAGCAGTAGTTTCCCAACATATTTTCGTCCCAATATCCTTGATGGAGATCTTCAAAAGCCTTTAAATCCTGATGAAAACCCTCTCCTTGCTCGTCGCTCATACTTCCTAAGTATTCCGGAAAAAAAGTGGGAATGCAGGAAATGGATCTTTAATTACATGTTAACACCAATCTTATGATAATTTTGTAATAAATCAGCCACTATGTCTGTAGTTTTCACTTTTATTATTTCCTAAAAAGTCCTTAACACCTAACAGTTTTGAATGAATTCCAAGCAGCTCTTCATTGTGTTCTGCGTACTTAATCAGCTAAAGTGATTCTACAGCTCTCACAAAACATATGGGAACCCAGTTTTGTTTTTGGTTGGCCACAAGAAATCCGAAATAATGAAGATATGCACTTTTCAACGATTCTACTATATGTCTTTTCTTTTTTGTAAATATAAATTGTCCACAAACATAATAAAAGTGATCACAACTTTGTTTACATTTTCTACTCGACATTTTAATTGAGTTAAACAATAAATATATCTTAAACTAAAAAAGTAATGCAGCACCAAAGCTAAGCAATTAAGTGTGATTCTTTAAAAAATATATTTAAGGATAGAAAAAAAATGTGACGTGATAGAATTTTTATGTTGATACTTTTAGAACTTATAAAGGTGGCGGGAAGTACAGGTATAGGTTTTTTTAGGGGTATATAAAAAAAATTAAAATTTGTAAACTAGTGTAATTAAATACTTAATATCATTAATTTTATTGTAACAAATTAATAAATACGCTGCGTTAAATTTGCGTACAATGTTGAAAAAAAAACCAATTTTCATCAATAATAAAATAAAAGCTATATTAACGCAATAATTGGGTTGTATCAATAAATAATAATTTGCGTACAATGTTGAAAAAAAAACCCAATTTTCATCAATAATAAAATAAAAGATTAAATAAAAGCCATATTAACGCAGTAATTGGGTTGTGTCAATAATAACCCAATTATTATTTTTAAAATAATAATTTAGTACAACAAAACTGCGACATTTTGTTTTGTTACCTTTTAGATAAAACAACTGCTTCATTAATGTTTTGGCAATTGTTTTTTCAGTTTTTTTTTTTCTATATATGGACAGTCGATATACATTTATAACCACCGATCAAATGCCATAGTATACTTTTATATATACGATCATTTGATATACTTAACTGATGAGAAATCAAAGATTTTCTTTGATTTTTTTTTTGTCAAATAAAGACGCAAATACATTTAGTTTGCGTACGAGTATTAAATTATGGTTTATTATATTTTACATTATAATATAGATTTTTTTTTCACTCAAATAGTAAATACTTAAGTTTAACGAGTAAGATATTATATTATCATAATAATAAAAAAAAAGTATAAAGTTTTCGTCCGCATTTGTTAATGTAATAAAGAATTATGATTTTGAAGTTATTTTCAATGATGGATTTAAGTTTAAGTTAATATAATTCTATCGGTTTAAATTAAAATATGTACGGTAGTATTTAGATTTCGATGAGTAATTTTGTTAATAAATCGTTGAAATCGACAATTTGTTTTATTTCTATTATAAGTTATAATTAAGCTTAAACTTCATCCGCGTTCAAAATAAAAAATAAATAAGCAACATAACGCTTGACCTCCTGTTGCTATAAAACTTTGGTCAGGTGTTAGTTTTTTTTTTTTAAGATGATCCTTCTGGAATTGTACTTTTATTTCGAATGAAAGCTACCCTATGTCCTTTCTTCTATCCCTGGCAATGTAAGCATGATCGGTTGAGTAGTTGGCATGAAAAGGTAACAGACAGACAGACAAAGTTACACATTTATAATATTAGTATGGATTAATTTTTAACTGTTTACAAATTAGCAAAAAATAGCTTGAAATTTGACTAAAAAAAAAGTAAAGTTTATTTTGAAAAATGCCTGCCTGCTTGTGGGCAAGAGGTCGCGGGTTCGATCCTCGCTCGAGACAAACATTTGTTTACATTTTTATGTCTGTTTTGATTTGCGTCTTTTCGTATTGTGTCTATATACTACAAAAAACATGAGTATTTATTATTATATTACATTTATCTGTTTAGCACCCATAGTATAAGCTCTGCTTAGTTTAGGGCTAGCCAACGGTCGACTTGACTTGACTTGGTAAGTGGCTACCGTCGCCAAGGCATTGTCTGATTAAGGAATAGGGAAATAGGTTCTGACATACCTTACTCACTCATCGAAAGGTGGTTACTGTCGCCAGTGACTGCGAGACTCAATTACCCCATACCTTTCGTACCCCTTATCCTTATCTTAATCCTTCTTTGCTCGACAATGGCGTTTCTTGTGTTATAGGTGACGGTAACCTACCATCAACAGGAACCAACAATGAAAAATTCATTTCAAAAGTTTGCCCTGCCGGAAATCGAATCCGGAATCCCTAAGAGAGAGTGTTAAAGAAAGCACTTTAACCATTCAACCATGGGACTCAAAGGTGCCCAAGTTTGGTAGGCTCTTTACCTTAGCCACAGATTAAATAATAGTTACTATCGTGCCTTAGCGGTGTTGCTAGTGTTTTTGTTGTTTTCAAAAAGACGATCATCAATAAAGAGTCGTCTTTTCCTAACCGACAAACCACGCTGTCCACTAGTCTCACTATGTACTGTTTTTTCTTGATTTAGGTACATAAGTATTTTGTTTTTAAACATGTTTTAAATTCAATATAATGAAAGGCTTAGTAAAATTACATTTACATATTATAAAGTATAAATAATTTACAGACAATGATAAAATTATTAAGTCAATATTTAATACAGAAGACTAGTTTCCTCCATAGCAACGCTAATTAATTATCCTTGATAGATATTAGTCATAGATGAATGATTGGTCTCGTTGCGCTCGACTAGATACCGCCGTTGTACTTGGTAAATGCGGCAAAAAATACTACGCCGAATTCGGCGTACCCGAGCCAGTCACACTGCAAACTGTCTGTGATGTGTACGTGCCGAATGTTTTATTAAATTTTAGGCATAATAAAATACCAGTTTGCGTAGTGAAACTGTGTAAAAATATAATAAAACTGTGTAAAAAGTGATAAAAAGTGACGATGTTTTACACACACTACGATAAAAAGTTGCCGCATTCACGAAGCTACCGCTTTTGTATAGTGCTCTATCTAGTCAAGCGCAGCGAGACCAATCAATTATCTTTTGATATTAGTTTTTTCCGCTTGAATAACAACGAGAGTTCATGAACGTATCTTCATGTGGTTTTCTTACATCTTGTAACAGAATACTCTGTCGTATTCATTACATACACGTTTTGTTTACATACAATTAAATAGATAAATTAAATCTTATTCTGCTGGAAGTATAAAATCACTTTTAGCAACGATATCTTTTAATCTAGTCTTACCTAGACTAGACTATCGACGCGTGTTTGCGTCTTGACAGTGTCTTGATAGATAATAAATTACAGATTCCTTCTGAATGTGTAGTGATTGATCCAGTCTTAATAATGTGAGTATTTAATAATGTTTTAAAAAAAACATAATTTTTAAAATTTATAAATGTATTGGCCGCGACTGTTGGTAAGTGGCCAACCTCACGACGGTTTGTAGTCTACCCTAGACATAGTAATTATCTATACTAATATTATAAAGCTGAAGAGTTTGTTTGTTTGTTTGAACGCGCTAATCTCAGGAACTACTGGTTCGAATTGAAAAATTCTTTTTGTGTTGGATAAATCATTTATCGATTCCTCGATATATATATATATATATATATATGTACATACATATATATATATCGATATATACATACGTGATGTATATATCGATATATATATGGCCGGAATATATAACATCACGTTGCGACTAATAGGAGCGAAGAAACAGTCGAAAATGTGGGAAAAACGGGGAAAATTATTCATCTTTGAGGGCTTCCGTAACTTCCGTTGCGTGCGCTGCGAAAACCGTTCGAGATACCAAAATGATTCCCAAAATAACTATTCCACGCGGACGAAGTCGCGAGCACCAGCTAGTTATTTAATATGTGCCTAGACTAACGCTCAAGCCCCAGTAATAGGGCTTATAGGCCAGAAGTGCAGTATTGCCGGCCCTACTCAATTTAAATGCAAATTAAGTTCAAAAAAACAAATTTTGTAAAAGTTGTCTCAAAGCAAAGAAGGTTGTCTCCGTATTGTGACAATTTGAAATCTAGATTTCGTCATACCTAAGTAGTCGACGTTATAAATTTTATGTTTTTTAAAGTAGTTCAGAATAAAAAAATGACAATAAATACCTACTCGTACCTACCTACCTATATAAGATTTAAGAAAGTAGTTCAAGGTGGCTTTTTTTCTCAGCTTTAGCATAGTTATATGCATTTAGTTAAATAAAACCTACAAAAGTATGCAACAGAATAACACGCAGACTGTAATTTACAAAGATACTAAAGCGAGCAAAAGCTTATCCTAATCTAATATATAAAATTCTCGTGTCGCAGTGTTTGTTGCCAAACTCCTCCGAAACGGCTGGACCGATTTTGATGAAATTTTGTGTGCGTATCGTGTAGGTCTGAGAATAGGCCAATATCTATTTTTTATTCCCCTAAATGTTAAGGGTGGTCCTCCCCAAAAATTCATTTTTATTTTTTCGCAAAACAACGTAATAATTAATGCGAAAGTTTGTATTTTGGATGTTTTTTCCTAAATAACGCAAAACGCGCAGGCTCAATGGATTTGTATGATATTTGGCACACACATAGTTTATTACCTGGGTTAACATAACAGACTACTTTTTATACTGAAAAAGGTTCGTCTAAAAATATAAAAATTTGGGCACCATGGTCGCCACAGCTCAAGATGTCATGCTTTATAACTCCTATAGGTATTTTCATTTTTCATCGCGTACGAAGTCGCGGGCACCAGCTAGTCTTGAATAAAGTAAAAATTTGAAACTAGCGAAGCCTGTATTGAAATTAGATAGTTGACAATACAGCGCGCAGACACCTACTTTCAAATAGTGAGGCGTGCGCCGATGCAACCGTCACGGTCGGTTGGCGCTTTTAGCTTAGTCGACCCGTGAGCCCGTGAGTAAGTTGGTTATGTTATTGTGCATGTGACGTCACGCGATCAACTTGGAAGAGAAACCTGTACTGTCGCGGCCAATACATCCATTTACACCAAACGATTTTGTAACGCGCCAGCCAACGGTACTCAAACACCAATAAGGAGTCAGTCTCTAGTCACACACACACACACATTCCACACAACACCATCTAGTTCCAAAGTAAGCAACTTAATGCTTGTATTATGGATACCAGACAGTTGATATACTATGTACATACATTACTTTTTTTTTGTAAATACATACATATTATAAATACAAAACATCCATGACTCAGGTACAAAGATAAATGTTTACAAATAAACATTTGCCCCTAGCGGGATTCGAACCCGCGACCGCTTGGTTAACAGCTAGGGTTACTAGCCACTAGACCAAACGTGAGTCAGCCTGCCAATAGCCATCCTCCAACTCATCAGCCAGCCTGCGTCTCTCGTGATTTTATGCAAGTGGTGGGGATAATTTTGTCGTTATAAAAAATGCCTGCAGGCGCCATTTTGTTGCAATCAGTAAATAATTGATTGTTAAAAATAAAGAATTAATAATACACTTCGTTTCTATCGTCAACCCACTTGCTTCAATTTTTATTTTATTTAAGTATTCTTTATTTATCGGTTTAGCAACTGTTTTTGCATACCTCCTTATAACACATTAGTTATAAACTAACCCCCAACTTTGAGACTATACACGCTAGGTTTATATTATGCTGTAAGTTGGGTGACCCGGAGACTACTTGATGCTGCAGCAACAGATCAAGGTTACCATGCCATGAAAATACATACAACACCTCGAAGTAACAAAAACCCGGTTTTGGTATCCCAATAGAAAGTATTTTATCTTCTAATATATAAAATTCTCGTGTCGCGGTGTTTGTTGCCAAACTCCTCCGAAACGGCTGTACCAATTTTGATGAAATTTTGTGGCTTATCGGCTAGGTCTGAGAAACGGACAACATCCGTTTTTTATAATGTTAATATAAATGTTAAGGGTGGTCCACCCCAAAAATTTATTTTTTATTTTTTCGCAAAACAACGTTTTTCGGGTCAGCTAGTATTATTATATAAATGGTTACTTAGTTTATAATTTTATTTATTGTTTTTAGTAGTACTTAAGTCGTTCCGTGATTGTAAAAGACCCCGTTAATACGTCGGTTGATTCGGTTTGTTTTCTATACTGAGTCAATATTACATAAATAAAGTTCACCTCAGTCGTCGACTGACCGTTGGCCAGAAGACACCGCGTTCAAGGTGAGTCTCCTTCGTATTGTTCACATTTCGATACGTATTGTTTTTAGTGGAAAATTTATTTTGATTTTACTTTTGAAAAAATATATAAAATATTATTTTTTTCAAAACACTCATTAGACATTTTTTTTTACTCTTCCTTTATTAGCTTAGTTAGCTAAAGACGCGTTAGATTTTATAGTATTTTTCTTATTAAGAAAGAGACTCGATTATTTATGTAATATTTTTGAAAAGTATTTAGAGAAAATCTTTTCAAAATTCTTTGGTTGATTGATTGCTGGTTCTTTGGTTCTTTGGGGGTTTGAAATTTTTTATATGTTTTTTATTGGTGACTGAAAATATTGTGCGAAATGTGTAGGTAATAGGAAAACTACGCAAGCGCCTGTATTTCACACATATTATTATGTAGGTGTGAACAAATATTGAACATATAACATGTATGTAGGTTAATATATTAAAATCATATAATTATATTATGTAACAAAATTTACATATTTTTATCTAGTGACTCGGCCCCGGCTTCGCGAGGATGCAATTTTTTTTTACAAATTATATAAACAAACCTACCTTGTTTATCGCTTTTTGTGAAAACCGTTTTTCGAATGTGCATTAGCGTTTTGATCCAGCCAACCCTTTTTTTTTTTTTTTCAAAAAATATAATTTTTTTTGGGGTGGGCCACATAGGGGTATGAAAAAAACCTATTCTCAGACCTACCAAATATACACAAAAATTTCATACACAAAAATTGGTCAAGACGTTTCGGAGGAGTTTGTTTATGCAAACACTGTGACATGATAATTTTGTATATATTTATTTATTTATTTTATTTTGAATATAAACCTTACAACAAAACAAAATATATAATATATATAGAATATATAAAGAATATATATTTATATTACCTAAATTATAAATATATTATTTTTACATTCATTATCGATATATTTTTTATTAATTTTTTTGTAAAATTTCATACAGAAAATAAAAGAAAAATTTGTTTGAAATTCCGTGTAAGAGGTTACTTAAGGATTTAATTTTGTATCTATTGAAGTATTATAAATCGTGTATCAAAATCTGTCTTTTTAAAGATAATTTATCTTCGATATTCACATAAGTAATATTTTTTTTTTACATATACAAATATTAGATTTTTTTTTAGAAAAACAAGATCTTGTATGACGAATTTTTCAGTGAATGACCTCCTTAAAAATTGTAATTTCTTTTGTAACATAGAAATATATTATACTAGTTCTTGCACGCGACTTCGCCCGCGTAAATTTATAAAATATAGCCTACTAGCTGGTGCCCGCGACTTCGTCCGCGTTGAAAAAGCAATATATCGCCCGACATCGTTATTGCTATTATAATTAGCCAGGAGTTAGTTTCCTTAATTTTAAATAATCCCTCGAGAGCAGTATTTTTTTCTGGATGAAAGATACCCTATGTCCTTTCTGGTGTCCCAGACAACGTGTATGCAAAATTTCATGGTGATCGGTTCAGTAGTTTTTGCGTGAAAGAGTTACAAACATCCATACATTATACTATTTCGTTGCCATACATACATCCATACAAACGTTCGCATTTAAAAATTATTAGTACGGATATTTGTATGTTACTCGCTGATAATATAGCTTCCCATCAGTGAAAGCATTTTTCAAATCGGTCCAGTAGTTTCGGAGCCTATTCATTGCAAACAAACAAACAATCAAATCTTTCCTCTTTATAATGTTAGTATAGATTGTCAAGTGCAAATTGCAATTTTTTTTTAATGAAGTTTAAATGTAAATCTTCTTATTTATTAGGTAATATTTATTAGATTTTCTTTACATTGTTTTTTTATTATTTAGTACATTTGTAAATAATAATAACTGCCCGTTAGTTAGTTTTAATTAACATAACATTTGTTTTTCCTCAACTTCATAGTAGTAAAATAGGTTATTTACGTTTCTCATTATCTAGCTACTTACTAGTAGTTGGGTAGGTACTTATCCTATGCATAGGTATTATTTATTAGCTAATAAGAATTCAAATAAATAGGTACAGAACTCATATATTTTATGTTATGTTTATAAACTACACGTATATTTATGTTAATGTAATGATATCAAATTAATGATATTTGTGTATATGTGTATTGTTTTGCCAAAAAAAAATTTTTTTGGGTATAAAAAATAGTTTACGACTTCAGAGCTACCGAATATACACAAAAAATTTCGAAGGAGCCGTTTCGGAGGAGTTTGGTTACAAACACTGTGACACGAGATTTTTTTATATATAACTACATATTGAAATTTGTATATTAAGAGATATTAAGTTTATTTTTTATTTATTTTTAATTTATTTAAAACGTTAAAAATCAATTATGAAGCTAATTTTTAGTTTTACTATTAATAATAAATTTGTTTAACAAGAAAACACTTGAGTATTTTTCTATTTAAAGTTAAAATGCTTGCAACTTTTCTATTCAATTTTTTTTTGTTCAGTTTTGCAACTGTACAGTGTACATACTTAATTTTAAATACCACCAAGTTACACAAGAGAAACCTATTTATGGAAGAAATTTCTTTTAATCTATGGTGGGGTATGACCAATTTGTGTGTTGTGTGTGTGTGTGTTTTCTTCCTCAATATCTAACTCGTATCTACTCGACCGAAACATACTACCTGTTGGCCATTTGCCCTGACCGACACATATCACTGGTTATTCACACATGCGTCAAATATATACCCGTTTGGATGAGTTGTTGCTCTGTCTCAAAGGTACCGGGTTCGAATCCCGGCAGGGTCAGGGCTAAGAAAGAATTTTTGAAAATTTCAACTTCACGGGAAGCCGGAGGCGGGATGCTAATATTGGAATAGAGAATAAGTAATTATATTAATAAGATAATTTTCATGCGCAATCAAACTGTAGGTAAACTAGTTCCCAATGATTAGCATGACACGAGCAATATTGATTTTATGTATTGTATTGTATGACGACACGTTTGGTCTAGTGGCTAGTAACCCTAGCTGTTAACCAAACGGTCGCGGGTTCGGATCCCGCTAGGGGCAAATGTTTATTTTACCTTTGTACCTGAGTCATGGATGTTTTGTATGTATAATATGTATGTATTTACAAAAAAAAAGTAATATATGTAGTATATCAATCAACTGTCTGGTATCCATAATACAAGCATTAGTTGCTTACTGTGGTACTAGATGGTGCTGTGTGGAATGTGTGAAGATATTTATTATTTTATCACTAGCTACACGCTCCCGGCTTCGCCCGGTTTCAAATTAAAAATTATCTTATTTTTTACGTTGGACCAAATCACACTAGTTCATAGTTACGAAGTTTTATCAAAACCGGTTCAGTAATTTAGGAGTTCATTGGCCTCAAATATGTGACACGAAATTTTAATAGAAGATAGGATAATTAGTATTTTATAAAGTTACGAGGACGAAGCCGCGTGCAACAGCTATATTTACAATATACAATTAAAAAATGTGACATTTATTTGTAACGACAATACCTAAATTTTAAATGCAGTATTTAAAATTAATATTCTTTTATGAGGTATTTATATTTATCTTATCTTTGCCATTTTTAAATGCCTGAAATAAATGAATTTATATTCATTTTTTCATGTTTATGCAATTTATACAAGAAATAACACATCTAATAGTTTTTAATATTTATTTTCATTTAAAATTTGTAATTATAAAAATAATATTTTAGTATAACTTAAAAAAATGTTATTAATTTATTTATTTTATTTGTTAACTAGCTACTTATTGCATAGAATTTAGTACTTGTAACTTTATAAAATACTTTATAAAAATAAAAATTGGGGGTCGACCACCCTTAACATTTAGGGGTATGAAAAATAGACGTTAGCCGATTCCCAGACCTATCCGATAAGCACACAAAATTTAATCAAAATCGGTCCAGCCGCTTCGGAGGAGTTTGGCAACAAACACTGAGGCACGAGAATTTTATATATTAGATTATACTTATAGATTCTCGATAAATTAGATTTAGATTATTATTATTATTAGATTATACTTATACTTATAGTAACTTTATAAAATATATTTTACTATGTTACTCGCTGATATGTTGGAAAACAGTAAAAGAATCGGTTCAGTGAAGTTTACAAATCGGTTCAGTCCGTGGGTTCCTGAGCATATTCAATGCAAACAAATAAACAATCAAATATTTCCTCTTTATAGATTTAATATATTGTAATGTCGTGGTGTTACTGAAGGTCGTTAACCGAATATACTTAGTTGTTTTCATTCTTCAATCCATAACAATAAGCATTTTGATTGTCTTTTTGTATGACAAAGTCTCAATTTATATTCTCCGAGAGCGGCGCTGCTGGAGGCGTCTCCTTCGATATGAATTTGCATAATCTTGCGTCATAAGACGTTTTCAAGTTCATTGGACTCTCGCCTGTGCTGGAATATTAGCATAACTGCTTATTTCTGTCACTGGGAGTGGTATGGGTTCGGTATAGTTCTCTTTGTACTGGTAATGTTTTAAGAAATTTTGTCTATTTAAAATTTACAATTAGGTCGTTAAATTGTGAGTAGTATTTTATATATTACTCCAAGTTATACAATTTATAACTTATATATGAGTTATTATTTATTATATGGAAGTTAGATTCTACTTATACTATTAGCACAGCATACTTATTTCGTAAAAGCTAGCTTAGACGATGAACGCTTAACGCGTGAAACTGTCTACGTTAAAAAATGCGAAAAAAGAAGTATAATATGAAGTCGCTTTCCTCGTCTGTCTGTCTGCACGATCGCTAACTCCTCCTAAACCACGAAAGGGATTTCTTCCCACGCACTTATCCCCTTTTCTGTATCCCAGACAACGTATATGCAAAACTTCATTATGATCGGTTGAATAATGTTGAATAAAAGTAGTCAAACATACAGACCGTCAACACTACCGTATTTACATATATATTTAAGTAAATATAATAGTAAGAAATAAGCATTTTAATATTGAATTTTATTGATATGATAAAATATTGAAACCAGTATTTTATCATAAAGGTCGTATAGGATTAAAAATAAGTTAAGGCCACGATTAAGGCTTAAGGTAAAGGCTGGCGAGGTTAAACGAATAGTACCTGCATAGCTTTCGCAAAATACCTACAAGCAAAGATAATTGATTGGTCTCGCTGCGTTGGACTAGATAGAGCGCTATACAAAAGCAATAGCTCCGAAAATGTGGCAACTTTTTATTGTTTTATTATATTTTTACACAGTTTCACTACGCAAACTGGTATTTTATTATGTCTAAAATTTAATAAAACATTCAGCACGTACACATCACAGACAGTTTGCAGTGTGACTGGCTCGGGTACGCCGAATTTGGCGTACTATTTTATGCCGCATTTTACAAGTACGATGGCGGTATCTAGTCGAGCGCAGCGAGACCAATCATTTATCTATGCCTACAAGCATTTTTCTACAAACCATTGCATACAACTCATCTGCGTAAAAAATCGTTCAAATGAACCTCTGCGTTTCTTTTCTTTTTTCTTTTCTTTTATCTTTTCTTTTCTCTCTCTATTTCTCACCCATAGGAACACAACAGCACTGGCGCTGTTTTAAAAAAAAAAGCTAGCGGAAATTCATGCAGTAAAATTAAAATCAACTATTATTAATATTAAAAGTTAAAAATCAATAATTAAAGTCACACCTTAAATCAATTAAAGTAAATTAAGATTTTATTTTTATCAATTATTATATTTTAAAAATATTTTTCACGGTAATGATTATTTCTTTATTAGTTTTACTCGATTAGTGGAGAAAAACTAATAAAAAAGTTTACCGTGAAAAATGTGTTATACTTACTATTACATATCTTAATAATATTAAAAATGCGAAAGTTTGTATGTTTGGAAATTTGGATTTTTATATTTTTTTTTTCTCGATATCTCATAAACGGCTGAACTGATTTGGATGTAATTTGGCACACACATAGTTAATTACCTGGATTAACATATCGTCGGCTTAACTCGTTAAACTGCTAAGTCACATTTTGTATATTTTTTAGGAAGGAGAAAAAATGACATGATAAAATGTTGTGCGTCGCATCAGGCATGTCAAATGACAGACATAATCAGTACAAAACTTAGAATTTAGCAGTTTTGTGAACATTTGCTATAAGTCAGAAAGCAGTTTTTCATTTCTGAAATTTTTCACATTTTTAGTTTGATAATATAATCGTCGTTACCTATTCCTTCACCAAACGGTAGATAATCGTCTAAACTTGTCGAAAAGTATAAAAACTGAAATTGTCCAAAAATGAACTTAGCAGGTTAACGAATTAGGCCAAGTTATATTATACTTTTTAGCCTGAAAAAATGTAAGTTTCCGAGCGATCGTCTAAAAATAAAGAGTGCCATCGTCACCGTGGTGGCGCCACCGGTACTAATATTATAAAGAGGATAGATTTGATTGTTTGTTTGTTTGCATTGAATAAGCTCCGAAACTAGTGGACCGATTTGAAAAATTCTTTCACTGTTGGGAAGCTATATTATCAGCGAGTAACATAGGCTATATATTATAAAGTTACGCGGACGAAGTCGCGTTACTCATATTATATGTTTTATTTTTCATGCCTGACGTAGTTTTGTCGGCTACATTCTGCCCTCCACAGGGCTCTATCTTTAGTTCTTGTTTTATCTGAGAATACAATGTTGATTTTTTCAAATTAAATTATCATATATCCATGCAAGGTCCATGCCATAGACTAAAAATTGGTCTCGCTTCACTCGACAAGACAAAGCAGTCGTAATTGTCAAACGCGAAAAAAATGATACGCCAAATTTGGCGGACCAGAGCTAGCCACCACCCAGTCACACTGCAAGCTGTCTGTCATGTGTACATGCCGAATGTTTTATTAAATTTTGGGCATAATTCAAACTAAAATGCCGGGGTGCGTAGTGAAACTGTGTAAAAATAATACCACAAAAAATAAGAAGAACACTGGGATCACATACCATCAGTAACTATCGTATAATTTCGAAATTTCAACATAAAATAATATGAACCCAAAACGCCATTCAGTGTTGCCGCGTATACAAGAATCAATTTCCCCATGGTTGAGATTTTTATAATGTGAATTTATTGTTTTTATTTTATTTTATTATATAACATATTTCATTTATCTAACCTAGTTATTGGGAATTATTTAGAATCGTATGGGAAGATTTTAGGGTATTTAAAGGTTAAATTAGTTAGATATAGATGTTAATTTTATAAAAATATAGTTTTTATGGAAAGGAAATGAGTCTACAATTAATTTAATAATATTTTAGAACATAACCTAAAATTGTTTACAATACAATACAAATAAATATGTAGGTACATACCAGGTTTGTTGCAACTATCAGCATCAGCATCACTTAAAAACATTATTACAACACACATATTCAGTACAACACATAAATTTTCACTGTTTAAAACTGTTTTCATTTATTTAATTTTTTTGTATCTACTTTTTACATACGTGTTTACTTCAAGTTTAATCTTCAACCACAGAGCCAATGAGCCACAGAGTCATAAACATTACGGAACCTAACCTATTTGTTTTCATCCAGTACAAATGTCTTGTACCTACAACATGTATGTAAATATTGATGTACTATACAAACAATTTGAGGTCATGTTTTAAAATCTATATAAAATTAATTGTCAATGAATTCCTCACCATAAAAACAATATTTTTATAAAACTAACATCTATTGTTAAATAATCTCACTTCCAAACACTTTATAAGCCTTCTATATTACTGGTATGTACATATTTCTTTGTATTGTAAACAATTTTAGGTTATGTTCTAAAATCTTATTAAATAGGCCAGTGAATATAGACATTTAACTTTGCACTATCCTACCGATTCAATTTTTTTTTCTATATGGTTTAGGATCACTTACTGAATATAAAATCACAAAATGCTGACAGATTCCGGTGACAGCACAGGCGCCATCCTGAAAAAACGTTTCTGGCCGATATCTCGGAAACTATGCACTTTAGGGCAAAAGTGATAGAGACCATTATTGTAGAGAATACTATTAAAAATGGATTGATGCATTTTATTGATTAATCCAATATTATAAGAGATATCGGCTGAGGTAGAAAAATGTGTTAATTAAATGAGCCATAAAACGTAAGCGGTGAGTTTTACAAAAAAATGCGTAACAAATAAAAGATGCGAAATAGTATTCTTTACAATAATGGTCTCTATCACTTTTGCCCTAAAGTGCATAGTTTCCGAGATATCGGCCAGAAACGTTTTTTCAAGATGGCGCCTGTGCTGTCACCGGAATCTGTCAGAATTTTGTGATTTTACACTCAGTACGTGATCCTAAACCTTATAGAAAAAAAAATTGGATCGGTAGGATAGTGCAAAGTTGACCAAAAAAAACGACTATATTCACTGTACTATAAATTAATTGTAGACTGATTTCCTTTCCATAAAAACTATATTTTTATGAAATTAACATCCATTTCTAACTAATTTAACCTTCAAATACCCTAAAATCTTCCCACACGATTCTAAAGCCAACCCTTATTAACCCTTATTTTTTAATAATAACTTGTAAATATTATTATAATATTATAATATAATACATATTTTCCATTTTTCTATATATAAATATATTTATACATTCCGTTTTAATTTATTGTTCATTTTTAAGTATTTTCTGAGCTATATTTATAACTTAATTAACTAATAGACCACAGCATAAAATATTTTTCCCATTAACTCGGGTAACAGTTAGCAGCTGGTAACACAATTCTTCACGCACACTAGTTCACAATGTCAACTGACAAATTTTGCTTATACACACTAGAATAAAAAACGGCCGCATTTACGGAGCTGTCGTTGTTGTATAGTCCTCTATCTAGTCTAGCGTAGCGAGCGAGACCAATACAAAATCATTGGTCCATGCATTAAATTGATACTTTTGACATTTTAATCAATTTTAATGTCAAAAATTTGAAATGTCAACGGTTCTACAACAAGCGCAAACCAACTTGATTTTATTATTGTGTTACTTTATGATTAATTTATATGTATTAGAGATGATATTATGTAATTACAGAAACATTATTTGACTTAGGTGAGTCATAGAATTAAGATAAAGAATTTATGTACTTAGATTTAGTGATGCGAAACAGATTTGTAGCAAGTGAAAGTGAGATTAAGTAATTCGTCTTCAGTTCGTCTTACACTTAGTATCATCATCTTAGTGTTGCCATCTCGATAATAGATAAATTAAACGTATCTACTAGCTGTTGCACGCGACTTCGTCCGCGTAACTTTATAAAATATTTAATATACCCTTCACATTTATAATATTAGTATGTACCTATGTACAGTCGGGGTCAAAAAAGGATTCGTCATCTTAAAGTAGATTTTTGCTTGCACCAGGGCAATTATCAGAGTGCGAGTTTTACTCGAACAAACGCATCGAACGCGTAAACGTGAATTCGTATCGTATAGGAATGAAGCAGCGCCACACGTTAGCCACTAGATGGCGCTGCTGCATCCCCAGAATCTCTGATGTTACCGTTTGAAAAACTCAAAGGAAAATTGCGGATTTGTTTTGCTACTTTTGATTTTAATTTAAATTTTGCATTTTATTTTTATTTTATAAAAGGCTATTTTAAATTGCTATTTTTACAAATGACACTGGCAAAATAATCGGAGAAGATCTGATGGAGCCAAGACATTAAAAAAGAACTTCTATCTATGACTTGATAAAGAAATTCATTTGAGAACCGTCGAAGGTTTTCGTACCCCGACTGTACCTACCTATATTTGCAATCGTAAAATCATACTCTAATCAAATAATAGGTACTTAATAATAATACCGTTTTTGTTACAGTGAAGGAAAATGGATTGGCGGTTGATATTTTGTGTAGTGTGTTCGTTCGTCGCTGCGGTGGTCGCGGATGGCGAATATTTGCTGCCCGGTGACGTCATACCTCGCCATTATGACGTCAGATACACATTCGACATTGATCCCAAGAGCAACTTCAGCTTCTATGGAATCGTTGATATTTTGGTAAGGAATCCTGGACATAAGTAATCCCTCTTTTTCGAACCAAGCGCTTTAAAACCTCCTTTATAATGCGCACTGCATAGATGAATGATTGGTCTCGATGCGCTCGACTAGATACCGCCGTTGTACTTGTAAAATGCGGCAAAAAATACTACGCCGAATTCGGCGTACCCGAGCCAATCACACTGCATACTGTCTGTGATGTGTACGTGCCGAAAGTTTTATTAAATTTTGGGCATAATAAAATGCCAGTTTGCGTAGTGAAACTGTGTAAAAATATAATAAAACTGTGTAAAAAGTGATAAAAAGCGACGATTTTTTACACACACTACAATAAAAAGTTGCCGCATTTTCGGAGCTATTGCTTTTGTATAGCGCTCTATCTAGTCGAGCGCAGCGAGACCAATTAATTATCTTTGAACACAACAATGAAATTCAATAGCAATTCAGTCTTAAGAGAAATGGAGGAATTTGAAAGCTTCTAAAATGAATTTTACGCATTTTAAAGCATTCATAATATTCATATAAGTATACGAGAACAATAAATGACGAACAATACCTATATCATCTTGAACAATATAAAAATTTGTTATTGTAACGGCGGCAGAGCAGAACCCTGCGCGTTGTTTAAATGCTAATTTTCACGAAAAATATTTATCTTACCATATCTTACTCATAAACTTGTTAAAGTGATTCAAAAAATATTTACATACAATAAAAGAAAAATTCTAATTGTGTTATTGTTTTTACTAGTGTAATATAAGTATAGGTGTAATCTTACTAGCTAACACGTTCCCGGCTTCGTCCGGGTTCAAAATAAAGTTGGACCAAATTTGCATAATTATCGTTACGAAGTTCTATCATTATTTTAGAAATTCATCGGCGACAAACAACGTGACACGTAATTTTTATACATATATAGAGATATATAAAATTAATGTAAGATGAAACAATATTTTATTATATAATATAATATTCTAGTGTCAGAGTGTTTGTAATCAAACTCGTGTGTTTTAACTATTTTTTATACCTGTGTGATAATTTTTTCAATTTTTATTTTGCAAAACAATGTTTGCCGGATCAGCTAGTATAATATATAAGTAAAAAACATGTTTATGTATTGATAATTTATACAATTATTCAAAAATGTTCCCACTTGTATATGTAAGTAGCATAAGTATATGGCTGTGCTTGTATATTAATGCGACGATATATACCTAAGTAATTACCTCAAATACCTCAAATTGGCTACACTTACTTACACTACACACTTACTTTAGTATACTTACGTATACTATAGTTTAGCCAGTAACATTTTTAAAGTTATTGTTGTAATTTAGAATCACTTAAAATCTACCAAAGTCGAATACAAAATGCTTACGGACGTTTACATAAGGAAAAGCTAAATCATTGCCAGACCTTCGCCTCGAACGACGCCTTTCATAGCATACTAAGTAGTGTCGCCTGGCGCTTACAGCGCCTTTTTTCTCGTCATTATCCTAATGTATTATCCTAATTAGTAATAATATAAATGCACAAGTGTATTTGTTTGTTTGTCTTATATTTAAATACAAGTTACACGACGAGATTTGAGGGTATCCATGCTGCGAATCCGCGCTGTTCCTAATATTTTCTCTGTTAACCCTTGTCAACTTCTTTGATTAAAAAAAATGGTGTTTTAGGCCTCTTTTATATTTTTATTCATTACCTACTAGCCATAGAGATAGGGATCATAATGCTACTAGCTGTGAAAATGAAACAAAGGGAAATGGGATTTTTAATACGTTTTTCCGGTTAATTCTTGATTTTCGGAGGATATTCATTGAAGTTGCTAAAAAAAGTTGTGGGGTGGGTCACCCTTATCACTTAGTGGTATAAAAAACAGTTTACGACCTATTCTAGACCTTGGTCGGAGGAGTTTGGTTACAAACACTGTGACACGAGAATTTTATATACATATATAGATAGAGATATACACAAGGCCAAGAAAAGCTAACTAAAAATGTAGCGATCATTACTTAAACCAATGTTAATAACAGGAAATCTTCAACGTGCCATTATTTTTATCACGTGTCTGATAAAACATGATGATACATAAGTCTAATAATGATTCGCTCGGTTTTATTGATTTTTCCTTTATAACATTTCATTTTTTTTTTAATTTCTGTTTTGTTTTTCGTAGCCATAACAACAGAAAGCGAGTATTAGATATTTATATACTTAGTTACCCACTCATGATAATTGATTCGATGAAAGTAAATATTCTTTGAAACAGGTATTCATAAAATAGGAATGTCACTGGTAGTTTTTTTTCTTAGTCTTATGCTAGTATTAGCAAGAGATTTTCCAATTTTATATTACTTAATAATTTAAAAAAAACAGCAATAATTAAAACTTGTTTGGATTACGGGTATGCGTCTTGTATTTTTAAAAATTTGACCTTGGTAGGTACTTAATTTATATTTTTTTACTGAAACCAATATACGAATAACAAATAAATTACATACTTAAAAAAACTTAATTTTTCCTCGTAACCAAACCATTTTGTAGAGTTAAGTAAGTCAAGTAAATATTAAGTAGGTACAATACACAAAATTAAGAGGAATTTATAACTCGTTAAGTTCTAGAAATCAATTAGTTTACATCTTATTTAGGTGGTTCAGAACCACTAAGTAGAATTTTTTTATTAGGTGTAAGCAATCTATTTAAACTGTTATCTTGTAATAATATCTGTAAGTTTCCCTAGAACAAAATAAAATAAATAAATAAAATAGGCGCCCTTTACTAACGTAAGTATATAAATTTCTATTACAGTTGTCAGCGAAAAAACCGACTTCCAAAATAGTTCTTCACGCTCAAGACTTCGAAGTTGTGAAGGAGCTTATCAAGATCGAAGGACCATCGGCCGTTAAAGTACACAGTACAAAGCTTAACGACACGTTCAACTTTTTAACGCTGACTTTGGATAATGATCTGATGCAAAATGTGAATTATACGTTAACGATTCCGTTCTATGGAAACCTTCAGCAAGGGTTGGACGGCGTCTATGTGAGCAGCTATATCAGCAAACACACGTCGGCCAAGGAGTGAGTAAATTTTTTGTTTATTTAAATTTAATATTGAACTAAGGGAATGCCGTGTCATGATATAAGTTAAAAGATAGTCTAAAGTACATGCCATGTCACTAAGATATGACATAACATGACATAGTTTAAAGTATTAGCAGACAAAAAAAGTGCTTTATCAGTTTCGATTACAAATTCCATTCATTTCAAAATTCGCTAAGGCTTAGTTTTGAAATAGGTATTGATTACTGATTGACATAATTTGTCATCGCTAATAAAGATAGCAATAGAAATTGTCACTTTGAATTTTCAAAGGAAAACAGACCTTATCATTCTACAACATACAAAGAATGCTCGATCTTAGGGTGATAAAGCACTTTATTTGTCGAGTTTACATGCCATATCATGATACGAGTTAAATAAAAGACATACCATGACATGACATGGCGTAGTTTAAAGGACACGCCATGTCAACATGAGTTATTAAGACACATGCCACGCTATTACCTACACGGGTTAAGGGGCATGATTTGTATCTCAACCATTATATATTAATGTCATGACATTGGTCAAGGGACATACCGTAACACGATATCACATGGTTTAAAGGATAATTATGTCACTTCAACACGAGTTAAGAGACAAACATACCTGTGGTGTAAGACATGCCATATTATGCCATTACATGCCATACAGGACTTCGATTGACTATTTAGTAACTGGACTATATTAAGGGTTATGACACGGGTTAAGGAAAATGTCATGTCATGATCACTACTTCATCATCACTACATAGTATAAAACAAAGTCGCTTTTTCTGTCCCTATGTCCCTTTGTATGCTTAGATCTTTAAAACTACGCAACGGATTTTAATGCGGTTTTCACTAATGGGTAGAGTGGTTCTCGAGGAAGGTTTAAGTACATAATTTACTAAGTTACGCGGGCGAAGTCGCGGGCAGCAGCTTTAATTTTATTAACACGTAACGTAATTTTATAAACTATAACTAACATGTAGTGCCATCTGTTAACAGACTTTTTCCATTATTCGAAGTGAGATTAGATGAATTAGAGTACTACATTGCTTCAAACAGAATTCCCTAGATGGCGTTGTAAATTTTGCATACACGTTGTCTGGGACTCCAAAAAGGACATAGGGTACCTTTCATCCAGAACGCGGATGAAGTCGCGGGCACCAGCTAGTAAGAGATATAGCATGGTATGCCATGACGCAAGTTTAAAGGACATGCCATGTAATGGGTCTTTTCAATTGACAATTACGCATATATCAGGGTTGGTAGCAAGATTGCATTCTACATCTGTCTATCAGAGATGTGAATTATAATAATAATAAGTACTTACTTATCATTGAAAATTGGCCATTTTGGCTACTCGGACACAACAGTACTGCCTCTCATGAAGAATACTATACTTATGACTACTCTTGCTTCTGGAAAAACCTACCTACCTACTATAAAACTACTACCTACTATAAAAATATTTACCTTCAGTAACTGCCGTTGTTTTATAAACTTTTTGCGAAAATATATATTATTGAAATATTATTATATGTGAAATTGTGCCGTGGCTGTATTAAATCGCTTGATTTGCGTTAAGTTAATTTGACGTATGCGCAACGAACCATTGAGGTCTTTCGCGTGGTCAACCGTGTAATCCTCATTATAAAAATTATAATTGCGAAAGCAACTGTTCGAAAAACAACTGCACATTATGGTCTTTTCATAGCTCAATTTTCAAACGGTGTTACCAAATTTTATTTATATATACCTACTATGAAACTCAAGGTAATTAGTAGTTATTGTTCTTTCTAATCTTGGTGTTTAGTTCCTGTTCTAACTCTCTTACGTATATGTAATTTATCTATCTGTGGACACGCTTGTGGAGTATACCTACTTATTGTGTTTTTTTTTGTCTTTTTTCTATATTTTTGTTTTTATTGTTGTTTGTGTACCAAAAAAGAATAAAATAATATAATTACCGATGTAGGTAATAACAGCACGACATGTTCTCAGATACCTGGTGACAACTCAGTTTGAGGCTATATCGGCTCGAAAAGGCTTCCCGTGTTTCGACGAGCCCATGTACAAGGCCACATTCAGGCTCAACATCGGACACCATAAGAATTTCACGGCCGTCTCAAATATGCCACTGTACAATACCACAAGCAACAAGTAAGTCATGAAATGTTTTAAAAAAAGGTAAGACTCAATATAACTTAATTACAAAGATAATTCATTGGTCTCGCTGCGCTCGATTAGATAGAGCGCTATACAAAAGCAATAGCTCCGAAAATGTGGCAACTTTTTATTGTAGTGTGTGTAAAAAATCGTCACTTTTTATCACTTTTTACACAGATTTATTATATTTTTACACAGTTTTATTATATTTTTACACAGTTTCACTATGTACGCAAACTGATATTTTATTATGCCTTAAATTTAATAAAACATTCGGCACGTACACATCACAGACAGTTTGCAGTGTGACTGGCTCGGGTACGCCGAATTCGGCGTACCATTTTACAGGTACAACGGCGGTATCTAGTCGAGCGCAGCGAGACCAATCATTTATCTATGCTTTTTACTTATATTGATACGATTTGACGTTTTTCCAGTGTCCTCGAGTTGTATTGGCCCTGGAGCATGGTTGGTAACAAATTCAAGTGAGTATAACTAAGTTGTATTATTACTAACTTAAAAATTTAAAAATATCTTTTATTTACTCTATCATTATCAGAGTCATGGATGTTTTGTATTTATAATATAAATATGTATTTACAAAAAAAAGTATTGTATGTAATATATCAACTGTTTGGTATCCATAATACAAGCATTAAGGTGTAAACACACGCCAATCCTAAAAATTTGCATTTTTAAAAAAATATGTTAGAAGAAACTATCAATGCAATTGGTTTGAAAAAAATATATGTTATACTTAAACATGTGAAGAACAAATTGTGTTGTTTAGAATTTCCATCGAAGTAGTAGAAACCCCACAATAAAAGTTAGAACATAAGAAGAATTTGACTTATATTGAAATTTGTTGCGAAAACGGTTTATTGCGCGCAAATGATTCCTACACCGAATAATAAGTCAATATCATTTAAAAAAATGTATTGATTTTTTTATTTTTTTTAATGTAGTTTTAATGAAAAGTACAAAAAACCACATTTATCAGGCCTGTTGAATTGTTTCCGCCGCCTCGGAACTCTAAATATATGGAGCTACAGTGTCTCAGTGACTGCGTTGAGGTGTGGATTACGTTTGTGTTTTTGGTGCGGAATTAGTATGATATATATAAACATTCTAAAGGTCATATCGGTGAAGGTCAAATCGTCAATGTCATTCGCCTTTGTGAATCCCTTAAGTTGCTTACTTTGGAACTAGATGGTGCTGTGTGGAATGTGTGAATATATTTTAAAAAAATATGTAATATCTTTTCAGGAAAGACCTAAGCGAGTTCGTATGGGATCAATTCGAGAACTCGGTGCCGATGTCAACATATCTGATAGCCTTTGTCGTTTCGAAGTTTTCACATGTCGAGAGTCCACCGGGTCTCTCCACTACCAAGTTTAAGATTTGGGCCAGGAGTGACGCTATCGATCAGGTGCGAGTCTAATTTTTTTTTTAATTACTAAACTAAAGTTAAATACTAACTGGCTTGTATTGTGAGAGTATGGCAGTCTGTTTAGACAACGACGAGAGATCTAATAAACTAGTTGAAGTTAAGTTAAGTTAAGTTAAGTTAGGTTAAGTTAGTTGAAGTTGAAGTTACTGGAGTCTGGACCCACTTCTTTAGACATTTTTTAAACGTCAGTCTAAAAACTAAAGAAATATGAATATAACTAAGAAATGGCCAGTAACCCCTAGCTGTTAACCTAAAGGTCGCGGGTTCGAATCCCGCTAGGGGCAAATGTTTAAATGTGTTAACATTTAGGTATCTTTGTACCTGAATCATGGATGTTTGTATCTATAATATATGTATTTAAAAAAAAAAAAGTAATCTATGTAGTATATCAATCAACTGTTTGGTATCCATAATAGAAGCATTACTTAGTTGCTTAGTGCGGAACTATGTAGATGGTGCTGTGTGGAATGTATGGAGATATTAAATCTAAATCTATATAAACTATAGCTCAATAAGAGGCGGCGTTAGTTTGCATTAAAATGGAAAATATAACGATATTTCAGACATCGTATGCGGCGAGGATCGGACCAAAAGTTTTGTCCCATTTCGAGGGATTCTTCAACGTGTCGTTTCCGCTCCCGAAGCAAGACATGTTTGCGATCCCGGACTTCGCCGCGGGCGCCATGGAAAATTGGGGCCTCATCACTTATAGGGAGACCGCCTTGCTTTACGACAAGGAACAATCCAGTTTCCTCAACAAGGAGAGAGTTGCCGAGGTGAGTATTTTTGCTCTAAACGTCCAGGTCAAGAGAATTTCAAGAAGATAATATGAAGAGAATCAAGGTGATTAGGAGAATGTTTTACAAGATAGATAAAAGATACCGACGACGTACTTGTAAAATGCGGCATAAAATAGTACGCCGAATTCGACGTACCCGAGCCAGTCATACTGCAAACTGTCGGTGATGTGTACGTGCCGAATGTTTTATTAAATTTTAGGCATAATAAAATACCAGTTTGCGTAGTGAAACTGTGTAAAAATATAATAAAACTGGATAAAAAGTGACGATTTTTTATACACACTACAATAAAAAGTTGCCACAATTTCTGAGCTATTTCTTTTGTATAGCGCTCTATCTAGTCGAGCGCAGTGAGACCAGTCAATTATCTTTGGTTTTACAAATTCAGTGAATGCTTATCTATTTCCAGGTGATAGCCCACGAGCTGGCCCACCAGTGGTTCGGCAACCTGGTCACCATGAAGTGGTGGTCGGATCTGTGGCTGAACGAGGGCTTCGCAACGTACGTGGCGTCTGTGGGCGTGCACGCAGTCGAGCCCGAGTGGCGCGCCGACATCAACTACGCCGTCGAGAACATTATGTCCGTACTGACTCTAGATTCGCTACAGAGTTCGCATCCCGTAAGTGGAAAATCCTCTCTGTCGTACTCATGAGTAGGGGCTATAGTGTGTATGAACAGGCGGGAAATCCCACCCGCAAAAGCTGAAGGAGTGATGGATAAAAGAAAGATACATTATGAAGAACGAAAGTGCGAGAGGAATGCTTTATAGAACTAGAATGAATGAGAATATGTAAAAATAGGCTTCAGCGCATGATGCTGGAGGGATTCCAGTATATAAAAAAAAGTGTGTATGAGAGAGCCAGACTTTGAAAGAGCCCATTATGCTACTTTCTCCCAAACTTACTAAAATGCAACCATAATTAATTTATATTTTTATTAGTAAGTGTCCGTTCCCGATCTTTTTTTTTTCACTATGAAAATGACACTTTATATAAATATGAATGAATAATTCCAGGTATCGGTCCCCATCGACGACCCGAAACGTATCTCGGAGATTTTCGACGAGATCTCATATCGCAAGGGCGCCGCTCTCATAAGAATGATGACCATGTTCCTAGGAGAAGATGTCTTCAGAAAAGCACTTAACAGGTAGGTGTTAAATAATTGTTTTCCTACTAATTTTGATTGCACTTTATTATTTTATTATACCTTTATAAATTTTGACTATCGACAACAGCGTCCATTTAGTAAAAACCTTGATTTCATCATTTGTCCTTGATGTTATGTAATGTCTGACGGCACGTTTGGTCTAGTGGCTAGTAACCCTAGCTGTCTACCAAGCGGTCGCGGGTTCGAATCCCGCTAGGGGCAATAGTTTATGTGTTAACATTTACCTTTGTACCTGAGTCATGGATGTTTTATATTTATAATCAATGATTTTGTATTGGTCTCGCTCGCTACGCTCGACTAGATAGAGGACTATAGAACAACGACAGCTCCGTAAATGCGGCCGTTTTTTATTCTAGTGTGTCTAAGCAACATTTGTCAGTTGACATTGTGAACTAGTGTGCGTGAAGAATTGTGTTACCAGCTGCTAACTGTTACCCGAGTTAATGGGAAAAATATTTTATGCTGTGGTCTATTAGTTAATTAAGTTATAAATATAGCTCAGAAAATACTTAAAAATGAACAATAAATTAAAACGGAATGTATAAATATATTTATATATAGAAAAATGGAAAATATGTATTATATCAATGATTAGGCCTTATTTTTAATAGTTTTTTTTTATTTACATGTAATATTTACAAGTTATTATTAAAAATAAGGGTTAATAAGGGTTGGCTTTAGAATCGTGTGGGAAGACTTTAGGGTATTTGACGGTTAAATTAGTTAGAAATGGATGTTAATTTCATAAAAATAGAGTTTTTATGGAAAGGAAATCAGTCTACAATTAATTTATAGTACAGTGAATATAGTCGTTTTTTTGGTCAACTTTGCATTATCCTACCGATCCAATTTTTTTTTTCTCTAAGGTTTAGGATCACTTACTGAGTGTAAAATCACAAAATGCTGACAGATTCCGGTGACAGCATAGGCGCCATCTTGAAAAAACGTTTCTGGCCGATATCTCGGAAACTATGCACTTTAGGGCAAAAGTGATAGAGACCATTATTGTAGAGAATACTATTTCGCATTTTTTATTTGTTACGCATTTTTTTGTAAAACTCATCGCTTACGTTTTATGGCTCATTTAATTAACACATTTTTCTATCTCGGTCGAGAACTCTTATAATATTGGATTAATCAATAAAATGCATCAATCCATTTTTAAAGATCAATCTATTCCCCACAACTTTTATTTGAAACTTTTTTTTTTAATGTCCATAGTTTTCAAGCTATCGGACGTTGAATGTAGAAATGCCGACGAGAAGAGGAACCATCGGATACAATTGGATTTCCGCCGCCTCCAAAACGCTCGAAACTTTGATATAATTTTTAATTTCCTTTTGTATTATTGTTTTCCTGACAATAAATTTTGAAAATATTTGTACAAATAGTCCCCTTTCCGTTTTTTCCATTTTATTATGACATCTGAACGTAACATAATCAATAATAATTACTCACCACACCAGTTTTAAATGAAAGCACTAAATATTTTTTAATTGTACCAAATATAATAAAATAAAATTTAAAAAAAAATCGTTACTATCTCAGGTAAGGAGATGAACTTTTCATTGTTAAGTACATCAACATTCGGGATATTTTTTCAAATGTATTTGTTGAATTTTTACCATTGTACTCTATGCATATCTTGAAAATTCAAACCTTGCACCTGGTAGTCCAACATTTAACGTCCTATAGCTCGAAAACTATGGACATTAAAAAAAAAGTTTTAAATAAAAGTTGTGGGGAATAGATTTATCTTTAAAAATGGATTGATGCATTTTATTGATTAATTCAATATTATAAGAGTTATCGGCCGAGATAGAAAAATGTGTTAATTAAATGAGCCATAAAACGTAAGCGGTGAGTTTTACAAAAAAATGCGTAACAAATAAAAGATGCAAAATAGTATTCTCTACAATAATGGTCTCTATCACTTTTGCCCTAAAGTGCATAGTTTCCGAGATATCGGCCAGAAACGTTTTTTCAAGATGGCGCCTGTGCTGTCACCGGAATCTGTCAGCATTTTGTGATTTTATATTCAGTAAGTGATCCTAAACCATATAGAAAAAAAATTGAATCGGTAGGATAGTGCAAAGTTAAATGTCTATATTCACTGGCCTATTTAATAAGATTTTAGAACATAACCTAAAATTGTTTACAATACAAAGAAATATGTACATACCAGTAATATAGAAGGCTTATAAAGTGTTTGGAAGTGAGATTATTTAACAATAGATGTTAGTTTTATAAAAATATTGTTTTTATGGTGAGGAAATTCATTGACAATTAATTTTATATAGATTTTAAAACATGACCTCAAATTGTTTGTATAGTACATCAATATTTACATACATGTTGTAGGTACAAGACATTTGTACTGGATGAAAACAAATAGGTTAGGTTCCGTAATGTTTATGACTCTGTGGCTCATTGGCTCTGTGGTTGAAGATTAAACTTGAAGTAAACACGTATGTAAAAAGTAGATACAACAAAATTAAATAAATGAAAACAGTTTTAAACAGTGAAAATTTATGTGTTGTACTGAATATGTGTGTTGTAATAATGTTTTTAAGTGATGCTGATGCTGATAGTTGCAACAAACCTGGTATGTACCTACATATTTATTTGTATTGTAAACAATTTTAGGTTATATTCTAAAATATTATTAAATTAATTGTAGACTCATTTCCTTTCCATAAAAACTATATTTTTATAAAATTAACATCCATATCTAACTAATTTAACCTTTAAATACCCTAAAATCTTTCCACACGATTCTAAATAATTCCCAATAACTAGGTTAGATAAATGAAATATGTTATATAATAAAATAAAATAAAAACAATAAATTCACATTATAAAATTCTCAACCATGGGGAAATTGATTCTTGTATACGCGGCAACACTGAATGGCGTTTTGGGTTCATATTATTTTATGTTGAAATTTCGAAATTATACGATAGTTACTGATGGTATGTGATCCCAGTGTTCTTCTTATTTTTTGTGGTATTATTTTTACACAGTTTCACTACGCACCCCGGCATTTTAGTTTGAATTATGCCCAAAATTTAATAAAACATTCGGCATGTACACATGACAGACAGCTTGCAGTGTGACTGGGTGGTGGCTAGCTCTGGTCCGCCAAATTTGGCGTATCATTTTTTTCGCGTTTGACAATTACGACTGCTTTGTCTTGTCGAGTGAAGCGAGACCAATTTTTAGTCTATGTTTATAATGTATGTATATTTACAAAAAAAGTATTGTATGTAGTATATCAACTGTCTGGTATCCATAATACAAGCATTAAGTTGCTTACTTTGGAACTAGATGGTGCTGTGTGGAATGTGTGAATATATATAAAAAAAAATTGTTGGCAATAAATATCAATTATTGGCAAACTCATTGAGGTTGACTGTGGTTACACTTTGGTTTATAAATTAGATATTAATACTTAATTAAGTGTTAGGTTTTGATTGAGAAACTATTGAACTGATTTTGTTTAATGAAATAGCTGGAATTCCGGACGTTTTTACTTTCAGATATCTGGTAAAATATTCGTACCAGAACGCTGAACAGGACGACCTGTGGTCGGAGCTGACTGAAGAGAATCGCCTGCGAGGTGGTCTCACGCGAAACGTCACCGTTAAGCAAGTGATGGACACATGGACCAAACAGACCGGCTATCCTTTAGTCACGGCCATCAGAAATTACGATGACAACACGCTGGTACTCACACAGGTAAAAGTGTTCTAATCCGTTGAACAATACCGATCTCTTTTCAGGTTTAGGAAAAAGAAGCCGTCAAGTAAGCAAGCAAGCAAGCTTGCTTAATTTACTTACGCTGATGACTCTGACACATAAAGATAATAAGGTCTGATTGAGGTCTGGTATCCTGAATTAAATTCGTGTCGAATCCAGCTCGGACGAGCAGCGTTCTGGAAGCTCCGAGACATCTTCGTGTCCATATAGTCTCAAAAAATGACTCGTGAAGCTAAAACGTGGTCTCTAAAAGTGGGTCATCTAAGAAAGCTCGTTGTCGCTCAATGGTATACATATATAGAGAGGGCTATTCTAGGGATTATCCTGCGACATCGAGTTCGAGGAATGAAAAGATCCCTGAACAAATAAAAAGTCACATAAAACACGAAGGATTAATAAGTAAGCTGAAGTTTATGCAAATTATGGAGAAGCGAATATGTTCCGAGGCTAAAATAATTTATAACTAGCTGCTGCCCGCGACTTCGCCCGCGTCACTTTGTAAATTATTTTACACTCTATCCATTAGCGAAAATCGCAATAAAATCCGTTGCGTAGTTTTAAAGATCTAAGCATACATAGGGACAGACAGACAGACAGACAGCGGGAAGCGACTTTGTTTTATACTATGTAGTGATAGTGATACGAGTACTATTTTCATGGTTTATAAAAGCCAGAACTTATACTACTGCATTTACTATTCGCACGCAATTAAAATATAAAAAAGTATGTGAGTATAAAGAATGTTTTATAAATTACTAGCTGGTGCCCCAACTTCGTCCGCGTTCTGGATGAAAGGTACCTACCCTATGTCCTTTCTGGTGTCCCAGACAACGTGTATGCAAAATTTCATGGTGATCGGTTCATTAGTTTTTGCGTGAAAGAGTTACAAACATCCATACATACATCCATCCATACATCCATACAAACTTTCGCATTTATAATATTAGTACGGATTTTTAGAAACGATTCCTGTCGCTGGCCGCCAAGTCAACAGCGCCAGGCTCCTGGTGGGTGCCGCTGAATGTGAGGTGTCAGGGCGAGCGGGAGACGAGTAGGGAGGTCGAGTGGCTTGCGGAGCACGAGGGCACCAGCTCACAGCACGTGTACTCCCACGGGGCCAACGCTGGCCAGTGGGTGTTGTTCAACGCGGACATGATAGCTCCGTACCGGGTCAACTACGACCCGCGCAACTGGCAACTGATCACCGCCACGCTCACGGAGGGCCCCTACACCTCCATCCCGACACTCGGCCGCGTGCAGCTCATAAGTGATGCCTTCGCGCTAGCCGCTACAGACAATCTCGACTACACGACAGCCATCAAGTACGTAACAGAGCGGGCGTACCGCAGGGCACCATACTAGGTCCCCTTCATTTCCTAAATATGTGAATATCTTAAATTTTATAAATTATAAATTATTTTCTTAAATGTCTGATGTATGTCCACCCAATTGCTAATAGAATCTAATGACGGCATCTAATGATCCTAATTCTAGGCAGAAAGCCATCCAAAAGGTACCTACCTATATTGTTACCATATGTTATAGGTATACCAAGCGACACTTGTGGAATTAGTTTTTTTTAAATTTACAAAATAAAACAAAAAATATCTAACTTATATTATCAACAGAAAATGAATTTAAATGTTTTAACATTATTTCTGCTAACGTTTTTTTATGCCCTATCGCACCAGACTGGCGAGTTACCTGCAACGCGAGACGGAGTACCTGCCTCTCTCCATCGGGCTCACGGCGCTCGCCAAGATAGAGAATGTCCTCAAACGCACTCCGGACTACGGCGCGTTCCAGAAGTACGTGCGGAAGCTGATCACAGACACCTACGAGAGGGTTGGCGGAATGGCCACCAAGCGGATACTGAATGGAGATGATCTCAACAGCGTCAAGATGCAGGTGATGGGTCAACTCGTATTAATTTTGTCAAAAAGCAAATTTATTTACATTAAGATCGGCAGACAGGCTGATGAATTGAAGTAGCAAAACATCAAAACATGCCATAGATATTAGTAATAATAAGCACTTGCATCAAGTATCAGACCTATAATAGATTCACTTGATGGAAAAAGATAGATACATTGACGAGCCCATTGGAAGACCTAATTAGGTGTTTGCGTTAACGCTCTGAGCCTTACGAAATGAATCTCCTGGGTGAATCTGGAAAATTCTTAATCCTACTGTAAGTTAGGTTAGGTTGGCAGCGAATTCGCAAACAAATGTGGAGTTGCTTGTGTTATAGGCGACGGTAGCCACCTACCACCAAGTGGACCGTCAGCCTGTCTACCTGCCTAAACATATATAATAAAAAGCATTCCACTGTCGCGCTTTTAACAAACGTTGGTTGTGAATGTGCCAGGTGGTGACGTCATCGTGGGCGTGCCGCATGAACGTGCCCGGGTGCGAGGAGAACGCCATAGAGCTGTTCCAGCAGTGGATGGACACCCCCAAGCCGGACGAGCACAATCCCATCCCGCTGGACCTGCGCAAGACGGTGTACTGCGTGGCGGCGTCGCGCGGCGGCGTCCGTCACTGGCGTTTCCTGGTGACGCGTCGCCAGCGCGTCAACGTCGCGGCCGCCAGGGACGCGCTTCTGCAATCCTTAGCGTGCACGCGCGACGTCTGGATACTCACGCAGTCAGTACCTACCTACCTACTAAGTATTATTATTATTTTATTCATAGATAAATGATAGGTCTCGCTGCGCTCGTCTAGATACCGTCGTCGTACTTGTAAAATGCGGCATAAAATAGTACGCCGAATTCGGCGTACCCGAGCCAGTCACACTGCAAACTGTCTGTGATGTGTACTTACGTGCCGAATGTTTTACTAAATTTTAGGCATAATAAAATACCAGTTTGCGTAGTGAAACTGTGTAAAAATATAATAAAACTGTGTAAAAAGTGACGATTTTTTGCACACAATACAATAAAAAGTTGCCACATTTTCGGAGTTTATAGCGCTCTATCTAGTCGAGCGCAGCGAGACCAATCAATTATCATTGATTTTATTATTATTATTTATTTAGATTACATACAGCCATAAATTTAAAAATATACTTAAGATAGATTAATATACAAATAGGCCTAAAGAATCATAAAAAAAATATATTTACATTAATATTGAATTCAAAAAAGAAAAAGAAGAGAATATTCTATAAGTGATAAAAATTATTTTTTAAAACTACTTATTTCGCCAATTTATTTTTGTGAGAATTCAAATTGTTGGAAAATATGTAAATATCATTCAGAACCTTATTATAGTGATACTTGGATTGGAACGATGAATGAAGGAATTTTTAGAATGATTAGTTCTACAATAGGGAATGTGGGTTTTAAAAAAATATATTTATTTACTTACTTATTTATTTATTTATATATTTGTTAGGGTACACCAACAGAAAACACAATTTTTTTAAATTCAGTAGAATCAAGTTAGAAATTTTACTTATTACATGATAGCTGTCGGCGGACCGCAGTCTACCACAAGCCAGAAAATATCACTCATTACAATAGGTGATAATATTCAAATGAATTTGCATCTTGCATTTATATTTATTTATATATAAATCTATATTTTTCGTCTAATTTATCTTTTGCCTTTGAAAAAACTGCCACTCAGTGCAAACGTGACTGCTTCCTGTTTCTCTTGAAGTCTATAATGGTGACGAGGGGAACTCAAAATGCATGTATTTTGAAATATTATATAGCATGTAGTGTCCGACCGAAGGTCAGTTTCTGGCCGAAGAAGCCGAAGCCGATTAATCAGCTATCGCCACAAACCTTCGACCCAAGCCGAAGCCGAAAGATTAAAAGCTCTAAAAAAATTGTTCAAGATTCAAGTAACTAATTTAAATCATCTCTAGAAATGAAAAAAAAAAATACCTTGCAATTTATTTGTAAAAACAATTATTCGGCGAAACCGAAGCTGGTTATTTTGGCCGAAGGTGGCCGAAGCCGAAGCCGGAACCGAAGCCGAAGCCGAAGTCGACGCCGAAGCTTCAGACGGACACTAATTGCATGTCACGAAAGTAATCGAAGCTTGAATCCTGTCCTTTTTAAATAGAATCAGTAGGTTCGTATTGTACCATAGAATGTTACACATTATTATCCCACAGAATGTCCATTACACAATAAACACAACATTTAAATCAAAGATAATTGATTGGTCTCGCTGCGCTCGACTAGATAGAGCGCTATACAAAAGCGATAGCTCCGTGAATGCGGCAACTTTTATTGTAGTGTGTGTAAAATATCGTCACGTTTTATCACTTTTTACACAGTTTTATTATATTTTTACACAGTTTCACTGCGCAAACTGGTATTTTATTATGCCTAAAATTTAATAAAACATTCGGCACATACACATCACAGATAGTTTGCAGTGTGACTGGCTCGGGTACGCCGAATTCGGCGTAGTATTTTTGCCGCATTTTACAAGTACAACGGCGGTATCTAGTCGAGCGCAGCGAGACCAATCATTCATCTATGATTTAAATGTATATTTTCCTTTTTTTGTATGTTAAGGTAGTCTAGCACACAGGCTGACGGTTCACGTGATAGTAGGTAGGTACACACGTGGCTACCGTCGCCTGTAACAGAAACAACGCGTATAAGTATATTATAATGATATTCTATAAAAAGTCTTCACAGTACAATAGGGAAAAAGATATAAGGAAGGGATGTGGCTCTGGCCTCCCTTACTCACTTACCGAAGCACAAAAGCACACGTGCTGTTATAGGTATTATGGTGGTCTTCCCAAGCGACTGCGAAACGCAGCGTGCCTTCAGACTAAATTCTGTGATCAATATTAATAAAATTTAGCTTAAATTATATATAAAATTCTCGTGTCACAGTGTTTGTAACCAAACTATTTTTATGATTTTTTTTGTATATATTCGATAGGTCTGAGTTTTATACTCAGAATAATAATTTTTATACCAACAGCTAAATTTTTATTTTTATTTTTTTGGCAAAAGAATGCTTGCCGTATTATAAAGCAAAGTTCTCCGTCGCGTCTGTCTGTCTGTCTGTCCTTATGTATGCTTAGATCTTTAAAACACGGTTACGCGAGCGAAGTCGCGCGCAGCAGCTAGTTTATTATACATTTATATTGTTATAATGGAAAAATTTAGAGTTAAATAAAAGCCACTTGTAAGATTAGTTTTTTAGATTTAAGATAGTTTTTCAATAATAATTGTTTGACTTTAGATATTTGGAGTGGGCGATCACCGAAGGGTCGGAGGTGCGAAGGCAGGACGCGGCGTCCGTCATAATAGGAGTGACGAGGTCCACCGTCGGCTACTACGTCGCCAAGGACTTCATTTACTCCCGGATCGAGGACATTCATAAAGCGTAAGTCGAAAAAAAAACAAAATCAAAATACTTATTGTTCTTTCTTATTATTATATTTAAAAGAAAATCTATACTAATATTATAAAGCTCAAGAGTTTGTTTGTTTGAACGCGCTAATCTCAGGAACTACTGGTTCGAATTGAAAAATTCTTTTTGTGCTGGATAGATCATTTATCGAGGAAGGCTTTAGGCTATATAATAACATCACGTTGCGACTAATAGGAGCGAAGAAACAGTCGAAAATGTGGAAAAAAACGGGGAAAATTATTCATCTTTCAGGTTCCGTAGTCAACGTCGTCGTCTCGGTGGCATCATAAAGACGCTGCTCAATCAGTTCACGAAGCAGAGGGAACTCGATGAGGTAATATTATATTTATTTATCAAATAAATTGAATGAAATTTTGAATAAACTCAAAAACTAGGTACGTACTGGGTACTAGACCGATTTTGAAAATTCTTTCGCCTATACAAAGCTACATTATCAGCGAGTATAGGCTATATTTTATAAAGTTACGCGGGCTAAGTTGCGTGCAACAGCTTGTTAAGTATTTTTTACACAATATATACCTAAATATAATTGAAATTATAAGTTAATAAAAACAAATTCAGAAATATTTTTTGAATTTTGAATATTTTTTTCTAATTAATTTTGAAATTCACGTTATTATATTTGTAAGCTGAGAATTCGAGGCGTCAAGTTATTGGTGTACAGCGCCATCTGTTGGCACTGCTAACGAACTAAATTCCTATACTTTTTTTTTTCAGTTCTTGAAATGGCGCGACGAGAACGCAAAATATCTGGACGAAAATAAGTTGGCCGTCGAGCAGGCCATCGAAAAGGCCAAAGTGAACATCGACTGGATGAACAGGAACAGGAAACTGGTTGTGGAGAAGCTTCGCGAATTCTCCAATATGTAAGGAACATTCAAGTTACACTTGACGAGGTTTCGACTTGAGGAAAATTGATTGATTATATATAAAAAAAAACTTTTTTTTATGAACCTGCCGCTCGAAAATGGACGTTCCTCAAATTGAAAACTCAAAAATTGGAGTAATTTTGCAAATAAAATGTTAAAAATTGGGACCAAATTAGAATAATGCTTTTTGATTTAGCACATAATATGTATTTTTGTACTTGCGGTAGTTCACTTGTTCTGTAAAACGTATTTAATAATTAATTAAGCAAAACCACTAGAAACCAAGCTAATAAAACTCGCATAATGTTGCAAGCAGTAATAAATATAGACTATATATAAGGTAATTTAAAAATGTTTTTTTTGGTCTGTAACCTAACTAACAAAAGAGAGAGAATTTTTATTTATTTACTTATATTATATTATAAAAGTAATATGTATATCCCGCACACTAGTTACTAGGTATGAAATATGTAGTTTTTGAAATTAAAGTAACTTTTTTAAAAGCGAATGAATTATATTATACATTTTTTTTACATATAGCCCTCCAAGACACCACAAAGCAGTGTTGCCGCAGAATGGGCAAATGAGCTTCATGTACTCTATATTCGCTATACATAATATTTCCAGTATACGACTGAGGCCTTACACGTATTTATCCGAAATTAAATAACGAATTTGTCATGAAAATTTAATTAAATTTAGAAAAAAATTAGTTAAGGTTAGGGCCTCTTTCACCAACTACAAGTAAAGTGTTGATTAGTTACTTTTCAAGTAATGCTAATTGGCGAGTTACCCTTGAGTAATGCTACTCGAAGATGGCGAAACTCGTACGCTTTTTTACCGGTGACTTTCCTACTTGACACTTTACTCAGAGATGGTGAGAGGCCCTTATTTTTATAAATTAAATCTGAGATGTAGAACCTTGTACCAACAATGGTGTAAGAAAAAGTCTTGGCACAGAGCAATTAAATTGTTTTTATTTTATTTTTTTATTAGATTTAAATGTATTCTTGATAAAACGCGTTTGGTCTTTGCACAATTAAGAAATATTTATATTATTGTGATAATGATAGTCCAAATCTCCGCACAAATAGTTTTCTTTTTAAAAATAATTTTAGTATATTTATTTTTAATAATTTTGACATGTTTACTGAAATAACAATTATAATTATATCCGTCCATTTTGCATTAAGTTTATACTTGAATAAATAATGTGAAAACGTTTAAATAATATTTTATTTGTTTTTTTTTTCAACTTCATCCTATCTTTTCCTTAACATGTGAATATTAAAAATCCCATAACTTTGAATAGGCATTTAAAATACTTCGTATATTTTCAGAGATTACCAAAAAATTCAAGAAATTGTTAATTTAAGAGGCAAAAATGTGACCAGCAAGAGATCTCTAAATGTATATTTTGTACATTTAATTTATTTTGTTTTGAGTACACATTTTTTATTATAGGCAACACCGGATTATTAAAACTAATAAAATATACATGAAATTGACTTTTATTCCGCCCACAATGCGGCGGCAATTTATTTATTCTGTGGAGTTGACGACGATTGAGTTTTACAATAAAATAAAATGCAATTTATTTGTTTATATATATAAGTTTATTGAAATTAAATCAACTATCCTAAAATTTCTAACATAATACTTTACAAAAATGCGTACCAACTTTAAAGCCTGTCGCACACGTAGATAGCTATAATATATATTATAGCAAGCTACTACACACACAGAGAGACGATGCTATGCTATAATATATATTTTGCCTTCATTTCATATTTATGCAATAACATAAATTAAGGTATACGTCGGTGACGTCATAGTAATATAATATATTATAGCTGCGTGTGCGGTCACTTAAATATTTGTATAGTAAATATATCGTAATATGCTTTTGCTATAATTTATATTATAGCTACGTGTGTGACGGGCTTAAGTTTTTTTTTGGTCACAAGTCAATGGCAGTATTGGTAACTATTTTCTAATACAGTCGGGGTAAGAAAAGGTTCGTCTCCTTTCAGTCGAGTGCATTATTGTCAGTCATGCTAAAATTTCATTTGGAACGCTGTCTGCTTATTGCTTTATTTTTAAAAAGGCGCTAAGTCTTCGATTTTGATAAAGGAATGATATTGAAAACTGACGATAGTTTTCGTACCCTGACTTTACATTTCATATATATTTCACATAAAGACCAGCGACCATCGAGTGGCTTGCCTTCTGACTCTTGTTTATTCCTAACAATCCTGCTATAGCTTGACTATAGCTATAGCTTGGCTATAGCAGGATTAATAGCTTAATTTTTGTTCCCAGAGCGGTATAATACAACTATAGCTGTATTACCGGGAAAACTTGTTATTTAAAAAGAAATACTTTTTTTTATTAATAAAAGATTATGTTATATGAAAAAATATCTCATTTACTTATTACAAATAGAGTATTCAGATCAATAATAATTACTTAAGTAAATATATTCTTAAATTTACAAATACATACATAATAATATATATTTATGTATAAATAAAGAAACTCATCTTAACTCCAGTCATATCATAATATTTTATTATTATAATAAATTTCGATGAAAATTCAACATTGAAAATTTACCTAAACACTCATTTTTTTTTCATTATTTCACTAATAAATACAAATTTAGCACCATTAAATTCAAACATGTACAACAAGGCTATCTAAAATTATAAATATATGTAATATAATTATGTATTATATTATACATCAATTTACTACAAATATAGATTTCGCACGCCATACAAAACACTAACGAACTTTATGACATATGTCATTTAAAACAATTTTTGTCATCTAAAACCATCTTCGTCATCTAAAGCCATCTTTGTCATCTAAAACCATATTTGTCATTTAAAACCAACCAAACATCTGTCGTTTAGAGAAAATGTGACTTTACGTCACCACATTTGGGGTTCAAAATGAATAGTAGAAGTTGGTCGTTACTACCTTTTACAATTGACTCCGCCATGATTCCGTTTTAGGCGTACTTGACATGTGCCGCTTTGGCATTTGTGACGCAAAATCCATAGTTGTAGTAGATTTATGATATATGGTTTATTATGGCATGTCAAAGTTATGTGGAAAAAGAAGTTATTGGCAACATTTTTTTGGACATTTTGTATATTTTTAATGATGGCCTAAAGGTTGCCGCGGCTCAATTGTCGGATTGAACGGAGCGCATCGCATCGCTTCTCGGTGTGAACCGACCCTTAAGCAGTTATTACACTTTTCAATTTGCTGGAAACCAATTTGAGAACTCAGTGTTCACTTCACACCACACTAAATTGATTTCTAAGTCGAAGGCATAGAGTTGAAAATAGATAAATAGAATCTAAATTGGATCACATCTGTTCTCTAAGTACGATTACACTTACCGATTTCCTAAATCGGCTTTAGTGTAACACAGTGTAATAACCGCTTTAGTGACAAGACAACATCACACATCACTGTCACTGGAGTAGGCCCGAGCGTCGCTTGCGAAGCGTGCCGAGCACCGCGAGCATTTCCTGCACGGCGGGGGGCTGGGGGGCTGGATGGGGGGCGGCGCGGGCGACTGGGGGCGACCGCGCGCGCAGTTGGAACTTGCCCCCCTTCAGCTCGTCCACGAGGGCGTCTATGCCGTTGCTGCCCACTCCTGTTGAGCAGAACAGAAAACAAACAAACGTCACTTACACAAACACACGGCGATAATTAAATTGAAAAATAGGCCAGAACTCAATATAATTTTTTTAATTATGATTCATAATTAGGTACATATGTGTTTGTTCTGTTTAAGTTGCTGCCCACTCCTAGGCACTTTAATGAACACAAAGTGATAGAAACAATTGAATTCTATTGAAAAATAGGCCAGCGCTCGAGATAAATTGGAATGTCTATTTAAATGATTCATTACTATGTATGTTGGTTCTGGAGATGTTTCATGATTAACGTAAATAAATAATAATATAATAAAAGTTCAACCTTTTTTTATGATTTTTCAAGTTGGTAAGGACCAATTGGGTAAAGGCCTGCCCCAGTTCCTGTAATTTTTTTCTTTGCTTTGCTTTGTTTCGCTTCGCACATATTTATAGTTAGTAAATGTATTGCTTAGAAAACGCATTGCACCAATGAACGTAGATACTCACCGCCGTTCTGCTTGCACCGCCGCAAGGTGCCCTGTTTGCTGGACAGCATGCTGGCCATGTCTTCGCCGGACGTCGCCGAGCCGAGTGAAAGGGGAGCAGGCGGAGGGGGAGGAGGAGGCGGTGGTGGGGGAGGGGGAGGCAGGCACGGGGCGGGGGGAGGAGGGGGTGCAGGCACGGTTGGCGCTGGCGGAGGCGGTGGCGGTGGCAGTTCAGATGACTCGTCTGGAATTAAAATTATTACGAGATTTTAAATCTCACGAATATTTAAAAATAATTGCAGTTGTAAAGAAGTTCTTATTTTTGGATTGTTAACAATTGTTTCTTCCACAACCAATCTCACCCTTTTTCTACAACCAATCTCACCTTTTTCCACAACTCTTTCTTCAACTTCTTCCACGACTTCATCTACTGCTGACTCTTTCTTGACCTCATTTTCCACCTTCACCCCGCTTCCCCCGTTCTCGAAGTAACTGATCCTCGACATGAGATTGCTCCTTTTCTGCGCCGGTCTTGATCTGGTCTCCTCTAATCTCTTCTCCAACTCCGCCACTTTCTTCTCCGCTTTCTCAGCCCTCTCTATTGCCTTCTGGGCGTCTTCTTCGGCCAACTTTATCTTCTCCTCCCACAGTATCACATCTGTGTCTTCGTTCTTCTCGGCTAGTCTTAACTGTAATTTCAAAAATATAATATTCAAAGCAAAATAAAACCTTTTGCAGCTTGTAAGGACCTTGTTCATTATCAAAACGATAAAACAGTTTCGATAGAATTGACTGACTTTCTTTAACACAACAGTATTGATGGAATTCACTGACTTTTTCAACAAAACGATAAAATAGTATCGATAGAATTAACTGACTTTCATTAACGCAACGATAGAACAGTATTGATGGAATTGACTGACTTTCTTTAACATAACGATAGATAGAACATTATTGATGGAATTGACTGACTTTTTTTAACATAACTATAGAAGACTATTGATGGAATTGACTGACTTTCTTTAATATGCAACGGTTGCCGCCTACCATCAACAGGACCATCGCCCTGCCTGTCAAACTTTATATAAAAAAAAGTGAGCCAATTTCCTTTTCCAATTCCTTATCCTTAAATCTACTGTCGCTGACAGCGCATCTGCCGACCTAAACCAAAAAAAAAGTAAGAAACGTAGTCCCAACCTGCAACTCTTCAATGTGGTCCGCGTGCCTCTGGTTCTGGAGTTCCAGGGCTTCCTTGAGGCTGTCCACCTCCTGCAGGAGTCTCTCCAGGCGTTCGTCTGCGGCCAACTCTCCGGCCAGCAAAGCGCTCTGGTGGGTCAGGACTCGAACCCGCTTCGACGCCGCCCGAGCCTCGCTTCGGTACGTCTCGGCCATCGCTCGGTCCTTGTCCGCGTTGTCCTTCAACGCCTTCACTTCGCCAACTAGCAGCATCGACACCCGCTCGTGCCTCTCTCTCTCTCTTCTCAGCTCGAACAACTCCTTCTCTTGGGCGGAGCATTTCTCTCTCTCACTCTCCAACTCCTGCAGATACGACAAAAAAATATTTAGTAGTGGCAGGGAGGCACGTTGCGTTTTGCAGTCATTTGGGCAGGCCGTCTGGCGGCAGTAACCAGAAGACCACTGTCTTGCAGAAGACCACTGTCTTACAAAAGACCAGTCTTGCAAAAGACCACTGTCTTGCAGAAGACCACTGTCTTACAAAAGACCAGTCTTGCAAAAGACCACTGTCTTGCAGAAGACCACTGTCTTACAAAAGACCAGTCTTGCAAAAGACCACTGTCTTGCAGAAGACCACTGTCTTGCAGAAGACCACTGTCTTGCAGAAGACCACTGTCTTGCAGAAGACCACTGTCTTGCAGAAGACCACTGTCTTGCAGAAGACCACTGTCTTACAAAAGACCAGTCTTGCAAAAGACCACTGTCTTGCAGAAGACCACTGTCTTACAAAAGACCAGTCTTGCAAAAGACCACTGTCTTGCAGAAGACCACTGTCTTGCAGAAGACCAGTCTTGCAAAAGACCTCTGTCTTACAGAAGAACACTGTCTTACAAAAGACCAGTCTTGCAAAAGACCACTGTCTTGCAGAAGACCACCGTCTTACGGAAGACCACCGTCTTCCAGAAGACCACTGTAAAATAACAGCATATGTGCTTTTTTGTTTCGGTGAGTGAGCAAGGGATGCCAGAAGCTAGTAAACTCAAAAACTAGTGGACCGATTTTAAAAATTCTTACACCTATACAGAGCTACATTATCAGCGAGCAACATGTTTTATACTTTAAAAACGCAGACGAAGTCGCGTGCAACCAAATAACTATCAAACATCACCTGTGCGACTGCAACGTTGAGCTCGTGAGCCTCGAACTCCTGCAGCCTGGCCGTGCTCAGTTCCGTCTGGAGTTCGGCCACTTGTTTGCTCAGATCGCTCACTGTCTGCTTCAGGAATTCCACCTCTTCATTGCTGCTGCTGTCCGATGCTGAAACGGGATGAAGGGATACACTTCAATCGCCAAGTCACCGGTGAAAATTTCATCAATTTTGGGCAGTTAATTTTAACGAGACCATGCACTGGTTGGATCTAATGACTGTCACTGGTAGCACCGAAGGACTTTATTTGCATTAGTTGATAGTTGAAAGGCTCGAAGGACCATGAAACAGTACTTTAAGCAGCCAACGGGTATCATCAGGCTTGAAAGACCATGACCATGCATCAGTCTAAGTAATTTTGAAAAATACCTGCATCAGTTGTATCGCTGAGGTCGATATCGACCGGTTTTGTTGGTAGAGCTTGGAGCAAGGCAGTACTCCGTCTCTTGAGCTGTTTATTCTGCTTGTACCATTCTCCAGCTTGCTGCATAACCCTGAAATTGTAACACCATAATGTCAACGAAATTCATATCAATCATAGGGGATAGATGGCTCGGCGAGCGCGGTTTATGAGGAAGGCCTATGTCCAGCAGTGGACTGTGCTATTTCATCACTACATATCTTCATGTATTTCAATATTGTGCCCCCCCCCCCCCCCCTCTCCTCTACAACGTTAATAATAATAACAATAATCATCGTCCTGTAATCGTGTCGGAGAACGGTCCTACAGAGAAGAGCCTCAACCAACACCTCAAGAGGCTCTCACTAGATGGCCCAGGTCAAGATACAGAAGGCGGTACTTCTTGACACGGCACGCCACCGTTGGCTTAATTGGGACTTGCCTTGCTGCCTGCGAACCGCTAGTTTTAAGTTTATTATACTTATTGTATTTTTATTGTTTATATTGTAAAAAATTTAAATCTAAGAAAGAAAATAAATACTTGAATAATAATAATAATTCAATAACACTTTATAATGTCTATAATATACATCTATTACACTGATTTAATGTTGAATTATTCTATACTGCTGGTGTCCTATTTCTTAAATAAAAAAAAACCTAAATAAATATACCTTTCAACATATTTAAATACTAGCTGACGCCCGCGACTTCGTCCATTTGAAAAAAGGAGTCTATCCTGTATCTACATACATACATACTTCTTTTTTGCTCTTTGTCCTTTCTTGTATCCCTGACAACGTGTATGCAAAATTTCATCATGATCGGTTCAGTAGTTTTGGCGTGAAAGCGAGACAGAGAGACAGAGTTACTTTCGCATTTATAATATTAAATAATATAAGTAAGGAAGTAAGGATTTCACAGGGCCCAGAATATAAACTATCATGCTCAACTCTGACACAGACTTGTAGCAGTTTTATTGCTGTAGTGTAGAGCGTTTTAATTGATTCAAATTTCTCAACAATAAACCCAATTCTCACTTGTAATATAATAATAATACAATTAATATTTAATGACTGGAGAGCCAACTGTTTGAAAACTTAAATAGAATCACTTTTTATGTAAACATCGTCAGACAGGCTGACAGGTCTGCTAAGAAAGATTTTGAAAAAATTCAACTCTATGGGAAGTCTCTAAGGAACTTACATTTTAGAGAAAATTGGTCCGGATACATAATCCAAAAATGTCACCACACACACCATTTCGATTTATTTTATTTTTATTAGAACGTGCACTTTTTAAAGATTACCGCCAAATCTTATCAAAACACGCGCGGCCATTTTGAATTTGCATTTTCTCTTTTTTTTTACAACGCAACGAAAGCAACAAAGCACACAGTCTAACACTAACCGATATCGTCAAAGTTTAGATGTTAAGTGAAAATAAAATTGAGTATTAGATTGGAATCACATTATATATTTTTTGCATAATAAATTAATGGCCGGTGGTGTGACCACTTGCGCTTTTAAACTTTCTAGCAGTTAATATTGATTATAATTATATGCAAACATCCTATAATGGTTTTAAAACTGTTTTTTTTTTCTGTCGTGTGAAATACTTATATTGGTATAATATTAAGTTGCAACATTAACCTTATATAATCTGTTACAATACCTAGTTTCTCTTTGAGGGAAAAGAGATTTTTTATAACAAAAAATATATATCTAATATATAAAAGTCTCGTGTCGCAGTGTCGTGTCCTCCGAAACGGCTGGACCGATTTTGATGAAATTTTGTGTGCTTATTGGGTAGGTCTGAGAATCGGCCAACATCTATTTTTCATAGGGTAGTATTTAAACGCATATCAAAAAAAGTACTTTTTGTATGCTAAAAAAATCCGAATTCATATCAAAAATACTGATTGCACAGCAAAATACTCAACTCAAAATATTACTAAATGCACTACAATTTATATTCGTAACATACCGCTATTTATCTTAAAGTAAAGCTTTTTTATTAATGCACAGCTAATAATGACTAACGCACATTATACCTATTTACTCTTTGTTTTTAAATTGTAGCTTCTATTTTTATATAACATACAACAGTTTACCTAAATAAAACAGCATTTTATTTTACATATCATCTTATTATTTATTAAGTACAACCACAGCTACAACATAATGAGATCAGCAATAAAATATAAAATCAGATACAAATAGTTGCCTACTTCAAAATATTACTTGTTATACTCTAAACTTCTCCCAAAAAATCGCGGTCAGCCAACTCGACGGTCCATAATCTAAATTTTAGCCTTCTTTTCGATTATTATAATTTTTATGATGAAAATATTTTCATAGGTGAAATAAAATTATCACAAAATAATAGCTATGTAGGTATAGTTTTCAGTTAATTAGTTCTGCTTTTAGAAATTATGCAATGAAAAAAAAATTGTAGCTATAATAATTATTAAATTTGCTCAGCATGTGTTCTTAAAAATTAAGACAAATATGATGAGCAAGTTTTGAGGTGCTTATTAGGATATATGCTACTCGGATAGTTATTTTGCTATGAGAATGAGTATTATGTATGGACGCTCGGGTTAATTTGCTGTGCAATCAGTATTTATGTTAAGATTGTAGTATTTTTGTACCTAAAGGAATTTATTTGTCTCGCATTAGAGGAAAAAAAGCAATGTAGTGTTGATGTATATTTACGAATTATCTGCAGTACTAGTTTTGTTAAACATTTAGTTTATTTGTGATGAAATAAGTTATTTGATGTAAAAAGTATATAAATGATGAAAATAAATTGATAGGCGATTATTTTATTTGATGTGCAATTAATAATATCTCTTTTTCATACCCCTAAATGTTAAGGGTGGTCCACCCCAAATTTTTATTTTTATTTTTTGGCAAAACAATGTTTGCTGGGTCAGCTAGTAATCTATAACATCCTACTTCGTACCTATGCAGATCTAATAGAAATAGTGAATTGGAATAATGTATCAATTGCAATTTTACAATTACATATCTATTATACAATACTGCTAGAATTCACATGGATATTTTCTGCAAATCTTTATAATACCTAATAATATTTATTTCAGATAATTAAGTATCTATAGTTAATACTAACTTAAAAACTGTCTTAATACAATAGTAAATTTTTATAATTAATAATAATAAAACAGCAATAATAAAAAGATGCAAAAATAGACTTAATTGATAAGAAATTGTTAATTGATAGAAACTATAAAAAATTGTTGTTGGTTTGTGTACGCTTCAAAAACTCATGGATAGACCGATTTTAATTCGGTTTTCACCTAAGGTGCACCCAAGGTGAATCCGGGTTCGGGTGTCGCTATTTATATATAAAAAACCTTCCTCCTTTAATGATCTAAGCGTACATACAGAAGGACAGACGACGAAAGGCTTATATACTAATATTATTAATTTTATTTAAAAAATATCTGTAATCAACTTACTTATGCATAACTCCAGCGTCGACTTCATGTTGGTTCCTCAGTTGTTGGTATTCTATGAAGAGTTTCTCAGAGACAGTCTTGAGCTTGTTCAACTCTCTCTCTCTCTCGTGTAGCTCATTCTCAAGATGTTTTCTTTCTTCTGTGATTATGTTATGGCGACGCAACAGGTCGTCATGTTCACGCTTGGCTGTGAACGTAAACAAATAGATTTGAAGTAACAAAAACACAAAAAAAAATTGTACCATTAAGTTATTATTACTTGTTATATATGTAAAACTCGCTGTTGCACGCGACTTCGTCCGCGTAACTTTATAAAATTATAGCCTATGTTACCCGTTAATAATGTAGCTTCTCAACAGTGAAAGAATTTTTCAAATCGGTCCAGTATTTTCTGAGCATATTCAATTCAAACAAACAAACAATCAAATCTTTCCTCTTTATAATATTAAAATAAATAGATAACTGTTTATTATTTATAGTTAAATTTAAGAGTCATCATGCAGGCTCCGACAGTTTAGTTGATGGTAGTTGGCTGCGGCCGGTTATAACACAAGTAAGGTCAGGATACTCTGACATTCCTTCTTAATTTAAAAGTTGTATAAGTGCTAGATGAGCTAGCTGCCTAGCCCAATTTATATCTAATCTTTATATGTAAAAAAAATGTTATGTTAATTTGTGTACACTTCAAAAATTCGAGAATGGGTTGACCAACTTTAACTCAGTTTTCAAATATGGAAAGAGGGATAAATGGAGAAGATTTTATATATAAAAATTGTTCCCCGGGTGAAGCGGTTTTGCTAGTAATTTATAAATGTTTAATTCTGTAGCAGAACAACAAACTCTAATCTTTTAACACCCACAAAGACTCGAATATAAGTAGGTATAGGTAAATCAGATTATTTATTTTTAAAAGCCTTTCTCTCAAATGGTAATTAATATGTAACAAGAAATATATACCTACTGCAAAATTCCTGAAATTGGAGTTAATCACAATATGCAATGATGTCACTCTCAACTGTGATTCATTTATATGCCAGTTATATGTATATCATTTGCTACAAGTAGGTAGGTACTTACCTATAAAGAATTGAACTAAATATACTTAGTTCCTTTAAAAATTAATGATAAAATAAAATTAAGTAGGCACCCCTTATCTAGTTTGATAATAATTCATTAGATAAGGAGCATAATTTCATCATTAATGTTTTAAGATAATATCTATTACATTGATATTATGTTGATAATGACGTTATTATTAAACCTTTGGTATTAAACTAACCTTATTGATTGAATTAGTAACCTTTGCCACTTTGCAATTTATAATTTTAAATGAATAATTATACACAAAAACTTAAGAATTAAAAAAAATCCATTAGACTGTAGCTAAAAAAGAAAGTAAGTATAAAAGCAAACTTATGCAAAGCAAAAATGTAAAAGTATAAACTATTCTATATCCAATATGCCTTGACTTATATAAAAAAAATATAAAAAAAATATCCAACTTTAAAAAGTAAGTTAAGTAAATCAGAAAAAATCAAAAAGGTACATAGGCATTTTTATGGTATTTATGTACTAAAAAAGCCTTTCTTCAAAAAAACTCGGTAAGCGTGTTATTTTGATTTTGAAAACTATTTTGTTTATTTGTCAACAAATACATTGACATTTCAATATTTTGACGTTTTATGTTAATTTTGACATTGAAAATTAGTTGAAAATAGTGTTCCTTGGTTCCTTATTTAAAAATCATGACTGAAAAATGTAGGTACTAAAAAAGGCTTTAAAAAAACTCGGTGACTTGAGTTACTTTGTATTGCGCAGTTCGATAACAAACCGGTTTTCGTCAATATCAATAACTCAAGTAAACTAAACGCAAGTAGGCTAACAAAGGAAAATGATTTTCCTTTTGTGGCACAAACTTTATTGCTTCTTAACGGCCAACGGCACGTTGAAAAGTTTAAGAATACGTAATGCGTATGCAACAGGTTATCATCTGTCATAATCCCACAAACACGCGACTAGAATTCCATTTGCATACGACCGAGCGAGGTGTTAGGGCATGCGCAATGGGGGAAAAGCTAAAATGGTGGGAAAACTAGTTTCCTAACTTAAATATAATTTTTCACTGACCTTTTTCCGATTTGAGAAGGCACGCCTTGTGCCTCCTTTCGGATTCCTCGTATCTGTTTTTCCACTTCTCGACGTAGGTCGAAAGCGCAATGTTGGTCTCCTTGGTGTTTTGATGCGCGTCGGACGGCGTCATCCTGACGGCTGTGGCGCGAGGTATCCTCGTGGCGCCGCAATCGTTCCCCGAGTAGAACGAGACGGCACTCCGCGCGTTGTTCGCCGACGCGATCGCAAATACATTATCAGTGTTCTTTTTAATCATTTTCTTTTATCACACGCGCGCGTCCAACACACTCATCCTCGCGTATTTGCGTATGCACTATATGTACAGTTCTAAACACGTGTCAAAATCAACAGGCTGGTGCGTCGTTTGCGTGTATTTCTTTGCCAAAAAAATAAAAAATGAAATTCTCTTTGTTCTGTGGCCTTTGAGGAAAATACGTGATTTATTGAGGTGCCGATTTAATGCTAAAGTGACATTCAATGCACAACCTTGCTTGCAATGCAGCCTTTGATAATTTTCCCAGATTTAATTAAATTATATTATATAAAGTGCTATTATATACTTATTTAGTAAACGAGAATTAGCGTTGAGTGTCAGAGTGCAACTAACCAAGTAAACCGTCGACGTAGGTATTGTCTGCCTGTGATATGATAATGAAACCTCTTTGTGAGTCATACATAGGTACCTACGATACGTAACTATTATAAATGTTTACGCTTTTTTGTTTACGTGCATAGGTATACCTACGTCATATGTGTTGTAGAATGTTCGTAGAATCGTGTAGCAATTTATTTGGAATTTAGTCATGCATGATTGGAAAATATACCTATTTTGAAGAATTGATGTTAGTTATGTAATTAAAGCCTACGGTAGAGGCGATAGTTAAGTAAGGCTACGTGGGAGTCACATCATTGCAAACTCATTTCACGTGCCTAGAATTTATTGTACAATTTCCTTATTACGTTCAGTTACGTTACCTACCTACTCACTTTCTCACTCCGTTTTATTGAATTTATACGTGGCATGCCTAACTACTTAATCTATCTATTTTTAAGGCATGCTTAAATACTTAAAAGATAAAATAAATACCTACATAACTTTTTTAAATTATTTCCTAAAAATAATAATAAATAATCCAAATAAAAAAACAGTAAAATTTTGTTACTTAGTAGGTAATAATTGCAAGATTAATAAGATTTTGTTTAGCCATAAGATCTAATAAGATACCTAATTCATACATACGAAAAGTAATGACTCATCGGTTGCATAGAACCTGTATAGACTACATTTAACTTAAATAAAAAAATAAAATTCAAATGAGCATGTCGCATGTAAGCATTCTAACTTGATTCTAACCAATGATATAGGTAATAATAATCGTGCTTAGCGCGAATTAAATTTTCCGGGCAATTTTTAAATTTGTTCTAGAATCTTCTCGGATTACGCAACGAATACCTATTTGAAAAAAACAATTAGAAGAATTGGTCCAGCCAGTTGTTCTCGAGTTTTGCGCTAAACATTCAGCGATTTATTATTTTATTTATATAACATACTATAAAACAAAATCCCCCGCCGAGCCTGTCTGTCTTAATGTTTGTTCGCGATGACCTCGAAAACTACTGAACGTATTTCCAATGCGGTTTCCACCAATGTAAATAGCGTTAAATGAGGAAGGTTTCATATAGGTAATTTTCAGAAAAATATTGCAAATCGAAGTCGGTCGCTAGTTAATAGTAGTGGTAGCTTAAGGGCACAGAAGCTAAATGACCCTATGGTTTCCACAAGTCTATGTTAATATACTGTAAAGAACCGAATGCTTGTCCGTCACACATTAAAATAAAACAACGAGGAAATAAGTGCAATCAAAAGGCTTAAAACAAAAAATAAAATAAAATAAATAGTAGTCACAAGTAAATCATCGGTCACCTTGAGAAGCACATTTTAAAATTAATTGACGCCAATAGTCCTTGAATCACAGTCACAATTAAATTTAAAAAAAAAGAAAAATAACTCGAATAATACTCGTGTGCGAGACACGTCAAAGTTTACGCGAGCGATGCTCTAGAAAGCATTTTGTCCAAGTATAGTTGAACGGAAATTCTAAAATTAACACTGTTTCCAATGAAATGATCTGTGGAGCTGGAGAGCGACTCGTGTGGGAACGTGTGGGAAGCGACCGAGTCTCGGGACGGCGCGACTTGTAAAATGATTTTAATTGTCGCCAGACGTCATCGCAAGACAGATTAGAAGCAACTAAAGCAAGACCACGGAGACAACGCAAATAATGTAAACAAACTTTCGCGAGTTTATGACATTTTTTTTAATAAAACAAAAACAGGTTAACCGTTCTTTTACTAGTACTTAGTTCGTATTTTATCTTGTAGTAGCGCTACTAGTCATAAATAAATCAGGATAAGTATAATTAAAAATTATAAATAGTTAACCCCCGACATTATATCGAGACCATTCTAATGAGCCCAAAAACTAAAGTTATTCCATTAAGCCCATTCTGTTGTAAGTTTCTGAGGAGTTGGGTATCCCGCAGACTACTTGGTGCTAGAGCATCAGGTTAAGGCTACCATGTCACGGAAACACCACCGCAGTAACAGTACTTACACCAAATTCCAAATCAATCGATCATGTGGAAGTTAGTGAGATTCCTTCGTCAACTAGGAAATGAGCTGATGCTCTTCAAACGCCTGAACAGATCTTCATAAAAAATAGTTAAGAACCATTTCTATCACGTCAGCTTTTAAAAAAATAGGACAAAATCGGTCCATCCGTTTGATGGAAACTATGATGCCACAGACAGATGCACCCATACACAGGTTAAGCTTATAACACTCCTCTTTTGCGTCGGTCGTCGAGGTTTAAAAAGGTGACCAAGTGATTCAAAATTCTCTCCCTGTACCAAGAAACAGATAACGCCAGCCGCTTCTGACATTTATACGTGCGAGTGAAAAGGACAGCTACATAACATAATCACTCGATGTTATAAAACCCAAATACGGGTAGGGCTTGTTTACATTTTTAGCGTCGTTTCCTTGGCCTTACTTTATAGACACTAGTAGAGAGTAGACAGTAAAATATTAAAGTCAAGAACGTAATGTAATGACGAAAAAGTCAAGGTTCAAGAGACAAAAAGAAAATAAGTAAGACAGAAAAACCTTGTCTCAAACCAGACAGTCCGGCAGCCTTACGAAAGCTGACCATATATAGAAAATGAGGTCAGGACGGGTTCACCTTTGTAAAGCTCACCAACAACGGTAGCCCGACAAGGCAATCCGATTACCTACCTATAGCCTTCTTAGTATCGTACAATGAAACTTATAAAGGCAGTCGCTAACTTAGGTATTATGCTATGTATTATGTGACGAAAAATTCGCAAATTAAATACATTTTCCATAGGTGAAGGTGAAGGACACTTATGTGGAAGCACACTTAATTTTTTTAAAAAGGAAAGACTTGAACCACGATTTAACTTGCCCATAAAAGTCTTTATTACTTAGGTGTAGGAAAACTATTGATGTCATCATCAGGTAGTGATCATTACCCACAAGCCAGGGATTCGGAAAAAAGTCAAAATTATGATGATCCTGAGGAGAAACCCCGAAAGAAACTCAGGATACATACCATTCTTTTTGTCATCTCTATAGTCTTATATAATTACTATTATAGTCCGTTTTCGAAGGTAGAATCGAAAGATGATGACATTTATTTTATTTTTTTTATTTTATTTTATTTTATTGAGACACCAACAGTACCTACATTTAAATTATCCAAAACACATTTACAAGTTATAAAAACACGTATCATAATGTTAATCCTGATCCAACTAATTAGTTTTATAATGCAGGTTCGATTTTATTGATCTTTAAATTGTTGAAATCGGAGCCTTAGGTTAGAAGTTGCGAAAGGTATAAAAAAATAAAAATTCGAAATAGAAGGAAACAAAATGCCTGGTGTGAGCGAACATCCCTAGATTAGTCTATGGGTTACCTACACTAGTGCTAATATTACTTCTTTAGAAAATTATATACATACTCGTAGTTATTCATAATAAATATTTTAAGATGTACTCTACGCTTAAGAAGTCGCGTGCAACAGCCTATACATACATACTTAATAAATTAAAGTATAGCAAATACCTACTTTAATTAGCAAAAAAATGGCTTAAAACATCAACAAATAAAACACTCGTTGTCGTCCAAGCATTTATTACTTCCTGCAACATGTGCCTTGCACATTTTTAAATTCGAAATTATTTTTATGAACAAAAACTTTACTTGGTCATTCAACTCGTCTGTAATACTTATTTATGTTTCAAGTTATTTTTGGAATGTCTTAGCGTTTAAGCCATTCAGTGCGGAGCGTAAATTCAGGCCTAAAAAGATGGAATTTTTATGTAAACGCCGAGATATTCAATAACTGATTTCAGACTTTTAGCTAATCCAAATAATGATTAGCTTATTATAATTTATCCATAGCCCAAATGTCCTGCGGATATCAATGGTTTTGAAAAAATGGATGAAAAAATATATGGGTAGGTATTCAAGTCACGTCAGAAAGTATTTCAAAAAATACCTAAATAAGCCTAAATATGTATCATAGTTATGATGGCTTGTCGGTAATAGGTACCTTTTACTATCGAGCGACAATGAATAAGCGGCTTTGTACTTAGGTACCTATATAATTAGTATTATATACTCGTAACTTCGTAACAGAATTAGAAATTGTAAGTAACTGCTGCTGCTGCTGCTCGCTACTTCGCCCGCGTAACTTTGTAAATTATATACTAAAACCTTCTATACATTGGTGAAAACAGCATGAAAATCGGTGCAGTAGTTTTTGAGTTTATCGCGACAGACAGGGAGACGCGGCGGAGGACTTTGTTTTTATGTAAGGACTAGCTGGTGCTCGCGACTTCGTCCGCGTGGAATAGTTATTTTGGGAATCATTTGGGTATCTCGAACGGTTTTCGCAGCGCACGCAACGAAAGCCCTCAAAGATGAATAATTTTCCCGGTTTTTTCCACATTTTCGACTGTTTCTTCGCTCCTATTAGTCGCAACGTGATGTTATATAGCCTAAAGCCTTCCTCGATAAATGATCTATACAAAACAAAAAGAATTTTTCAATTCGAACCAGTAGTTCCTGAGATTAGCACGTTCAAACAAACAAACAAACTCTTCAGCTTTATAATATTTGTATAGATAATTGTTCGTGCCCCAAATTTTTTAATTACCACAACACTATTTTTGAAACTAGTCTAATTAAAGTTAATATTTGTATTTGGACCAAATTAATATTTCAATTTATACAATTTAGCATGATCACGACTATAGATGGGTAAGCACTGCAGTATTTACTCAAGCCAGAGTAAATACTGAGTAAATACTATTTAAGTACTCTTTTTTTACTTTATACTCAGTATTTATGTTTTACTAACGAAAACTTAATTAGCTATTGTTTTTTTTCTAATATTTATACTAAATATCTTTGAGGATGGTAACACCTACTGCCCAGAGGATATTCATGAGCCTGGGCCCGCCATGAAGAATAAAAACCAAGAAATTGAAAATAAAAATAATGTGAACCGGGAAAGCTAAATTTTTGATATTATGTGGGGGAGGCCTAGAAAAGCTTAACTTGAAAAACTCGACCAAGATATCTTGGTTGCATTTTCCGCCATCTTGAAAAAAGCGTTTAATTCAGTTTTTTTACAATAACTCGGCTCTTCGTCGAGATACGAAAATTGGGATGAAATACTTTTTTGTTTCTTTTTTTATGCTCTATAATTTAGGTCCTATACATTTTCCACCTATCTTTCATCGTTATCGAGATATCGATCGAAAAAATCAAAAATGTAGGTAGTGAAATTAGTTTTTCGCAATTTTCTTTTTTTAGGTGATAGATATCGGAAAAATATGTGTTATCAAACTTGTAGAGAGTGTTCAGACCTACAATTAGGTTTTTGAATTTTTTAATTTGGACAAATATTACGACCTCTAGCGAGTCGTAAAGTCGGTGAGTCTTCGCCCAGTTTCGATGTAATATGTAGCGCGTCAGATTTTAATACCAGGCTTGATGTCCTGGTTTTGCTGATCCTTAATCTGACAATTATATGGAGGGGTTTTCTTAATCTGACGGTTTAAAAAAAAATCTTTTTAGGTCTTTTTAATCACTGAATGTGATCTAAATCAAAATATGCTCGGAAAATAGCATTCAAATAGACATAAATAATACAGCATTTTTTCATTGTTTCCGGCTTTAATTTTACAATTTTTTGAGGTTATTTTGCCCATAAAAACACACACTTGAAAATACTGTAAGTCGACATTGTAGCAGATATTAAATTTACACAATTTAATTTGTGACCTTCCCATTTCCTTTTGTCACGCTCAAATCGTCAGATTATTAAAATGGACACTTTTTAGCATGTAATTAATCTACCATAGCTTAATCTGACGCGCTCGAGTAAACCCCTACTGTTAAATGAAAAAGGCTAAAATAAGAAGATAAAGAAGAAAATAAAGAAAAGAAAATTTAAAGGAAACCCGTGTGTATTTACAGTTGAAAATCTAACAAGCTAATGATTAAAAAAATACATGAAAAATATATAAAAATTGACACTACAAAAAGAACACTGATTTAAAATATAAAAACGGCCAGTGCTACATTAAAAAGGTTGTCAACACCTACCCTAACAAAATGGATTCCGACGAGCTTTCCTTCCATGGCTGATTTTGCCTCAAAGTCTTTAATAAATGTATTGCAAACCTCTTTATATGCTTGTTTTTTTTTTTCAGGAATTCACCCTATTATTATATCTTCTTTAAATTCCTATGTCCCCTAGATGGGGCAGAGGGCCACCACAATGCGCTGCCATCCCGTTCGATCTCGAGCTTCGCGCTTTAATTCGCTCCAAGTCTTCCCTATGTTCTTCGCCTCTGCGATTATTATATGCATTTATTATTAACTAGCTGCTGCACGCGACTTCGCCCGCGTAACTTTATAAAATATAGCCTAAAGCCTTCCTCGATAAACGATCTATCCAACACAAAAATAATTTTTCAATTCGAACCAATAGTTCCTGAGATTCCGCGTTCAAACAAACAAACAAACTCTTCAGCTTTATACTATTAGTATAGATTCGTCATGCAGCATAAAATATGTAAATTTCTTCATGAAGGGAGGGACCCCTTTATGAAGAAATTATGAAATATTTAAGGCTAGCGAAAGACATAAACTCATAGATAAACATGAACTCCACCATGAAGACACTGAAAATTAATTAGGATGTCTTTTTAAACAATATAGTTCTTGGCATTGTATTGTTGTTGATTTTATTATACACCATATCCGAAAACACAAAATAAATCAAATAAAAGTTTTTACTGTCTCTAGTGAGTAAATACTCACCTAATTTAGTAAATACTGAGTAAATACTAAAAAAGAGTATTTACTCTGACTCAGTTTTTACTGCCTTACCCATCGCTAATCACGACATAGTGGCATGGCATGCCGTTCGCTCTCTCGCGAACGTAATGACGTAGTCTATTTCAAGGGCGGATCCAGCTTTGGCGCCAGGGGGGGGTCACATAGTCGTGGCCAAGTCAATAGTTTTGCATCGAAGTTTTCCAGTTTTCGCTGGGTGCTTTTTAAAACTTCAACGAAAACGAAGATTATTTTTATATGCATTCATTGTGTTGTTTGCCCTCGTATTTTATTTTAAAGAGCATTAAAATCAAATTAAAAGAGTTTGCTTTTACCAAATTTGCACTGTGTCATGAAGATACACCTGCTTTCATTGTGTGAATTTATCTAAGATTTTAGGTTAGGTTAGTTAGGTTAGTAAGCTTAAGCTCCAAAAATAAAAATTAAGTAGGTATAAATCCCGGCACGTAAATTGAACCAAAATGGCGATCGTCCGCGCAGGTGAAATTATGAACAAAAGTGTTAAACGAATGCTCCGCGGTTAAAGAGAAAACCGTAATATCGTCGTATTTAAATACCTAGATTATTGAGTGTGAAAATTTAGTGAAGTAATTTAATTAAACGCAAGTTAAACGGAAAATCAAATGTCATAAAATTAATCACGCATTAACTGGGATACAATTTAAAAGATCAAATTACGTGGCGTAGAAAGTGGTCATTAGGTATTATTAAATTATAACAGTTTAAGGATTTTTTTCGTTGTCTCTTTTTGCCAGGGGTCGTAAATGTAACTATAAATTCTGAATTTTTGCTTTCTTTCACAATCCTTTTAACAATTAAAGGATATAAAAAAGTTGCAAATTTTTAGGTGATTTTCAACAGGCTGTAACTTCGAAGAAAATAGTCGTACGGTGCTCATTAAAAAAGGAAATTATAGCTTCTAGTCTCTAGTTTTTGAATCCGAGCTTTAAATATTTTTTTCGTTAGCGGTTTATGAGTAATCGTCAGAAAACCAACGAAAAAAAAATTTCTAAATTTTTGCTCATCTTGAAATTGCTGTAAAAACAGTAACAATATTTTTTGTGTAATGGCACTATAAAGCTCTTTTAGAGAATTTAATTCCCTACAACTTGACCTCCTCATGAGGTCTATACGATGATTTGTCACTTAAGTTATCGTCGTTCAAAGCGAAAAGTCATATTAGACTTTGATAGTTAATTACTCAGGCAATAATGGTCGCACAGAAAATTAAAGTAGAGTATTGTGAACTGCAAAACATTCCCTACAAGGAGCTTAAATCGGATTTTGATGAAAAATTATTTTTCAAACTGAAAATATTGATAGAAAAAAGGTAAACAACTGCAAATCTAAGGATATTTGGATAACTTGCAATAACTTTGCATATAAGTAATGCAGATTCGAAAAATCCTTTCTATAGCTTTTCAACCTCAATATGTCCTGAAAAAACCCTGAAGGTTTCAAGGTGCTACGATTTATTTTTGAATTTATCGTTTTTGCTGAAAATCAAGATAACGGGCAATTTTTCATTTTGTATTACTTAACAAATTATTGCTAAAAAAATCAAAAGTTTAAACGGTTTTATTAGCAATAATTTTTTTTTTCATTAGAAGTCTTTAATCATTAAAAAAATTGAAATTTATTTTTCACATTTTTTCCGATACTTTTTCCTGTTGTATAGAAAAAAAAAATTTAAAAGATTTTTTTATTTTTCAATAATTAAAGGCTTTTAATGAAAAAAATATGGATTATTGTTAATTCAAATTCAAATTCAAATTCATTTATTTTCAGGTAACTAGACCCATATTTTACATTTTTATACAGTTATAATACATATTAAGATATAATCAATATTAAGAAAAGAAATAATAATAATAAGTACATAAATAGCTAAAAACTAACACCAACATGTCTATCACTACAATGTCGGATATATATACAATCTAGCCTATCAGCGATCATTGCAATAACTTTGTTAGAGCTGCTCCGCACCCGTCTAACAAGTGACGCAGATTTTTTACGCATGTTTGTATAAAAACAATCAGTGCTCATCATAGCGAACATTCCTGAAGCACTACAGAAGCGGGGTAGCCCTAACATCGCCCTAAACGCGTTGTTAAATTGGATACGAAGGGCGTTGTAACATTTTTGTGTATAATTGTGTTTAATAAAACCGTTTGAACTTTTGAGTTTTTTTTAGTAATAATTTGTTAAGGAATACAAAATGAAAAATTGCCTGTTTTCTTCTTTTTTTCGGTCAAAATTTTCAGTTTGAAAAAAAAATTCATCAAAATCCGATTGAAGTTCCTTGTAGGGAATGTTTTGCAGTTCACAAAACTCTACTTTAATTTTCTGTGCGACCATTATTGCCTGAGTAATTAACAATCAAAGTCAAATGTGATTTTTCGCTTTGAACGACGATAACTTAGTGACAAATCATCGTATAGACCTCATGAGGAGGTCAAGGTGTAGGGAATTAAATTCTCCAAAAGAGCTTTATAGTGCCATTAAACAAAAAATATTGTTACTGTTTTTACAGCGATTTCAAGATGAGCAAAGATTTTGAAAATTTTTTTTCTTTGGATTTCTGAGGATTACTCATAAACCGCTAACGAAAAAAATATTCGAGGCTCGGATTTAAAAACTAGAGACTGGAAGCTACAATTTCCTTTTTTAATGAGCACCGTACGACCATTTTCTTCGAAGTTACAGCCTGTTGAAAATCACCTAAAAATTTGCAACTTTTTTATATCCTTTAATTGTTGCGTTTAGTATATTATTACTAAAGTTTAGTCGTTCCGATTTAGGTTAGGTCTAGCTAGAAATTAGTCGAAACAGCGCGCGCAAGTGTCACACGAAATGTGATGAAAGGTGGCACCGTGGCGGTGGCGCGGTAATTTTCGATGCGTTCGTTCCCGAATAATGCGTTTGCCGTCAAACAAAGTATTGTATTAAATTAATTAAATATTGAAAGTACTTCAAATAAAATCTATATTGTGACAAAAATATGTAAAAACATTATGTTTAACCATTTTAATTATTGGTCCAGCTAGGTCCTGGACCTAGCCAGGGGGGGGGTCATGACCCCCATGACCCCCCCCTGGATCCGCCCTTGGTCTATTTATGTTTATATACTAGTCTATGATTTATGTAGTCTCGCTGATATTATGTATTACATTTTTTATATAAAAAAAATACAACTGCTTACTCGACGACAATTTTAATGTTATTTTTACTAAGTATTTTAGGTGTTGTCTTTTAGTAGGTTTAAACCGATATAGCTTGACTTATTTTTTAATTTTCATGAAAAAGTGTGACTGACGAGGATAGCTAGATAATAATAATAAGGGGCAGCTCTAACAAAGTTATTGCAATGATCGCTAATAGGCTAGATTGTATATATTTCCGACATTGTAGTAGTAGACATGTTGGTGTTAGTTTTTAGCTATTTATGTATGTAAAATTATTTCTTTTCTTTAATTTTGTATTATATCTTAGTATGTATGTATTATCACTATGTATAAAAATGTAAAATATGGGTCTAGATACCTGAAAATAAATGAATTTGAATTTGAATAATAAGTAGTTCATATAACAGCGTGAATTATTTTCAATTTAATAATCAGGTTTTAATTGATATTAAAGGCGTTTAACATTTGTTTAACTAACTGTGATATACTTAACTATGGTTTTGTATAAATAAAACCTAAGAAGAAATTTATTGTGTCTTGCTATCACAACTTAGCTTAGTGTTGGCGCGTGGGAGGGCTCCTGCCTAGACTGCCGACAAGTTTATTGCGCCATTTTTTTTATTAGCCAGACAAACTAGATTGTCGCGTGTGGGCGAACTCTAGATTTTCTGCCTACAGCCACAGATTAATAATAAGTTACTTGCTACAGCAGTCAACACTTGTGATGTTTATTTTTTGTTTATTAACTTACAAACAAATATATAAAAATTAAAATTAAAATATTCCTCATTGCACAGATTACTACAATGGAATATATATTCTTTTGCATTAATTACAGTTCGGAATATAACTTAGGTATGAGGAAGAAAAGGCAAGAAACATCATAACTACTTATTGAGTTGCTGTTTTCAACATCAATTTGCTATAACAATAACACCTACCTACAATGTAAAAATAATCTGCTACCAATATGTAAAGTTGAACCATAGATTTAGTATTGCTACCGTAAATCTATGAGTTGAACCATCGTGCGCGATAATATGACAACAGAAATAGAAATTTGCACATTGAATTTCAAAGGAAAACGGACATTATCAATCTTAAAGTTATCTAAATTGACCATCGCAAACTTCTTTTAGATAGGTGTACCTAATGCGTGGACACTCATGTGTTACCGGATGAGTAAAAAAGCCAGTGCAAATTTTTGCCTTCTTTTTAGTGAGCCGCTTTTTAAGTGGCAACACTATATCTACCTGTAAGTTGTAAATAATCTGATCGAAGACAATGATGTCATTTGGATGTAATCTTAATAGAGCACTTAAATTTTATCGCGTTCCTTTTTGATGACGTAGCGCATTAGGCCCCCCGCACATTAAGAAGCCAATCGGCGACCGGTGCGGTAACCCTTTTGTTGATCGGTATGGACATGGAAGATCTTAATAATTCTAGGTACCTATCTCATAAAAAACGCAAAGCAAAAAAAAAACATTTATTCTTTCTATTTCTAAAGAGGCACTCTAAGAGCTATTTCATACCTATTTCAAGGATATTCATAAATACTATTCGATGTAGTAAATACCCAAACCATTTGCTACCCTATGGCTACTCTCGCTCTGGCTGGGGCAGCCAATGGGTTGCCGTGCAAAGGCGCGTTTCCGCAACCAGGAATTAGTGGCCGCCTAGTGCGTGGAGGGCCTTAGCTTAGAGGCCTAATAATGGATGATCTTTGCTTGTAAACGAAATAGGAAAAAAACAGACTATTTTACTGGCGACTTACTTAGGTTGGTTTTCTTTTTTTTTAATTAAGCAAAATTTTATCCATTCTATACAAATAAGTATTATTATTATTATAGTTACCTAAAGCTGTAACGTTTGTTTGTTTGGTTGAACGCGTATCTCAGGAACTACTATGTAGTTCTAATTGAAAAAATATTTTTGTGTTGGATACTTAGTCCATTTATCGAGAAAGGCTTTAGGCTATATAACATTTTGAATGCGGACGAAGTCGCGGGCAACAACTAGTTTTAAATAATTTTACATGCTAATACTTAAGGTGACATAGACATAATTAATAAGTTATAGGTATAATGTGTATAGATACTTTGTCCACCCAGCCCAGGTTTACGATAGTACCTACCTAAGTAACTATTATTTAATCTGTGCCCAGGTGGACAACGGGCATTTTTCAATTCAATTTCAATATTTTTTTGTATGATGTCCATTGAAGTATAATGTAGGTACTAACGTTATGATGTCATGTTATTATTTAAGGAAAATAAGGAGAATTTCCCAATACTTACTCACAATGTACTTATTTTAACGAAACAGATTTATGGCTAACGTTTTAGTCATTTGGAATAAATGGTAACAAACACATTTCATTGGGAGCGTTCACGATGACTCAAAAGTTATAAACTGCTTACCAAAGGAAATAATCAAAGTGAATAAGTGGGTTAATAAGTCGTTCAAGAAAATGATATTATTTATAACTATTTTATTAAAACAATATTAAAAGATAAGATTTAAACACATAAAATTTTTTACTGATCATTCGGTTTTTATTTGGTTTTTTTCGGTGCATTCCCAGTAGTTCGGTTGACAGTTCGGTTGACCGAACTAGTGAGACTTTTTTTTTCCCAGTACTCAAATCGTGTTTCGACAAAGTGTGATGCGAAATTTCACGATAAATCAGTTGACTATAGTTAAGGCGTGAAAAGTTAACAGACAGACAATTACTTTCACATTTATAATAGGTATTAGCAAAGATATTTGATTGGTCTCGCTGCGCTCGACTAGATAGAGCGCCGTACAAAAGTGATAGCTTTTTATTGTAGTGTGTGTAAAACATCGTCACTTTTTACACAGTTTTATTATATTTTTACACAGTTTCACTAGACAAACTGGTATTTTATTATGCCTAAAATATAAAACTTTCGGCACGTACACATCACAGACAGTTTGCAGTGTGACTGGCTCGGATACGCCGAATTCGGCGTAGTATTTTTTGCCGCATTTTACGAGACCAATCATTCATCTATGAGGTATTAGATTACCGGTATTAGTATGGACATAGAGTAAATAGTTCTACTTGTTAAGTATTATTTACTCTATGGTATGGATTAATTAAGGACACAGATTGGTTATAAATGTCCTTAAAATCCTTAACCTAGGATTTTTTACCTATACGTTTTTGTACTTACCTAAAGTTTATAATACATATCCACTCGATACTGTAACAAACAATATGTGTAGGTACGGTATGGACGTTAACATAATTACTATGGCTGTGTCTGATGAGTCAGAAATGACCTTACGACAAAACCTGATAACATCGTCTGAGAACGGTAATTAATCGCGTACATTGGCCAATTCAACAACAGCAGACTTCTATTGTTTTAATTGCATAATTTATTACTACAAATACATATTTATCTTACTTAACTTTCTGTATCTTTTAATATGTAGGTATCTCATGTGTATTGAATACATTATGTTTGTATTGAAATTTGCCAGTAACTATTATTTAATTTGTATTTTAGGTGTTTAATATTTACCACATATTTACAAATGTAACTTAAAACTTCTATATTTAAAAACTAGCTGTTGCGCGCGACTTTGTCTGTCTGCCTAACTTTATAAAATATAGCACAGATTAAAATATAGCCTAATTGTTACCTACTCGCAGATAGGTAGGTAATATAGCTTCTCACAACAGTGAATTATTTAAAACTGGCCATCTGCTCCGGCTTTTTTTGGGATGCAATTTTTTCTGCATATATTTGCATATTTTACAAAGCTTCGTTTATTAAAATGAACGAAAATGGTATGTATGCATATCAATATAGCTGAGAATCAAACATATTATTGCCTTGTATTGACATCTGTTGACACTAAGTTAAACTAATTGTACTGGAATGGAAGTGTCAAATTAGTTACATTATTATAGATGGCACCACAAACGGATGGCGCTTTAAGTCTATAGATGGCGCTGTGTTTCTTAAATTTAAGCACAAAATGTATAAATAATTATTACAGATATTTTAATTATGTCGCTGTCGCTACATGGTTTGCAATTTTTATTACAACAATGTAATGGCAAACAAAATCTTATAATAATGTATACTGAGGTAAAAAGGTATTACGTACGGAAATTACAAATTTTATTGATCTCTTACTTTTGTGCATTTTTGTTATTATGTTTGAAATTAAAAGTGTAAGAATATATATATACATGTATATATATTATATTCCTATTGTTTTTCTTTTTTAACGAGGGGTAAAATCTTCCATAGGTATGTGTACCCGTTTTGTAAAAAACCCGGTTATGCGAGATTTTTGCTCACTAAAAACTGCTAACCGGACGTTTTTTAATTAGATAATTAAGCATACCTACTCGCGTACTCAAAATAAAAAAAAAACAAAATATTTATTTATCAATTACACTAAGATTACACCCCTTTTTTTAACGTTGGGAAATCCTCTTGGATAGCAGGCAGTGTAGGCGACTCTGCCGGGTTTATGCCGGATTCCTACCGGCTGAAACCCAACGACTTGTCGCGATAGTCCGCGATAGCGTGGCCGTTGATATTGATAGGCGGGGTCGCGGGGACGTTATGACACTACATCGTTGCCCCGCCACGGATTTCTAGGGCGGGGAGAGCTTTAGCCCTGGGGTGGATTGGAGTTGTTGCCTAGGCAGAGCCAGGTCCACCCCGCTCACAGGGCAAGTAGGCACCGGGGAGTTTAGTGGGTATTCCCAGTGCCGCTATGATCAGGTGCTGGGCGACCCCCACATATCCCTTCCGCCTAGCCAGCAGTAGGGAATCTGTAAGCGGATTACTCCTCGTCAAAAAAAAAGGACGGGGAGAGTTACGCTCCCTGTCAGAACCTTGGCGTAACCGCAAGTTACGCCAAAAAACCCTAGGGACCATTTGTAAAATAGAGCGAACCACCGGGGTCAGAAACGGTCCTGAGGGAAAAGCAACCAGATAACGATAAATGTTTATACTTGGTGGGTATTTTTCTACTAACTAACGATAAATAAATAAATATTTTAATAAATATCATTAAAATATATTAATATAATAAATTAGGTATATGTATTGAAGCATATTGTAGCCTGTAACGCGTAACGTACATTTGATTTTACTCCCATAAATTTTCATACCCCGAGCCAAAAATAATTTTACGTAAAAACGTTTGGCAGTCCTTGGGAAGTGGCAGGGCGTTTAAAAAACGCAGCGTGCGTTTGGGCAGCCATTTGGGACTTTCACATAAAAAACCAATACCAGAACTGAGCTATGGGAATTGAAATGTCGGTAGCCATTTGGGACTTTTTTTTTATTATTAGAGATGGGTTTGCTCTTGGCCAACAACCAGCCATGTGGCAAGGATGAGGCCTATGACGGAGCGAGCTCACCCAGAAGATGCCTATTCACTCGAACCTTGAAAAGATTAGGGTTATATGTGCTCGGAACACAGGGAGTTCCAAATGCAGTGCAGTGCGCATTATAAAGGACTAGCTGGTGCTCGCGACTTCGTCCGCGTGGAATAGTTATTTTGGGAATCATTTGGGTATCCCGAACGATTTTCGCAGCGCACGCAACGGAAGCCCTCAAAGATGAATAATTTTCCCCGTTTTTTCCACATTTTCGACTGTTTCTTCGCTCCTATTTTAGTCGCAACGTGATGTTATATATACCTAAAGCCTTCCGCGATAAATGATCTATCCAAGGATGTTTCAAAGCGCTTGGTCCGAAAAGGAGGGATTTCGACCAGATGAGGATGGTAGCCAGCCGTACGTCTGCATGTCCAATGGAAGAAAGGGGAAGGCGGTATGAGCTCATGCAGCTCCTGAGCACACTCTCCGAAGTACACCTTATAAAAGACACATAAACTGGCACTTTCACATAAAAAAACCAATACCAGAACTGAGCTATGAGAATTGAAATGTTTGGAATGCTCCCAAGAAACTGAGATTAACACGCGCGTCAGGGAAGGACCCCTGGACCCCAAAGTCGCGGTAATTCCACGCAACTTAAAAATCACTCGGCACTACATTCGTCCCGGTATATCAACGCTGGATTACCAAACTCCCCCACATTTTATCCTTTTTCTCACACACCCCACTCGAGGATAATGTGTGTGACGAAAACCCTACGTAATCTTGGCATTACTCGTAAGTCGCCGCGCCGTTCAAACAAATCCTGTTTTCAATCATTTTCAAAACCAATTATCTGATTTCATAAAATTGTAACTTTACCTTCTTTGATAGTTTTCATTTTTTGTTGTGTTCTTCTACAAAATACTTAGAACAATATTTTATTTTTATTAGTTGTGAAAGGATACACTTCATTCGCCCGGTTGCAATATCTTTCAAATAAGTACTAAAAAAAATTATTCAAATAATTTTGCAGTAGTTCCGGAGGTTTATCTGCCATATTTAAACAAACGTACAAAAAAATAGCCCTCTTTTTATAATATTAGATGATATTACATAGTAACTATAGTATTGACATCAATTTAACAGTCAGCAATAGTCAGAATGTCTGCCGACATTTATCATGAAAGAAGATACTTAGTGCTTTTTCTTCATTAATAAAAAATAATAATAATACGATAAAAATAATTTCTTTACAGTTTGTAAAGCTTTATTTTTTTTTAAAAAGATACTAATATGACTATGTATAGTATATACTATGTCAGGAGGACTCTTCCTTATCAATATTTTAGAGATACTAAGCGACCCGCCCATGGCTCAGCACGGATGCAACTTTATTATAAAATAAACTAGCCGTTGCACGCGACTTCGTCCGCGTAACTTTATAAAATATAGCCTATGTTATTCGCCGATAATGTAGTTTTCTATAGGTGAAAGAATTTTCAAAATCGGTCCAGAAGTTTTTGTGTTTATTCATTACAAACATACAAATCTTCTCTCTTTATAATATTAGCTTAGAAGTATATAGATAATACCAGTTATAGATCTACTCAGTTAAGTAAACTCGGTTTATATTTAATTGGTTATGTAATTTTGTTTAACTTGGGTACCTACAAGAGTGTGTGTAAATGTCTAAAAAGCTTTTTTTAATTTTCGATATTCGTTTGCCTTTATCAATAGACTAAAGACTTTTTTAAGTATAAAATATATTTTTTAATGTCGCAAAGAAATTTATGTTTGCCTATATCAATAAATAGGCAAAAAGTGAGGGTCGTTATGCATACGTAACTGTCGAGGATGGGCTAAAAAGTAAAATGCAATCAGTCTAAAATTTATAACGCGTTGAAAGCTCCCATCTCCAGCCAACGATACGGACACGCTTAGGGATGGGACGACCACCATACGATATTCTACCTCTAAATAATAATTATATTTATTTTTCAACAAACCTATAAACATTCTCAGTTGGGTTGTTTAAAAGAAGTAATAATAGCGGAGAAACAGACAGAAGCCGATATTTAATTAATTTTATACTAGCTATTGCACGCGACTACGCCTGCGTTACTTTATTAAATACTAGCCGGTGCCCGTTGAAACAGCAATATATCGCCTGAAATCGTTATTGCTATTACACTTCAAGTCAGGAGTAAGTTTCCTTAATTTTAGATGATCCCTCGGGAGCAGTACTTTTTTTCTGGGTGAAAGGTACCCTATGTTCTTTCTGGTGTCCCAGACAACGTGTTTGCAAAATTTCATTGAAATCCATTAAGTAGTTTTTGCGTGAAAGAGTTACAAACATCCATACATACATACATACATACAAACTTTCGCATTTTATAATATTATATTAATATTATAAGTACGGAAGTACGGATAGTCTATGTTAATACAAATCTTTTCTCTTTATAATGTATTAAGTATATATCTATTACTAGTAATAACAACAACGTTAACAACGTTTGCCGAGTGTATTTATAATGTGTATGTATTTAAAAAAAAAAATATTGTGTATAGTATATCAACTGTCTGGTATCCATAATACAAGCATTAAGTTGCTTACTTTGGAACTAGATGGTGCTGTGTGGAATGTGTAAAGATATTTATTTATTTATATTTATCGATGATAAAAGAGTGTTTTGAAAATGTCCCATCACTGGGGTTTTTATTCCCCCCTCCTTATTTAGTGAGTTTTGTGTATTCCGCGGGGATTTCTATTGAGGGAGAACGTTGGGGCGAGTCTTAACAACTATTACATTAATGCACACGAAATTGTTACACGAAGAGTTTAGGACCTATACCGAAATGTGTGGAAAATTAGATTTTGCGTATTTTTTTATTTTTTTTTTTTATTTTTACTCATGCAGATAAAATATCTTGGAGATTAGTTTAAAATTTTCTGTAAAAAAATTAATTAATTACCAGTGAGAGTCGCACTAGAATCATTAACCAATGGTTTTAGTACGACTCTCACTGGAATAAAAAAAATATAATAAACAAATAAAAAAATAATAATAAATAAATAAATAATAAATAAATAATAATCTATAATAAATAGCTGAACCCAGCTGGAGCCGAAATTTTCATACAATTTCCATTTACAATAATCAAGGTCCTTATTAGAACTACATAAATTCTAGTTTGCCTTATGGAGCTTAAAAATAATATTCAGGTTCGTTTAGGACCAAATTTATTAAAAAACTAGCTGTTGCACGCGACTTCGTCCGCGTAACTTTATAAAATATAGGCTATGTTACTCGCTGATAATGTAGCTTCCCAACAGTGAAAGAATTTTTCAAATCGGACTAGTAGTTTCGGAGCCTAATCAATGCAAACAAACAAATCTTTCCTCTTTATAATATTAGTATAGATAGCCTATGATGTTACTCGCAATGCAACCTTATATAAATAAATATATTTTTTTAAATTTCGTAGAAAGAAAAACAAATCTTGTCACGTAACTGGTTACGTAGCGTTGGTTTCGTAGGCGGCCGAAGCGCCAGTAGCTTTTGAGTTTATTCATTACAAACAAAAATACAAACTTCTCTCTTTATAATATTAGTAGGTATAGATTAAAAAAAAACAATGATTTGTAAAAAAAATTACATCCAGGAATTTTTGTCATCAAGATACGCTATAGTAGGGTCTCTACTATCGGCGGAAAGGCAGCGGGAAGAGGACCCTCTCTCCCAGCCAATCCGCCGGAGAAGGCTCGGGCGCAGGCGGGTGGCCTATATCCGCCGCCTTCCACCCTGACCGGAACCTGGGCGGTAGTCTTGGGGGAGACTGCCGCCCGTCGTAAGGTCCCCCGAGTAGACCGGCGAACCTCCACTTTCGGGTACGCCGAGGATCTGACAGGGAGCACAGGCCTCCCCGCGTTGGATAGCCGTGGCGGGGCACCGCGAAGTCGTGTAACAACGTCCCCACGACCCCGCCCATCAACGGCCGCGATAGATAGAAAGTCGTTGGGTTTTAGCCGGTAGGAATCCGGCATAACCCCGCAGTGTCCCCTTCACTGCCGGGTATCCAAGAGGATTTCCCAACGTTAAAAAAAAAAAAAAAAAAAGGGTGTCTACTATCAATTAGACCATCAGCCTTTCTGATCTCTTGTTTTATACATACTAGCTGGTGCCCGCGACTTCGTCCGCATCCTATGTCCTTTTAGGTGTCCCAGACAACATGTATGCAAAATTTCATGGTGATCGGTTCAGTAGTTTTTGCGTGAAAGAGTTACATACATCCATACAAACTTTCGCATTTATAATATTAGTACGGATTGTTACTAGCTTTTATGGAAGAGCGAAGGATTCTGGCACAGGCTTCCGCTTAAAAGAAGCCTTTAATCGTGGTTATTGTAAAAACGATTTTTCCAACATTTTTTTTTTTTTATTTATTTATTTATCAGCCTGACTATTACGGTAGGTGGCCACCATCGCCTATTGACATAAGCGCCGCCATTAAGCGCTGCAAATATGCGGCTGAATAGTGGATAAAGCACAACATTAGGAGGAGGTGTGGGCTTTAGCATCCATTTACTTATCGAAATTTTTAAAAAAGATACTGGCTGTTATTTTAGCTAGTCTTCTATAAGAAGGTGATTACTCCCGCCAGACGGGTTGCCCAAATTATGACTGCCAGCAGCGAACTATTTCGTTGACTGCCAGTGACTTACAAAATTTACTATCATTACACAGAAAGACAATTTATGTTCTTTTAAAAGAAAACTTTCAGCTTTCAGAATACGCCAAGCAGTAGGCTAGAGGTAATTATAGTAAAATGAATAAAGCACGCCTACTCGCCGACGTAATATGTGTCTCGTAGCGCACAGCGTAGCGGGCGGGGTCTACGGCGCGTCGGCTCGCGGGGCGGCGTAGTGGATTCGGTGTTGCCAGCTCAAATTTAACTTTTTAACCTAAAAAGAGCAAATGAATTTTTTTTCACAAAAAAAGTAGTTGTAACATCACCTCAGCTACGAACGAACTGAGACTCACTGAGTTTGAGGCCTCAGTGGGTAGGCGGGCACAACACCACATACGGAAGCCGGCGGAGAACGTGTCATAGACTGGAAGGCATTATATTTGTAAAGTTCCGAAAATCCCATTAAATAAGCAATTTTGGGTATGATAATTATGTTCTTAGGCAAAATTTTATCTATGTAGATTCATTTGCTGAAGTAAACGGAAAATGTTGGAAATACCTTGTATATAAGGTTTTGTGTTTAATATTTACAAATATTTAAATTTAGAACTGAAAACATACTTAAATCCACCTTAAATCGAAATAAAATAACGACTGTATTACAATTTTTTATTAAAATAATTTTAAAAATATGTTCAATAATTCACAGAAATAAATGTTTATACGAAAAAAAATTAAATACTTTTTACCCGTTTAAAATGTTCTTATTATATATTAAATATTATATATTATAAACCATTCTAAAATTATGCAATTTTAACTAATATTATATTTCCTTTTGTTTCACAGAAAACAGGCCTGTTATTTTTTTGTGATTTTAGTATTTTGATTAACTTCCTGACTACCCCTTCTCTGTTTATTTATTTACGCACCTAACGACCTTGAAATAAACGCTAAAACATTTCCCCAAATTTGGGTAAAAAATCAATGCATAGGACACCCCAAGACAAAACAGTCAGTATCCGTCGGGCCGCGTAGCGGCATGCGCGAACTGCGCATCATTCCCATACAAAAACTCCATCAATAGTATTTTTTTTTAAATAATTTACAACATATTTTTAAAAACACATTATTTGTGCAAATATTTCTTAAAATAAAATAAAATTATGTGCGTATTTCCGACCATTTCGCGACAAGAATTGATTTATTTCGGTGTCTGTGAATTAGGTTTTTTGAATGGCCGCTAAAGGACTCGAGCTATTTGCCTAATCGCTCTTAGTGACCTCAATTCATTCTTTACAAAATATATAGATAAAAAGATAAGATATAAAATCCATGAACAACTTCATATACATATAATTGCGAAACTCAAATAAAATGCTGAAAATAAATAAAGGAATTTAAATGTAAATTAAGCTTAAAACTTATGCAAATTAATATGTTATTTAAAATTAAATTGTCACATAAAAAAAATACAACTGTTTTCACTTAAAAAACCATTAATATTACTTAAACAGCATTAAGAAAATGTGTAAATAAAATTTATTGTTAATATTCGATTTCACAACGTGACATCTTTTTTTGTTAATCAAAAACGTGAAGACAAAACGATAAAGAAAGATAAATCTATCTATTCAGCAAATGAATGTTGTGCCGAAATTTTTTCTTCAAAAACCTCCCAATTTTCATACAAAATGGCGCTGCGAGGAACCGATAGCGCTAAGTCGTAATATCCGCCAACGAAACCTACACCCGTTAAATAAATGCATTTTAGAACATTCATTATACCATTTAAGTTCTCCAAAATATATGTTTTCTTTATTTGCAAATTATTATTATATGTTTATAATAAAATAATAATAATGGAAAAATCAAATTTCATGACGTCATTGGTATTTTAGAATGCGGCATTTTAACGTATCAGGAATCGAGAATTAATGTTATTACATGGATATTTTATTAATCAATTGTTTTGTAAAAAAGCTTAAAAAAACAATAACATTAATTATACAATTTCGTGGTTATTTATTTACAGTTATAATAGTGCTAAATATAGGTATAATAGGAAAGCGAATGTGCGAATTCAGTGTCAATATTTTTGCGAATAAGTAATAATAAAAAGACTGTAAGTATATTATACCTACAGTAGGTATAGATTTTATCATTATCTACCATTTATTATTTTATCTGTCATAAACTAATTAAGTACAGTAACTTTAGCATTTCACTTCGGAAAACTCGAAATTGAAATTTGAAAATTTGTATACACGTACCTGTAAGCTCCCCAAATAACCTTTGAAAAATCCCAAGAGTCAAAAAACTTTAGATAGCCAAAAAACGGTGAAAAGAATTACCCTTTTTTGGTTTTTTGCCTATATCTTCGTTCCTGTCGATCTTACCGCTATGAGGTATACTTATAAAAAGGAAAGAATGGAAAATTCTCTACAAAAAAGGTGATATAAAGTGTATCAATAATATCAGTCATTTCCATGGAAAACGGTACGAAATATCGGATTGAGTTTTTTAGATTCACACTATTTAATTTTGATTTATGGACTCCTTTATTATTATTGTTTTGTTTTTTGTTTTGTTCACTGAAATAAACCATTTTTCATGTCCCAATTCCTAAAAAAATGTTAAAACTTTAAACTATATTTGTTTCATGAAATGCACTAAAATATCCATAGTGCGCATATTCGTTCTTTTCTTCTTGTTTAAAAAAATATATACTTTACGACAGATATCTTGTACGACAGACGAGAGTTAGACCAAATGTTTGTTAGAGAAATTTTATCCTAAATAATAATCCTATCGCTTAGTATAATAAAATATAATAAAAAATTTTTTTTAAATTTTAGTTGGTTCGAGTCCCGGGCGTGTCAAGCGACTTTTAGAAAATCTTTGAATGCAGTTTTGTTTCTTTTTAAAAATAAAGGAATGTCTCCTTTATGTAAAATGAGCCATCTTAAGGAATTAAGGTAGTTTCCCTCCAGGGCCCGACTTATTTTTGCACACTGTATATATAGGTAGGTACATATATTGTTACTAGCTTTATTGGAAGAGCGAACTCCTTAAGGCTTCCGCTTAAAAGGAGTCTTCAATCATGGTTATTGTAAAAACGATTTTTTTTTGTAACTCTTAATAAACATTTTTTTTTATTTATTTTTTATTTGTGTGTGAATATTTTTTTTATGTGTCTGTATATTGATTTTATCAAAATTCAATTAACTCATTTACACACTGTAGCGTGTTTTACTTGTGTACCAAAATAGCAGCATAAGTAAATGCTTAAATAATAATGTGTAAAAGAGAAATACAACTACATTGTTTAGTTAATGAATCGACAGATTGTCGTGTACTATGAGATTGCTTTTTGAAATCCTCTCGTCGATTAAGGGTTGGACAGTAAATGTCAAGGGTGATCCCACCCCACATCTTACATCCTACGGATTGATTTAATAAACAGTTTCAAACTTGCTGCGTCAAAGGAAAGTATTAATATACTTACTTAATTGAATTTCCTCTGGACATCCTAATTAGGAATTATTTGTTTTGTTTTTAACAAAATCTTATCTCAGAAATTAAGCTTATTTTTTATATATACCTAATATATGTAGGTATACTATATCTGGGGCCCATGTCTTCGTTCGCGTTGAAAAAATATAAGTTACAAAATGAAATATTTTTAAATGAAACTTTAATATTTTTTTAATGCATATAAAAAATTAGGCTCAGAATTTCGATTGAATATTCATACTTATATAAGGAGTTACAATAAAAGTCAAGTACGTTCACTTGATGGTATGGTAGTCACATACCATCACATGTGAGTTTTTTTTTGTTTGTTACGCTTTCACACCCTTATATGCTCAAGCTATCATAATGTAATTTTGCATACGCGTTGTCAAGTATACAGAAAATACTATTCCTGAGAGTTAGTCTAAAAATGAAATAGGAAAAATTCAATGACTGAAAAAAATATCTGAGCAATAAAGATATGTTTCAACACTAGAGGGCGCTGTCAAAACTAATAATCAATATCATCATTGGATAAGGGCTAAGGCCTAGGGCTTCAGACATACTTGTTATTTCACAATGGTTACTGCCACCAGAGGCACCGGACTTTCTGATAGTCTGGTAGGTCTAGAAACTCTGTAACTAAAATACCAGTAAAATAGTTTCAAAATAATGTATATGTAGTTAAGTAGTTCTGCTTTGATAACCTTACGTAAACCCTATTTCCATAATATTGTAGATAGTGAATCTGAACGTACCGCACCGCTACCTAACATTGCATTGTTTTTAACATATAATTTAGATAGAATCATTACAAAATTGCTTTTTTGCATTAATGTTTTACTAGTTCAAATCTCTTTTTTAAATCTCGGGTACAGTCAGAGCGAAAAGTGTTTTAGAAAAACTAATGATCTAAAAATGTATATATTTTATACTGAAATTTATTAAACACTTAGGGCCAAAAAAGCCTACATGATTCCTTAAAAAAAAACATTACTTACAGTTTATTATTTTTATGATGTGTAGAAAGCATTGATCAGATCGATTTCTTAATCGAATTATTTTGAAAATTTCACTTATGTGAAGTCTGAAAAAAAAATAAAAACATTTAGTATAAAAAATAATACTTACTTAAAATAAATTTTCACTTACTTAGTGAAAATAAAATTAAAAATAAGCTACTCAAAACCAGTTTATATATGTTAAAGCTCATAGTTTGTTTATGGCCTTAATAATATAAGAAATTAATGCAAAACTACATAGTATTAAAATCTACTAATAAATAATCAACCTCAAGAGCGGATTTAAAGAAAATACAATTTATTGCTCTAAAAAACTTCATATTTTATAATCTACTTTTTATTGTTATTTTATTGAACTAACGGTTATTTGAAAAAAAAAACTTGTTGAAATTTTTTTTTATTTAGTTAGAAAAATTTCATGTGATGGTAAAAGTAAAAAAAAAAAAAAGTAAACACTTTTGTCGGCGACTGTACTTTGTATGTTTTTCATCATCGCTCTATGCATGTTGTATTGCTGTTGCTGATTTCACAGAACCATATTGCATGTTAAGTGTTTTATTGCTATTTATAAAGCATAAATTTATTCAAATAAGTAATTTGAAAAATTAAAAATTTAGCTTTTCTACGCGTAATCAGGCAATTTGGGATTTGGTTGTAATGGACCGGAAGCGTAATTTCAATGGCACCGTAAAAAACAAGTTTCCAGAAATTACTCTAATTAATAATAAAAATTCTATTGTCACTAGTTGAAAGAAAGAAAGAGTTTTATTCACCATTACAATAACACAAACATAATAAAAAAAAAAACAACAAAACAGAAATTTATAAGTAAAAGAGTGTGTGTCCTCGCAACAGTGAAACGGTCACTGGCTCAGCATTGTGCTGAGATGCAAGCACCTGCAGCGCTGTTGTTGCTTCTCAAGAATAATTATTATATTCCCTTTCACGTGTATGAGTTATAAATACCGTTTTTCTAATAACCTTTTCTCGGCCTTCAAAAAATAAAACAATTTTTTACCATGTTTTGGCAAATAAATTAAAAAAAAAATAGGCGTTCTCACAGTTTTGCGTTTAGCAACATATTTTCGTTTAGGTACTAATTTATTTTAATAAAACATTCAGAAAGGCGCCTCAAATAACTTACACATAGTAATAATTTATTGATCTGAAGTTAATTAAAAAAAAATTTGCATATATTATGTATGCTGTATTATTTTAAAGAAACATTGCAAAAGACGCATTCGCTATGGTTGGAAGCACGTACAGTTGAACACATATTTTACTAACAACTCGCTTATTGTCGTTTTGTTTTCTATAAAAATGAAATTATCTAATTATATTGTAAGTGGCGTCAAGTAAAATTTAAACATTTAAAAAAATAAAAGGTAGCAAAATTAAAAGGTAGCAAAATTAAAAGGTAGCAAGTAGTCTAACAATTTGATGGACATGCCTTATAAGGGTAAAGAAGATTATTTATGGTTATTGTTATAACCGTTATAAGGCAGTGTGTCCTGCGTGTATTAAAACACAAAAAATGTTTTTCAATTAGTTACCAAATGTAGAACTGTATTTAAATTATATAAAAAAATAAATATTTAACTAGTAATTAATTAGTAGTAGTATTAATTTAGCTAGTAAGCTTATGCCTTCGCTTCGCCTGCTTGAAAATATAATGAGCAGGAGTCTGTCAATTCTAAAAATTGGTGAAAGAATTTTTGAAATTGGTTACATAGTTACTGTGAATATCTCCTACAATCAAACTTACAACGTTAATTTGTCATAATATTTTTTATTCATAAAGAAACAAAAAAAATCTAGTGTAATAATAATCATAAAATTCACTTAAGACAGAACCCTTAACATAAGTAGTTATAGAAAACAAAAAGACAATTTTTAAGCATTAAGTTCAAAAACTTATTAACTTTAAAAATTTTTTACTGTTTTTTTTTTTCATAAATAATGCATTGTTATGATTCGTTTATTTTAAACAAGTCAAAAGAAAATTAAAGACAAATTAATATAAGTATCTACAATAAAAAATTTTTTTTAGACTTAATGACTTCTCAGAAACATTCAATATCGAAACATAAAGTCACTTTATGTTTCGATATTGAATGTTTCCGGGAAGTCAATATTCTCTGTATATAATATCATAGCAGAATTGTCCTAAAAGTATTGACTTTTATGGTTAACGCTTGCCGTGGGCGGACGCGCTCAACTACGCGTGTATATGGTGTCCACAAAATACCGATAATTCTGACAATTACATAATTTCTTTTATCTTGGAAAGGAGAATACAATTTATTGTAGTTTAATAGAAATTGTGTTTTTTTTTTACAATCTGAGAAAAGATTTACAAAGTAATGAGTTATAAAATAAATTACCTTTGTATCGGAAGGACATTTAAGCAAAACAACGTATGAGCAGAACGTCCTAAAAGCAAAATATAGGGCACCATGACCTATTAGCAACAATAGCAAATGGTCCCAATATCAAATATCAAAAAGGTACACTCAATGACACAAATAGTTATTGAAAATTTATAAAAAGAATTTTTGACATGTCAAAAAAAAAACGAATCTAAACAATGCATTTTAATTGTTATTTTTTTTACAATAATATTTATTTATTTTTAGCAAAACAACACATGTCAATATAAATGTACTGGAAGACTGGTTTCGACAATATTTTAGTTGATAAGCCTATTTTAAAACGCGTTCCGAAATAGTGAAAGCAATGACATAATGAGCCGATCGCTAATAGTGTAATAGTGAAAGTTGAGTCTGTTGAGCGCTCGATAGTTGTCGAGTAGCGGTCGATGTGCGTGAACGTCTCACGCTAAATCAAAGTGTCACAATCAAAAACCTGTGTAAATCGTCTTAATAAAAGTGTAATATTTTTGGACAAGAAGGCTGTATATTGTTAGGTATATTGTGTGGAGTTGAGGGCACCCCCGCCCCGGGCGGTCGTCCAATGACGCCCAAGTTCCCGCCCCTGTGCGGAATGCCGCTACAGATTTCCTTGGCGGTTTTCATCCTTGCCATAAACGCCGGTAAGTATTTTTTTTACTATTAACTATTTATATTGTTGCAACTATAAACATAATCTCTAAATTATTTCGTGTTAGAATGTTTGACGCCAATGAACTACTGACCCGATTTTGATAAAACTTCGTAACGATGTGTAATTTGGTCCAACTTAAAACATAGAATAGTTTTAATTTTGAACCCGGGCGAAGCCGGGAGCGTGAGCTAGTATAATATAAATAATAAAATATATTATAATCTTCTTCACATAGTATAACTTCCCGCCGTTCTGTCCCTCTGAGATATTTTAAAATTCGCAAAGAATGTTAAATGCGGTTGTCATTAATGAAAATAGCCTTAAACGAGGAAGATTTTTATATTAATAATTTGCATAATAAAATCGCACAGCAAGCCAGGAGCGGGTCGCTAGTATTTTTTGTAATAAAAATGTTGTTGATTGGTGTACTTGAAACGGGGAAGATTGTCATAAAATATAAAAATTGCACTCCGGGCGAAGCCGGGAGCGGGTCGCTAGTATTTTTTCTAATAAAAATGTTATGTTGATTTGTGTACCCTTCAAAAACTCGAAACGGGGAAGATTGTCATAAAATATAACAATTGCAGCCGGGGCGAAGCCGGGAGCGGGTTGCTAGTAGGTACTAAAATTTTATGTTTTATTATTGATTCTCAATGAATTTTGCATACACTAGCCTTTTACTTAGATAAATAGTACTATTCCCGAGGGATCATATTTATAAAAATTAAAATAAGTAGATACGCAGACGAAGTCGCGTGCAACAGTTACTAATTGTAAAGTTTTAATGATACTAAACCATTTTTTTTTAATTAATTTTTGTCGGTTTGATTTATGTTTTGTTTGCGTTTGCTAGAAGGTATCGACTTCCGAATTCAGATCAGACTCAGACTTTGAAAAGTTCACTGCCAAAGTTGACCCTGCCGGGAATCAAACCCGGGCCCCCACCCTAACCACTCAACCATCGGGCTCGTATATTGACAAAAAGTTCCCGGATCTCTCATAATTATATATAATCATGTATGTTATGTTCAAGTTTACAAAGTCTGTGTCAGGGCAACGTTCAAAACCGGTATACAGTTCTAAGTAACACATAAGTTATACTTGGGTTACACAGTGCCATTAAGCCCGTCACACACATACGAGCTATAATATATATTAACTAGCTGACCTGGCAAACTTTGTTTTGCTAAATAATTTTTTTTTGGGGTAGCCCACCCTTAACATATAGGGGTATGTAGATGTTGGTCAATTCTCAGACTTACCCGATAGCACACAAAATTTCATCAAAATCGGTCCAGCCGTTTCGGAGGAGTTTGGCAACAAACACTGCGACACGAGAATTTTATATATTTGATATAAATTATAGCAAGGCATATTACGATATATTTTCTATACAAATATTTGAGTGACTACACACGCAGCTACGAGTATAATATATATTTCTATGACGTCACCAACACATATCATAATTTATATTATTGCAATTTATGGTATAGCAAGACATATTACGACCAAATGAAATGAAGGCAAAATATTTATATTATAGCATCGTCTCCGTGTGTAGTAGCTTGCTGTAATCCTAATAATATTATAAATGCGAAAGTTTGTATGGATGTATGTATGGATGTTTGTAACTCTTTCACGCAAAAAGTACTGAACCGATCACCATGAAATTTTGCATACACGTTGTCTGAGACACCAGAAAGGCATAAAACCTTTCATGCAGAAAAAAAGTACTGCTCCCGAGGGATTATTTAAAATTAAGGAAACTAACTCCTAGCTATGTATAATAGCAATAACGATGTCAGGCGATATATTGCTTTTTCAACGCGGACGAAGTCGCGGGCACCAGCTAGTGTAATATATGTGTATATTATAGTTATAGCTACGTTTGTGACGGGCTTCAAGTACGACTGTTGCGTAAGTAAGATGCTATTAGTCGTGTAAATCATTTGATAACTTATTGTATACTAAATGTGACCTTGAAATGCTTAAATGTAGCAAGTACTTAAGTCCGAATGAAGCTTAACAATTGTTTTAATTAATTTATATATGTTGCAATTCGTTTTATGGGATAAAACAACAATAGTGAACACGCAATAATAAATATGCGCAATAAATACTTACTAAATTTTAGCCAAGAACGATCCCTATCATGTGAACATTTTTTTTTATTATCTTTAATTCATTTTGGCTCATGTGAACTTAAAAAAAATAGTATCATAATCGGTCCATCCGTTCGGGAGAAACCCATAATTATATACCTACTTCTATACTAATATTATAAAGAGAGAAAATTTGCATGTTTGTAATGAATAAACTCAAAAACTAGTGGGCTAATTTTGAAAATTCTTTAAACCTATAGAAAGCTGCATTAAATTATCAGGGAGTAATATAAATTTGCGCGGGCGAAGTCGCGTGCACCGGCTAGTATAGTAATAGTGGGAGATTCCGTAATCTATGGGAGCTATCGATTCCACAGACAGACACACAAGCTCTATTTTTGCGGCGGGCATCGGGGCTTAAAAATATAACTTGTTTTGAAAATGTAAAAATAAATAAAGTACCTACTTGTAGACTTTTCGAGAACAACTCGTACCTACATGTTAAGGTCAATATTGTACTTAGGTATATATAGTTTGATGGAATAATACCAACATAATATATATGTATGTGGCCTTATTCCAAATGCGCCATAAAACAAGTCTAGGTATATGCAGTGATCCTTGACAGAGGTGAAAACATTATATCGCTCACTGGCTGTATGACGTATACCTGTTATTCGTTGTTTTATTTAAAAGAAATCCAAATGTTACTTAAACATCTATTGTCTTGGTTCAGATTAATAAATAATATTAAAAAAATAATTAAAAAGTGTATACATGTGTCAGCTCCGACTCACGACTTGAGTTTACTCCTTACGAACGATAAATAAATAATAATTTAACAAATATAATTAAAACGTATTAATCCGTACTAATATTATAAATGCGAAAGTTTGTATGGATGTATGGATGTTTGTAACTCTTTCACGCAAAAACTACTGAACTGATCACCATGAAATTTTATTTTGCATACACGTTGTCTGGGACACCAGAAAGGACATAGGGTACCTTTCATCCAGAACGCGGACGAAGTCGCGGGCACCAGCTAGTATAATATAGTATATTATATGTATTACATTATATCAATATGTATTGAAGCATATTGTAGCCTGTAACGCGTAACGTGTGACATGTGACATTTGATTTTTCTTCCGTAAATTTTCATACCCCCCGGGCTTTATATGAAATCGATTCTTAAGGAGTAAACTCTAAAAGATAAAAAACACTCATAAAAACCTATATAAAAACTATAGTTCGCGAATAAACGACTTCTTCTACCAGTAAGCAATCTCATAAATTTAATATTTTATACTGTTGTATTGTGCAATATTGTATTATGGTACTTCCTCCCATGTCTCTACTAATTACCAATGCAAGGATAAGTAAGGTACATTATATCCATGAGTGAACACAATGCCATGTTCAATTCAAATGCTAATGCGATTTTTTTTTTGTAATTAATTAGTAATTAATTAAGTAGTTAATTTCAAAATTATTTAGTTACTCTCTGGTAGCTGGTGCTCGCGACTATGAACAATATGAAGGCTTTGCCAGGCTTTGGCTTTAGATTTTTATTTTTAAATGATCCATAAAGGAACACTACTTTTTTTCTGGGTAATAAAGTACCCTATGTCCTTTCCTGGTACTTACTATAATCAGTGAGACAGACAATCAGACAAAATTTCACTATAATCAGTTGAGTAATTAGGCGTGAATAGGTAACAGACATACAGACATAGTTATTTTCACCTTTATAATACACTAGCTGCTGCCCGCGACTGAGTTAATGGACTACTCGCCCGAATTTATCTCGCCCAAATGGGCGAGTTCTTCATAAGAACCTTTCTCGGACTTGAACAAAGACATAACGTATGTTGTGGTTCGTATCTTCTAAAATCCAAAAACGTAAGAAAAGCGATTTCTGAATGTAAAGGTCACTTTTAATTACCGTGGTCTCAATGAATGTGAAGTTAAAGGTTGCCTTTCCTATCCGACCTTTGACCTCTTCTCAACTTTATTCTAAAGTTTCAACAGCCGTGGGCGTGAGCTATTATGTGATCATTAACTTCTTGGCAAGTTGAGTTTAAAATTAAATTAAATGTTCTTTAGAAAAGTTCTGAAGGACTTGCTGGTTAAAAATTTATAACAACGGGATAGTAAAAACTAGTTACAATATAAGATAAGAAAAAAAAATGAAATGGTCCTAAAATAAGTTTAAAAGTAGGTATACTTACTTCTAGGATTCTACGATTATACTTCTAGGAAGTAGGTACTAGAAGTTATCTCATAGTTTATCTCTCCCATAACATACGACGTACCAACCCCGAAAGTATTAAATCACAATATATTATAAAGAGCGAAGATATGTATTTTTGTATGTTTGTAATGAATAAACTTAAAAACCACTTTCTATGAAAGATTTTTTAAAAAAGATTTTAAATGTCTCAACGAATTTTAGCTCCAGAAAGCTATTATCAGCGAGTAACATAGGCTATATTTTATAAAATTACGCAGACGAAGTCGCTTGCAACGGCTAGTGTATGCAACAGCTATAGTTTATTATCACAAAATTATAATACACAAACCACGTGAAAAAAATGTGCAGAATTTGTCACATTTTCGCGGGTTGAATTCTTGTAATTACTGACTAAAAAAAACCAAAATAATGTACATTTAAAATTGAGATGTCAATATAGTTACCATCTATAATTTTTTTTCTAAAATATTGATATACTTATATAGTCTTTGAAATATTGGAAATGCTCTCCCAAATTACTACTACTACTACCCAATTACTAAGTTTCCTCGCTCGGCAAGCCCCACCTTAAGAGGAGACAGTAGCCAACCACAATCAAATGGATTGTCAGCCTGTCTGTCAACTTTAACATCAAAAAAGTTATCTAACCCAGAGATTTATTTATATAACTCTAGCAGGCCAACCTAGAGGGTTAGAGAAACAAGCATCGCCACAGTGGATGACCATTTGTGCAGGTTATAAATGCAAATTTATACATTTCTTGGCACTCGGCTACATCCACTCTGCAGGCGAAGCGATTTCTGCACTCGCAGGTCGATAGGGATGAATGACCTGCAAAGAAGGTCATATTTGGCTGCGGGACAAGACAGTCTTATTTACAATCGTACACACACTGGTCTAACATTCACAATGTAGCCTAGTCTTTGCCCGCGACTCGTAACACGTTCAATATTTATTGCTTATACATTTGTACTACCAGTAGTACTTCTTGGTAGTACTTACTACTGTAACAGAGCGCATTTTTGGTAGGTCATGGAGTATATTATTTTTAAACTATCCCTCAGGAACAGTACTCTCTTTTACTTTACAAAAGGTAGGTACAGCCAGTCCTACTAATATTATAAATGCGAAAATTTGTGATGGATGTATGGAGCTCTTTCACGCAAAAACGGCTTAACGGATTTGGATGAAATTTGGTACACGATAGTTTATCTACTTGGATTTTGGATACATTTTATCCTGAAAAAATTTAGGTTCCTTTAAGATTTACAAAAACGAACTACAGCTCTTATGAAGTTGCGAGCATTGCTACTTACTTAGCTATTCATATACTTATTGTAACATGAGTCCGTGAATTCAAATTTATTTATAACTAGCTGGTGCCCGCGACTTCGTCCGCGTTCTGGATGAAAGGTACCCTTTGTTCTTTCTGGTGTCTCAGAAAACATGTAAGTATGCAAAATTTCATCGTGATCGGTTCAGTAGTTTTTGCGTGAAAGCGTAACAAACAAACAAACTCACATTCACATTTATAATATTCAATTCAAACAAACAACAATCAAATCTTTCGTGTTTATAATATTAGTATAGAAGTGTGCGAGATAACTACTAAAATATATTTAAATTTAAAATTAGCTTTTCGCACATTTCGTACGAATAAAAATTGTGCGAGATGACTACTAAACCAAAAGTTTTGGTTAACCTAAGAACAATATATGTACAAATTGTAAGTATAGATACTAAAAAACAAAAAAAAAATGTAGCCGTTATATGAAAGTAATATAGCGGTAAGATCGAGCCGTATGTCCATATCTCTCCCGTCTCCCCTCGCACAGTTTAGGCTGTATTGTGTTTACTCAGCACTTTCTACCCCAGTCTCCCCCTTCTAATATACCCATTGTGAGGAGGGCTAGGATCTGTATTTTTTCTAGCTTCTAAAAAAATTTTTAGCTATTCTGATTTTATTCAGTTTACACGAGTAATAATAAAGTTATAGAATGTAACATAGCTTAGTAAAATGACATGTTTAAGTACATATATTTATTATTATCATACATATTTATTTTCTTTCTTAATTCTAAATTTTTAACAATAAATATTATTAAAAAAAACACATATCGTAAAAAACTAAAACTAGAATTCCGCAGGTAGCGGGCCAAGGCCGAAGCTACCGGCAGTTAGGGCTGCAGAGTGAGGAACCTCCTGACAATAATAATAATTCTTATTATATTATGTATGGATGTTTGTAACTCTTTCACGCAAAAAGTACTGAACCGATCACCATGAAATTTAGCATACACGTTTCTCGGACACCAGAAAGGACATAGGGTACCTTTCATTCAGAAAAAATTACTGCTCCCGAGGCATTATCTAAAATTAAGGAAACTATCTCCTGGCTAAGTGTAATAGCAATAACGATGTCAGGCGATATATTGCTTTTTCAACGCGGACGAAGTCTCGGGCACCAGCTAGTATTACATATTTAACTTACTAACGAGAGATTTATTCGAGTGAAATTCGTTTTCGTATGTCCTTTTTGCTCAATAAAAGTATTTTATAGCGTCTCGTATTTAAATGGTCGAATTTATTAGGCAGTTTCTTGACGGTCATATTTTATTACCTATGTAATGTGCTTACTAGGCGAATTCACATTCTAAAGTTCGGATACAGTTTTAAAAGCATTTCCATTATACGTCCAGAAAGTAGTGAAAAAAAAATTACAAAAATAATATTGTATAATAAAATCGTGAAAGAGATAAAATATTTATTCAAAAAAACAATTTGTACGATCATCTTGTACGTATGTTACCGAGGTCAAAAAATAGTTTTTAGAATTTTGTTTGTTTATCTGTCTGTGCGTTTGTGAACGCTAATCTCAGAAACGGCTTATCCGTTTTTAATGCGGTTTTCACTGATGTATTGATGACTAGCTGGTGCTCGCGACTTCGTCCGCGTTCTGGATGAAAGGTACCCTATGTCCTTTCTGGTGTCCCAGACAACGTGTATGCGAAATTTCATGTTGATCGGTTCAGTACTTTTTGCGTGAAAGAGTTACATACATCCATACAAACTTTCGCATTTATAGATAATATTAATAATTAATAGGATTACCTGGATTGAATTGCGAGTGTTTAACTTTTTGCGAATAAATATTTATTTATTTACTAGCTGGTGCCCGCGGCTTCGTTCGCGTTGAAAAATAAAAAATGTAACACCTGAGAAAATATCTAAAATTTCATGATGATAGGTTGAATAGTTAAGGCGTGAAAAGGTAACAGACAGACAGACTCAATTACTTTCACATTTATAATCTAATATATAAAATTCTCGTGTCGCGGTGTTTGTTTGCAAACACCTCCGAAACGGCTGGACCGATTTTGATGAAATTTTGTGTGATTATCGGGTAGGTCTGAAAATGGGCCAACATCTATTTTCTATACCCCTAAATGTTAAGGGTGGTCCACCCCAAAAATTTATTTTTTATTTTTTTGCAAAACAACGTTTGCCGGGTCATCTAGTATTGTAATTCCGTTAAGTTAAATATTAAACTTTAATTATACATAACCTAAAAATGTTTCTAAAATGAGAAGTTTTCCATAATATTGAATATCAATTAAGTCGTCATCTCCGCAGGCACAGGGGATACGAGATACGAGCATAAATAAATTTAGTTGGGAACCATTTTACTTGGTACAAACGAGTATCAAAATGTCGAGACAAAACTGTATTAAGCGTACGTGTTAGATGAACAGGAGGGTAGTGCGGGCCGGAATGGTGCGGGGGCGGAGTGTATAGGGTGCGCAGGGGTGTGCAACATTTTAATTGTTTTAACAATAATAAAATTAAGTAAATTTTAATGGAATAGAATGGAATAGAATGGAATTGAATGGAATTGAATGGAATTGAATGGAATTGAATGGAATGGAATGGAATGGAATGGAATGGAATGGAATGGAATGGAATGGAATGGAATGGAATGGAATGGAATGGAATGGAATGGAATGGAATGGAATAGAGTAAATTTAGAATAGAAAAGAATAAATTTAGAATAGAATAGACCAATAATTAATCTAAGATAGCAATAGCAACATTGATGGCGCCATCAATTAAACTACAATAGAATTAGGTAGAAGCGGCGACATCTATCGGATTTGGGTTGAACTATTTGGTACACCAGCTGTGTACAGTATGCTCAAATTCGCAAACCCTCGGGAACCTAACAAAAATTGTTCACGTCAAAACCTTAACGAAAACCTTCCTAAGGAATTACTCTATTGATAGATGAAAAGTACACGCAGTAGTTTTTGAGATCATTGCAAACATAGGTACATGTACTCATAGACATACAGACAGACAGACAGCGGGCCTTTGTTTTTAAATATGTAAGGCTAATAAAGCTGAAGAAGTTCTGTGTTTGTTAAATATTTTCTCTTTAAAATATTAATGCAGATAAAAGTTCAAAATATTAGAAACTTTGATCTTGATAAAGTCTATATATCGCCAGACAAAGATAAATCCAAACACATTTTTTTAAACTAAAAATAATATAATAATGAAAGAGGCAACCCTGACGCACCCTAAGCTTGGCGAAATCTCAGGGGTGAACACGTCAATCAAAATATCCCATAATGGGGTGCATGGTTCCGCTTAGGATATTAGATAAATACGCCCCCGACGGTAGTCGTCTATGCTTTAGCACCCCCGTGCTAGGGTTGCATCCGTATTTCCATAATCATCACAAGAAGACCTTTAATTTTTTATACTTTTTGAAGTTTACTCCTTAAGAATCGATTTCATATATAAGCCCGGGAAAGTTTATAGGAGTAAAATCAAATGTCACATGTCACACGTTACGCGTTACAGGCTACAATACCTATGCTTATTGAAGCTTGTTATTATTAATGTGTATTATATGTATTATATTATTATAATATAATACATATAATATCATTATTATATTGATATGTTTTAATTATATTTATTAAATTTTTTATTCATTCATTACAAACATTCAATTTTTTCTCTTTATAATATAACTATAGATATGCGCTTGAGTCAAGTTTACGTAGACAAATTGTGGACATGTTAGATATAACATTGTTATATTTGATTAATATTTCAATGTACACATTCAGTCGTCTTTATGTTGCAATGTTATAAAACAACCTATTATACAACAAAGTTATATGACATGTTATTTAATTTGAACGCACCTTTTTGCACAACACAACACAATTCTCTGGCACAATAGGATGGAAAATATTCTACAATTCCCTGGCATAATAGGATGGAAAATATTCTACAATTCCCTGGCACAATAGGATGGAAAATATTCTACAATTCACTGGCACAATTGGAAGGAAAATATTCTACAATTCCCTGTCACAATATGATAAAAATATTCTACAATTCCCTGGTACCATAGGTTTAAAATCACTTACTAGAGGTTCGACTGAAAATTGTTTGCCTGTCGACCATCTAAATGCATAGAAAAATCCCATGTGAAACTCTTCAATTATAAAGCCTGGTTCTCAAAACTAAATCCAATTGAAATACAGGTAAATATTTTCCCTATTAAAATCAAGTTGTTCTTTGAAACGACGCCGTTGAAGGGCTTAGCAGTAGTTGTGAGGATTATCCGCAGCCCTTCACTTCGCTACAGACAACTTACATCTCAATCCGAGTATAAGTTTCTTCAATGTATACCTACTCTTTTACACTGCTCTCTATTTAAGATTGTATAAATTTATATTTTACTAGCTTTTGCATGCGACTTCGCCCGAGTAACTTTATAAAATATAGCCTATGTTGCTCGCTGATAATTTAGCTTTCTATAGGTGAAAGAACTTTATGAAAAACTTAGGTAAACTTTATGAAAAAACTTTATGAAAAACTGTTATGAGATTTTTCATTACAAACATACACATCTTCTATCTTTATATTAGTATAGAGCCTACATATGTGAAGTATTTTCTATAGCCATCCACATATAAATAAATATCTCTTTTTATGTAGCTTTCTATAGGCATCTGACGCCTGATTTTATTGCTTATCTTGCTTTATTTTATTGCTGATCTTTATTGCTATTAAACTTACCAGATATAATTTGCCAAACGTTACTATTCTTAAATTTTAAATGATCCCTCAGAAACAGTATTTTTTTTCTGGATGAAAGGTACCTCCTATGTCATTTCCGCTATCCCTGACAACGTGTATGCAAAATTTCACGATGAGCGGTTGAGTAATTAAATTAAGGCGTAAAAAATTAACAGACAGACAGATTAACTTTAACATTTATAATATTAGTATAGACCAAAGATAATGGAATGGTCTCGCTGCGCTCGACTAGATAGAGCGCTGTACAAAAGCAATAGCTCCGAAAATGTGCCAACTTTTTATTGTAGTGTGTACACATCACAGACAGTTTGCAGTGTGACTGGTTCGGGTACGCCGAATTCGGCGTACTATTTTATGCTGCATTTTACAAGTACGACGGCGGTATCTAGTCGAGCGCAGCGAGACCAATCATTTATCTATGGTATAGACAATGTAGACATATAAGTATTTAGAGATGGGTATATTGAAAAGAGAAATTACGATTGTGCTGACTTTAAAACACCGAATAGAAGGGATTCCAATTCTTACCGCCCTTTTGCGTCAGTGATCGATGGGAGCTTTTTGGATAATTACCTTAAAAAAGTTCACCGTTTGTCATAACAGCGTGTCATTGGAAATAGCACCTTAAACGTTTGTCCTATTAGTCTAAATTCGTATGGCGTCGTTTGGGGATTTATTCCCTTACGTTGTTAACGCTTTGGGCGAAACGTCCCCCACGAATACGGATATTGTCGTCATGATGTTAGTGTCGTTTGCTTCCGACTTTTTTAATAGTAATGTGATTTTGATAAAGACTGTCTGTCCCTTTATTATTTCACAAACTGTAGTCCGCGACTTCGTCCGCGTTGAAAAAGCAATATATCGCCTGACATCGTTATTGCTATTACACTTAGCCAGGAGTTAGCTTCCTTAATTTTATATGATCCCACGGGAGCAGTACTTTTGTTCTGGATGAAAGGTACCCTATGTCCTTTCTGGTGTCCCAGACAACGTGTATGCAAAATTTCATGGTGATCGGTTTAGTATTTTTTGCGTGAAAGAGTTACAAACATCCATACATACATCCATACAAACATTCGCATTTAATATTAGTACGGATAAAGCTACGCGGACGAAGTCACGTGCAACAGCTAGTAGTTATAAGGCAATGTGCGGACCTTTACATTAAAATTACCATAATTTTGTCGTTATTGTCTCCTTTATTTATATTTATTTATTTTTTATTATTATTATTTGGGTCTCCTGATACAAGTATTTTTATACACCTTTTTTCGCTTAGGAGAGTTAATAAATTATTTTGTATTTGTATTTGTATTGTCAACAGATGCGGCGTCCCCAAGACGTCCTGAACCATACTTCGGTCGCATGATCGGCAGACTGACAAATTACGCACACGGAATCCGCGGCACGGTATATGCCGTCGATGAGAATACAGTATTTATCCGCGGGTTCGCTTACGACGGAACCGGCCCAGACGCATACTTCTGGGTGGGGGTGACGCCGCAACCCTCTCCCGAGGGCACTCTGGTGCCGTACCCTGAAGACTACACTACTAGGTAAGACATTTTGAATTTTTTTTAACACACACACACACCTCACACATAATTTATAGATACATTATTAGGCTTTATAAAAATTAAATCTATTTTATGTATTTGTTAAATGTTACATGCTGTAAGGTTAGCTATTAAATAAATAAATAAATAAATAAAAAAATTTACCAGAGTGAAAATTTTAAAAAGATCTATGTAGGGATAAAGACAGCACTCTCGACTGCTTATTTTCACATGGCTTTTGGTAATGTGAGACTCTTACCCCACTAAAAACCGTCTCGGTTGTTTTTGCCTCTCGTTTTAGTCCTAGGACTTTAAAAGCGTAAGGGTTGCCATAAAAAATAAATAAGGACGCTTATAAGAAATTCGCACTGGCATCCCTTACTCAGCGAAACACAGCTCACATGCTTTTATTTCGCGGTACTTCTGTAAAGGGGTACTGGTGGTTACTAATCAGTTAAAAAATGAAATAAATGGCTCAGAAATAAATCTGTAAAGCCAACAAAATTGAATAATAATAGTACCTAAATTACAAAATTAAAATCTAAATGTGAGACAAAAAACCATAACTTATTTCTATTTATTTAGCATATTTAATTTTTCAAATATTACCTAACTGCTGGTGACAATAATTATGGAAATCATAGGCGGAAACCGGCTGCACCCGGCCCTTCATTGGGAGAGCGCCTCATTATGACCATTTATCACAGTATAGTTAATAACCGTATGGGAGATATACAACTAACATCATAATTAGAAAAATTTCTGATTTCGCTGGTTTTTATAAATTGCTTAAAAGCATAATTATGTGTCAAAAATATTATAAAATTATTACAATACAAGTAACACGGGCTAATGTGATCCAGTAATTATTGGTTGAAAAAGTTTTTATTTATCTCTGAGATCATGGTACACTAAAATAATTTCGAGTAAGAAAATATTTATTTATATTTTAAAATAAAATAATTATATTTTTATTTCTGAATTCACTTTTTCAATACTTTCAAATTTCATAAATTAACCCAAAATTTTATACTTATGAGATGAAATGTGCTTGTGTTATTAATATTGTAAAGAATTAATTGCGTTTCGGTTCAGACGCACGATGTATTGATCGCTCTACCGAGCAACCTCCTACTCACTTGTGTGGGACTCTCCCTCGTGTGGGTTGCTTGGGAAAGGTTAGCATGTTGTAAAGATTTTGTTGATAAATGTCATGGAGATAAGGCTTGTTTCAGAATTTATTCCTCAAGGTATCAAAGAAAATTTTTAATTTTTTTTTTATCAATATTATTAGATTCAGTGCCTGAGCGACCGAACCGAACTGAGCTCGGTATTTTGTTTACACCGACGCGGACTTAAGTTCATCACAATAATTACATTGTTACTATTGGATATAAGCCGGACATAAGTATTCATATAGCGCCATCTAACAAAATTTTATCACCCATTGACAAAAATACAAGTGTACAAAAATATTTATTAAATAATTATAAATAAAAATATTTATTAAAATTTCGTTTTCACAAGAAATACAATTAATATAGGTATTAGGTATACTAAAAAAGCAAAAACTTATCTAAATACACATTTTCATCCAAATAGTTACAGCCTTTTTCGAGATAAACGAAATAAATATACATATACAAGAATTGCTCGTTTAAAGACATGAGATATTTAGGTAGATAAATATAAAGACAAATCATATTAATGATAGTAAGATTTCTTTTTTAATTTAGTATTATTTTCCAGTTTCTTCACTGCATTATCTTTATACTGCGCGCGTCATCTTCTCCGCGCATCTAATTATTCTATACTTTGTTGATTCCCATTACTATGTTTGTAATTGTCTTCCAAATTACAAGGGCGGAAATTCCATTAAACCATTGTCATGTAATTGAGTTATAAGATATTTATATTATATCTATGCGAACACTTTTTTAGAGATACTTGGCTTAGTATTGTTTAACTCAAATTCGTTCCACATTTTTTTAGTTAAACTTTGAGATCTACTGTTCAATTTTTCTCTTAATAAGAACCTTTCTCGTCGTAATTTATTAATTACTAGCTGTTGCACGTGACTTCGTCTGCGTAACTTTATAAAGTACTAGCTGACCACGCAAACGTTGTTTTGCCAAGAAATAAAAAATAAAATTTTCGGGTGGACCACCCTTAACATTTAGGGGTATGAAAAATAGATGTTGGCCGATTCTCAGACCTACCCGATAAGCACACAAAATTTCATCAAAATCGGTCCAGCCGTTTCGGAGGTGATTGGCAACAAACACCGCGACACGAGAATTTTATATATTAGATATACTCGTATGGTGTAATATGGTTTGGTTTCCAAAATAAATAAAATATAAATAATAAAATAAAATAAAAGTTATGATTTTGCTAACAAACGATAAATAAACTATATTATTGTAAAGTTTCATTAAAATATGTTAACAGTTTTTGCTTAAAAGATTAAACTCTCATTGTAGGGATCCCCCGATACTGACAGCTCATGGAAACTCAGATATTCTGCTGCGACTGCCAGGTGGCAAGCGGCTGAGAGACATCAAGTGGCTGAGCGTGTGGTGTCGTCGGTTTACAGTAAGTTTATTAATTTATTTATTTACTTAAAGTGAACTTCGGAGAGTGTGCTCAGGGAGCTGCATGAGCTGATACCGCCTTCCCCTTTCTTCCATCGGACATACAGACGTACGGCTGGCTACCATCCTCATCTTGTCGAAATCCCTCCTTTTCGGACCAAGCGCTTTGAAACATCCTTTATAATGCGCACTGCCAAGGTGTGGAACTCTTTGCCGGCGTCTGTATTTCCGAGCACATATAACCCTAATCTTTTCAAGGTTCGAGTGAATAGGCGTCTTCTGGGTGAGCTCGCTCCATCTTAGGCCTCATCCTTGCCACATGGCTGGTTGTTGGTCAAGGGCTAACCCATCTCTTATAAAAAAAAAAAAAAAAAAAAAAAACATCAACAGCCTTTTTTTTGACGAGGAGAAATCCGCTTACAGATTCCCTACCGCTGGCTAGGCGGTAGGGAATTCTTGGACTTCTTAGAGTATAATTACAAGTCAGATAAAAATACAGTGCATAATAAACTATATTGAATAAAGTTTGAATCGGACAGATTTATAAAAAAATTGTTTTTAGGCTTATTAATTAACTTAAATTCTACACTAAAGTTTGAATCGGCTACTTTTATTTCTTTTTTCATATTTTGCACAATATTTAAGAAAAACGTTCCAATTTTTCGGTTCGGTTGTCTCCGAGAAGCTACAAAATTTGTTGTGCAAATTTACACCTTATTCATAGGTTATAAGGTTGCGCTCATTTGGTAAAAATTGTGTTCGGTCTGAAGTTAGTCAGACTTAAAGAGTTTTCTTCATATTATAGAAATTAACTTATAATAAATATGAAATTATTTCAGCTTTTTGATTAAGCTGGTCGAGTTGGAGACTGTCTAAGATAAGACGTCTTAAAGACGAGCTCCACTCGAATGAAGTCGCGCGCGTAGGCTAGTATGCAATGAAATGGTATAATAATGGCGTCTGACAGAAAGCAATATCGATTGGAGTTGTGCGCATGCGTCAAGCTTTCCCGCCAAAAGTGACATTTCATAATAATAATAACAACACATTACATTAGTATTGAGAAATTTCCACTGACACCGGAAATTGCCAAACTTTATTATCTAAGTTATTATAATACAAACGCTCGCAGAGATATATTATTTCGTTGTACAAACCATTCGTATTCCCAGTAAAGGCGATACAATACAGTACACGTAGATTTTCGTACTGCGAAAATTCACGTACGGTAGGTTTATTTTCCTTAAAAACTATCCTATGTTTTAAGTTGGACCAAATTATATATAGTTACGAAGTTTTATCAAAATCGGTTTAGTATTTTAGGAGTTCATTGGCATCAAACAACGTGACACGAAATTTTTATATAATACTAGCTGGTGCCCGCGACTTCGTCCGCGTTCTGGATGAAAGGTACCCTATGTTCTTTCTGGTGTCCCAGACAACGTGTATGCAAAATTTCATCGTGATCGGTTCAGTAGTTTTTGCGTGAAAGCGTAACAAACAAACAAACTCACATACACATTTATAATATTAGTAAAAAGTTCTAGATCTGTAAGTCTAGGTATTGTATGTATATGTATGTTGCTCCATAACTCTTAAACGAATTAACTGATTTTCATGAAACTTGATAGATAAACATTTAGACGTACGGGACACAGGATAGACTACTTTTATCACGCGGGCGAAGTCTCGGGCGCCGGCTAGTATTTTATAAAGTTACGCGGACGAAGTCGCGAGCAACAGCTAATCTCTGATAAACCTATATCTGCGAAGTGTGCTGGCATGTTTAAATGGCATTCTTGATTATCATTAAAAAAGATATTTAATATTTCAGGTGAACTTCGGCGACGTGTTCATACAGAGCGGCCTGGACCCGCCGAGGCCTCGAGTTCTCCCAGAGTTCAAGAGGCTCGCTCACGGTCTGCGATCTGGGAACATTAGCGTCCTGGATGCAAAGACCTTCTACATTCCGAATCTTCACTACGATGGAGCTGGTCCAGACGCTTACTTCTGGGTAGGAAATGGCACTGAACCCAGTCCTTTTGGGACCAAAGTGAGTTTTAAGACTTTTATTTAAGCTAGTGAAAAAATTTTTTTGACACGTTTGGTCTAGTGGCTATATAGTAACCTTAGCTGTTAAACAAACGATCGCAGGTTCGAATTCGGCTAGGGATTCGAACCTTTGTACGCGAGTCATGGATGTTTGTATTTATATGTATTTACAAAAAAAAAGTAATGTATGTAGTATATCAACTATCTGGTATCCATAATACAAGCATTAGTTGCTTACTGTGCAACTAGATGGTGCTGTGTGGAATCTGTGAAGATAAATATTTATTACTAGCTGTTTCACGCGATTTCGTTCGCGTAACGTTTTAAAATATAGCCTATGTTACTCGCTGATATAGGCTATATCAGCGAGCTTCCCAACTCAGTCCCAATCAGTGGTCCAGTGTATTATAATTATATTATATAGTACTAGCTGTTGCCCGCGACTTCGTCCGCGTTCTGGATGAAAGGTACCCTATGTCCTTTCTGGTGTCCAAGACAACGCGTATGCAAAATTTCATGGTGATCGTTTCAGTAGTTTTTGCGTGAAAGAGTTACAAACATCCATACATCCATACAAACTTTCGCATTTATAATATTACTAGCTGGTGCCCGCGACTTCGTCCGCGTTGAAAAAGCAATATATCGCCTGACATTGTTATTGCTATTATACTTTGCCAGGAGTTAGTACCTATCCTTAATTTTAATATATAAGATAATCCCTCAGGAGCAGTACTTTTTTTCTGGATGAAAGGTACTGTATGTCCTTTCTGGTGTCCCAGACAACGTGTATGCAAAATTTCATGGTGATTCATGGTTCAGTAGTTTTTGCGTGAAAGAGTTACAAACATCCATACATCCATATTAACTTTCGCATTTATAATATTAGTACGGATTGATTATTATCTTAGCCTACATACGCTTCTAGGTTCCAAATGAGATGGGTTCTCTCCATCCTCTGCGAGGCTACCAAGGCGAGGACATAGAGATCCAGTTGCCAGGCAAACTGACCGCTTACGACATAGACTGGTTAGCCGTTTGGTGCGTCGAGTACAGACATAACTTCGGCCACGTTTACATTCCCAAGGACCTGGACGTGCCACCGGCTTTGGGTCAGACGAAAATAACCGTAAGTTTAGATACGGATCGAATTGTCTATTGTTTGTACCTTTATCCTATTTTATTTTAACTCTTTCGGTGAAAAGCTAAAATCTTGGGAAGGAAGTTTTAAAAAGGTAAATCCTCTTCAAACTACTACATACCACAGTTTTACAATCCATAACTTACTGTACTAAGTACTGTAGTTCGGAAATGCTTTTAACGCCGGTGATATGCAACTCCACAAAGTGGAAATTCAAATTAATGTAAATATAAAAAAAATTGTGTTTTTTTTTTCGTTTTGTTACGCAAAACCTCGAAAACTAGCCGATGGATCGACTTGAAATTTTTACACAACATGCAATCCGCTTCAAGGATTGCTCGTATCTATTTTTCGCGATTACGGGAATATGTATTAATATAAGTACGCTTATATATTAATATAGATTATATATTAATATACGCTTTTTTTACGGCTCCATTTGCCGAAAGCGAGGAGAACTCACTCACCAACGAGAACCGCTGTCACATTTGAAGTGGAAGTTAGCCGTTTTTGTGGAAGCCGAGTTAATATAAGACTGAGCCTCAGCGGAGCGTGCCTCATGCACGCTTCGCTGTCTAGTCTAGTCTAGCTCAGTCAGCTAGTATTTTACAAAAAAAAATTAAACGAATAGTCTGCCCCTGAATATTCTAGTGCGCAAACTAAGCGAGTTTAGGGTCGTGAGACTTATGTATTGTAAAACTGTGTTATTACTATAACAAAAACTGAAAAAAAAAAAAACAAATTGAGGCTAATTTAAAGGAATCGCATAAAAAATCTTTTTTTTGTAATCGGAATATTATTAAGACAGTCTGATATTATAGCTTTCTTAAAACATATGTTACATCTTTTATATAATGTGGTTTGCTTAATTTTGTTATAATAATAATATGTGTGTCACTTAATATTAACTTTAATATGTTATGTGTGTGTTTCCCAAACAAGCTTTCAAGGATACATTAATTACGTTTTTATTTTCAGTAATTTATTTTATCGTCTCGCCGTTAAAAAATAACTTTAACATTCGCTTTCAGAGGAAAAGGAAAAAGCCAACGAAACATCGTCCTGCTCATCAACCACAAAAACTAATAATAGGAAAATCTCATACCCCATCTCATTTTTTCTAAACTGGTTTAAGGAATTTTAATATTTCCTTAACTACCTACCTCATTGACCTCCATATATAGTACTTATGGAGGGCAGTGACCTACCTATTGTAAAAAGCATAGATGAATGATTGGTCTCGCTGTGCTCGACTAGATACCGCCGTTGTACTTGTAAAATGCGGCAATAATAGTACGCCGAATACGGCGTACCCGAGCCAGTCAAGCCAGTCAGTCACTGCAAACTGTCTGTGATGTGTACGTGCCGAATGTTTTATTAAATTTTGAACATAATAAAATGCCAGTTTGCGTAGTGAAACTGTGTAAAAATATAATAAAACTGTGTAAAAATATAATAAAACTGTGTAAAAATATAATAAAACTGTGTAAAAATATAATAAAACTGTGTAAAAATATAATAAAACTGTGTAAAAAGTCATAAAAAGTGACGATGTTTTACACACACTACAATAAAAGTTGCCGCATTCACGGAGCTATCGCTTTGGTATTGTGTTCTATCTAGTCGAGCGCAGCGAGACCAATCATTTATCTATGGTTAAGACTGAAATATATTTCCTGTTATTTTTTTTTTAATAAATTATTACATTAAACTAACCCAGTTCTCTTTTTTTTACTTTGGTACTTGGAACTGCTTTCCTTGGATATTTGTTATTTGTATAGCCTGCTTGGTGGTATAACCCTGTGAGTATTTTTTCTATATATTTATATATTTTTGTACATGTAACAATATTAACAATAATATATATTTAACTAACTCTGTTTACAGTGATTAAGGTGTCTATAATTTTTTTTTGGTTTATTTTTTGCTAACGGATTCAAGTCGAATTAAAACATATAAGTCTATCTTCTCTAAAATATAAAATTCTCGTGTTTTGCCAAACTCGCAGTGTTTGTTGCCAAACTCCTCCGAAACGGCTGGACCGATTTTGATGAAATTTTGTGTGATTATCGGGTAGGTCTGAGAATCAGGCAACATCTATTTTTCATACCCCTAAATGTTAAGGGTGGTCCACCCCAAAAATTTTTTTTTATTTTTTTGCAAAACTACGTTCGCCGAGGCAGCTAGTATATGTATAAAAATGTCATGTTGGTTTGTGTATGCTTTAAAAACTCAAAAACTAACCGACGGATTGACTTGAAATTTTTACACAACATTTCTATTAACATATTCTTACATTTTTTTTTCCAAAATTATAACGGAAACCAATTAAAAAACATTCTTGGCAACTGTATTTTTTTATAGTGGAATTGACTCATAGACGTTGAGATCTTGAAGTCATTCCAATATTCACATTTAAAAAGGATTTAGATAGATTATTATGATCCATCTCTTTTTATATATTATAAAAAAATAATATTGGTATACCTTATGATTAAAAGGGACTAGGAATACATGATACAGAGATTCCTAAAATACAGAGTAAAATAATGGTAAAATACAGGGTCAGGTGGCTGAATATGTATTCATGAAAGATTACTATTAAATGTGTAAATAAAAATATAATATTTAAGAAAAATGTTACAGACAAGCTCAACCACATCTCAGACTCCACACATTTCAACAAATAATTGCAAGGAAATTCTCGACAAGAGGCTCCAAATTCGATGGGAGATACAGGTGAGAAATACTTTACTTGACTAATAAATATACTATATTTTATTATTTAAAAAATTCTTGTAACCATAGATGAATGATTGGTCTCGCTGCGCTCGACTAGATACCGCCGTTGTACTTGTAAAATGCGGCAAAAATACTACGCCGAATTAGGGGTACCCGAGCAAGTAACACTGCAACCTGTCTGTGATGTGTACGTGCCGAATGTTTTATTAAATTTTGAGCATAATAAAATACCAGTTTGCATAGTGAAACTGTGTAAAAATATAATAAAAAGTTGCCGCATTCACTGAGCTATCGCTTTTGTATAGCGCTCTATCTAGTCGAGCGCAGCAAGACCAATCAAATATCTTTGCTTGTAACATAAAATAATTTTTATGCTCTTTTAAAAACTACCTACATTATAATAAGCTGTTATTGTTTCAATCCAAGCGAGTTGTATCCAGAGATATATGAAGGTAATCGTCCGTTCCATCTATCCCTATTAAGTATTTTTCTTATACTTATCCCCACCAGTAGGGATACTTTTCAACATATTTCCACTGTTCGAAAATTCAAAAAATATCATACAGTTGTATTGCTAAATGTTTTAATGTATGTATGTATTTTATATATCCAAAATATACATATATACAACTGTATAAAAATTATACAGTCGTATTGATAAATGTTTTAAGATCTGTCCAAAATTGTGAGTTTAAACTCAACATTTTGTTCAGTGTTATTATTTGGTATCTACTTTATAAATCTGTTTTAATTAACACGTTAATTGCCACATAACGCGACGTCGCGTGGTGGTGCATTACAATAATGTACAAACCATAAAATAGCAGCCATAGCGTATTGGCTTCTGGTATTTGTTTTGGCCACTTGGGAAATACATTCAATTGCTTTATTATTTCGGCCATCTACGTAAGTTCAGCATTTCGGCTTAGCAATTGACGTGTTAAGAAAACAGTGCCAGGTTTTTCTTTTAAATTTTTCACAGGTATAACTTAGGTTGTAAGTTTTTAAGTTACATAGGTATACATACTCTTCGGTTAAAGTTTAGATCTATACCCATTATTTCAATAAAATTGTTGGAACTACTATTAGGACTATTAATTTGAGTAGATCAATTCTACATTAATTTATTGAACTACCCGGCCACCGTTGGTATTATTAGTCTAAGTAATTTTTACTTTGACTTAAACTAGATGGCGCTGATCGAATTATGCCGTTATTTTATAATTTACAATACAAATTATAATATAGGTATTATGCAACTTGAAGAAATAACAATTGATATTTGAATAAATTTTAAAAGTTTTAACGTTATAAATATATTTTCTCAACTAATACTTATTTGACAAATCTAGCTCGTACGAATGTGCTAATGCAATGAATGACTGATTTGGTCTAGTGGCTAGTAAGTAACCCTAGCTGTTAACCAAACGGTCGCAGGTTCGAATCCCGCTAGGTACAAATGAGTCATGGATGTTTTGCATTTATAATTTATGTATGTATTTACAAAAAGAGTTAATGTAGGTATGTACTACATCAAATGTCTCGTATCCATAATAAAAGCATTAGTTGCTTAGTATGGAACTAGATGGTGCTGTGTGGATATTTATTTATCTTGGAATAGTGGAGAACCCTATAATGCTTTTTTTTCAGGGTGATCAGGTCCAAATAACATTAGCTGCGAGGCTTCGTAACGGCCAATACATGGCGTTCGGTATATCCGGGGCTGAAGGGAGGCCAGCTATGCTCGGCGCCGACGTGGCGGTGGCCTATTGGGACACCAGGTAAGCAGTAACAGTTTAAATCAATACTAATAATGAATCTGTAAGTGTATGTATTATATATATGTATATATGTATGCATATATATATGTATTCATGTATGTATGTATGTATGTATGTATGTATGTATGTATGTATGTATGTATGTATGTATTCATGTATGTATGTATGTATGTATGTATGTATGTATGTATGTATGTATGTATGTATGTATGTATGTATGTATGTATGTATGTATGTATGTATGTATGTATGTATGTATGTATGTATGTATGTATGTATGTATGTATGTATGTATGTATGTATGTATGTATGTATGTATGTATGTATGTATGTATGTATGTATGTATGTATGTATGTATGTATGTATGTATGTATGTATGTATGTATGTATGTATGTATGTATGTATGTATGTATGTATGTATGTATGTATGTATGTATGTATGTATGTATGTATGTATGTATGTATGTATGTATGTATGTATGTATGTATGTATGTATGTATGTATGTATGTATGTATGTATGTATGTATGTATGTATGTATGTATGTATGTATGTATGTATGTATGTATGTATGTATGTATGTATGTATGTATGTATGTATGTATGTATGTATGTATGTATGTATGTATGTATGTATGTATGTATGTATGTATGTATGTATGTATGTATGTATGTATGTATGTATGTATGTATGTATGTATGTATGTATGTATGTATGTATGTATGTATGTATGTATGTATGTATGTATGTATGTATGTATGTATGTATGTATGTATGTATGTATGTATGTATGTATGTATGTATGTATGTATGTATGTATGTATGTATGTATGTATGTATGTATGTATGTATGTATGTATGTATGTATGTATGTATGTATGTATGTATGTATGTATGTATGTATGTATGTATGTATGTATGTATGTATGTATGTATGTATGTATGTATGTATGTATGTATGTATGTATGTATGTATGTATGTATGTATGTATGTATGTATGTATGTATGTATGTATGTATGTATGTATGTATGTATGTATGTATGTATGTATGTATGTATGTATGTATGTATGTGTGGATGTGTGTATATATGTGTGTGTGTGGGTGTGTGTGTGCGACAATCACATCATATATAGTAAATTTGAAAAAAAGATAATCAACAATCAACAACATTTTCCACGAATCCGAATAATTTATCCTGAGTTTCTTTCGGGGTTTCTTCTCAGGATCGTCATCTTGGCTTTTTTCCCGAAACCCTGGTAAATTTAAATTTATAATGACGATCATAAGAGTTTCTTGTAGAAACCTAATTAATAAATAAATAAATATTTTGAATTGGTAAACTAATAATAATATATTTAATATATTTCAGGAGTAACCAACCGCACGTGTCAGATTATACTATAACGCATTTGTCGCAATGCGACGGAGAGAGAGGAGTCTGTCCCGATGAAAGGATCGGTGGCAGCAACGATGTTGTACTAGGTTTGTAAAATAATTGTATGAATTTATTCATTAAAAACCAATCAGAATTATTCTCATGTATATAAACTATGTTACTGTTAAACCACATCAAAATCGGTTTAGTAGTTTTTGCGTGAAAGAGTAATACTTAGTCGAATATTGAGTCCGATAAGACAGTACACGTTGGAAGAAATATTTTAAGATATATGTTAAGTTTTATCTTAAGGTGGAAACAAACGCTAAAATACTAAAAATATTCATGGTTTAATGAAGAAGTTACAAGAAATTTAAAATTATTAATTTAACATAGAATTAAATTAAATATCTATTATTTAGATTACTATTATTCTTAAGCATATGAAAGACAAATTGTATTGTATGGAATTTTCGTTTTTGTCAATTTATTACTTTAGTAATAGAGAAACTCCACAAAAAATATTTGAACACAAGAAGAATTTGACTTTTATTGAAAAATATTTCGGAAACAGTTTAAAATTAATATCAGTTTAAAATGTTGTATTGTTTATTTGGATTTTTATTGTTTATTCTAATGGTAAAAACAAAAAAAAAAAATAATGGCGACGTCGCCAACGCTTTTATGAAACATTTGCCTCTCTCCACTTGGCTCCCACGTCTAGGATCCCATGGGATCCTTTTTTTACATCATATAAACTTTGAAGGTCAAACGTCGATGTCATTTGCCCCTTAATATATTTCAGTGTCTGGTCAGCAAAAGAACGGCATAACAACGATCACATACCGTCGGCCGTTGGCCGCCAGAGAAGCCAACAAGGACAAACAGATCGTGACGTCACGATCGCAGTCCGTCATCGCCGCCTTCGGCCCACTCAACTCCAGGGAGGAAGCCAACGCCCATTCCTTCATGGACACGACCAGGAACGATGTCCAACTGGACTTCAGAGTTATGGTGAGTCACATCTATACATCAGAATATTACTAACTTTAATTGTAGTTGGTGAAAGAGACCCTTATGGTAGGGGAGCCCAAGAGGGGATTTTTGGATTTACTCGAGCGCGTCAGATATTGCCAATGTATATTCCCCACGTGTCTCCGATAACGGATATGTATTTAATCTGCCGGTTTGGTTGGTGGGGATATTAAGTGAACCTAAACTAAGCTCCCATTTAAAATTCAGACGATTTGGATGTAACGCAAGCTCGTTTCAGCTTTTTGAAAATGCAAAAAAGATTATTGGCGATTGCCATTTTTTAATACTCGAGCGCGTCAGATTTTCATAGAGACTGTTCAGCCTGAATTCCTAATCGTGCTGATTCTTAATCTGACGATTATATGAAGGATTTTTTTAAATACAGCGCCTACAAAATTTTGAACGCCTGTAGACGCTCAACCCACCGTTGAAATGAAAAACTTCATATAACCTTTTCGTCTTCCTACAATCTAATCTTCAAAATCCAATAGGTCCCAACGACGCTCGAGTGACTACACGTTTAGCATCGTGGGCTCCCCTACCATAGGGTGATAAAGCACTTTATTTGTCGAGTTAACGTAAGCGCCAACTCGCGGAGTGACGTCACACGTTAGCGCGGTCGCTCAATCGTAGGCCGTATTTTAACGTTTAATATCTCAGTAATATTTGAAGATAGAAATAAAAAAATTAGTTTCTTTTTTCTCGATTTACCTATTTTTAGATATGCTGATAACAAAAAACATTGGTTTAACTCATTACTTTGAAACTAAAGCAAAGTTGAGACAAAGTAAAGAATGTAAACAAAATTTCAGGGAATCGTAACATTTTTTGATGTGTAACATTATAAAGCTCAGTTTCGTGGGAGTAAAATCGTCCAAATGGAACGGAAACGTGTTACAGGAAGCCAGGCAAAGATAATAGATTGGTCTCGCTGCGCTCGACTAGATAGAGCGCTATACAAAAGCAATAGCTCCGAAAACGTGGCAACTTTTTAGTGTAGTGTGTGAAAAAAACCGTCACTTTTTATCACTTTTTACCCAGTTTTATTATATTTTTACACAGTTTCACTACGCAAACTGGTATTTTATTATGCCTTAAAATTTAATAAAACATTCGGCACGTACACATCACAGACAGTTTGCAGTGTGACTGGCTCGGGTACGCCGAAATCGGTGTACTATTTTATGTTGCATTTTACAAGTAAGACGGCGGTATCTAGTCGAGCGCAGCGAGACCAATCATTTATCTGTGGAATTCTAACTTGTTCAATAGAATGACAACACTTGTATCGGCCTCGCGGAGTCCGACAAAGACGGTCCCACTCCTTGGAGCACTCGCGTCATCTCCGGCGTTAACAACTTGACCGCTCGCATCGGTCCCACCGGTGGGAAGAGAGGCTACACTCCCATCACAGGTGAATGTCTTATTTTCATACAGATTTTATCCAGCAGGAGATTAATACCGAGACATTTCATCAGTGTAGCTATAAAGAGTGTACTGATGAAATGTCTGGGTATGTCTGGGTAACAATAATGCTCTAAAGTTATTTAGTTATAATGTAAAACTAGCGACACGCCTCCGGTTTTTCACGGCACAGAAAGTCCGGTAAGAATGCTTAAAAATAAAATAAAGCTATATTCTAAATTTCAGCTTTCTAGACTTTTGTTTTAGCTGTGTGTTGCTAGTTGCTATCAACAAGACAAACAATTTTATAAGCATAGGCAATTGCAATACGCTGCTTTATAAGCCGCCATTTTGGTGACGTCATCTCGTGACACACTCAGTACTGTTAGAAAAAATGGCCGACGAGTCTTTAGTTGGGTTAATGTAAAAAGGTTCCCACACATTTTGTGGGGATTATATATTAGACCAAATTAATAGTGTTTTACATTTTTTTATAGGCCAATATTATTTTATACGTCTATTAACTTATTCCAATAATAAGACATTACCGAAAACGCGTGTTGTCAGAAATATCGCCTCAATTGGGTTATAAAAAACTCTATCCGTCATCACAAAATAACGGATAATCGTGTTATACTCGTAAAATGTTATAATTTCAAAGCAATTACATATATGTTTGTTTCTTGTGTTTTCACGCAGACAATGACATTAATAAAGGATTTTTATCATACGGTAAATATATTTTTATAAATAAGTAAATTTAGGTTTTTATAGGTTTTCTCTACACAGGAGATTATACTCGACCAACTCCTAGAAAAATAAAATTTCTTAAATTCCTTGATATCTTTCCTATGAGATGAGGTTGGAATTGAAAAATTCTTTTTGTGTTGGATAGTCCATTTATCGAGAAAGGCTTTAGGTCTATATAACATTTTGAACGCGAACGAAGTCGCGGGCAACAGCTAGTGATAATAAAACTAAAGCCGTGCACTATGTCCACGTCCAGGCCACCCGTCGTGGGGCATCGCGTGGTACATAAACGACCAACTGATTCCCGAGATCTACGTTGAGAGAGGACAGACCTACACCTTCTACGTCGAGGGAGGCGACGACAGGACAAACCCAGCCAGGTATTTTTTATAACTAAGTACTAAAACCTAGCTAGACACTTAACCTCTATATTTGTTCTATAATATGAAAAACTTAATGTCCAAACCATCGAAGTACTACAACTATAGAATTTGCATCACAAATGCCAAAGCTGCACATGTCAAGTACGCCTAAAACGGAATTTGAACGGAATCATGGCGGAGTCAATGGTAAAAGGTAGTAACGACCAACTTGTACTATTCATTTTTTTATTTATTTATTTATTTATAGGGTTTTAAACCCAAATGTGTTGACGTAAAGTCACATTTTCTTTTAATGACACATGTTTGGTTGGTTTTAAATGACAGATGACATGCCTGCAAGAATGTTGCCAAACAATGATTATTGCATTGGTCTCGCTACGCTCGACTAGATAGAGTACTATACAAAAACGATAGCTCCGTAAATGCGGCAGTTTTTTATTGTAGTGTGTCACTTTTTATCACTTTTTACACAGTTTTATTATATTTTTACACTGCATTTTAACTGGCATTTTATTATGCTCAAAATTTAATAAAACATTCGGCACGTACACATCACAGACAGTTTGCAGCGTGACTGGCTCAGGTACAACGGCGGTATCTAGTCGAGCGCAGCGAGACCAATCATTCATCTATTTTGCCAAATTTATTCGTCCAGACCATCTTCTCTGTCTTCTCGATGGAGAGGGCACTCACACTGTGTAATGACCAGATAACACATCTGATTATAGACAAGTACTTATAAGAAGAGGAACAAAAAAATAAATTGTTCTATTAATGTCCAAACTTCAGGTTCCACCCTTTCTACATCAGCGATTCATCGGAGGGTGGTTTCGGACAGAAGAAAATGGAGGAGCAGCGAAAGCAGAGGGTTTTTGCTGGAGTGGCCTACGACAACGAAGGATATCCGTATCCGACCGCTGTGGGTCGCTACTGCGAATGGACCCACAAGACCATAGACCAATCGGCGTCCGCGGAGACCTTCGAGGAATACATGAACACCTTGCAGCTGGAGTGCAACGAAGGGGAGCCCGCAGTACTCAACTGGACTGTCGCCCACGAGACTCCGGACTTAATTTATTATCAGGTAAGTCTGAAACCCAAAAGTTTGTCAGAATGAATGTTCTCATATTAAGTAGATAATAATTTGTCGTTTGCACTACATATTACTTCTACTTATGTATGTCTGTCTTTCTTTAAATTTAACTTTATATGGTGTAATTGTTTATTTTCCAAAATAAAATAAAATAAATTTATTTGTACCTAAATACTTTTTAGATCTAAAAATATATAAGTTATACGAGTCATATAGAATAAAAAACAGCAATCTGACTTTTGACTTATTAACGGTAATTAGGAAAAGTAGTTTCATTATTACAAATGAACGTATGCAGATTGCTGTATTTGATACCAATATGGGTTTTACATTCAGGTTTTTGGTGGAATATTGCTGTTTTTGATACGATGTGGCTAAATAAGTAAAAAGTATTTTTTTTTTACGGCGCAATCTGCCGCAAGCAAGGAGAACTCACTCGCCAACGAGAACCGCTGTCACATTTAAAGTGGAAGTTAGCTCTACGGGTTCAGCTAGTAGATTTAAACATTTGTTGATTTTGTTTTTTTTAACTTGATTTTTGGTTGACATTAAATAATTTATATTTTTCTAGTGCTATACACACAACAATTTAGGATGGAAGATACACGTCGTGGATCCCGGAACACCGGTTCCGTTACCTGGAGATCAACGCGCAAGAGTTAACTCCGCAAATGTTTTCCCCCAATTTCGGGACCTCGCACCAATTTTAGTTCTGGCAACACTCATTAATTTGGTGACGAGATAAGGATGCGTTCAGAAATAAAGAGCGAGTTCCGTTTATTAATAACTAATAACATAATTTTATTAATTATTTTTATTAATTAATTAATTTCGATTAATCAGTGATAAATTAGTATTATTACATTCATAATAATTGGTATTTGAAATATTCATAAGAAATTGGTCTGTTTGTCAGTCGACAGGCTTTTTTCATGTTGTTAAGTCCTAAGTAATTGTCTTATTTATACACTTAATAATTATTTTAATTGTTTTTTCTCACGTACTTAGTTTTATTTATGGCAGAATAATTGCCGCAACTATGATGTCTTTTGAGTCTTTTAATTCTATAATATATAATTCTGATCCGAATTCTGAATAGTCTGATTCCGACTCAATTCTGATTAAAATTTTTTTATAAGTATTTTATACATAAAACAGTAAAAAAATACAATTCGTAATAAATAATGTTTGTGTAATTAATAAACGTAACTCGCTGTAAATTAATGTAAGTACAGGTGTTTTAAAAATTGGGTATTTAATGTCAATATACATTTATATCAATTTCATATCAGTTTTATAAAAAAAAAATAATGATGCAAAACCTTTACGATTTAGGCTTTCAACTTGGTAGTTTACTACGAAATATCTAAATAATTAAGTACCTATCTATATATAGTTGTTTTAATAATATGAGAAGGAAATTGATGGGGATGTTGATTGAAGAAAGTTTTGATACAAATTTAAAAGTGACTGTTAGCTTGAGTTCAACTTTAAACCCTCTAAAAACATGTCTTTACAACATATATATACCAATTTGTGGAAAGAGCGGGGTAGTTGAAGAATAGATAAATAAGGAGGTAAATTTAAAAATAAATTTGGAACATACGAACGTCAAAATGACAATGACATTTTGTCCGTTATAGCCACAGAACAAATAAATTGAACTGTGGTGTTGTGTCTGTGTTAAAATTATAATGTTGCCATCTCGGAAACGTTGACAATAAAAAATTTGCTTGTTAATTTAATATTTATATATTAATAATAATAATATAAAATACTATTGATTGTAATAGATTAAGATTCTCATTGATAGGATGTGCTCCGTGCTCGACAATATAATAAATAAAAAAACTTTTATAGAATAAAGATTTTTCTAGTTGAATATCTGTTTTATCAAAATAAAAAATAAATACTTTTTTTATAAATATATTGTTATATACCTACCTACAATAAATAATACATAAGGTTATCGCGATGTGCGCTTGACAATAAATTTTACTGTTAAAATTACTAGATAATAATTATATACGAGCATTTGTCTCTCTTTATAATATTCTTAATTAAAATCAATAATGAAAGCCTGAGGATAAATTAAGAACGTGTTTTTTAAAGTAATAGAAATGCTTCATGGGGTGGACAGATTAAAAAATAATCATTGACAATAAACAATTAAAATATTTCAAAGTTCACTATGATACGACAATAATAAATATATATATACCTAATATATGAAATGCCATAATTAAAAAAAATGATCAATTTACACGCCTTACTTTATTATTAGGTATTTAAGTTTCTTTCAGAAACACAATCACCCTTATTTAGTATCGGAATAGGGCTGATTATCGTCAAAAATGACAATAATGACAATAACGACAATATTGACAATAATGACAACTATTTTTAGGTATAGATTAATAAATTAAGGCAGCAACGTTTGACAATAAAATTCAATTGAATTCATAACGTAATTATTATTATTAATAATAATAATAATAAAATATTGACACATTACCATAAAGTTAGGTGAAACTTTTTAGAGTTAAATTTCGATAGATGTTTTAATAATTGTAATATCACTTCATAGTTTAAATAATGTTTGTATTTAATATTATTATATTGTGTAGATTTAAGAGACCACGGTTATTTTCTTACTTGTTATGACTATTTTTTGTTGTTTAAAAAAATAAAAAAAGTGTGTGTTTAAATATCCGACGCACGACTGGAGTTTACTCCTTACGAAAACGCTTACGAACGATAAATAAAGAATTTAATAAATATAATTTAAGCATATTAATATAATATCTTATATGCATTATATTATATTAATATGTATTGAAGCATATTGTAACGCGTAACGTGTAACGCGTAACGTGTGACATGTGTGACATTTGATTTTATTTCGATAAATTTTCATACCCCGGTCTTATATATGAAAATCGATTCAAAATGAGTAAACTCCAAAAAATGTTGTAAGTATTATTTTAGTATTATATACAGTATGAGTTTTTGTTGTTAATTCAAATATTGTTTTCATAGACCGCTGTAGACAATTATAATAAATTTATTAAACTTTTGATGTTAATATTATTGTTTTTAATAGATAATTATATTTTAAATTTAAGTACTTTTTTTTTAAAAATTGTGAAACAGAGTAAATTTTATTTTATACAAATCTCTTGGAATAGTTACTGCATGATATAATATTTACTTGTTGTTTTAATAATTAAAAATATGCTGCATAGCATATTTTGTGCTAATGAAAAAATACGAATTTCACAGAGTAATATGAGAATATTATTTAATTTTTTAATTTGTTAAATTTTAATAAATTAAACTTGCAAACATAGACTAAAAATTGGTCTCGCTTCACTCGACAAGACAAAGCAGTCGTAATTGTCAAACGCGAAAAAAATGATACGCCAAATTTGGCGGACCAGAGCTAGCCACCACCCAGTCACACTGCAAGCTGTCTGTCATGTGTACATGCCGAATGTTTTATTAAATTTTGGGCATAATTCAAACTAAAATGCCGGGGTGCGTAGTGAAACTGTGTAAAAATAATACCACAAAAAATAAGAAGAACACTGGGATCACATACCATCAGTAACTATCGTATAATTTCGAAATTTCAACATAAAATAATATGAACCCAAAACGCCATTCAGTGTTGCCGCGTATACAAGAATCAATTTCCCCATGGTTGAGATTTTTATAATGTGAATTTATTGTTTTTATTTTATTTTATTATATAACATATTTAATTTATCTAACCTAGTTATTGGGAATTATTTAGAATCGTGTGGGAAGATTTTAGGGTATTTAAAGGTTAAATTAGTTAGATATGGATGTTAATTTTATAAAAATATAGTTTTTATGGAAAGGAAATGAGTCTACAATTAATTTAATAATATTTTAGAACATAACCTAAAATTGTTTACAATACAAATAAATATGTAGGTACATACCAGGTTTGTTGCAACTATCAGCATCAGCATCACTTAAAAACATTATTACAACACACATATTCAGTACAACACATAAATTTTCACTGTTTAAAACTGTTTTCATTTATTTAATTTTGTTGTATCTACTTTTTACATACGTGTTTACTTCAAGTTTAATCTTCAACCACAGAGCCAATGAGCCACAGAGTCATAAACATTATGGAACCTAACCTATTTGTTTTCATCCAGTACAAATGTCTTGTACCTACAACATGTATGTAAATATTGATGTACTATACAAACAATTTGAGGTCATGTTTTAAAATCTATATAAAATTAATTCCTCTATGCATATCTTGAAAATTCAAACCTTGCACCTGGTAGTCCAACATTTAACGTCCGATAGCTTGAAAACTATGGACATTAAAAAAAAAAGTTTCAAATAAAAGTTGTGGGGAATAGATTGATCTTTAAAAATGGATTGATGCATTTTATTGATTAATCCAATATTATAAGAGTTATCGACCGAGATAGAAAAATGTGTTAATTAAATGAGCCATAAAACGTAAGCGGTGAGTTTTACAAAAAAATGCGTAACAAATAAAAGATGCGAAATAGTATTCTCTACAATAATGGTCTCTATCACTTTTGCCCTAAAGTGCATAGTTTCCGAGATATCGGCCAGAAACGTTTTTTCAAGATGGCGCCTATGCTGTCACCGGAATCTGTCAGCATTTTGTGATTGTACACTCAGTAAGTGATCCTAAACCTTATAGAAAAAAAAAATTGGATCGGTAGGATAATGCAAAGTTGACCAAAAAAAACGACTATATTCACTGTACTATAAATTAATTGTAGACTGATTTCCTTTCCATAAAAACTTTATTTTTATGAAATTAACATCCATTTCTAACTAATTTAACCGTCAAATACCCTAAAGTCTTCCCACACGATTCTAAAGCCAACCCTTATTAACCCTTATTTTTAATAATAACTTGTAAATATTACATGTAAATAAAAAAAAACTATTAAAAATAAGGCCTAATCATTGATATAATACATATTTTCCATTTTTCTATATATATAAATATATTTATACATTCCGTTTTAATTTATTGTTCATTTTTAAGTATTTTCTGAGCTATATTTATAACTTAATTAACTAATAGACCACAGCATAAAATATTTTTCCCATTAACTCGGGTAACAGTTAGCAGCTGGTAACACAATTCTTCACGCACACTAGTTCACAATGTCAACTGACAAATGTTGCTTAAACACACTAGAATAAAAAACGGCCGCATTTACGGAGCTGTCGTTGTTCTATAGTCCTCTATCTAGTCTAGCGTAGCGAGCGAGACCAATACAAAATCATTGCTTGCAAACATGTCCCACATTATTTTTTAAAAAAGGAACACGTGATCATTTTTATTAAAAAAGTATAAACTCATATTCATATAAGTATAATTTCGATTTTATTTATATATTTTAATAAAATAAAAAAAAATTAGTTAGATTTCATTAATAGGATACAATTTTTCATTATAGATGTTGATGCACAAATTTCTATTGTTTACAAAAAGTTTTATCAAAATGGATAAAGCAAATAAATGCGAAAATATATTGTGCAATTATTATACTTATATCATATATTGACTAGTTCTAACTAAAATGTTAATTAAACTCTCTAAATGGTATTATACTATACAAATGTTTAGAATTCATTTTTTTTTCGAAAAATTATTTTATTATATTACACACATACAATACATATGAAATTATCGACAATTTGTGATATCATGTTCATGAACGAATTAGAAATAATTGTTTTGTTAAATTTTTTTGATGTGAGATATTATTTCGTCAAACTTATAATACATAAAAAAAATAGGCTAATATGTACTTAATTTTTAGAAAATATTTTAGAATATTTTATTACATGATAATTATTTGAAATACCCACTTTAATTTCACTTTGAACATTTTAAAATAAAAATTTGATTTATAAATTAAATTACAATTTGATTTATAAATAATTTAGATTTTTATTTTGTTTTTCTCGAAATATATCTTACATTACGAATAACTGTGCAGCCGGCAATAAATAAATTAATATATTTTACAAACAATGTTAAAAAAATTAATAGTAATACCAACTGCGTTTATTATGTCAATATTACACAAGTTTTTATTTTAACTTAGTTTGATATCTATAATTCGGGTGTTAATAAAGTACTTAATATCGATGACTTAATATTTTTGAAAATTCGCGCGTCTATTTTTGAACGCGTCGATAAGGCAAAGACAAACGTTCTTCTGTGGTAACGTCCTACAGGTAGCGATGGGTAAGGCAGTAAAAACTGAGTCAGAGTAAATACTCTTTTTTAGTATTTACTCAGTATTTACTAAATTAGGTGAGTATTTACTCACTAGAGACAGTAAAAACTTTTTATTTGATTTATTTTGTGTTTTTCGGATATGGTGTATAATAAAATCAACAACAATACAATGCCAGGAAAAATATTGATTAAAAAGACATCCTAATTAATTTTCAGTGTCTTCATGGTGGAGTTCATGTTTATGTTGACCTTTCGCTAGCCTTAAATATTTCATAATTTCTTCATAAAGGGGTCCCTCCCTAGACGATCATGTGGCATGACATGCGTTTACATGTTTTATGCTGCATGACGAATTAATAATAAATGCATATAATAATAGGGTGAATTCCTGAAAAAAAAAAACAAGACTGAGGCAAAATCAGCCATGGAAGGAAAGCTCGTCGGAATCCATTTTGTTATGGTAGGGGTTTACTCAGATTAAGCTATGGTAGATTAATTACATGCTAAAAAGTGTCCATTTTAATAATCTGACGATTTGAGCGTGACGAAAGGAAATGGGAAGGTCACAAATTAAATTGTGTAAATTTAATATCTGCTACAATGTCGACTTACAGTATTTTCAAGTGTGTGTTTTTATGGGCAAAATAACCTCAAAAAATTGTAAAATTAAAGCCGGAAACAATGAAAAAATGCTGTATTATTTATATCTATTTAAATGCTATTTTCCGAGAATATTTTGATTTAGATCACATTCAGTGATTAAAAAGACCTAAAAAAGAAATATTTTTTTAAACCGTCAGATTAAAAAATCCCCTCCATATAATTGTCAGATTAAGGATCAGCAAAACCAGGACATCAAGCCTGGTATTAAAATCTGACGCGCTACATATTACATCGAAACTGGGCGAAGACTCACCGACTTTGCGGCTCGCTAGAGGTCGTAATATTTGTCCAAAATAAAAAATTCAAAAACTAAATTGTAGGTCTGAACACTCTCTACAAGTTTGATAACAGACATTTTTCCGATATCTATCACCTAAAAAAAGAAAATTGCAAAAAACAAATTTCATTTCTCGATAACGATGAACGGTAGGTGGAAAATGTATAGGACCTAAATTATAGAGCATAAAAAAAGAAACCAAAAAGTATTCCATCCCAATTTTCGTATCTCGACGGAGAGCCGAGTTATTGTAAAAAAACTGAATTAAACGCTTTTTTCAAGATGGCGGAAAATGCAACCAAGAAATCTTGGTCGAGTTTTTCAAGTTAAGCTTTTCTAGGCCTCCCCCACATAATATCAAAAATTTAGCTTTCCCGGTTCACATTATTTTTTTTTTCAATTTCTTGGTTTTTATTCTTCGTGGCAGGCCCAGGCTCGTGAAAATCTTCTGGGCAGTAGGTGTTACCATCCTCAAAGATATTTAGTATAAATATTAGAAAAAAAACAATAGCTAATTAAGTTTTCGTTAGTAAAACATAAATACTGAGTATAAAGTAAAAAAAGAGTACTTAAATAGTATTTACTGAGTATTTACTCTGGCTTGAGTAAATACTGCAGTGCTTACCCATCTATACCTACAGGTGTTCCAGAATTTTGAAATTTATATTATATTTTTAAATTTGGAAATAGAAGCGCAAACCCGAACTGGCAACTCAAGACGAATAAGAAAAAGTGGACGTAAAATTCTTGATTTGAGTATGTATTATTAATTTTAATAAACACAAATTATCATTGTTGTAAATATCTTTTGTACAAATACTTGGCTATTTGTAGTTGTTGAATGACTTTATAATTATTACATTGCACAAATTTTAGTAAATAATCATTTATTATTAAATCGATATGTCTAGAATAAAATAAACGTAGCGCTTTTTACAAATATCTACCTACATCGTTGTACATAAATTTCTCATATTGTGACCCTCGATTTTGTAAAAACGCAGTACAGTTTTCAATAATAAATTGCTGTTACTTTTGTGTAATTTATAAAGAAAATGACAATAAAACCTTTCCTAATATAGTGACTGTTGTTTTCTTTGTTTAATTTGAATTTTGATGAATTTACTAATTAATAAGATGTCAGTTTATTATGGATAGATACTATGGTTGTCCGTGATACAATACAACCTTGATGATTTAAATATTGCCGCCCTTTTTTTTTTTTTTAATTTATTGGCCTGGTAACTAGAACTTTAAGCTAAACCGCCCTTTTCAGCAAGGAGGATACATAAAGGAGCACAATCTCTGTGTATGGAGATATACTATTTCGTTGTGTGTATGTAGGTAAGTGTCCGTTGAAAGCTGGTTGACAGGAGTTAAGTAATTGTGGCGCTTGTTAGAGCGTTGTATAATTTGGAATGTGATTTTAAAAAAAACAAGTGAAAGGGTTTTTTCAAGATGAATGACACAGTTGCTTTTAAGATTTTAGTAGCGAATGTTCTTTAGAAATTATATTGTTTAGTAAGTTTTAATATTATATATATTTATACATAGCTATGTGCCGGAAAATTAAAGTGAATAAATTGATGATGAGAAGCAACATAGAAAGTCTTAATTATTTACAAAATAATGGTGCCTAGCTAGATAATGAACGGAAAAGTAAAATTCCAAGAGCGCTAGTGTAGATAGAGTATAAATTTTATAGAAAGTGCCAAAAAATATTAGAAAAGGATAAAGGTAACGGCTCTAAAGTATAATTTAAATACTAAGTAAATAGTTATACGGTTTATGTTTTGGCTGCGTCAAATTTATGAGTTGCATACACTACATAAAAGTGAGATAAGAATAGGTAAAGAGACTGAATGACAATGAAATTGAACCAAAATTGAACACAATACTTAGTTATTTGAAAAAAGTTGAGTTATGAAAACGTCTGAATAGGTATATTGAAGCTCTCTAAGCTATCAGTTTCCAGGACAGCTTCTATTTTAATTTCTCAGATATGAAGGTACAGTTACGTTCATAAATGTTGTTTAACGAAGAAAACGAAGCTTCTATGCCAGTTTTTCAGTTTAACAACCTTGTCATTCGGTCCTCCTTACTATTAAGGTGTTTATGTTATCCTCCATATCCATGACAGCATGCCATGCTTCTGTTGTCAAAGCTGTCAATGTCACGTTAATGTTTTGACTGTGGTCATTGCAGTTGACTGGTACTATGTGTCATAGACATATATATACTTCTGTGTGTATCTATGCTTTTGTCAAGCTAGTCTGTATCATATTATAAGTTACTCTATGGTCTGTATCATGTCAGCCGTCAGGTGTTTATTTATTGACGGTATTGTATTGTGGACTGTGGTGCGGCTGAGTGGCTGTGGGAGGCATTGTTGAAAAGAAATAAAGGAATGTTGTGAATTGTTTTGAATGTAATTACTTTTGTATTGATAATAATGGCGGAAAAAGTAAGTGCTGTAACATAAGACCTTATTTCGGTGTTTGTATTAGGAACTTAGTAATAAAATCTTAAGATTATATTACAACAAAAAGTTTTAACACCTGTCATGTCAAACATCATGTAAAAAATTTTTTTTGGTAATAATGTTTTTGTCTTACAAAGCGAAATTTTGAGTTAAATAATTGTTTTCAAACCAATTTTAAATATGTAAATTTTAAAAATTTTAGTGAAATTGTTTAGTTTTTGTTATGAAATATAATATTTTGTGACTAATAAAATAATCTATTATTATTTCGTTAGTCAAAATTTTCCTATAGGATACCTAAAAATTCAGACAGATTGTATAATGTGCTACTGTTTACACATCTTGCACGTTTTTTTTACTTAGGCTTACACAATAATGGTAAGATCACATCTTTTGCATAGATTTGAATAATCATCAGTAAATTACTCTGTCCACAAAGAAATTGCTCAAAGGTGCCCAAACTGGAAGCAGTAACCACCTTACAAAAGACCACTATGAAATTACACCTTGTTTCTTAAATCTCAAGCCATATTAAAGTCTTAAGTCTCAAGTCTTCATATATATTGCATAATTAATAGTTAAATAATGTTAATATATAAAAGGCGATATGTATGTGTATGTATGGACTCCAAAACCGCTAAACTTATTTTGATGAAACTCAGACAATCTTCAGATCAGTCCAGCAGGTAATCCTGTGAAGTTTGCTAGCGATCGGACGCAGGTCGAAGCCGGGAACAGGTCGCTAGTTAATAATAATATACTATAGTAGTTCAATAGTATTATAAATTGATAATTTTATTCCATTTAGTTTTATGCTATTAATGACAACGTTACCTAGACAGCTTCTTATTGGTTTTATTTGAAAAAAATCGGTCCTACTGAAAAATTGAGGCTTATGTCTAGCAGTGGACATCTATCGCTGAGCTGAGAGAGAGTATATTCCAAAAAATTACATAATTGTTGATGATTTGATTAACAATTTTTTCCAGAAAATACAGGAAAACCCACTTCCTGAAGAAACACAGATGGAACAAACGGAAATGGAAAAACAAAAGGACTTGTCCAATGTAATCACGGATAAGAGTACAACGGTACCGGTTCCTGTGGAACCGGTGTTGCCATCGTCACCAAGATTCACCATTCCATCTTTCACAAAGACTCCGCCTAATGAATTATACAGGAAACTACTGCCCGCGGTACTTTTTCTGTTGACGTTTGTCAGTGTGATGACCGTCCTATTGATCTATATGGATACTGTAGGTGAGAATTTTAATTTTGGTTATGACTATGACCATTCTGACAATATACAAAATACATTGCATCTTTGTTAGATCTTCATATGAAACTTGAACATAAAATTTGAATTCATAATTAACTTTTTAGTGACAATAGTGGGATTGAGGTTAAGGGATTGGGATGGGGAAATGGGCTCTGGCATCCCTTACTCGCTCACCGAAACACAAAAACTACATAATTATGCTGTTATTGCACAGAAGTTTTATGTAAGGGGGTGTGTTAGGGAACGTACCCATACTACGTGACCCATTATTTACAACTTGTTACCCCCCTAGGTGACCACCCGAATATGCCAAGACTCCCCTGCCCTCCCCCTCTAGTTTTCATGTAGTATTTAATTTGCAAAAATGAAATATTTGGCTCATTTTTATATTCGTGACGCCAAGAGTGCATGCACAAGTAATTACCAATGAAAAATATATTAACAAGAAGAAAAAAATATCTAAACACAGACTACGTGACAAAAATCTAAGACTCCCCCTCCCCCCCCTGTGACCAAGTGTGTTATTTTGAGGACTCCCTTGAATGGGTCACATAGTATGGGCACAGCATACTTATTTCGTACAGTAGGCCGACGGAGACGCCTAGACATGGCAATCGTGCGGGGCGTGAGGGGTGAGGCGCGAGTGGGACGTGCCCAAGCTGCATACTTCGTCGTTCTTAGTAGCTTGGGATAAATATTCCAGGGCTATCGCGTCTTTCAGATTTTAATTTATTATATAAATCAAAATGGTGCATACAGCATGTGCTGTAAGTGCGTGCAAATCTTTATCTCGCATAAATAAAGAACTAAGGTTTCATCAATTTCCGCAGGATGAAGAAAGGTACTTAAGCACATTTTATATTACTTAATTTGTGTCAACCCTTCCCTAATTTTTAAATACCTACACAGGCGGCGGTATCGCCCAACATCAAAGGCGTCGGCTTACTGTAGGAAATAAGTATGCTGTGGTATGGCACTGCCACCAGATGGGCTGCCCAAATTACTGCAAAACACAGTGTGCCCTGCCACTACTTTACATATAACTATAGTTGATGTAAATGCAATTACTATAGTTGATGGTTTTTGTAGCGCTGGGCGCTCAACAATTCCGGCTGAACATGTCACGAGACTACGAGTTGGCCAACATCCCTCAGGAGTCTCCTCCGCTGGTGGCCTACGTGAGACAGGTCCATCTCTCCGCTAGACCCTCGGCTCGTGCCTTGCCCGCTCCGCAGCCCACAGACAAACTGGCCGTACTCGATCGGATACTCGGACAACTTGTGAGTATTCTATTTCTCTTATTCCTAAGCTAACGGTCAAACTGGTAAGTGGCAGCCTAGTTGACTCATTTTGAATCATCATGAAATTTTGCATAAACGTCGTCAGGGATACAGGAAAGGACATAGGGTACCTTTCGTCTAGAAAAAAGTACTGTCCCCGAGTGTCAGGCGTTATTATATTACTCATTAATTTTGTTTTTCAACGCGGACGAAGTCGCGGGCACCAGCTAGCATTAAATATATAAGAGACTACTATCTGGTGCCCGCGACTTTGTCCGCGTTCTGTATGAAAGGTATCCTATGTCCTTTCTGGTGTCCCAGACAACGTGTATGCAAAATTTCATGGTGATCGGTTCAGTACTTAGTTTTTGCGTGAAAGCGTAACAAACAAACAAACAAACTCACATTTATAATATTAGTAAAGTAAGGATAACATCTTTTCGCTGTGATAATACAACGTTTTGCGCAGTACAACGGCACGTTCATCGAGTTCTTGGCGCGAGGGCCGCGCGATCCCACCGTCGAGTACTTGGAGCGGGCGCGCGGGTGGGACGGCGTCGTCGCCAGGGCTGCCGCGCGCGACTACCTCGCGCTGAGGCCGCGCGCCCGCGCGCTGCACGCTTGTCTCAGCCCTACGGCGCACCCGCGCGAGGTCACGTTCCCCGAGGACGAGGACTCGTTGTACTATCGCGCGCGAGTGCTGTGCCTCCCCCTGTACACGGTCGCGCTGGCGGGCGAGGCGACCCGCGCGGACTACGTCCTGCTGGGGGGGCCTTTCGCCAAGCAAGCCCTGCGTCACGTGCCATACGACTCGGTCGCGTTCGGGGCCATAGAGCTGAGGGAGGCGGACGCGGAAGCGACAGAGTTCATGGCCTCGAAAAATTACACGATAGCCGCGACCTTCTCGGACGGGATTCTGTACGCGCACAAACGCAATTAAGTTGTTGAAGTCACATAAGGGTCGGTTCACATGGAAACGCGTACGTTTCAAGCACATTAGGGAACGTACCTATACTACGTAACACAATTTTTACAATTTGTTAAACCCCCCCTTTCCCCTGGTGATCATTCATAGTATATATGCCAAGACCCCCAAGGGGGAGGGGTCCCCCTCTAGTTATCACATAGTAATTCATAAATATGGATTAGAAGAATTTTTTTGCAAAAAAAACCCTACAATTAGTAGTGTATCACAACAGGAAAAAAAGTTATGTAAAACAGACCACGTGACAAAAACCTAAGAACCCCCCCCCAACCCCCTTCCACCCCTTGAACAAGTCACGTAGTATGGGTACGTTCCCTTATGGTCAAATAAGTAATTTTTAATTTAAACTCAAAACCATTTTTCGAGACCAGTACTATCTTAAAAACTGAAAGTCCCGTCAAAAAAGCCCAATGTTTTGATCGTCCAGTGTTTAAAAAAACATTTTTTTAATATAAAAAAATACGATATTACGGCCTAATAATACTGATGAATTTGGGAAGAAATGTAATGAAATGTGATAATAAAGGATGGCCTTAATTTTTAAAAAAAAAATCAGGTTGAACTCAACTTTTATAAAAAGGCTACTAAATTGAAGGTTGCTCCAAAATTTTGATGAGTTTTGAAGAAGAAAAAAATCGTGTTATAATTAACACGATACAAAAAGTTGAAAAAATACAAGAAAAAAAAAACATTAAAAAGAGCATAAGAGCTTGTGTGAGTGAATTTTTGACCTTTCATCACCGCGTACTTTTATCACACATATTGTGCACAATAAATTAAATTAAATTAAAAAAAAAAATATACAAAGAAATAAAGTGCACTGGAAGTGGCCTTTTTTTGGCAATATTGAAAAAATTTTGAAAAAAAAAACATCAAATGAATAAATAATTAATTTATGATTATTTTCAAGATAATTACATTAAATATAGTAAATAGTGATTTTTTTAAAACCATTTAATTTAAGTTACACAATCCAATGTTGACATAAATGAATGATTATGTAAAAAAATATTAACAATAAATATAATTTTGAATTTTTAAAAAAATGTGCAGTACAAAAAAATTTAAAAATCACAAGTTTTAAAATTTTTGCGTTTTTTAATGCTACAAATATATAATTTTGAATTTTTTAAAAAATGTGCAGCACTTAAAAAATATAAAAATCACTCGTTTTAAAAATTTTAGCGTTTTTTAATGCTACAAATATATAATTTTGAATTTTTTAAAAAAATGTGCAACACTTAAAAAAATTGAAAAAAATCACGTTTCAAAATTTTAGCGTTTTTTAATGCTACAAATATATAATTTTGATTTTTTTTTAAAAATGTGCAGCACTTAAAAAAATTGAAAAAATCACACGTTTCAAAAATTTAACGTTTTTTAATGCTACAAATATATAATTTTGATTTTTTTTTATAAATGTGCAGCACTTAAAAAAAATCAAAAAATCACGTTTTAAAATTTTAGCGTTTTTTAATGCTACAATAATGTTCGTGCACATAATTTTGAGCTGTAGCAATTTTTTTTTAAATTACAATAATATTTATGAATCTCCCATGGAACAATAATTTAATCTCAGGGTTTTATTAAATAAAAAACAGCCCCTTGATTTTAATTTTTAAAATTAGTATTTAATCAATAATAATAATAAAAAAATAGCGTACATATTATGAAGCAGAAAATTAATTTCTTGTAATATACCGTCCATTTATTATATAAATTAGTGATGCCCTAAAACTACCCACAAAAAATAAATAAAAAAAATGATTATTACATACTTATTAAAAACTACCCTCAAAAAAAATTTAAAAAAAAATGATTATTACATCCTATTATTAAATAATTAATTATTTTATTATTGTATTGTAATTTTTTTAAAGGTTTGATTTGTCATTCCATTTGATTTTAATGCTTTTTGTTAAGACTGAATTATATTTTTTAAATCAAAAGTGAATAATATGAACAAATTATTAATGATTTACGTTCAGTATTAATTTGTAATAAATAATTGTGAGTTTATAATTTTAATGTGAATTCATTGATTGAATGTTTAATCTTAAGTTTATAAACGATAATTTTAAATCTGAATTTGGTTAATTATAAGGAATATGTGTTAGTGTAAGTTTTTTTTTATATACGCTCAATTTTCTCACAAATAAATGGCTTTAATTAAGTGAACTTGGTTTTTATTTAGCAATGCATTACCCATAGATAAATGATTGGTCTCGCTGCGCTTGACTAGATACCGCCGTCGTACTTGTAAAATGCGGCATAAAATAGTACGCCGAATTCGGAGTACCCGAGCCAGTCACACTGCAAACTGTCTGTGATGTGTACGTGCCGAATGTTTTATTAAATTTTATGCATAATAAAATACCAGTTTGCGTAGTGAAACTGTGTAGAAATATAATAAAACTGGGTAAAAAGTAACAATAAAAAGTTGCCACATTTTCGGAGCTATTGCTTTTGTATAGCGCTCTATCTAGTGGAGCGCATCGAGATCAATCAATTATTTTTGATATTGAGTTCATATTGGCATTATTAGGGAAGTAAAAATTAAAACAACAATAGTATTGTTCAAGAATATTTATTAATACATCCTCCATTTCAATATCTCGTGAATTATTTAAAAAAAAAATCAACACAATTTTTAGGTCCTACATCATTTATTTTTATTTATTACCAATTACAATAAAAATCAATCAAATATTATAAATAAATCAAATTGTGCGAATAATTCAATAAATGACACGTAACACATTAATATACATTTACTTTTTTTTTAAATTAATAAAATCTATAATTAAGAGTCAACTACAAATAAATTTATTGCTTTTTTAAAATCTCCATTAAAATGAAAAAAGAAAAAAAATGGAAGAGCTACGAAAATAAATTATGTACAACGGATTAAAATGTCGGAATCTATGCCACAACTCGTAGTAATTTCATTACTACCCACCAAATTCAACGAGCTTAATTTATCGGGAGCTTAAAATGTTACATAATCGTCCCTATAAGCCCAGCACAGATTATATCCATTATAAATGTGAAAGTAACTCTTCTGTCTGTCTGTTACCTTTTCACGTCTAACTACTCAACCGATGATCATAAAAAAAATTGCATTCACATTATCAGGGATACCGGAAGGGTACCTTTCATGCAGAAAAAAAATACTGTTCTCGAGAGATCATCTATATAAAATTAAAGAAAACTAACGTCTGAGAAAAGGGTAATAGCAATAAAGATGTCAGACGTTATACTTGTTGCTTACATGTTTTTTAAAATTTTCAACGCGGACGAAGTCGCGGGCACCAGCTAGTATTATAATTTGTCAAAATATAAACATACTAGCTGGTGCTCGCGACTTCGTCCGCGTTCTGGATGAAAGGTCTTTCTGGTGTCCCAGACAACGTGTATGCAAAATTTCAATGTGATCGGTTCAGTAGTTTTTGCGTGACAGAGTTACAAACATCCATACAAATTTTCGCATTTATAATATTAGTACGGAAGTACGGATATTACAGAATGATTCCTGAGGAATCTATAGGTTATACATTCGTCAATTGTTGTATAAATTAGCTGAAATATTAAGATGTTGGGAAAAAAATCAAGGCTTTTTGTTATAATATCCATTTGAGATAATAATATAACAAAACAATGTATGGTGGGATTGTTTCTCTATTATAGGTCTACAAAAAAAGTCCGAGATGGCATGACCTATCTTTTACCGATAGCTTACTATACCCAATCAAACTTTTTAAAAAATATAATCACACATAATGTGGTATTTAGACGGGTAGTTACAGAATTAAACATTAAAAAATTAAATACGCATGTTAAGCATTTCATACACTTTACAATTGCCCTTAAAACCATACAATTTAAATGGAATATCTTCGGAGTTATCGTTAATTAAAAACTACGCGCGAGAAAAAAAAAATCAAATGGACTCGCACGACGGCGACGCGACGACAGAAATTGCTTGCCTACCCTCCGCCCGCTGGCGTGCAAAATTGCACGCTAGTTATATAATCATAGCTATGATATAAATAAATAGCTATGATATAAAAAAACGCGTCTGTGCTGAGCTTTGAAAGTTCCTTAAAGTATACATTAGTCTTCTTATACCTAGCACATAAATTGATATTTTCATGATTCTAGTGTCAACTTATGATTTTTCTATGCTCTGAAAGAATATTGTTATGTTCTTAACTTAAGTATGTTATATTTTTAAACTTAAAGTTTGGGATAAAAATAGGAAAAAAAATCTAGTAAATAAATGGATCTTAAAAGAAAGATTAACCATGTACCCGCACCTCGATGAGCACACAAAAATAGTACCAAACGTTGAAATAATGGAATAAAATTTTGAATTTTGGTCCCAATTAGTGTTTTTTTTATTTTTTTTTAACCAGTAAAAGGTAAAAAAACACCGAAGGTAGTTCACAAAAAATATCAATTATTATTGTTATCAATTAAACCTAATAGAAAACTACTAAGAAATAATGTGCATTTATGATTATTTTACAACGTTTATATAGCTGCCATAAATAACACAACATTTAGTTTGGAATGAAGATTAAATGCAATAATTGATTTTTAAGATATAAACAGATATACCTACATTGAAGATTTAATGCCAGACTCCATTCGTTCGTTCGTTAGTAGTGATAAAAGCAGCAACAATAAAGTAATTTACTAGTTTTATTCATTAATATATAAAATTAATACATCCAGATAAATAGAATCCACTCGACTGTATGTACTTTTCTGGCAAATTAACAATCTGACTAATCTGTCCAACGATAACATACGACATTGTATAGGAATCTGACACTAAACAAACGTACCATTGATTACATAAACTCAACAAGACAGATAAAGCGGTGCGCATATTCCACATTCAAATAATATCTGCTGACTACCCGCATAAAATTTAGTAAGATGGAGTGGAAGAAAAAAAAAAACGAACGGAATAAAGACGCGGGGTATTTTGTAAATGCCTGCTTCGTTTTGAGAAATGTACAGTCAAGGGCAATAATATCTGTACGTTTCCAAAGCGGCAAAAATATCTGTACAGTTGAGAGGCCAGAAATATCTGTTCGATAATTCGGTCAGAAATATGTGAGCATTTAAAGGGTCAAAAAGATCTAGACGTTCACGTGGCCATAAATATATGTACAATGTCAATCAAATATGTGTAGGCTGTAGGCAAATAGGAGGGCATAGATATCCATACATGAAACTATCAAAGAGCGTGTCAAGACTGTCAAGTCTAGTTGTCAAATATTTTGATGTTTTGCATATTCTCTACTTTTTTTAAGTATTTTATGTGTAGTTTATGTATTTTTTATGAACAGAGCCAATAAATGCGCCTGTGTACTATCATAAAATTTACTTTCGGCACTTTCCTTCTTTCTCTTACAACTCGCTAAAACCTATTTTGTATGTATACTATACTGTTTATGATGTTGACGCACAAAACTAATTCAAAAAACCTAAATTGATATTTAATAAAAATTCATATCGATAAATCTAGACGTGATAGAAAAAATCGGCCAACGGGAATAGATTCAAAGCATTAAAATCTTCATATTTTTGACATATTTTTTGAAGGAGGATTTCGTTGCAGACCAGTGATTAATTATTAAATGCTCTAAGTTAGTAAAAACCTAAGTGTTCTTTTTAACGGCAAAGAGACATTTATACATACACTAGCTGTGCTCGCGACTTCGTCCGCGTGGAATAGTTATTTTGGGAATCATTTGGGTATCTCGAACGGTTTTCGCAGCGCACGCGATGGAAGCCCTCAAAGATGAATAATTTTCCCCGTTTTTTCGACTGTTTCTTCACTCCTATTAGTCGCAACGTGATGTTATATAGCCTAAAGCCTTCCACGATAAATGATCTATCCAACACAAAAAGAATTTTTTAATTCGAACCAGTAGTTCCTGAGATTAGTGCGTTTAAACAAACAAACAAACAAACTCTTCAGCTTTATAATATTAGTATAGATTAGCGTAATCGAAAGATTTTTGTACTAATATTGTATAATTACTTAAATTACGAATAAATATCTTCCGTTTCATCGCTACGTCTAGTATAAATATGTTACTGACATAAATTTAGCATTGAAAAAACGCTAATATAATATTCACAAGAAAAGCCATGTGAAAATCGTATATGATAGTTGTGAACGCTGTGAAGCAGAATCTAAAATAATAGAATGAAAGGTGAAAGAAATATTACGTTAATGACGCCACAATCAAAATGAAAGGGACAAACAGATCATATGACAGAATGGTACTCTTTTCGATGATTGTCATCATTCAAAATACGAAAACTTGTTTGTTTGTACAGATATTTATGCACACCTATTTGCCTAGATATATTTGACTGACATTGTACATATATTTATGGCCACGTGAACGTCTAGATCTTTTTGACCCTTTAAATGCTCACATATTTCTGACCGAATTATCGAACAGATATTTCTGGCCTCTCAATTGTACAGATATGTTTGCCGCTTGGAAACGTACATATATTTTTGCCCTTGACTGTACCTTAATATCTCGCAACCTTATTTACTTACTACTTTATTTAAACAAATACATTTAATAATAAATCGATTTTAAGTACGATCATTCCGAGTTATATTATATTATATCTAAACCTCTCTCTTTCTCTGCCACTCGTATGACCAAAAAAAAACTATTACATTTAGGTAATAGTGTTCAATGTTCATTTGAACACTTAACAAACAACAAGAATAAATGTTTTGACACTACCTACATTTAAATTTTATCGCTACATTTATATTTCATTTAATTAAAATTATTTTACAATTAATTGAAGCGGGTATAAAAAATATTCTATAAATATATTAACATTAATCAACAATTGAGTTGAGACTACAACCTGCTTTCTGAAAGGTACACATATTTTTTTTTAAATTACACGTTACAAATTTCGTTACAACATAAATTACCAATGTTGACAGACAGACATCTATCGAAGTATATCAGACCAGACATTGTAGATCCGAGGTCTAGAGGGTAGATCGAACAAATTACTTCAATGGTATAGTATGTCTCTAGGGTTTGACATTCTACCGCCTTGACAGCTAAAAAAAACATCCAGAATGTTTTTTTTTTAGCTAATTCAAGGGATTAAGTATAACGAGTCTGGGAAACATATTTGGAGGTCTAAGTTTCTAAGAAGATCGTCTAAAAAATCTCAAAGAGAACTAAGGTTAGTTTAACACTTAGCCATCAAAATTAGACAGTAAAGTATATCATTAAAACTGTGTATTTTTCTAACTTCATAAGTTCACTGCGCAATATTATTGAGCTTATTTATACTTATACACGCCCATAATCTTCAAAATTTAAATGACGGTTACAAGTCAAAGTTGCGATGCAACATTGTCAACGTGAGCACATTAAAGTAGGTAAGTATTAAAAATATTTTTGGCCATCGCGAAAGGAAAAAAATTCAGTTTTTTAAGGCAAAGCCCGATTTCCTAGTTACTAACATTGTCACATTCAATCTGTGATTATCAGAATATTTTGTAAAAAAAAAAATTTTTTTCTTTATAGTTCTTCCTTTCACCTGGGCTAGGCTAGGACCTAGGATTCTCTGAAAATATTCATGAAACTGATAACAAAAAAGGGGGAGGAGTACGCCCCCGCCCCCTTCTCTTTTTTATACATTACAATGTTTAATGAAACCACTCGATAGCTAAAGTATCGAAGAATTTGATTGATATTGTAGGTATATTCGAATTCGTTCGATATATACGTTATAATAATACGCTCAATGAATATATTTGTCGTAACGTACATACCACTTATTAATTTTTTACATAATATTTATCATAAGTTCTTAAAATGACCGAATACGAATCACTTATATTTGGGAGCAGACCACACCGAGCGGTGTCAAGAGTAAAAGACAGACATCCAAATTTGCTGGCTATTTAGACAACAAACAGATCTAAGTTATCCTTCAACTCGTCATTATGTAGAAGATTAGTACAGTCCTAAAATTGCTCTAAAGCTCTCTGAAAACTTTTGGGACAGGCCAGAGGATTTTTTATGGCTGTGATCACCAGTGAGTATCCGAAAGTCGTCAATATTTAGAAGATTAGTAGTCCTAAACTGCTCTAAAGCTCTCTGAAAACTTTTAGGACAGGCCAGAGGAATTTTTAATGCTGTGATCACCAGTGAGTATCCCAAAGTCGTCAACATGTAGAATATTAGATTAGAACCGATACTTAAACTGAAGATTCACGTTCTAAAATGCTCTAAAGTTCCCTGAAAACCTTTTTTATGCTGTGATCAGCATTAAGAAAGTGGGGTGTCAAGAACGAGGGTATATTATGTAGATTTTATTTTATGTTTCTCCCCTTACCCAACCCAATATGTAGCCCATTCTATCATTACCTGTCTTTTAACATTTGAAACACTTGATATGCACCACTAATATTGAATAACTATCGCTAAACATTATTATCAATACTTTACAATAGCACGTTCCAAAGCATACAGAGCATACTGATCTCTGAATCGAGGGGCTGTAATATCAAAATCATGTAAAACTTGCACTTATTGCTTAAAATAACTTTTTTATTAAATAAAGTCTTTATTTTCAGGTGTTCAAATATTGAAGGCTATATTATAGTATAGGCGCTTTTTTTATTGAAAGAATTTTAAGCCTCAAACATTGTTAAAAAATACTCTCCTGGCTGTAAATTTGTAATCCAGTAAATTACGCCTAAAGAACCCATTATTGAAAAAAAAAATTACGAGAAATTATAGAATTAAATCTCAGTCGCTAGAGTCCTTATTCGAAAAGTTTTTAGTAATGTTTTAAAAATATATACTTATATATGTATTTTTTATGTACTGCAGAATGCCCTAACTTTGCCCTGAGAACCAATCTTCACCTAAAAAATTACAAAACCAATAATTACTAATTTTTTTTTACATTTAGTAAAGAACTTTAAATATGGCAATTCCATGTTCATAGAAACCAGAAAAAGACGCAATTTTGGCAATCATACTTACCCATTTTTTCACTCAATTTGCGATAACCTAATGTTTTTGATAGATTTGCAATAAACGAGTACTAATTTCGGTTTAACTATCGATTTTTTAAGTAGTTGTAGTAGTTTTTAATATGTACATGTTTCCATGTACACTTTGAATTAAAGCTATTTTGCACCTGAATAACTACTGCCTTTATTTATTATGATTTATGGCTCATAATAACGAGTAGTAACCTAGATATTTAAATATAATAACTTGGTAATGAGGCTCCAAATTCAACTAACTTTTCTTCCAGCAAAAAGCTAAAAGACGTCGAAGAAACTTTAGCATCGAAGGATCTTTTTGTCTGTGGTTACAAATTGATAATATTGGTCCATTCTATACAATACAGTTCGAATGGTTTCTTTGAGGGTAGTTTTGGCGATGATTTTCAAATATAAAACAGGCGAATTTAGGGCATTCTACTGTACAACAAGATTACTGCATGACAGCAAGAATTTTAACAAGAATTGCTTCACTAAGCATCAATGGACTCTTTTTGATTTGCGATCTAAACACTAATAATTAATGAACTTTTTCAATGTTTCCTTTTTACCCCAAGACTCTAGAGACGCGCTATAAACCTAACCATTCTGGCATACATCTGCCAGCAACCAATATCATTGCAGAAACGAGTTCTGGTTGGGCCTTAGCACGTTGTTGTTGACGAAATTGTTGTTAACGAAACTGTTGTTCATCTGTTGCAAGTGGTTGGGGAACATTGTTGGCGGCGGTTTGTGTGCCGGACTGTTGGGGCCCGATTTGAGCTGATTTATTGTTGGCGCGGGCCCCGCTTTCGGGGACCTTGGCGCCAGTAAATTGTCCACGTCTATGTTGATAGCGCCCCTAGTGTCCGCCCATGTGGCCCCCAATTTCGTGATAGGTTTCTGTGGTACCACCGCAGCGGTCGGTAGCGGTTCGCTCGGTGGGGGCTGACTGGACATCGGCTGGAGTAGACCTGTCGCATGCCGTCTTCTAAGTCCTCAATACTTACACACGCACACACACACACACACACACTTCTTTGCTCGCCAAACTATCAAATTCGATGGCTTTAAAACCAAGCCTGTTTGGACACAATAGCAATTTTGCAGTCAATTGAAAATTAGTACCATTACAATGTTCGTTGCCTTCGAGCCAGTCTCTTAATAACACATAACATACTATAATTTATATAAGGATATATTATTATGCAAAATTTAATCAAACAAAAAGTTAAACAATATAAAAAAACCGGAAGAAATTTCTTTACTATGTGAAAATTTATTTCCTGAGGTTATAAATAAGTATTATCTAAGTTATAACAGAGATATAGCTCCGTAAGGACACAGGAATATTTTTTTAGTCCTCATGATAGTTTTCTGCCTATTTGCCTATTCAATAAGTTGTAGGTAAACTCGACAAATAAAGTGATTTATCACACCTAAGATTGAACATTGTTTGTATGTTGTAGGTAGATTGATAAGGTCTGATTTTTGAGAAAATTCAAAAGATCTTGGGCCTTAGACAAAGTGACATTACAAAAACGATAACGAAGTTCGAAAACAATAAAATGTATGGGATTGACATATGCCGTCGCTAAATCACGTGACACATCCCATACATTTTATTCTTTCGAATCGAATCGCTACGGAGCGAAATGCCACTTGTCTAAAGGCCCTTGGGGCCTAGACAAAGTGACATTGTAAAAACGATAACGAAGTTCGTTAACAAAAAAATGTATTGGATTGACATATGCCGTCGGTAAATCACGTGACACATCCCATACATTTTATTCTTTCGAATCGAATCGCTCCGGAGCGAATGCAACTTGTCTAGGCCCCCTGATCTTCTATCTTCTTTATTAGCGATGACATATTATGTCAATCAGTAATCAATACCTATTTCAAATCTAAGCCTTATTAGCGTATTTTGAAATGAATGGAATTTGTAATCGAAACTGATAAAGCACTTTTCTTGTCTGCTTTACATGTTCTAAAATTACCTATGGCTACAAAATCTACCTATGGCTATACCTATAGTAGCATACTAAAACCATAACATACTTATTTCGTACAGTAGGCCGACGGAGACGTCTAGACAGGGCAATCGTGCGGGGCGTGAGGGGTGAGGCGCGAGTGGGACGTGCCCAAGCTGCATACTTCGTCGTTCTTAGTAGCTTGGGATGAATATTCCAGGGCTATCGCGTCTTTCACGTTTTTAATTAATTATATAAATCAAAATGGTGCATACGGCATGTGCTGTAAGTGCGTGCAAATCTTTATCTCGCATAAATAAAGAACTAAGCTTTCATCAATTTGCGCACGATGAAGAAAGGTACTTAATAAGCACATTTTATATTACTTAATTTGTGTCAACCCTTCCGTAATTTTTAAATACCTACACAGGCGGCGGTGTCGCCCAACATCAAAGGCGTTTGCCTACTGTAGGAAATAAGTATGCTGTGCTATAACTATGGGGCTATAGTCAAAGTGTCCAAAAGTATGATACTAGCTCGAATAAACTTTGTTATGGTATTCTAATTTTTTTAGTTTTTTTGTATGAACCAAAGCAACAATAAGCAACTCAAGATTACTGCGAACATTTCATTTGTAATAAAATTGTTATTTTACTAAGTTAAGTTTAACTTAGTTGTATAAAAACCTTCCGTTCATCTCGGTAACCCTGTTTCACAACTGGACATAGACAAAGATATATTATATTGTTTCTATCATATTGAATAACATATTTTGGTATTATTAGCCACTAAATAATGAATAGAATTTTCTTTTGTGGGTAGTTGTGAAACATAGTTACCAAGCGGGACGAATTAGTCTAAGAGGGTATCTTAAAAAAAAGACAGTTTTCAGAGACAGCTAAAAATCCCTACACCCAAAATACATGTGACTAGAATCACCTATGAGGGTAGGTTACAAATACAAAAAAAAATGATAAGACAAAATGTATCAAATGCAACTGAATTTATTGCAAAAAGTCACAGCACAAATGTATTTATTTATTTACACAAAAAGTTTGCAAGTCAATTTGTTCGTGGGCGTATTTATTGTCCGGACATTTTCGGGTATTTTTGGGAATAATTTCATCCCACCGTCATTTGGGCTGGCAAAAATTAGCTTGTTTAGCAAAAAAAATTTATTTACTCATGCTTTGCTCATCGTTTTACTCATCGTTTTGCTTTTAATTTAATTTGTAAACACTGTATTTTTTTTTATTAGAAATTAATTTTCATACGAATAAAAATATAATTAAGACATTAATTTGCTTTAGGTTATCTCTGACATCTTTAAATCTCAGAGTATTATCACGTTTGAACGTCAAAATTCAAATTTTTAGGACAATTTTGCTACTAAAAAACAGAATAGCCTTTATATTTATCAAAAAAAAAACATCAAAGACAATGTTTTTACTAACATATCAGTGCACTTTTTTCAAATGAACACCCCTAGTTTTGGGGATGCTTCCCTACCTACGTTACAACGAAATTTCGAGTCCATTTCATAGACTAAAATCATCTTTTCAATCTTCATCTATATTCTCGACTAGGGGAGACATTGAACTATCGAGATAAGCGAATATCTGTATAAAGAAGTTTTTTGATTCTTCCGAAACCACGTCATCGGTTGTCTTTGCCATTTCTACGATCAATTCGTTTAGCCAAACTTTAAATTCCGATATCATCTTCAAGTAATTCGTGAATAATATCGATTTGGGCATGACGGAAAGTATTGCGGCAATTACCGAAACTATCCTCATCCGGACGTTCCAGTTTTGATGGTGTTTCAATTGCAACAACATCTCCCCAATCTCTGTACAATACATAGTACACTTGTGACAGTTCTGAGTTGCTGACACCAAATTCGCTAAAGTTGTTAGGTATCTTTGCAGCATAATACTATCTATATCCCGTGTGCTATCCAACGAGGATAACGCCGTGACTTTTCCCTTTCGTCCCCTTATGAAGGGATAGATAAAATTATCGGCTACTGCGTCGAATACATTCTTTTTGGCTTCGGCGAACGGATGTTTCTGGGTCGAGTGGTAATACTTTGTCTTTTCTAGTAATCTGCGACGTTTAATTTCTCCCGCATGCAACTCTTCACTCTCATCCTGTTTAACTTTCTGCACTGAACTATCTTCTGGCGGTTGGATTGTCGCTATTTTAATGGCCGCCCTTCCCAAAACGTCCATCATGAACATTCTAGTGCCTATAGAATATCTGTTTGCGTGCGAATGTATTTCGTTGCATATATATTCTGCACACTCGGCCGGATGTGAGCATATTATTGCTATGACCGTATTCACTTTTACATCAACGAAATTATCCACGGGAAACTTTTCCTCCAGATTAACGAACAACCTGAGCAAATCGACAGCGAACGGTGACTGCTCGTATTGCAATTGTCCTTCGACCAATTCCTCCGCTACCCTTATGCAACCCTCAAATATCTCAGAGTCATCGGTCTCGTCGACCAGTGCGATCAAATCTCTAATGAATTTGGGCCTCTTTTTCGCAGCAATCAATATGTCGTTACTCATATCGTAAGGAATCAAGTCGTCGTCCGAATCTAGCTCATTTTCGCTTTGCATCTTATTTTCAGTTTGCAATTTCTTAATTTTATTCGACATCACACGCTTCACAATCTGTTTTGTGGAACTCTGAGCTGAAACCGCGTACGTTGTTACAGAATTCGATGTGGGACTTTTGACCGTGAACAGTTTATTCGTTATTGCATTCAAGACGTCCTCCAGGACAATAGATCTAACCGAATATCCTTCGGGAATCTTACGCTCCTTGCCTATGAGGCATCTTGTTGGCAAATCTTTCAACGTATTATGCAGTTTCAAACCCTTTTCACCCATATCTGTATAATCAAAGGCCAATGGTTTTATATTTTTTTTCGTATCTAGATTAATCTGTTCGTCGAACAGTTTCAATATGATCTCCACTGTCGTCATGCCTATACATCTAAACTCTGGTGTTGAAATTTCCAAATGTTTTTGCATTCCATTAAACAAGTTTTTCCTTACACCCGTGAAATCCCATCTAAACTTGTGTTCCGCGTGCATTACCATTCTATATTTTGTCGTCAAAATTAGCAATTGAGACAGAAACATGTGCTGACTGTAACTCATCACGTCTACTGTGGCGAATTTGACCCACACATCGCTCAGATTCAGGACAAATTTCGTTAGAAATTCCGCTCCCCTTTTCATCGTTGACATATAGTAAACTAGATTCTCCAGTATCGTTGTATCTTCGAAGTTTTTGGGCACAAAATGCAACGGTATCTTCACTGTTAACAAATCTTTCCAAAACTGATTCGTATCTATATTATCTCCGAGTAAAATCAGAATACTTTGCTCCTCCCGAGCATAGTCTATGGGACACTTCGCCAGGAGATACGGGGCTATCTTGTCTATGGCCAATCGGCTCATGTGGTTAAACATTTTCTGTATCAATTTCCTTTTTATGTATTTTGTTTTCTCCTCGTTTTCACTCCACGCTATGAGTGCGTTCACGAAATTGTACAAAACTTCTGTATTCGTGCTCGTGTTGCAATAGACCAAGAACTTTGACAGCAAATATGACAGGAAATAAACGTCATACTGTATACCCATTTCGTGATTACTTTCTGTCATGAAGAATAGTGATCTTAATACGTTGAAAATCACAAAAAACGAATGAGTTTCTCTAGTGAAATCAGAAGGTGTAGCTATTCTAAACTTATTAGCGATCCTCTCCGGTAAACTTGCCAACATTTGGACAAATTTCGCCCATCGGCTTCTCCTCTTTCTCAATAGCTCTAGATCTTTATTTGCTATAGTGCAACAATCGACTGTTGCCACGAATATGGCATCGCTCCTTATGTACTTTTGTATTATGTACAGAAAAGCCTCTTCGGTTGGCAAAATTTTCTCCGTCCGGAGGAATCCGCAGAGTAAATTTAGAATTTCCAAGCTTCCGTTGAAGCTCTCCTCTATGAGGAACAAATCGGTCATTTCCTCATGAAGCAGAGGCCAAGCTGGCAACACTGTGCTGCTTATTAAACTCAAAAGTTCTATATATTTTGGTAAAATTTCATCGTCTAACACTAAACTGTCGACTCGAGTCAATTTTTGTACGGAAACACATCCAGGCAAATACTGTTTAATGTCGTCGTAGCATGTTTTTATTAAATTTTTATCTTTTTTAACGTCCTCGACTGTACCTAATGTGGCAACGAAACGTTCAATTGATCCGTTTAAATTTCGACCGCTTCCATCTGTAAATAAAAAGAAAGCCTACATGTGTCCAAAACTCTAAACGTAAACTCAAGTTTTTTTTTTAAATTTCATTTCATGCAAATTTGTATGAGCGATATACTTAGTCACATGTATTTTGAGGTATCCTATTTTTCGTATAAATTACATAATATTACTTTTTTGCTATCTTATTAATTAACCAAAATATAACAAAAAAAAAATCTAGTAAATAATAGTAATAAATGCAGAAGATTTGGGCAAGGAAGTGACGTCAAACAGACAAACTTTAAAAGTGACATAATATACAAATTTGTATTTTGAAAGATAATTTATTTTGAATTTGTTCAATTAATACGTCACTTCGTTGCTGCCCGGACCCAAAATAGATGCAAGCACGGGCGTCCAATAATGTGTCAAAATAACAAAAAAAAAAACATCTTTACAAACTATTGACGAAGTTCAGCTTACCTATTATGAACAAATCAGTGCGTACTAATTCCCATAGATGGCGCTTATTGCATACAATGAAACTTGACTGAGGGTGTCACTCAAAGAGTTTCAAACTTGCAAAAGAAATGTCTTAATCCCACATTTATTGCACGCCCGTGGTTTAAATAAATAATATATAAATAAAAGCATTCAAATGAAAGATTCGAATCTTTTTCCCGCAACCAGAGAAAACATTTTGATGGCGACTGTACACTCTCTTGCGAGCGCTCTCGCCATGTCTCGCCGAGAGTACTCGCGCGAGAAGCCGTGACGAGTGCCAACTTGTACAAACTGAACGTAGCGCGACGCAATCGCCTCGCGTTAGTGCAGACTGCAGAGTGACGCACTCGCCTCGCCTCACGAGGAACGCGAGCCCCTTTGACGAGAGAACGCGAGGCGAGGCGAGGCGAGTGTAGCATGTCTCGCTGTGCCTCGACGAGAGTGTACAGTACAGCCCCAGTGGAAAATAGGTCTAATTTCGAAGTGTAGCGGTTACCTTGATCGCTGGCGGGCGAAGGACGCAGCGCGACGGACGACAGTTGGACGCTCAATGCTTCCGCGCTGGTGCCGCTAGATGGCGACAGCGACAGGTCGCTCAGCAGGTCGACGGCCGTCGGGACGCCACCACCAGCGCCACCAGCACCACCACCTGCGTCATATACATTTCTGACTTAGAAATCTGTTCTGGGAACATATTTTGTTTAGAATTTAGGAAGGATAATTTTTGCCTTTGAAACTTTTTTTTGTATCTATTAAAGTTTTCGCAAAATTCTTAAAAAACCGTTATGTTGGGGGTGAAGCGGATGGGGATAGTTGTGGGTTTTGATCAGTAGACCTAGAGGTATATCCAACACAAAAACTTTATAAATTTGTTTGTCTGAAAACACTTAACCGGTTTATAAACTTTACTAATAGGAAAGATAGAATACACTCACCTATTGTTGGCGAAGTGGTGTCGAGTAGAGTGTGAGAGGTGTTCGGCGAGGATCCCACGAAAGCCGCCGAGAAATCGGCGAATCCCGCACCTCCCGCGCCTGATCCCGCGGCGGGGAACGCGTTGGCGAAATCTCCGAATTCATTCGAATCGTTACGAGACTTCGCCGGCTTCTCCTCGGCTCTGTAAGACATTAATTACCAATTTAGTGTGGTGGTACACTCGTTACTAGGCCATTTCGGTACATCCCACTATCCTCATTATGAATCTCCATTAATGGAGATTGTGAGAAGTTTTTCCCACTGACCCGATTATGATCCCCATTAATGGAAATTGTGAGAAGTTTTTCCCACTGTCCCCATTATGAATCTCCATTAATGGAGATTGTGGGAAGTTTTTTCCTCACTGTCCCCATTAGTCATTATTAGCACTGACCTGGGATCGAAGTCGTCCTCGAGGGAGATGCCGGCGAGTGGAGTAGGCGGGGCGGGGGTGGGAGTGGGAGTGGTGGCGCAGGTCTTGAACAGGTCGTCGAGCAGGTCTTGCGAGGTGGTCACCGCTGGAGTTGCTGGAACCGCTGGAACCGCTGCAGGCGACGTTGCGCTGCGGCCGTAGTTCGCAGCGGCACCTGCCCCATTATTGTTTCAAATTTACTTAGGGCCTCTTTCACCATCTCCGAGTAAAGTGACAAGACAAGTAGGCCAACTGCCATTTAAAGTCGCCGGTAAGAAACGTACGAGTTTCCACCATCTTCAATTGAGGTAATTTCAATGAAATTGAAACAATATACTATATACTCGTAACATTTACTCGCCAATAAGCGTTTACTTGAAAAGTAACTAATCAACACTTTACTTGGTAGTTGGTGAAAGAGGCCCTTAGTGTTGTCTTTTTTTCTACAAATTATAAATATAAAACCTTCCTCTTGTGTAACTCTCTTTAATAGTTTAACTCGTTGCGTACTTTAAAACGTCTAAGCGTAACATTCATCTATTCTATACTAATATAATAAAGAGAAAAGATTGATTTGTATGTTTGTGATGATTAAACTCAAAAACTAGTGAACCGATTATGAAAAATCTGTCACCTATATAGAGCTACTTTCATCAGCGAATGAGACGGGCTAATATTTTATAAGCGTAACGCGAGCCAAGTCGCGTGCAACAGCTAGTAGTAGATATATAAAGTGTGAAGTGACAACTGACCGAGGTCGATCCTCTTGGAGGGGGTGGACGGCTTCCCCTTTGCCGGACTCTTGAGGCTGATGCTGAGGGTCTTCTGTTCTTCGCGACGCAGGGGGGGAGGCGGGCTGGCTCCCCCACTCTCGCTGTCTCTATAAACGTTCTCCCTGAGGAAACAATTTAACACTCTCAAATACACGTCATATACATTTTACACTACATATAGAGTGAGATCCCCCATCAATGTATGTACAACTCTCGTCATTTGAAGAAAATGTGACTTTACGTCAACACAATAGAGTTCAAAATGAATAGTAGAAGTTGGTAGGTCACGCAAAATCCAGTTGATTTACTTCAATGGAGAGAGAAGTGGAAGAGGGATGGGGAGAGTGGCGGAAGTAGGAGAGAAGTGGAAGAGATGGGGAAGAGGGGTGGGGGAGAGGAAGAAGTGGAAGAGGGGTGGGGAGAGGAGGAAGTAGAAGAGATGGGGAAGAGGGGAGAGGGGAGAGAGTGAGTGAGAGGGAGAGAGAGAGATACGTAGGTAACATTACTTGTTTGGTTTCCGTTGTCCATAGTCTCCGTCCGAGTCGTCTCTGTCATACTCATCTTCTTCGTTTCTCTCTTTTGGCTCTTCTGAAATTACAAAAACGAAAAAATTCATTTAATTTCTTATCTATTATAATTAATTTCTAAAATTAGTGCACAATTTGTGCTGGATTGAAATCTAGAATAAAATAAGGTAAAATTGTTCTCCCATGAAAAGGTTTTCGTACCCCGACTGTACGTTTAAAATAGTGTAGGCCGACTTACCCCAATTGGTGCCTCGGTCGCTGTATTCACCCCAACCTCCACCTCCTCCTCCTCCGCTACCCCTCATCGAACCTAGGGTCGTGGCCTCCGAAGACATACCTGGTAACCGACAAACCACCACCACCATCATCATCATCATCATTTTGTGCAATAAAACTAAAATCAATTCAAGTTCATCTATTGCAATGTCTTTTTTGATCACTTATAGAGCACCTGTGGCTTTGCTTGTGTTACTGGCGACTGTAGCCAGTAGCCACTTAACATTTAAAAATAGGTTTCACAGTAAAATAATGAAATTGTAATAAGTTGTATAACTAAGACTATATATAGCATCTGTGCCTTTGCTTGTGTTATTGGCGACGGTAGCCACCTACCATCGAGTGTATCAACCTGTATGTCGACCTTTACATTAGAAAAAAGGTCCCAGATCCAGTCAGGATGTCTGTGGTCTGAATCTGTCGAGGACTTGCTGCACAACTCAGCAGCTTGTCCGTCAATGTTAATACTAAAAACACTTTTTTTTTCAGCCGAATCCAACTCACCGATATATTTATCCTTATTTTTCTTTGCTTTCTTCCTCTCTTCCCTGAGTTTGTCGTCGTCCTGTATGAAGTCAATGAGTTCTCGCACTTTGTGTCGAACGTTTATACCCTGAAATAAAAATAAAAAAAACAAGTTAGGCATTCATCAGAATCCTATATAGAATGTGTACATATAGAGTCTGTCAATATTTATGAGTGGTCAAATAAACACATTATTATTATTATTATTTTCGTAATAATTTTGATACTATAACCTTTTCAGGTAACCTGCACAAATACCTAATCAAATGAACAGCGAGTGGTACTACTAACCTGATCCTTTCCAATATCATCAATGTATGTATAATTCTCTAAGGCTCGCAGGTCGTAGATGTGTTCCCTGGCCGACGTCACCACACGCTCTGAACCGTTGCGCACTAGATAGCTTAGCAATAGTAAACACTGAAATATTCATTAAAAAAATTGTTTAATGGTGACAATATTCATCGGAGAACCTTAAGTTTCCTTAAGCAAAAATAACCTTGTATGTCCTCCGCCAGTGCGACCTATTGTCGAGCAGCATCCGTCGCCAGAGCATCGACATCACTTCGGGGAAGTGCTCGTACGTGAAAGTGGCGAGGGCCAACTCCTGCATCTGCTGACCGGTGGGACCCCAAGCCTCGTCCGAGGTCGCCTCTCGGACTTTGCCCTCCACCTCTGTGTAGTTCATCACCACATTTGTTCTGGTGATTTCAAAGACAATATTACGTTATGAATATTAATTAAAACAGAAAAAGTCCTGCAAAGAGATGGTATTCAGTTTCCGAATGTCTTTTATGCGCATAAACACGCATGACACTAAAAAAAATCTGTCCACTAGTTTTTGAGTTTATTCATTACAAACATACAAAACCTTCTCTTTATAATATTAGTATAGAAGTATACTTAGATTACTTTTAAATAAAGAACTTGCAATATGTAGAGTGCAATTTATGTAATAGAATTAAAAGAGAAAGGACCTTGATTGTGAGGTCACATAAATATATTTTACGAAAGAGGTGTCACCTACGAAACATTATGTATTGAAATGATAAATATAATTCAATAAAAATTCATTAATTCAAAGTTTATAGTTGCATTCAAATAAAGAATTACATGTTCATGTAATACACATGTAACATGTAACATGGAATAGTGGTATAGCCCCTATGTTTATATTAAATTTTCATACCATTAACACAGCATACTTATTTCGTACAGTAGGCCGACGGAGACGTCTAAACAGGGCAATCGTAAGGGGCGTGTGGGGCGAGGCACGAGTGAGACGTGCCCAAGCTGCATACTTCATCGTTCTTAGTAGCTTGGGATAAATATTCTAGGGCTATCGCGTCTTTCAGATTTTAATTTATTATATAAATCAAAATGGTGCATATGGCATGTTCTGTAAGTGCGTGCAAATCTTTATCTCGCATAAATAAAAAACTAAGATTTCATCAATTTCCGCACGATGAAGAAAGGTACTTAAGCACATTTTATATTACTTAATTTGTGTCAACCCTTCCGTAATTTTTAAATACCTACACAGGCGGCGGTATCGCCCAACATCAAAGGCGTAGGCCTACTGTAGGAAATAAGTATGCTGTGCCATTAATATGCAACTGATAGATAGCCTTGCAGGTTTAATTTATTACTTTATAACAGCTACTTTTTAGCTGTTCCATTACATCCTTATCAGTCATATTAAATACAAAGTGTAACTTGTTTATTGTGATAAAAAACCTAAGTTTACTGTTATCTACAGACAGTAAAACTGAAGTCAACTTACTGAAATTCTCCTACAAATTATTATTTATTTGTACAGTCGGGGTAAGAAAAGGTTTGTCACGTTAAAGTCCATTTTCTAGCACCAGGGCTATTGTCAGTCATGTCTAAACTTCAATACAAACATCTGTTAGTTATGTGCTTAGTGCTTTAGTTTCAAAAGGTACTAAGACTCCGCAGTTTTTATGTTATCATATTATTGTTTAATCATTTGTGATATATAAAAATCTTTGAAGATAAACAAAATTATCTTTAAAGATGTAGTTTTATTAATGCATTATTTTTTTGGTGATAATGTTATTATCTTAATACTATAACTTTATATGTGATTAGCTGTTACACACGACTTCGTCTGCGTAACTTTATAAAATATAGCCGATGTTATTCACTGATAATATAGCTTCCCAAAAGTGAAAGAATTTTTCAAATTGGTCCAGTAGTTTGAGAGCCTATTCAATTCTAACAATCAAATTTTTCCTCTTTATAATATTATACTACTAATAGTCTAAGTAAGATGTCAGTAGTAAGTAAGTCATCTGACTGCATTCACACTCAGAAGAAATTTTCAAAAATCCTTTCATAGAGGATTCTTATAAGTATTATTTAAAAAGATAGATAGTATAGATTATTATAGTATAGATATTTTATAGAGTATAGATTATTTAGTAGTAGGTGTTGGATTAACTCATTATGATCATATACAGAATATTGCCCATTATGCCCAAATAAATAATTAATATTGGTTTGCACAAACCATTTTTTTTAGTTTATTTATTTGTATGTGGGTACCACTATTACTTAACAACAAAAAAGTCACCTACCAACAATTATTTACAAATACTTGGATGGTTACTTTTATATCCGATTTAAATATTATCCACATTATGTTTCGAAATAATGATTTTATTTATAAATGGATTTTCGAAACATTACTTACTACGGCAAAACAACATTTAGAGCCGGTAGACGCCCAATGCCTAGTTTATTGTATTTATGTCTTCAATATTGAGATAATTGTAGGTATTCAAACATTTTTTCAAAATAATGGCAAAACTATTTAGACTTTTTATAAGATAATAAAGAACCGATTACATTATGTACGGTTTTAAAATGTGAATACCTACTATTGGAAAAATCGTGTTTTATTTCTTCTAGTAACTAGTAATATGTACGAGATCTAAGTTATAATTTTGTTTGACAAATACGATTGGGGAGTTTTAGTTTTTATATTAAAAACTTATTAAGATTGTTTTTAAAAAGGCTTTATTATTATTACACTGGATATTTTTACACATATGGTTGAAATTAACATAAAATATAAGTGAGGTCTCAAAGCTTACACTTTATCCGCCAACTCCCGCACCTTCCACATGCTTATAAAACGATCCATATTTACGGGCTATTCAATTTTAAAGTTAATAAGACACTAATTATATAAAATGTAAATCACGCGAATAAATTATAAACAATATAAAATTTAACTTAAAAATCGAGATGATGATTTGGCTGACATTCTTGCAAAATGGCGATAGTAAATGTTACCATTTAACATAATCAACACACCGATAAAAAAATGTTACCCGATTAAAATATCTGTGTTATAGGAATTAAAAAGGTGAAATTATGACCACAGAACACTACATAACTAGAAAAAGATTACCCATAGAAAAAAAATCAGAAAAATTGGTGTGTAAAATCGAGGAAAAGCCAAAGTCGGTGTATTTTGAAAATGCTTCTATTTTTTTTTACTAAACCCTATCGATAGGCTTCTAAAAAAAAATCTAAATAGATAAAAATGATGACGTCATAACTGGAAAATGCATATATTAAAATATATTATATGTTGATAACCTCCCGTTTCACCTATTCCTACTAACTATCCCCACAGGGATAAGTGAAAATTATTTGCACTCATAGGAATGAGTACAGATATTTTTACACATATCCCTACTGTTCGAAATCTCCATTTACCCGGTTTACAAGAGAAGGCTGGTACTATAGTGGCTCTAGTATGAGTTTATAATGCGCATAATCGCTGACGGTCCACTTTATAGTAGGTGGCTACCGACGCCTATATCACAATCAACGCCATAATTGTGCTGCAAGTCCCCTGGCGACCATAGTATTAAGGATAAGGGATAAGAAAGGGACAGGGATAGATGGACCATTGGGCGACCTTGAGTATTATTAAACTTCTCCCAATATTATAGAGGAAATATTTGTTTGTTTGAATTGAAAAGGCTCCCCCGTCCTATTTGAAAAATTCTTTCAGGGATTAACCTAGGCTATATTTTATAAAATTAAGTTATGCGGACGAAATCGCGTGCAACAGCTAGTTAAGAAATAAAACGACAACTTTAGTATAATGTTTTTATTTCAAGAATTCAAGACTTATAACTTAGATAATAATATACTATATTGCAAAACAGCCAAAGATACAATGTCTCTTGATATTTACAGCCAAGCCGTATGTACTTCATGCATTACTAGAGTTAAATTCCTTGTCAGAGCACTTTCAACTTTCCCCTTGGAACCTTAAGAACCAGTTTTACTTCTAATGAGTCTCGCTCATTAGAAGGTCATACATCATTTTTTAGCTATTTGATCGTTTTGAGGTTGAGCACCATAATATTGCCACAGCTCTATGGCTTTATTCGCTACCACTTCTTCGCATTGCTCGGAAATCTAAAAAAAAAAGAGTATATTATAATAAAAAAAAGGAGTCTTCAATCATAGTTATTGTAAAAACGATTTTTCTAACCGCTAATAATTTTTTATTTATTATTTCATTTTTATTTATTGTTTTTTATAATACTAGCTGAGCCCTTTCACTCTTCGCTGCAGTTTACTTTGACGTTCAACAGTCAGTGCCATGACAGCGGCTAACTTTCACTTTGAATGTGACAACGGTTCTCCTTGGGGAGTTAGTAGTCCACGCTTTCGGCAAATGGCAGATTATATTATTACGCAAAATATAGATAAGATTGATAATTAGATTGAAAATTTCAAGTCAATCCGTCGGCTAGATTTTTGGGTTTTTGAGTTACCTATACACAAACCAACAAATCAATTTTTATTATAGATTAATGGCCTTAAACGAAAAAGCAGTTATATTTACCTCACTGACGCATTTCAAGACCTCTTCGGCGGTCTTGGCTTTGAATATATTTCTTCGTAATGTTATAATTAAGGTGACGGCTACGATTGGGAGTATTTTTGAGGCTCCGCTGCAAACCTTATCCCATATCCTGCACAACAAACAAGTCACTGCATCAATTTTATTTGGACATCGGGATAAAGAGGAAAAACTAATTACAAGAAATGAAAATTTGAAAAAAACAAAAGACACGTTTCGTCTAGTGGCTTAGCTGTTAACCAAACGGTCGCGGGTTCGAATCCCGCTAGGGGCAAATGTTTATGTGTTAACATTTTACCTTTGTACCTGAGTACTTGACTAGTGAGGTGTCATCAAAGACCGGTTAGTCAACTTGACACTTTACTCAGGGGTGGTGAAAGAGGCCCTAAGTTAATTATGAGTTGTACTTACTTGACTAGTGAGGTGTCATCCAGGACACCCGCAAAACAACAGTTGAACCACTTGGTCAGAGGTAACTCGTCCAGTGAATTTGTACTTTCTAAATGACTGGAATTTAAGAAAAAAAAAGAAGTTATTGCAAATTAAAAGTCATTTAAAACAGCTGAAAATAATATCAAAATTAAATCAAAATGTTTATTTATCAAAAATTAGGTCAGAGGAACTCTTATGATTGTCACTATAAATTTAAAATTAAATAATAAAGGGATCTCCCTTTATTATTGCCATTTCCCTATCAATCATCCTAATCTTTTATCCTGAAGCCTACTATATTCATGGTCACCGGTGCACTTGAAACACCTGTAGCATCGCTTGTGTTACTGGCGACGGTAACCACCTACCATCGAGTGGACCGTCAGCCTGTCTTATAGCCTTAATAGTATTTATTTTTTATTTTTACTCAAGATCCACCAACATTTGCTCACACCATCTCTAAAGTTAGACAATTAGACACGTTATAAAAAAAACTATAACTTAAGGTAAAAGAAACAACAAAAAGTGATTACAGTACAAAAAAAAATAAAAAAGGAGAAAAATATACAATATAAAAAAAAAAACAAAAGAAAAAGTAAATAAAAAAAACTAAACTAAAAAGTAATTAATTAATTATTAAAAATTAAAGTAATTTTAGTTAATTATTAAGGAATAAAAATTATATTAAAGTAATTTTAATTACTTACTAATTAATAAAAATTAAATTAAAGTAATTTTAATTAATTTAATTTTTAATAATTAATTAATTACTTATCTGCCACTTCCTGTACAAAAACAAATTTTGACAACTTCTTGATTCATCTTGTCGTTTTTAAATATTACTTTTACCACCCTGAAGAATTTGTATTAATAATAATAGTAACAAAACTAACGTATAAACGTCTCCATCCTCCGCCTGAAGCATATTTTCAAATCCTTCTTTAAGCTTTGGTAACTCCTTTTGCATTCCCTTTACAATATCCGTTAGGCTTTTCGTCATCCAGTAGACATCTATCTCGTCCGGATAAAGATTCAATAATGTTTCCGATATTGCTACAAATGTTTCTTCAGACTAATGAAACAAAAAAATTAAGACTTTTGTAAACTCGTAAACAGACATTATTCAAATTAATTTATTATCAAAATCAAAATATTTATTTATTTATCAATTAGGTTTCCCCAAGAAAATCTTATGATCGTCATTATAAATTTAGATTTACTAGGGTTTCAGAAAAAAGCCAAGATGATTGATGATCCCGAGAAGAAACCCCGAACGAAACTCAGGATACTATTCTTTTTGTTGTCTTTAAAATAAGTATAAAATTACAACAATTACACACTTAATTATAAACAAAATCAAAGTTTATAATAATATAGCTACAATACTACACACTATGAGCTCAGAATCCAGGCTTTAAATTAAGGCAACTGAATTATTATATCTAAACAGTTCCATATTAAAAAGTAAAGTAAAATAAAAGCAAATTGTTTTTTTACTAACAATTTGCTTATATATGTATATACTATATAAGCAAATTTGCTAATATAGTGTATATATATATAGTATATTATACTAAAAAATAACAGAGTAATAAGGCACAAGAATAATATTGATGCAGATAGAGAATATTTCTGTTTAAGCTGTTTTAAATATTTTTGATTTGGTCTGTTTTACAACTACTCTGTCTACTACTACTGTACTACTAAAAGTTTAATAAAACAAAAAACCAATTCAATATGTACTCCATAAACCTGATTAAGTTAAATAAATACCTAATTATTTTTTATAAATTGGGGATTTTGTCCAAAAAAATTGGTTCTAATGCAAATTTCAAAATCTCTGCAATAAAAAAAAATAGTTCTTACTGGATAATTAGTTTCAGGAAACAAAGGTGGTTTAAATTCTTCGGTTTCGAGGAGCCACATCTTCAAGAGAACATTGCTGCGAGGTATATCAGCATTTATAACATCGACCATCTCAATTGAATAGAGGAGATCGAGGAACTGCTCTGAACGTTGTTCCCAAACAAATTGATGAGAGTCCGGATATACAGGGAGTATATCTGAAAGAAAGAGATGACAATCTTTAAGGCCCTTTTTTAAAATTTATATTAAGGTCGGCAGAACGGCTGACGGTCTAATTGATGGTAGGTGGCTACTGTCGCCTGTAATACAAGCAATGCCACATGTGCTGTAAGTATACTGCCTGCTACAGTATGATTAAGAATATTTAAAAATGGACATGTTTGGTCTAGTGGCTAGTAACCCTAGCTGTTAACCAAACGGTTGCGGGTTCGAATCCCGCTGGGGGCAAATGTTTATGTGTTAACATTTTACCTTTGTACCTGAGTCATGAATGTCTGTATTTATAAAAAAGTAATCTATGTAGTATATCAACAGTCTGGTATCCATAATACAAGCTACACATACCTACCTACACACTATTTTAGTAATTTTAGTTACCTACACATTTAATTTATATTTATGTCTTCTATCTATTTATTAAAATCATATATCCTGACAGACTATCAACACAAAGTCCAAAATAGTGGAGTTTATAATAGTGTAAAGAGCAAGAGTTGATTGTTTAAACTGAATAGGCTCCGAAACTACTGGACCGATTTGTGAAATTCTTTCACTGTTGGGAAGTATATTATCAGCGAGTAACATAGGCTATACTTTATAAAGTTACGCGGGCGATGTCGTGTGTAACAGCTAGTGTTTTATAAAGATACGCGAACGAAGTCGCAACAGTTGGCTATGAATGAAACGCTGACATTTCAAAGATACAAATAGAAGGCTAAATTTTCCCACCAAGTAAAACTTTCCACACTAGATTCCTATAAGCAGCCGGCACTGTGAACCTCAAGCAGAACTGTTTCAACTTCATTTTGTCCCATGGTTTCTCTTTCATGAGTATCTCAAGCGATTTCTTCTCTTCGACTCCTCGGCAACCTACTTTTTCATAGTACGACGAGCGGAAGTTTCGTTCGTCCGCCATTCTCACATTAACAAAATATTTACATTAAACCTAGGGATAACATTTATTCATATAATATAACATTTAACAAATAAAAACATTTGAATGGTTATTAAAACGAAATACAATAACCAATAAACTTAATACATATTATCGCCTATCGGCGAAATCTCTTTGTTTCAAATTCGCCCTTTTGATAAATCATAAATAGTGATACTGACAGCTGACAGCAGATGTCAGCTGACACTGACACCCGCCAGCACGTCCCCAGCTGTTCCTCATATTATTTCGTCTGATTTCGTCGGTGCTCAGCTCAGTCCACAGATTATAAAGTTATATGTGGCTCAGTCAGCTCATGCAAAAATCGCTGAGGTTTAGAAATGATATTTTATTTTAAACCTGTTTTGAACATAAAAGTAATTAAATATATATATATCATAGTAGCTTAATAAAAAAAAATACAGCGATTTTTGCATGTTTTGAAAACTGATGAACAAACGATCAATCTAAGTATTTAAAAAATAAGTAATAAATAAATAAGTAATACTTATGTAATATTTTTTTTAAATAAATAGTAGGTAGGTATTTAATGTAGGTGTATAAAAAGGCAGGCACTTAATCTGTTTCAGAGGAACTATTTTCGTTTTCTAGATTCTAGCTAAGTAATTTTTTTTTAATTTATACCTGCCTTCAAACTGAAAAAGTTGTACTGCCAATTTTGAATTCTCATTTAGAACTTCGACCAAACAATAGTTTATTATGACAATAGGTACCTAAATGGTTGCCATGGATTGTTTATAAAGCGCAAAATTTTAGGAATTTCTGCATCAGTGGCAGCAAGAAAGGTTTCTTATTTATTTTTTTAGTATTGATCGGATTTAATACGGAATCAAAACATCAAGTTAAAAACTATACATGGATATCTCGGACGCATCGGTAAATAGTAAAGAATACAAAGCAAAAAAATATGCCGAGTTACGGAGATTCTTTGAGAAAGCAAAATTGCCTGAAAGTGTTCTGGAAAAAATTATTGAAAACGAATTAAAGCCTTTAAATGCAGATTATAATACATCTTCCGCTAGCGGTTCCGACATTAAAACGGAGTATGAAGTTATGACTGGTCAACCTTTTACAAATGTCGAACATTACGACAGACCGATAACAACTGCTCAAGCAAAGATAATTATAAATAAAAACCCAATTATAGAAGAAAAAACCAGACAAATTCAAATCGCAACTGAAGATCGAAATAAGGTTATCAAAATTCCTTTAGATGAAATAAATATGCCGGGCTATGAACAAATGCAAAAAGAAATCGCCTCTGCAGAAGGTGATACGGAAAAAGTTAATGAAATAAAATACAAACATATGCAATATTTAATCAAATCTGTTGACGACTATAAGATCAAATGTGAAAAAGAAAACGAGGAAACGGAAGAAGAAAAATCTGACACTGAAGTGACAGAAGATGATGAGGACAAGGAGTTCGATGCGATTGAAAAATTTGTTTGTCAGTATACTGACAAGTCTTACGAAGCAAGATTCCAGGAAACTCAAGATATGCTTTCAAAAATGGCAGACAGTTATGAGAATCCATATAGCGAATCTTATCCTGAACCTAGTAAACTAGGATCAAATGAATGTTCAGTTTTAAAGGCATCGTCAATGCACTTAGCGAAAGGTCAAATACGAAGATCTGTTTTGGCGGAAGTTAAGGAAAGTTACTCTATTAATGAGGCTATGAATATATCTTTAAAAGATAATCCTGTAAAACTAAACCTTAGTGGAGAGCTGCAGAGTGAGACAAAAATAACTGATATTAACAATGAAATTTTAAACGTTGAGGAAGTATTTCCCAAAAGTTATGAAGCGAAATTGAAAGATACAGTGGAATCTCTTAAATCCATTAACTCAATTTTAAATAATAGCCCGATTTCTACCATTAATAAAAGAGATAAGAATGATGATAAAGATAACATAGAAATTGTTCCTAGCGTGGAAGTTGAAAATAAACTTGAAAGCAAAGACACACAGGACAATAGGCAAGTTAATGATAAAATAGTTAATGCAGAAACAAGTGACCCATGTGATCAACAATTTTTACAAAGTGCTCTTGAGGAAATATTTGAAGTAAGTGAAAATGACGAAACGGGTAATAAAGAACTAGAATACAAGGAGATGAGAAATCTCGCTCGGAATATTGTTGAAGGTGCTGACAATCTTAGCACGTTAATTCAAGAAGATATAACTAATAAGCTTAATAGCATGAATGAACTTTTAAACGATGTTAATGAGGCTTTGGAAAATTCGAGAAAATCTAATCTAGTTTACCAAAAACTTAAAGAAGAGGGAGATCGGGTACGAGGAAGGATTGGTGTAAAAAGTCTATCTAAACTCGATAATACAACTCCTAATTTTGATACAGAGAGTAACGAAACAATTGAACCCAAGGAATCAAATTTAAAAAGCAATTCTATTACTCATTCTGAAATTAATGACATTTATACGTCTATTAGTAAACTCAACGCTGAATTAAACCGCCACGAAGAGCATGTAAATAAAAGTGAAGCAAATTATGAGTTGAGAAATCAGGAGTGTAAAGATTTTATATGCGAAATGGATCAGGTATTACAAAAATCTCACGAAATTTTACACCCCGTATCAATAACAGAACTCAATGAAACCGCTGACGATAAAAGATCCATAAACAAAAGATCTGAATGCGAGAATGTTGATGTTATTGACAACAATAAATGCAACAAAACACGTAAAGAACTCTGGGATATTGATTTAAATATTGTCAGTAACAGTAAGCCAAAATTATCGGATTTTGAAAAACAACAAAAAGAAAGGAATAACAGGATCGATACGCTCCTTAAAGACATTCAATGTAATATGAAAGATAATGCAGAAATACAAAAATTAGTTGACAACATGTTAAAAAATCAAGAGGGCCAGAAAAGTAACAAAGAACTTAATACTAAGAAGATCTGCGAAGAGTCCACCGTGGATGATAAAGCAAGAGGAGACTACATAAAAGCTTGTAGTTCAAACAATAGTAAAAAACAGTTGCAATTGGTTTCTGAACTTGCGCCCGCTGATGGAGAACTTGAGGGTAAGATTATTCTTGTTAGACAGCATATGCATAGGCATTAGATAGCCTAAAACTACACCCTAACACTTAATTAATTCTATTTATTTTATGTTATAGAGATAGTTACATACTTAATTGTATCCAAAAATATTTTTTTGACTCAAATGTCAAACTTAGGACTTATAGTACGAGATACGGCGTTAGAAATATATACCCTCATCTGTTATTTAATGATGGCAAAGATAATCTGACAGATGATGATTATACTAGTATAAATAAAAAATTAAAAAGTAAATAATGAAGTAAGTAAGTAATTACTCGTAATGAAAATTTAAGTTTTCGGCGCGAGCGTGGAAAGTGTCGGAGAAGTGTTGAGTGCGCTACTCTATGTGAAAGATAGGGATAGGGATGGCGAGAGTTAATTATAATTTTACCAATGTCAATCAATGGCATGCGATTTAATTAGGCAAACCATTCGCAATTTATCAATGTAAAGTATCATCTACCATATAATCTTTGCCATGATTAAATAACAGATGAGGGTAGGTAAATATTTCTAATGCCGTTCTAATCTCAGATTTATTAATTCAGAACCTAATGTAATGCGATTCGGGCCAAGATCCCACATTGATTAGAAGCTTACAATATTAAAACAATTTGCTACATTGTTTTAGAATATGCAAAACAAAGAAAAGCTAGAGAACTGAAAAAGGCAAAAGATGAAGAGGAAAAGCAACAGAAGAGACTGGAGTTTCAGAAGAAAATGGAAAAGGAGAAGGAGGAGCTGAGAAGGGGTCCCAGGATGACCAAGGAATTGATAAGGAACCATTGCAAGCAACACAAGCTCTACTGCACTCCGCATCTTAATGATATTTTGTACTTGCATTTCAAGGTAGGAAATTATATACTCATAGCTTTGCCCAGGACTTCGTAACGCGTTGTATTTGGTTTCTCGAAAAGCCCACAGGGATCTAATATTTTTTATGTTAATCCAGATCTGTAGGCTAGATTTTATCAAAATCCGTCTAGCCGTTTTTGCGTGATTAGGTAAAAACATCTAAATATACAATACTAACTATTGCATGCGACTTCGTCCGCGTTAACTTTATAATAATAATAATAATAATAAACTTCTTTATTTAGGTTACTTAGACCCAAAGTGTTAGTAATACATCTTATGAAAGATAGCCTATGTTACTCTCTAATAATGTAGCTTCCCAACAGTGAAAGAATTTTTGAAATCGGTCCAATAGTTTCGGAGCCTATTCAATTTAAACAAGCAAACAAACAAATCTTTCCTCTTTGTAATATTAGTATCTATAGATATGTATCATATAGGGATTGTAAAAGTTTTCTGGCATTTGTAAAATTCGCATTGCACCTACTCTTACTACATTTTCTTACATGTTCTTGAAATGGTCAATTACTCGTACTTACTTTTACTTATTGCAGGGATTTTCCAAAATTGAAAACTTGGACGAGTACACTGGGCTCAAGTGCATATTTCTCGAAAATAATGGCATCGAGAGAATCGAAGGATTGGACACATTATCGCAATTGAAGTGCTTGTACCTCCACTACAACGTTGTTAGAAAAATAGAGAACCTCGAAGGATGTCCATTGTTGGACACTTTGAATTTGGATCATAATTTTGTGACTAAAATTGAAAATTTGAATGTTGTTCCCGATTTACATACTTTGAGTATAGCGCACAATATGCTTACGAGTGTTGGTAAGTTTATTATTTTGTTTCTACCTACCTGTGCCCGAGATTTCGTACGCGCTGTAGTTTTTTTTTTTTTAAATCCCACACCAACTTTAAAAAAAATCAGGATAAATATTATCCTACACTAGCTGGTGTACCCGACTTCGTCCGCGTGGAATAGTTATTTTGGGAATAATTTGGGTATCTCAAACGGTTTTCGCAGCGCACGCAACGGAAGCCCTCAAAGATAAATAATTTTCCCGTTTTTTCCACATTTTCGACTGTTTCTTCGCTTCTATTAGTTGCAATGTGATGTTATATAGACTAAAGCCTTCCTCGATAAATGATCTATCCAACACAAAAATAATTTTTCAATTCGAACTAGTAGTTCCTGAGATTAGCGCGTTCAAACAAACAAACAAACTTTTCAGCTTTATAATATTAGTATAGATGTTAGTCCAGATAATCATCAATAGATCAGTCAAAACGGTATAAGTAGGTACTAATTTTTATAGAGAAAAATATCAAAATAGCACATAAGTAGTTTTGCAAACTCCATACAAAGATCGAATCTGTGCCTGTAAGGGGCTAATTTAAAAAAAAAAATATAGATTATTTTCTGTTAACTTTACTCAATAGTCTTTTTAATATTGGACATTATATTTAGTTATTATATTATTGAATTTAGTTATTATTGACGCGATATTACCTGTTTCCATCCTTTGTTGACCTCTTGACAGGGTTGACATGTGTTTGTCTTCAGAGTTAAGGAAACATTATGGTTTAAAAGGTGCTAAATAGAGGCAGCGTCCGATATTATATTTTAGTTCAAAAGGCTATAGCTATATGATTGTGACTAAGGTAATTTTCAGATGACTTGGAGCATTTGAGGAGTTGCAGGAACCTGTCAGTTTTGGACTTGTCATACAATCGTATAGAGGACCCTTTGATCATTAACGTGTTGGCTGACATGGATATTTTAAAAGGTGTGCATCATCAAAAGTTTTTTTTATACTCTGCCACTAATAAGTATCGATGTAAATATTTGCAAGTACTCTTTTTAAGCTTCATTATTGTAAAAAGTTAATTTTAGGCTAAATTCTTAACAAATCTTCTCCGGCTATCTCCAATTCTCAATATCAAATTTTACTGAAAATCGTATCAAACATAGATATACTTAGGCAATAATTTTTACATACTGGAGTACATACATAGTTTCATAAATAATTTACATATTAAAAAAAATTAAAACAGCGAGTATAAGACCACAAACTAAGTTCCCCTCCCTCTCTATGGTGATTGCTTGTGGTCAGAGAGAATTGCGTGAAACTTGCATGTATTTGTGCGACTTTCATGAATTTGTGCCACTTGCATGCATTTGTATGACTTGCATGCATTTGTGCGACTTGCATGCAATTGTGCGACTTGTATGCATTTGTGCGACTTGTATGCATTTGTGCGACTTGCATGCAATTGTGCGACTTGCATGAATTTGTGCGACTTTCATGCATTTATGTGACTTGCATGCAATTGTGCGACTTGTATGCATTTGTGCGACTTGCATACAATTGTGCGACTTGTATGCATTTGTGCGACTTACATGCATCTGTGCGACTTGCATGGCATTGTGTAACTTGCTACAAGGGATGTAGATGCTACATTCCTGTAATGTAGTTTCCTCTGTTGAAGTGCAATCTGGGTGACAGTTCTAGTGTTGACTGGCAACCCGGTGATTCGCAACATCCCAGCATATCGCAAGACGCTGACTCTGCGTCTGAAGGAGCTTTTGAACCTGGACAACAGGCCTGTGTTCCCTCGGGACCGCGCTTGTGCCGAAGCGTGGCAGCGAGGCGGCGTCCAGGAGGAGATAGCTGAGAGGAAACGGTGAGCACCTCTTGAATTTCCATTTTTATATGGATATAAATAAGGTACTAAATTTGCATTTCAGAACTAAGAGGTATTATAAATGTACCCTGCTTCATCCGTAGCGACGACCTTCATTAGGGTTGCTATACATATAGTCGGGCGGTAGAATCACAAATATGTATAGATGAACACTTACTTGCTTCTTCTTCTTCTTTAAGTACACTATCAGGTCTCCCCAACGTTGGCGATCACCCTCGAAAAGGCCTCTCCATCAAGGGCCATTCGGAACAGCTATCCCACTCCCGTAATTCCGGTCCATTGACGGATGTTCCTCAACCAAGACATCTGTCTTCAATTTTTTTCGCAATATGATTACATTATACATATAAAAAGAGTGGTGGTTAGAGGTTAGAGTTTTATTTAATTGACTTAAACCCATGTAATTCAAGTCAAGACACATGTGGTTAATGTTATTGTATAATTAAAATGTTTAAAGGTGGATAGCCAAAGATCAAGAGAAGACTATGGAAAGTGTTCGCTACTTAATTCGTATGCGAGACGAGAAGATTGCACTGAGGGAGGCCAAGAAGAGAGAAGAAATGGAGAAGATGGGTTTGCCATCAGAGGTATTTCATTCAGACTAATATTATAACAAGCTATAATTAAAATAATTAACCCCAGATTTCATCTTGAACCCACACGCAATTCAGGCAATTTGGCACTAGGGCATTTCGGATTTTAGTCAAAATAGGAAACAGTAGACAATTTGGAATGGAAAAAATGGACTGGAAGCTTAAGAACCATCTTGGTCAGGTCAGATTTGAAACAAAAAAAAAAACATTTCTGTAAAAATCTTGTTAATCCACAGATTAAAAGGATATCCAAAATAAGATTATATCTATCTAGTGGTTATACAAGTGACTCCTAATTTGAAAATAATGCAAAAAATAAAATAAATATTTTTACTTTTTAAGAGTTTTTCAACGATAAATTGAATACATACTTTTTAAAGGAATCAGTAACGGAACATAGTGATACTGAGAAAGCAAAACATCTTAGCGAATCGAAAGATGATATCGAAGGTCCATCAGCTTTGGAAGAAAAGTATGGACCGCCAAACATTGCCACTAAAGATGGAATCGCGGAAGATATGCTCTCTGGTTCAGAAGAAGATGACTCTACCAGTGAAGACAGCAGCAGCGACGATGACAAAGACGATAAAAAGGAACAAGGTTTGTTTTTAGGTTGTGTGTGTGTGTGTAGGTTGTGGTTGGGTGTGCGTGTGTTTGTGTAAATGGGTGTGTGTGTGGTTCAATTCATTTCTCCTTTAGTGTACTTATTCTCGCCACTGCGCTAACTGATTTTTAACCAATTAAATAAAACGGTGGGTCTGAGTTTAACAAATCACCTGAAGCTGATGTAGCGGATTGTAATGGATCTTGTCGTTATATCTAGAAATAAAAACTAATTTTAGCTCCAGATACGAAAAAAATTGAGTGGTCTCGAGACGACACCAAACATTTAGTTCAAGAAGTGAGCGTGGCTCCATCGAAGTCTACGACCAATCCAGATGAGGTGTGGAGTGGATTCAGTGGAAACTGGAAGCCCACATCCACTTCTCACGAGTAAGTACATCTGTAACTATGTGTAATACTAGCTGTCGCACGCAACTTCGTCTGCATAACTTTATAAAATATAGCCTATTGATAATGTAGCTTTCTATATCTGAATGAATTTTCAAAATCAGTCCAGAAGTTTCTGGGTTTATTCATTACCAACAAAATTACAAATCTTTATAACTCAAATCTTTTCTAAGATGGAGTAAATAGGCATCTTCTTGATGAGCTGGCTCCATTATAGGCCTCATCCTTGCTACACAGCTGGTTTTTGACCAAGCGCAAACCCATGTCTAATTAAATAATAATAATAAAAAAAGAATATTATGTAAAATGACTACGCCATACTCGTAGAACACAAATTATGCTGTTATGCTTAATTATTTACAGCAACCCGTTATCAGACGTCCAAGCTATTAACAATTTGCTTTTCAATCAAACACCACATACCAACAAGAAGAATGTGACTAAGCCGTCAAGCGGTAAGAAGTATAGTAAATAATGAAAGGAAATAAATGAGTTGTCCTTTAACGTAGATATTTAAAAATGTTTCTTCTACAGGACTAAAAAGGATTAAAGAAGTAGACGAAGAAGAAACAACACGATTTTCTGTAGCCCAAAGGAAACCATTGTCAGAAATCGTCGTAACGCATGATAATAAACCGATTTTAGAAGAAATAGGCATAACTGAAGAAGGAAACATGATCATAGATCACGATAAGAAAATCATTTATGATAAAGATTGTAAAAATAAATCCCTAGAGATTAAACACAATAGAAAATTAGAAGAGACAAAAGGTCACTGCGAAGAACAAGGGGGTAAGATTCAAACATTAGAAGCTGAATCCCAGAAAATTATTGGAATTAGAAATCCTTCAGGGAAAGTAGGGAAAACATCTCTAAAGAAAATCGAAGAATTGAAAACCGGGTGTAGTAACAAAAAATCAAACGATACAAATGATACAATAATAAAATGTGGCTTAATTAATGACAACAAACAGAATAATACATCGGAAAGTGACGATAATAAAGACACACAAAAAGATAAACAAGAGTCTGTTAAAGATAAAGAAGTAAAAGAAGAAGAAAAGTCTGAAAGCCAAAGTAATGAAGATAGAAGATCAAGTGGTAAGCATAATATGATATTTCTTTATTATTTATTAGGCCGTAATATTTATATTTGATATATTAAAGTACATTATGACGCTCTACAAAATGTAGTGCTTATTAGGGCTCTAATAAATATAGGTGACACAATCTATAAATATTGGTTTAATCATAGATAAATGATTGGTCTCGCTGCGCTCGACTAGATACCCCCGTCGTATTTGTAAAATTCGGCATAAAATAGTACGCCGAATTCGGCGTACCCGAGCCAGTCACACTGCAAACTGTCTGTGATGTGTACGTGCCGAATGTTTTATTAAATTTTAGGCATAATAGTATGACAGTTTGCGTACGTAGTGAAACTGTAAAAATATAATAAAACTGGGTAAAAAGTGATAAAAGTGACGATTTTTTACACACACTACAATAAAAAGTTGCCACGTTTACGGAGCTATTGCTTTTGCATAGCGCTCTATCTACTCGAGCGTAGCGAGACCAATCAATTTATCTTTGGTTTTAATATTATGAGTTAGAAAACTTGCATTTATTCTTTAGTGACTCAAAGTTCAGGGGATGGAGTGGCTCTCATAAACTATATGCGTCACATGAACTCTGAATTAGACGAGGACAATGATGAAGATCTGCAACCGAGTGCCGAAGATCTAGAGATATTTGCGGAACTGGAAAAGGAACAGAAGGAGAGGGAGGCCAGAATCGAGAGGGGGGAGCCAGCGGTCGATCCTATGGTATGGCGTAAATTTTGCATGAAGTAAAATCGGTACTAATATTATAAATGCGAAAGTTTGTATGGATGGATGGATGTATGGATGTGTGTAACTCTTTCACAAAAAAAATACTGAACCGATCACCATGAAATTTTGCATACACGTTGTCTGGGACACTAGAAAGGACATAGAGGGTACCTTTCATTCAGAACTCGGACGAAGTCAAGGGCACCAGTTAGTTAAAAATAATATGACAAGTTAAATAAATGTTACAAGTTGACGACACGTTTGGTCTAGTGGCTAGTAACCCTAGCTGTTAACCAAACGATCGCGAGTTCGAATCCCGCTAGGGGCAAATGTTTGTGTTAACATTTTACCTTTGTACCTGAGTCATTGATGTTTGTATTTATAATATGTATGTATTTACAAAAAATAAGTAATGTGTGTAGTATATCAACTGTCTGGTATCCATAATACAAGCATTAAGTTGCTTACTTTGGAACTAGATGGTGCTATGTTCTGTTAAAACCATTTGGCGACAGTAACCAGCACTCAATTCCAAAAATGTCGCAAGTGTTGTAGGTTTTAGGGCTGTTTGTGTTACTGTAGTTATCTACCGTCAGCTTGCCTGCCAACCAATACCTTAAAAAAATCCACCATAATCAATTGATTTTGTTTAAAAAAACAGCTATTTTTTACAAATTAGGACACAACTAATTTTTGCAACAATCACGACCTAAAAATCCACATAACAGTACAAATATTATAATATGCAACATAGGTATTAAGTATAATTTATTAAACTAAAGTTTACAATTTTTTAAACTATAATAATGAATGAATAATGAAAAATAATGAAAAATAAAAAAATAAAAATGAACTAAAAAATGTTTCTATTATTATTATTATTATTAAAATGGTTGGATTGTCCCAACAATTTCGCAATAGTTTTCAATGAAAGATGTATAGGTTTGTTTGTACCTATTTGTAGAAACTGTATGACAAGAAAACTATGGAGGAATTTTACAAAGCCGAAGAACGTACTCCGGCTCATGAAGTTGTCGAGAAGACCTCGCACACCACTTACCGTCACGACAATGCCTTCGATAGGATCGCCTTCAGCCAGCTCACTGGAGGAGACAAGATTGGTAACTATAATATAGTCTTTATAACTCTACGGCAGTAGACCATTGGTCCTCTGGTCTTCTTGTATTGTTTTGACTACGTATTTTTAAGTTCAACTCATCCAGTTACCATCCTCATCTTTTCGAAATCCTTTTTTTTTCGGACTAAGCTCTTTAAAACATACTAATACCTAATGGGCACTGCCAAGGTTTTGAACCCCTGAGCTCATAAAACCCAAATTTTTCAATGTTCGAGTGAATAGGCCTGTTTAGCGAAGATGAGGCCATCATAGGCCTCATCTGCGCTAAACAGCTGGATGTTGGCCAACAGCAAAACCACCTGTAAAAAAGTTGCTACTCTTATGTAAAGGTTATTTAATTTTTTTATGTAAAGGTTTTTTAATTTTTTTTATCTAAAGGTTTTTAAATTTTTTTTTATGCAAAGGTCGTCAATCCTTAACTATTTCAAAACTAAAAGTGAAGCATGACACTGAAATTTTTTCTGTGATGCTAAAGCAGTTTGAAACTATTATAATGAACTATCAAAAGTATAGTATTAAGTAATAAGTATAGTATTAATATGTATTTACTTAGTCTGAAAAAATATTTTTCAGACGAAAAAAAGGTGAAATTAACTCGCGTACCGGGAGCGTTGTTGTACGAATACATTTACAAGCAAACTCCCGACTCTGATGTCAACTATGAGATTGGCGAAGAGAAAGTTGATTATGGATGTAAGACAGTTCTATATTCTTTATTATATTATAAAATTATAATAGGTAATTTTTAATGATAAAGGAGGGACGATTCAATAGGCTCCCCCCCCCACCCCCAAGGTTATTACAGGAACAATTCCTGGATATACCTACCTACCGCCGGTCCCAAAAACCATGCATTCACTTTTACGAAGATTATATCTAAGACCATGATCGTCCGCTAAAGATTCACAAACCTGCAAAAGTTGTGGGATACCACCAATAGAGGAGATATCACCAATTTATAATATATCCTATCTTTTATGTTGGACAAAATCCGTACTATGTATGGATGTTTGCAACTTTTTCACGCAAAAACTACTGAACCTAACCGATCATCATGAAATTTTGCATACACGTTGTCTGGGACACCAGAAAGGACATAGGGTACCTTTCATACAGAACGCAGATGAAGTCGCGGGCACCAGCTAGTTATACATAGTTATGAAATTTTATTAAAATCGGTTTAGTAGTTTAGGAGTTCATCGCGAACAAACATGTGACATGTAATTCTTATGATGAGATATGATTTATACAAATTAATTTTGCTTTTATGAAGAAGAACAATAGTTAGAAAGAGTACCTACTCACTATTGATTTTCAGCATCATCGAGCGACACGGATTCAATCCATATAAAAAGTGATAGCGAATCGGACACGAACTCCGAAGAAAACAATGCAAAGTTAAAAACTGATGCAACTGAAAATGTTAAAATGGATCCACCTCAACATAGTGAGAATAAAATACAAGTGACTGAAAATGAAAAACTTAAAAATAAGCCCAATACCAGACCGGCTACAGCGAACATTAACTATCGCAAAAGAGAAACAGGACAGCAATTTAAAAAGAAATATAGCGTGGATGATGATGATGAAGGTAATAATTATATAAAAGCAGTTGAGATTTTAAGTAAAATGGCCGATGTAATAGATATAACAGAAGATACTTACAGAGAATATATACCTAGTTAAATCTAAAAAAGAGATAAATTAGAGTTAGTTGTTGATTGTTTTTAAGTGTTTAGCTTTTTAGATTTACACATTTCAACATTTTAGACCTACATTTTCAATTTGTCGTACGAAAACTAAAGATATTTATTAAGATTAAAGAGTCTAAAAATTTTATAATGCATTAATGTCTTGAAATTAACGTAAATTAAGGTTTTTGGAAAATTTTTAATTTAATCTCTCCATAGGAAGTTTTAACTTATAAACTTATAAAGTACTTAGAAGGTAAAGATTTTGAAAATGAGATTTTGAAGGCAAGATCAGCGCTGTGTGTGACTCGTTGTAATATGCTGAGTTGTGTGCCCATTTGGGTCGATGCACTGGTGTATGTACTGACAAATATGACAGTATGACAAGTATTGCAAGTATGGCAAATATGACTGTAGTGCAAGTTTGACAAATATTGCAAGTATGGCAAGTATGGCAAGTATGGCAAGTATTGCAAGTATTGCAAGTATGGCAAGTATTGCCAATATGATTAACTTTGTTCTGTTTTCTCTTGTTCTTGTGTGCATGTGCTATTTTTATTGGCTCAATAAAATTTCTTTTTTTTCTTCTTTCTTTCTTTCCAAAATCGGTTTTCTCTCAGGCACTATGCCATCAACATCTCGTGGGTCGATGAGAGATTTGGATCCGAATGAAGCGAAGAGGTCCATTATTAAAACCATGAATTCCTATGAGGACGACCGTTTTCCATCTCAAGGTACGACGTCTGTATATATTTTGTGGAATTCTTACTTATGTGTTAATTTTTTTGTCAGTTTTCCTATATTTTTATTTCTGCTTGTGACCCAAAAACTAATCAATGCTAATAATAAATCTGTAAGTGTTGTCATTGTATGTATGTATGTTCTTCCATAACTCTTAAACGAATTAACTGATTTTCATGAAACTTGGTAGATAAACATTAGACGTACGGAACACAGGATAGGCTACTTTTTTTCTTTTTCAACGCGGACGAAGTCCCGGGCGCCATCTAGTAAAAAATATATTCTATCTAATATTGAGGAATGTTTAAGGGATAAACTACGCAGATTATGAAGAAAATCGTCGTATAGATCAAAACGTGGCTTCGGAAATATTGAAGAGAACAATCGAACACGAGAGACGTGAGGAGAGAGAGATGGAGCAGGTGTACGAGAGTCTGGCGACCAGAGCGACCTCTGTCGACAACAAGACGAATGAGGTTATTGAACATATTTCCGATTCGCTGTCACACCAGTGTCCGGTGAGTAAAAACATCTATATCTACTAAAAGAGGAAAGATTTGTTTGTTTGTTTGTTTGAATTGTATAGGCTCCGAAACTACTGGACAGTTTTAAAAAAATATTGTTGGGAAGCTACATTATCAGCGAGTAACATAGGCTATATTTTATAAAGTTACGCGGACGAAGTCGCGTGCAACATATATAATTGAAATCTAGAAACTTGACCCAGACTTTGTGTTGAGCCCAAACACGCCATATCTGCTGTAAGTTTCTGAGGAGTTGAGTATCCCGTAGATTTATTGATGCTGCAGCATCAGGTCAAGGTTATCATATCTAGAAATACCACCGAAGTCCATCAGTATACTAAATTTCACACATTACACTTTTCAATTTATAACAACCCAATTTAGGAACCTAAGTAGTGAACACTAAATTGATTTCTAAATCGAAGATATAAAGTTGAAAATAGATAATAGAATCAAATTTAATAATTAATAACCGCATTAAGCTTAGTAGGTGGAAAGGTGGAAAGGGCGGAGTAGGTGATAATTGTAAAATCTTGTCGGAAAACTCACACCACTCACTCATCTTGTAAGACACAAAGACAAAGCTACACCTCTTATATTTAGTAAGAGAATACTAAGTTCTCCGCAATGACTATTTTCACAATAATATGCGCATTAAAATGAAAAATTTTTAAAATGTTGTCCTAATTATCTTCCAACAGTTGGAAGATGTATCACGTTTGGTCGAAGCTCATATTGAAGAAGCAGAAAAAAGATGGCGTACTGATGGCTTCCTCAACTATATGCCTCGAAGTCCATCCGATTCCGAAGACGAACATGAGAAAACTCTTATTGTGGACGAAACTTCTTTGGAGGTCACCCTCACAGAGGAAAATGTCAAAGAGATGGATCGCCTCAAAGAAGAACGATATGATCCAAAAGATGATGATGGAAATAGAGTTATTTCTTTTAAAAGTAACGACGATTCTGGCATAGTTTACGATGAGAATGATGATCGTGAAGAACTTTGTCAACAAATTGGCGAAAGTGATGTCACAGAAGAAGAGGGAGTAGTAAAAAATGATGATTTTGAAAATAAGAAGACGGAAAATGGTGAGAAAATATTGCAAGATATTAGTCAAGATGATGCGAAATCTATCGATACTAATACTGCCGAAGATTTCGTATCCATAGATAATGTTGTTTTTGATAATTTAGAAAATGAAGTGAGTGCCAGTGTCCGCGATGTTTCCTCTGATGCTGATGTCTTTGAAGATTGCGTTGAAGATTTAAACAAAGATGAATACGAAAACTATACAATTGAAATGAAGATGGCTTTAAATATTAGCAAAAATGAATAAGGTTTTAGATTATTATGCATAGATTTAATATCTTATTTTTAACTATAGAAAATGTTTTAGTTGTAGCTTAGTGGCAAGCTTTATTATTTATTATTTTACTACCTTATCATTAAAGAATGTTTAGCACTTTTTTTCGTTTTATTTATCATCAGACCTCAAGTGTCCACTGTGAAGACTGTGTGTCCTTTTTATTTTAATATTTGAAATACTAAAGAACCGCATTCGAGCGAGAGAGTAAAATAGGGTGTGTGCTCCGCTTGTGAGCATAATATTATATTCGGCTAGACTCTAGGACCACACCTAGACTTAACGGTCTTACTACAAAAGATTCAGTAAGCACTGTTCAAACACATGCTTAGTTAGGCAAGCATTAAGCATTTAAGCATTGGTCAGCGTGCGTTTAAAATGTCCCTACCACAAAACCTTATTTAGCGCTTGTTTCGGTAGACAGTGTTAAAGTACGTGAATGTTATTGAATTATGGCAACCTTGGCAAACATTCATTCAGTCACTCGCCCTGCATTCATGTCGTTTTCATTTTACGCAGATCTGATAGGCGTATAATGATGAATTTTGGTTTTCACAAGCTATTATTACGGACTATGTTAATGATATCAGCAAATTATAAGATTGGAATAAGTAATAAATTACAACAAATACGTTAGATTATTTATAAAATTTCGTAATACCAAAAAAATATTGAGCATAATGGAATGTAACTAACACTGACGTAATTGCCAAATGTGGTCAAATGTAAAGTTTGATTCATTAAAATTGTTAAATAAAATTTTTATTTGAGGATCCACCTCTAGCATCACATGGTAGATCATCCTTTATTAAATAAATAATCTTGTTACCAAAGTTATATATTTGAATGGATTAATTCTCTCACGATGTATTCTATCTCAAAAATTATCCATGTAATCCATATCCTCCATGTCAATTAAATTTAAAATATCCATACTCATTTATAAAATCAAAATTAAACTTTAATATTAACTATTAAGTATACGCAAAACGAAATTTGACACAATACGTCAGAGGAAGAGAGGCCGTTAACTAGATAGACACTCGTTAAACTAGCATATGGCGGTGGTTAAATTTAAATAATGCTCAAGCATTGTTAAACCCTAAACAATGCCTAGACACTCTTTTGTAGTAAAGTTTTTTTTTAACACGTGTTTTAAGCCTGATTAAAGTGTGTTTAATGTTTTTGTAGTAAGACCGTAAGCGATCTAGGCCCTAGAGTATGGAGGGTAGAGGTAGAGGTGAAAGAGGATCAACTTATATGTGTGTGGCAAGCTAAAAGCATTAAATTGTGGTTCATAAAAATTGACCAGAAAGGCGCTAGTGTAGCATTGGTGTTTGATATGATTGGTTGGTTGCGTAGTTCATGAAATCACCGTAAATAAAATGATACTACAGCGCCACGCTCCAATTCTACTACACTACAGCCTCACGGGTAGTACCCGTGGTCCACCTACTTTGTACACCTGGGTGTACCACGGGCACATTCGACGTATTCGACGGACTCTCATGTATAGAGTCCTTACTCTATTCTCCATGTTCATGGTAAAGGTACAGTCAAGGTCAAGATTAACTGTCATGGAAATGGTTTATCATCAAAGTAAATAACACGCTCATCTCCACAGATTATAAAGTTATATGTCTAAAGCTCATCTCATATCAAACTAACCTATGAAAGTTATTGAAATCCCATCGTCAACTGGGAAATGAGCTGATATAGTCTTCAAATGCTTAAACAGATCTTCATTAACTAAGAGCTAAGAGCCATCTAGATCTAGATCACACAACCATTAAAAATGCGGATCAAAATAGGCTCTGTTTATGAGCTATGATTCCATAGACAGACACATAGACATGCATGTCAAAATCACCCCGTTTTTTCGTCGGACATTAAAAAACAAATTGAAAAAGTTGATCTATTCCCAATAGTTCAATATCTATTCCCAGTTGTTTTTAGTCTCATTAGTTCAATTACATTAACTAATTAGACTATCTGTAGTCCATTAAGGAAAAATATTCTTCTATCGTAACTACAAAGTTACAAGAATGAATAAAAAATACGTTTTCAAAACTGGTTACGAAACTCAGTTTCCAAAAAACTGGCAAAAATAACTACTTTACTAATAATGCGAAGTTTATTTAATTATAAGATTCGGGTGGATATAAAAAAGAAAAAAAAACTGCTGACATGTTTGTAATTATATATTTATAAATTAAATAAAAATACTAACAAAATACATTTATTTTTTATATTATATATTATATATAATTTATATACCCAGAAACGATCCATATAAAAATAACATGCTATCTTATATTTAACAATATTATAATTATTAAAAAAATATAAACACTATAGTTTAATTTAATTTGGTTTTTGCAAGAAAATTTAAAAAACATTCAATTATTACAATTGGTGTAATAATATATATTTTTTAGCCCTTTTTTTATAATATTTTTTTTTTAATTCGATCACATAAAATTATTAATTTTATAGTCTCCCTGCGACTTGTATATAAATATACACATACACACCCATGTATGTAAATTAAAAAAAAAAAACTTCATTTATTAAATTAACTTATATACAGTATATTCTATACATTCACTTATTTATACTAAATTGACTATGGCTTAAGGTGACGCTCCCAAAACGCTCTCTGTGGGCGCACAGCGCGGTACTGAGGAACACTCGCATGCATTCCCTTTCAAACACAAATACGATTCGAATAAGGTTCAATATCGAATGAGCCATTTCTCTGTTTTTCTTGCATAGAACTAAAGGACGTAAGTCTCAAATCAAATTTAATTTATTATGAGAATAATAATCGTTCTAATTAAATTTTGTCTTGAGAATAACTAATAAACCTCATTTTCTTTCTATGAGTATTTATTTTGCATATGTAACTAAAGTTGCTTCTGAGATAAAAGAAAAAATATCGAATAAATGACTCAATTTAAAAAAATAAAAGTGTCGAGTCAATTTCCACTAATTGTGTTTCTGTCTTGACAATGACTAGAAAAAGGTTTAAAATATAATATTATTTAAGTTTTATATTGATGTGATATTTGGTTTACTTACAGTTTTACGGCAAACAATCATAATGTTTAGGGAGCGGGGCCTTAATTAGTGATTGCAAAGTAAACCCTAAAACCATTTAAATTAGGTTCAAAATCGATGAACATTTCATAATAATCTACTTACGCATTAATATTAATATATTACAGGCACATAAATAATTAAACTTAGATTAATGATTGGTCTCGCTACGCTCGACTAGACACCGCGCTATCTAAAAACAATAACTCCGTGAATGCGGCAACTATTTATTGTGTGTAAAACTTTAGTCACTTTTTATCACTTTTTACACAGTTTCATTATATTTTTACACAGTTTCACTATTTTTACACAGTTTCACTATTTTTTACAAAGTTTCACTATTTTTACACAGTTTCACTATTTTTACACAGTTTCACTATTTTTTACAAAGTTTCACTATTTTTACACAGTTTCACTATTTTTACACAGTTTCACTACGCAAACTGGCATTTTATTATGCTCAAAATTTGATAAAACATTCGGCACGTACACATCACAGACAGTTTGCAGTGCGACTGGCTCGGGTACGCCGAATTCGGCGTAGTATTTGTTGCCGCATTTGGCAAGTACGACGGCGGTATCTAGTCGAGGGCAGCGAAACCAATTATACGTCTAAGTCCGTAAATAAATAATTTTAAATAGACTCCAACAATAAATAACTAAGGTTCCACATTAAATAGGCAAAATTTGAACCTGTCTACCACCGATAATCATAAAAAATAATTGCTCCTGGAATTTAAAATTTCTAAAAAAAAAATAGTGTATTACACTGGTTATATTTTCAAAATATACTGTTGTTTATAATATATTATAAATATATTGACTGGCAATATTTTCAATATTATTTTAGCGCCATCTAGTGGCGAGCATAAAAAACATTCTCTGTGAATGTAATTTATAAAAAAAAAATTATAAAGAGTATATAATTATACTTATAGTTAATTTCGGACCGAAGCCTTTGAAGCTCGAAAAAATTCAACCAAATTTAGAAAAACTTTGAACAAAAATTTAATATTGATTTTAAAACTTTAATATTGAACGTTTATTTAGAATTTAGACTGTATAATATATACAAAAAAAAGTTAATTTTAAATCATCTCTACGAGTTGATCTTGAGATGAGAATATGTGTAGTAAAATTAATTTTAAAACAAATCTTCAATTGTGATTTAATTTTCAAAAATTTTTTTCTAACAAATGCAAAAAAATTCAATTAACCTTTAATCAAATCAAAGATTATTGAATTTAAACTATTGAGCGTATGTAGGTATGTTATGTATTGACTTTATTACATATATTAATATACAAATTAACATATTTTTTTTTAAATTGAACTGTCCTATCAAGCCGCATGATGTTTTAGATCGAAGATCTCCATCAGCAGAGGTTCTATCGGGTTCACATTGAGGCACACCTCGGTCACCTCCTCGGCCAGCTTCCTCAGCTCCAGGATCTTCTGGATGAGCTTGAGGAAGGTGGACTTGGCTTCGCACCCTGGATAGACGCTCTCCAGGTACCTCCTGAGGAGGTAATAGTAGGAGTTCTGCTCCAATTTTATGACGTCCCTGTGGACCAAATTCGCCCTGTCTGGGGAGAAGAGGAGGATGGCGGACATCACGAGGATGACGTGCTCGTCCGTCCTCCATGCGGCCGCGAACGAGGATATGAACGCTTCGTGGGTACGGTAAATGTTGCCTTTGGCCAGTTTTAGAACGTCTGTCCGTATAGTGCCATATTGGGAGTGGGGCACCTAGAGATCAAGAGACACACTTTGAATGACTAATAGTCCAGAAAAAAATTACTAACATTTATCTAAATTTGAGACAATTTAGACATCGATCTACTACAAGTATGGATTTCGCGTGACAAATGTCAAAGCGGCACATAAAAAGTACGCCTATACTTTTTTTTTCACCCATCCTTTTACCCCATCCGTTCCTTATCCCTTAATCCTTGTGTGGTCGTGGAGCACCTGTGGCGTCGCTTGTGTTATTGGCGACGGTAGCCACTTACCATCGATTGGAGCGTCAGCCTGTCTGGCGATTTTGACATCTATATTACTAATATTATAAAGAGGAAAGATTTGATTGTTTGTTTGTTTGAATTGAATAGGCTCCGAAACTACTGGATCGATTTTTAAAAATTCTTTAAGCTACGTTATCAGCGTGTAACATAGGCTATCCTTACATAATTATTATAAAATAAAGTCCTCCGCTGCGTCTGTCTATCTGTCTGTCTGTTCGCGATAAACTCAAAAACCACTGCACCGATCTCCATGCTGTTTTCACCAATGGATAGAGTGGTTCTCGAGGAAGATAAGATTTTTAGTATATAATATACAATGATACGCGGGCGAAGTCGCGTGCAACGGATAGTAAAAAATGGGGCTCATAAGAATGTGTGTGTGTGTAACCTGTAAAAGTTCATATAAATTGAAGTCTCTTGTGATTTTTGTATTAAAATGCTCACCGTCCACTGATTCCTCTGTCCATCGTAGGCCATCGCACTTCGGAGCACCATCATCTCTATGCAACCGCCTTTCAGCAGCGCCACCTACACCGATCGGGGCTTTATTTACCATTCACATGCTTCCAAATAGTAATAATATATCCTTGTACGGTTTCCTTGCTGAAACTTTTAGACAATCTTCGGATTAGTCCAGCGGGTAATCCTGTGAAGTTTGCTAGCGTACGGACGCGTACGAAGCCGGGAGCGGGTCGCTAGTATAATATGCTTGTATTATGGATACCATACTGTTGATATACTACATACAATACTTTTTTTTGTAAATAAATACACATTATAAATACAAAACATCCATGACTCAGGTGTCGTCATAATATTTCAGATGAAGACGTATTACTGGTGCATGCACTGGCAAATATGACAAGTATTGCAAGTATGGCAAGTATTGCAAGGAAGGCAAGTATGGCAAGTATTACAAGTATGGCAAGTATTGCAAGGACAGCAAGTATGACAAGTATTACAAGTATGGCAAGTATGGCAAGTATTGCAAGGATGGCAAGTATTACAAGTATGGCAAGTATTTCAAGGATGGCAAGTATTGCAAGTATGACAGTTATTGCAAGTGTGGCAAGTATTGCAAGTATGACAAGTATTGCAAGTATGACAAGTAATGCAAGTATGGCAAGTATTGCAAGTATGACAAGTATAGCCAATATGATTAAAATTTGTTCTGTTTTCTCTTGTTCTTGTGCTATTTTTATTGGTTCAATAAAATTTATTTTCTTTCAACGTTGAAAAGGTGACCTGACCTGATCCTCCTCGCACATGTTCCTGAAGGCGTTGATCTTCTTGGCCATCTTGATGAAGCGGCGGATGGCGACGGCCGTCAGGTTGACGACGGTCACCAGCCCCGGGTCGTGCTGCTTGCCGTCCTGCGGCTGAGCGCATGTGGTCTCCGCCACCAGCTGCGACAGGTCGTCGTCTATGGGCGCGTGCAGCGCCTTGTACGCCACTATCAGCTCGTTGAGCTTCGCCCGCTCCACCTTTGGACGACCGTTGTCTTAATTTGTTTTAATCCATTTTTGGATATTTAAGAGGTATTTTTTGTTCAAAAATCACAACTGGGGCTGTTTACTTTTTCGAGTTTACTCCATAAGAATCGATCGAAAAGATGTTTCACATTAGGAAACGTTAAGTTGTTTTTAAAAATGAACCTTTTAAAGTTGGCTCTGATGGTCTAGATTTGGAACACTGCGTATCTACCCTTTCTTTTCCTTTAAAAACGGCTGAACGGACTTGGATAAAATTTTACACGCACATAATATTTTACCTGGACTAATAAAACCATATAATAGGACACTTTTTATCCTAGAAAAATGTTATATTCCCGAAGGAAGCGACTAAAAACACAAAAACAAAATGGGCGACATAATATTTTTTTCCAAAATCCTGATAAAAATTAAAATCTATATACAATGACAAACGAAAGACTCTCTCGGAGAAACCTATTTGATGCATAAATATTTTGATTTGAATCGACTCGTCAGATATTTTCTTCTCGGGTGTTATCTGTACCCACTAATATTTATTATAAATGCGAAAGTTTGTATGGATGTATGTATGAATGTTTGTAACTCTTTCACGCAAAAACTAGTGAACCGATCACCATGAAATTTTGAATACACGTTGTCTGGGACACCAGAAAGGACATAGGGTACCTACCTTTCATCCAGAAAAAAGTATACTGCTCCCTAAGGGATTATCTAAAATTAAGGAAACTAACTCTTGGCTAAGTGTAATAGCAATAACGATGTCAGGCGATATATTATTGCTTTTTCAACGCGGACAAAGTCGCAGGCTGTAGCTAGTAAAAGAAAATATTAGCTAACCTCGTTGAGTTCCCTCGATGAGCCATTGCAGCGACTGATCGACGTGTACGCTTCAAACTCTAACTTAATCGCTTCACACAATATTGACTCCATCGAGTTTGGTTCTATCCTGTCATCAAAAAGGCACAATTTTCTTACTCAATTCTCATCCTACCCTACAATCCATAATATGTATTAAAAATGTTGAAGTAGGTCTGTCTGCCTGTTACCCTTTCACTCTTTAATTACTCGATCGATCGTCATGAAATTTTGCATATACACATTGTTGGGGATACAGGAAAGGACATTGCATTGAGAAAAGAAATGCTGTCGCGTGGCGGCGCCACCGTCGTCACAGCGATACCGATGTCAGTCAGGCGTTATTAAGGGTTAGGTGCCTATACACACAGCACCATCTAGTTCCAAAGAAAGCAACTTAATGCTTGTATTATGGATACATATACAATACTTTTTTTTTGTAAATACATACATATTATAAATACAAAACATCCATGACTCAGGTACAAAGGTAAATGTTAACACGTAAAAATTTGCCCTTGGCGGGATTCGAACCCGCGGACATTTTCTCAGTGGACATCTTCTAAACCAGCCAATGAATTTTGCCACAATTTAAATGGAAGAAGGAACTACTATCCACTAAGGAAAAAATTTCACTAAAGGAAAAACCGCTAAACTAGGAAAAATTGCATTCATACTAAGATGGGAGTGAGTCGCTAAGTCGCTAGTATTTTAATAATTAAATTCATATATAATATTTATATAAGTATATTCATCCTCATGTCGTATTTGAATACACACCTTTCTATATCTTGAAGTATTTCTTTGGCTTTATTCGCGTCTGCATTGTTACTTGTCGATGGCAACTGTTCGCATACATGTTGAGACTTCTCTATACTTGTATCACCATTTGTTAATATTGACCTGAAAATTAAAGCATATTAACATTACGACATGTTTGGTCTAGTGGCTAGTAACCCTAGCTGTTAACCAAGCGGTCGCGGGTTCGAATCCCGCTAGGGGCAAATGTTTATGTGTTAACATTTACCTTTGTACCTGAGTCATGGATGTTTTGTATTTATAATATGTATTTAAAAAAAAAATCTATGTAGTATCTATAATACAAGCCTATAGTTGCTTAGTGTGGAACTAGATGGTGTGGAATGTGGAAAAAAAGTTTTGTAATTTTTTTATCTTATTACAAAACTTTTATTTTATTTTATTAATTATTATTTATTATTATTAATTTTAAATTTCAGTCTTTTTCATTGTTAAGGTACTAAAGGAAGACCTGACAATGAATCTTACATTTGCTCTTTTAAACATCAATTTGTTAACAAGTAACTATGCAATAAACAAATAATCATTCTATGAAAAATAGATTACTTGTGTATAACTTTAATTCAACTTGAATATGTACTCTTTTAGACTAGAATTTTTTCATCTTAATGTGTCCTAACCTTTATTTTAGCTTCCGATCATCTGTTGCTGTAAATTTGCAATTATAATGAGTCAAAACATCTAACGAGCTATTTACGAGAGACTATCTGTAGGTGTTATATTGATTGACGTCACTCAATACTTTGTAAGCGTTCATTCAATAACAACCATAAATTATTTATTATTTACAAATACAATTTAGAGGTTTATTGTTAAACTAGCTTTTACTCGCTGCTTTGCCTATGTGAAAAGATAAAAATGAAAAAATGTTCATCCACAGCATTGATATTGATATGTGTTCTTACACAGGATAGTTTCAATGGCAGAAAACACACCCTTCTACCATAAGACTACCATGAAATGGTGAAAGAAATGAAATAACCATAGATGAATGATTGGTCTCTCTGCGCTCGACTAGATACCCTAAAATGCATACCCGAGCCAGTCACACTGCAAACTGTCTTTGATGTGTACTTACGTGCCGAATGTTTTATTAAATTTTGAACATAATAAAATGCCAGTTTGCGTATGTAGTGAAACTGTGTAAAAAGTGATAAAAAGTGACGATGTTTTACACACACTACATTAAAAAGTTGCCACATTCACGGAGCTCTAGTTTTTGTATAGCGCTCTATCTAGTCGAGTGCAGTGAGACCAATCAATTATCTTTGGAAATAACAATGTTTTGGTGAATGAGTAAATAATGCCATAGCCCACATCACCAAGTACAAGTAACATGTTTTGTATTAGTTTTACTTTCATAGCTTATTTAGTTACTTGATTAATCATGAAAATTTTTCATAACTACTCTTAACATGTCCGGGATAAGGACATAAAAAAGTAGTTGTTCAAAAAATAATAATTATTGCCTGACAAATAATTATATCAGTAACTAGCTGACCCGGCAAACGTTTTGTGAAAAAATAAAAAATAAATTTTTGGGGTGGACCACCCTTAACATTTAAGGGTATAAAAAATAGATGTAGGCTGATTCTCAGACCTACCCGATAAGGACAAAAAATTTCATCAAAATCGGTCCAGCCGTTTCGGAGGAGTTTGGCAACAAACACTGCGACACGAGAATTTTATATAGGTATTAGATAGACATTGAATATATTTTTTAACACCTAAGAATAAGGGGTGTGTACAAAGTCAACAAACCTAGCTAATACTTACTTAAAAAAGACTTAAACTTACTTTAGTTATGTTGTAACCAGTTAGTTAGTTATGTTTGTAATGAATAAACTCAAAAACTATTGGACCAATTTTGAAAATTCTTTCACCCATAGAAAGCTACATTATCAACAAGTGACATACTTAATTATAAAATTTATAAAGTTACACAGGCGAATTCGCGTGCAACAGCTAGTATTTCAATAAAATGAGATCAATGAAATTACTTTCTTTATAATAATTATGATTTTTATATTTAGAGTTTTAATTATGTAAGCATTCTAATATTTGTTTGTGTGATTTAATTTTTTATTTCTATAACTAAGCAGTTTTCTGATTAGATTGGGAATTAAATTCATTATATTTAGATTTTTTTTAAAAGGTTTTGGCTTTTTATGGGATTTCAATAAATAGGTTGTTACTTTAAAAAAAATACATACCTTATACTCGGCTTAGGTATTTCACTATACATATTAGTGTCTATTGATATCATACTATCACACATATTACACGAGTCCAGGAGTCTTTGATCGTACTGTAATTTCTCACTGTACTGTAATCTATCATCAAACTGAGACTTCTCTTCTATCGGATAACCCTTCATAGTAAACAGATGGTCTGCTGTCGGGACGGGAACATTATATATCGAATTTTCCAAATCTGTGCACACCGATGACTGAACCGTGCTATTTGGGCTACAAGTTGTACTATTCGGTACATCGTACTGTACTATAGACTGTTCTTGAGGAACGAGGACTTCTTCTTCGCGTTTCAAAAGCTTAGAACTAGAAACTGTCTCTTCGGAGTCGCGTAGTTGGCGTTTTTTCACACGATTCTCTTCAATTTTTCTTCTTTTCTGCGCCTTATCCTCTTCAGACATTATAAACTCTTTGACCATGCCCACAGAGAAGCATTTTTCCAAGCGGCATTTTTGACAAAACCTTCTTGTTACAGTAGTAATTTCACAATTGTTTGTAAAAGGGCATTTAAACTCCTTGCTGGTGAGTGCATTCCTTCTGAAAAATGCCTTACAACTCTCACAGGATATGGCATTAAAGTTGTATCCCAAAGCCCTGTCGCCGCACACAAGGCAGATTTTTTGCAAATTCGGTGGCAAATCCTTCTTCTGCGTCGCGTTTTCTCTCGAATGACTATCATTATCACTTTGAGAGTTCATTTTCGCGTAGGACACTTAATAAACATGCTACACCCTAATCTAAAATTAGGAAACATAACGCAACACGCACGGTTACATGACTTTTCGGATACAAATCTAAAATAATATGTCCTAAATTGCTGTATCAATGAAATTGGCAATGTTTCCGCGTTGATAAGTGAAGATAATATCGCAATTTGTGAATTTGTTAAAATATTTTGATAAAGTGTAGTCGCCAGTCAGTATTTACCAATCAAGCATGAGTGTTGATGAGGTGAGATGACTAATGTCAAAATGTCATGGAATTGTCAATGTCAAATTCTTCAAATGGCACAGTATAAAGATTAGCAATAGTACAAGTAGTAGTGTTATGTAATGTTAGGGTTTTAGATCGAAACGCGACTCGTTATCGTTATGAAGATGCTTGACCTGGTGAGGAAAAATGCTTGATGACAGGGATCCGGCAACGTCGTATTCACTATTGACTTCATATTTCCCCAGCAGAATTTTAATATTCATTTAACATAAACACACTATTGAAATGCTCGCTGGAATATTGGTTCCCTGAAGAATGCTAATATGCAATTATTTTATTTACATAGGTATGTGTTTAAAAATATAAATTAGACAGCCGCGCCGTGCGTAACATAACCGAAAATTAATATTTTCCATCTTCTCGCAAGTTTTTCGCGCTGTTGCGCTGCCATTTTGATATGTGCAAGTACCTACTTCAGTTACTTTCTCATTAGGTTACTGTGCATTGACATTACTTGTGCTTGTGTTTCATTGTTTCATAAAAAGTATAAGGTTTCCCTTACGAGCTCCGTTTAATAGTATATTCTCAGGTTCTGTGTACCTACATACCTACTAGAGTGCCTAAGTATCTCCCATTTTAAATACCTGCTTGTATTCTTACATACATATTATAAAAAAGTTCCCCTCCGCGTCTGTCTGTCTGTCTGTATATTCAAGATAATCTCAAAGACTACTCTAAGCCTAACACAGAACTATGATAATGATTGTCTGGCAGATAGAAAGTGCCACCAAAATAATATTTATTTATTTTTAATTATGTATAATATCCTGTAAAAATATTAATTTGCCTCAAATAGATTTTTTCGAATTTTTTCAAATCAGTTTTTCAAAAGCGCCTGATAAAGTTAAATACCTTATTAAACAATTTAAGTCGGTAACGGTAAGCCTAACGTCTCAGGGGCCCCGGTTCGATTCCCGGCGGGGTCAACTTTGGAAATGAACTTTTCATAGCTCTGGTTCCAAATGAAAGTAGTAATAGGGCACACTACGTTTCGTAGTCATTTAGGCATCATTTAGGCCGTCTGGTTGCGGTAACCACCCGCTTATAGAATACGAACGTGAAATAACCGCAACAGCATGTGAGTGAGTAAGAATGCCATTAACCCATCCCTTCCTTATGCCTTATCCTTAATCCTAAATCCTTATTGAAGGCGCGTTGAAACCCCTAAAGGGGTGGACGAAATCTAAATTTCGTTGAGGCGGGATTACGACAGAATCACGCCATGAATCCCTATTAGCGGTTTAGTGGGCTGTATATCTGGTTGCGGCTGTAAGCGAATAGTATGACCGTCTGAAGGACAGGATAAGAAGCAGAAAGAAATGCACGTACCTTATACCGGTGCTCTGGTGCGCTCTCCTGTTGGAATCTCTAAATATCCAACTGGCAGACAGTGTTCACATGTATTTCAATGTTCAGCGATAAGGCGCGGATTAATTCACTTCACTTCCGAGAACGAGTTAAGGCGCGGATAAACCCATATAGGCGTGGAAACACAGCTCAAGCGTGGGCGCGTTCCTTCTTCGACCTCTCGCGCGGCGGTCATCGGTAGCAATGCATTATTTTGGTAAGAGGGTAAAGAGGAAATATGTGAGGGCCATAATTATTAAGAAGGTGGGTAATACGTGAAGGAAAAATGGACTTGACAGCCAACTATTCGATCACGGCGCAACCACTTATGGCGTTACTTGTGTTCAAAGATAATTGATTGGTCTCGCTGCGTTCGACTAGATAGAGCGCTATACAAAAGCAATAGCTCCGAAAATGTGGCAACTTTTTATTGTAGTGTGTTTAAAAAATCGTCACTTTTTATCACTTTTTAACCAGTTTTATTATATTTTTACACAGTTTCACTACGCAAACTGGTATTTTATTATACCTAAAATTTAATAAAAGATTTGGCACGTACACGTCACAGACAGTTTGCAGTGTGACTGGCTCGGGTACGCCGAATTCGGCGTACTATTTTATGCCGCATTTTACAAGTACGACGGCGGTATCTAGTCGAGCGCAGCGAGACCAATCATTCATCTATGCTTGTGTTATACTTAGATAGACGATGGTGGTCACCTACTACCATCAAGTGGATTGTCAGCCTGTCTATCAACCTTAACATGAAAAAAAAGAAAGGTAGGTTTTGTCATTTATTCTAAGTAAAATTTTCTTACAATCAACAACAAGGAAGTACATTACTTAGGTTATGTAAGTACATACCTATTCCTATTTAGAATAAATTTCAATAAATTATAGCCATATTTAAATAATTTCGTGTAAACATTCCGAGGTAAGCACATAGTTATTTTTGCAATACGTGATAAAATACGTTACGTGATAGTTTAAGAATTATTAATTCTCACGTAAACAAAAAGAAAGACAAAACAAATGAACAGCTAAGCGTAGAATCAGCAAAAATATGTTGCAGACACAATATTTCAATTTTTTTTATATCTTCCATACAGCACCATCCAGTTTCATACTAACTATATAAGCAACTAATTGTATTGTGGATACAGTGTGGATACCAAACAGTTGGTATACTACGATTACTTTTTTTTGTATATAGTAAGTAAGTTTAATAAGTATAGTTAGTATAGATAAGTATTACTAGCAGTTGCAAGAGACATCGTCCGCGTATCTTTATAAAATATACCCTTTTTTGAAGAGGAGAAATCCGCTTACAGATTCCCTACCGCTGGCTAGGCGGTAGGGATATGTGGGGGTCGCCCAGCACCTGATGTTAGCGGCACTGGGAATACCCACTAAAACTCCCCGATGCCTCCTTGCCCTGTGAGCGGGGTGAACCGGACTCTGCGAAGGCACCTAACTCCGATCCACCCTCAGGGCAGCCTAGCCATTCCTGGCTAGGCTATCGCCAAAGAAAGGGATTGCCCGGAGACACCCAGGCAATACCCACGCGAAGGGTATAAAATATACCCTATGTTACTCGTATATATACGACGACCACAGTATTTTATTCCATAAATATTTTTTTTATTAATGGCGTTAATGATTAATGTAATATACAAAAAAATATATACAAAATTAAAACTAGGCCTTTTTAAAATTTAAATTTTTTAAACTAGTATTTAAAATTGTTTTAAAAATTCCGGGTTTAACCGTAACATGCACGCTTTCATTTTAATAAAAGGATCAATACAAATGCTTATTACTTTATTTCGTTATTAAATGTGAGTCAAAATGGATCTCGTCTTATCGAGATGCTTTATTGCATTAATTTGCATTTTAATAAGCATAAAAGTTGCAAATGGCGAAACGTATAAAGTCAATGTTGACATTGAGAAATTTGTAAATTTGGTTGACAGTAAATTCCTAAGTTTCACAGTTGATCCCAAATTCCTATTTTCAAGAAATGAAAAATACAAGAGGTAAGCATATTTAAATTAATTTTTTTTTCACATGTTTGTTCTCGATGAAGTCTGAAACTGCTGAACCAATTTTGATAAAACTTCGTAACCATCTGTAATTTGGTCCAAAGCCGGGAGCAGGCCAGTAGTATTAATATACTAGCTGGTGCTCGCGACTTCGTCCGCGTGGAATAGTTATTTTGGGAATCATTTGGGTATCTCGAACGGTTTTTGCAGCGCACGCAACGGAATCCCTCAAAGATGAATAATTTTCCCCGTTTTTTCCACATTTTCGACTGTTTCTTCGCTCCTATTAGTCGCAACGTGATGTTATATAGCCTATAGCCTTCCCCGATAAATGATCTTCCCAACACAAAAAGAATTTTTCAATTCGAACCAGTAGTTCCTGAGATTAGCGCGTTCAAACAAACAAACAAACAAACAAACTCTTCATCTTTATAATATTAGTATAGATAAGTAAGAAAATTACTGTGTCCGTCTGTTACTTTTTAAAACAATAATTTCCTGTAATAAAATTTTGCTTTTAGAGTTTTTTTGTGTAAAACATATCAAAATATTTAATCTATTGGTAGCAGAAGTTCGCTTATTGGTAGGTTATTATTGTACTTCTAGAAGGTAGTATTATCTAGATATTTTTTAAATGTAAAACTCGTCAGACAGGCTGACGGTCCACTTGATGGTAAGTGGCTACCGTCGCCATAGGTGCTGCAAGAACGCTGCCGACGACATTAAGAATAGGCTCTGGACATCCCTTACTCACTCAAAGCATCATTCAAGTCGGGAATCGAATCCAGGACCCATGAGACGCAGCGTTTAGGCGAACATTCTAACTAATCGTCCAACGGGCTCGTGGGTTTTTTTAAAGTTACATTTTCCGAATTATTTTAGGAATTTATTCTCTTTTTTTTTAGCGAAGAGAGCATATGTATGGCTACCTCTCTTACACCGGCTTACATTCAAATAGCTGGACCATCCACTTCGCAAATGAATTTCAAAAATGCTACTATATCTCTCCACGAGCAGAACCAAGACATTAGTAGAAAACGTATGTTGACCAAGAATCACGATTTTTTTGGAGTGACACCCACGCAATGGATCAAGTTTGTGAAATGGATAAACTCCACCGGATTCCATTTGGTCTTCGCGTTGAACAACTACGAGAAGACTGACTCTGGAATGTGGGACCCCAATACGGCATTGAAAATACTTACTGTTGCCGACCAGGCTGGCATTGACGACATTTTCTGGCAGATGGGATATGGTAAGTCTTTTTTTTATAAGAGATGGGTTAGCTCTTGGCCAACAACCAGCCATGTGGCAAGGATGAGGTCTAAGATGGAGCGAGCTCACCCAGAAGATGCCTATTCAATCGGACCTTGAAAAGATTAGGGTTATATGTACTCGAAAATACAGACGCCGGCACTCATTTTGGTAAAAATAATTTAATCCTGAGGCTTTACTGTTGAAATAACTCCCTGCTGAGATGTTTCCATCTTATAAGAAGTATACTTTCATATGTCATGGCGCTCGATATTGCTGCAAGCAAACTCAAGCGCATAGCCACAAATTAAAAACAAAAAGATAAGATGCTTGCTGACGCAAGCAGGGTCTCGGGTTCAAATCCCGATAAGGTCAAATTTGGCAAAAAACTACCCCCTTACAGAAGACGACCGTTAAAATAACAGCATATGTGCTGTTGTGCTTTGCTTCGGTGAATGAGTAAGGGAAGCCAGAGCCTATTTTCTTTTCTAAACCTTAATCCTGAACTGATTATAAAATCCGTACTAATATTATAAATGCGAAAGTTTGTATGGATGTATGGATGGATGTATGGACAACATACTTCGCCTTGTAGACTTTTTTTTTTTTTTTTTTTTAATATAACACACATGGTACATCATTACAGGATTATTCCTAATCTGTTCATTTTGAATAATCGTATATACATAAGTTAAAATAAACAACAAAATAATTAGTATGAGTAAAAAAAATGATATTTTATTTTTGATTGTGTAGAGTGTACAAATCAATCAATCGAAGAGTACCTGAACGATCTGCAGACTCTCCGAGTGATTGTGGAGACGTTCCCTCACGGTGACGACGGACGATGGCAAGTGGTCGGTGGTGACATAACCGAATGCCTTCAGAAGGAGTCTAAGAGCGACTTCAAAGATTATGTTACACTTACCAATGAAATAATGGACGCAGTTTTATTAAATGGGTAAGTTTGAGCTATTTATCAAATTAATGATTACTATAGCCGCTTCAGTAGGCGATAGGTGATAAGTCACATCACTCATAGGCCCTTTCATATTTTTCATACAAAAAAATTTATGACGTCATAACTGAAAAATGTATAGTCTTTGCATTTCACGAAGGCGAGTGAGTTTTGCTTGTGGTTAAACGTGTACACGCACATTGCGATAGTGTGCGTGTCTGACGGAGCGGTAAGTTGCGAGCGAGCATTGTGGGATTCTATTTTTTTTATACTAACCATACCCTCTTTCGATCTCACGCACACTGTGACACATATACATACAGACAAGTGTTTACTACAAGTAAATCCCGCTCGCCTTCGTGAAATGCAAGAACTATACCAGGTGACGGCCATATAGCTACCAAAGTCTAAAATACTTACTAAGACTCTTACTACAATTTCCTTAAGAAAATTCTTCATACGCGAACTTCTTCACAGGACTACAACCAGGTCCTGGATTCATTCATTCAGGTAGGTATTCATCGTCATAAAACTTGATGTATATTGTAACTTGTTTTTTTTTATTTATTTTTTATTAGAGATTGGTTTGCTCTTGGCTAACAACCAACTATGTAGCAAGGAAGAGGCCTATGATGGAGCGAGCTCACCCAGAAGATGCCTATTCACTCGAAATAAATAAATAAATTCAGATTTAAAAGAAATAATTCAGATTGTGTTAAAGAAATATATTTTCGTTAATTTTCATACCTACTCCCTATTGAGTTTCTCTGTCTCATTTCAGAAACTCTTCGGCTCAACAATTAGAACGCATGTTCTCTATTGAGTTTCTCTGCCTCATTTCAGAAACTCTTCGGCTCAACAATTAGAACGCATGATCTCTATTGAGTTTCTCTGTCTCATTTCAGAAACTCGTCGGCTCAACAATTAGAACGCATGTCTGACTCTGAGAGGCAAAAGTTGTTGCGTATGCTCAACAAGTCGAATCGTCCTCTGTGGTTGACTGAGCACGTGAACCCCGAGTACGGCCAGTTGGAAAGGGCTGCTGACTGGATGGCTAGTCTTGGTTTCTCGGCTAAAAACGGCTTCACAGTCCACTATAGAGAACTGTTAGAGGAAGAATTATATGAACCCACTCTTGTAAGTTTTTTTATTATTTTTATCATAGATAAATGATTGGTCTCGCTGCGCTCGACTAGATAGAGCGCTAAACACAAACAATAGCTCCGTGAATGCGGCACCTTTTTATTGTAGTGTGTGTAAAAAATAGTTACTTTTTATCACTTTTTACACAGTTTCATTTTATTTTTACACAGTGCCACTACGCAAACTGACATTTTATTATACCCAAAATTTAATAAAACATTCGGCACGTACACATCACAGACAGTTTGCAGTGTGACTGGCTCGGGTACGCCGAATTCGGCGTACCTACTATTTTATTCCGCATTTTACAAGTACGACGGCGGTATCTGGTCGAGCGTAGCGAGACCAATTATTATTAATCTAAGATTTTTATATTAAAACTAGCTGACGCCCGCGACTTCGTCCGCGTGAAAAAAGCCTATCCTGTGTCCCGTACGTCTAAATGTTCATCACCAATCTACCAAGTTTCATGAAAATCAGTTAATTCGCTTAAGAGTTTTGGAGCAACATACATACATACATACACACACACACACACATACATACGAGTATAATTTCATCGTAGCATTCATACATACATACAACATTTTCCTTTGTACCTGAGTCGTGGATGTTTTGTATTTATAATAAGTAGATATGTATTTACAAAAAAAAGTAATGTATATAGTATATCAACTGTCTGGTATCCATAATACAAGCATTAGTTGCTTAGTGTGGAACTAGATGGTGCTGTGTGGAATGTGTGAAGATATTTATTTATTACTAGCTGACCCAGCAAACGTTGTTTTGCCAAAAAAAAAATAAAAAAAATCTTTGTAGTGGACCACCCTTAACATTTAGGGGTATGAAAAATAGATGTTGGCCGATTCTCAGACTCACTCGATAAGCACACAAAATTTCATCAAAATCGGTCCAGCCGTTTCGGAGGAGTTTGGCAACAAACACTGCGACACGAGAATTTTATACATATATTAGATTATTTAAGTTAACAATTTCAAACTTAAAATACTTAAGTTCATATTTTCTCTCATATAGAGTTTCTACATGGCTCTGCTCTACAAGAACTTGGTTGGCGAACGTGTTCTAAATGTTGATATGGAGTCTTCGAAGGCTACTCTTTTTGCGCACTGTACATCGCTGCGTCGCGAACCAGTAGCTGGAGCCGTCACTTTCTTCGGAGCGAACATGGATAGCGAACCAGCTAGATTCTCTATGAAATTGTCTAAAAGTGGTCAAGGAGGAGATATAATGCAGTTTGTATTTGGATACGGTAAAAGCGGGTAAGTTTGATTAGCTCCTAATCCTAGTAGCAGCTTCGAATCTTTGTTGAGTCTGTAATTTCTTTTATTGTTATAATCATAACACAAGTCATTAGATTAGAAAACATTTACCTATTACGTGCATTACAACATACTAAATACAATAGGTAAATCTTTTATATTTTTCACTAGCTGTTGCACGCGACTACGCCAGCGTATATTACTTAGCCAGGAGTTAGTTTCCTTAATTTTAGATAATCCCTCGGGAGCAGTATTTATTTCTGGATGAAAGGTAACCTCTGGTGCCCCAGACAACGTGTATGCAAAATTTCATGGTGATCGGTTCAGTAGTTTTTGCGTGACAGAGTTGCAAACATCCATACATACATCCATACAAACTTTAGTACTGATTAGTACGATGCTGATTGATATAGTTTTTTCGTTTCAGGAATATTATTGTCAATGGTCGCCCGATGTATCACGCTGGTGATATAAAGCCATTAGTCAAACGTGCTCGCCCATACAAGACACTTCTGCTCAATTTGCCAGCCAAGTCCTTCGGATTTTGGGTACTAGCTAACACTAAAATAGAAGCGTGTCAATATGAATCTAATGACATTGCAAATAAGAGTGAATACGGAGAGATTTCTGGGGAAAATTCACCAAAAACTATTAAAGTAAAAAGATCCATTCGCATTGGTCCCCTTAAATTAGATAATCTTAACGATGTTGTTGATTCCACATTTAACTTAGAAAGAGACGGCAATGTATTTGATGTAGTTAGTAGGGTTATAAGAAAACAATTTAGTAATGTGGGAAATACTCTGAAGAGAGTGCTCGGTGCTGAAAATCATTTTGGAGACCCAATGAGAGCTTTGAGGAGAGGAAAACGCCAAATCACGAATAAACAAGATGGTAGAAAGATAAAACAAAAACTTAAAAACAAAAAAAATGCAAAGGACGTGAAACGCGATAGACTGACGTTCGTTGATAGATTATTTCACTTAAACCCAAGATTTAATAGAACTAGAAGAGTTTTAAGTGGAAAAATTAGACGTAACAGAATCGCTAAGGAGAAAATTAATAAAAGGATTTCAGATTATGGTCAAGAACACAGAAGAGTTGGCAGAAGTGTCAACGAAATGAATGAAAACGTTTCTGAAAATGAAATAGATTATAAAGATAAATATCAATTGGCAAAAATTTTCAAAAGGATAAATAAAATAATTGGCAACCCGTATAATAGTCATGAAGCTGAGGACGAAATTGACTATGAAAGCAAAGAAGAAGGATCGAGCAAATCTAAGAGCGATGAAGAAATATTTGAGGATTTAGATATTGACGAAGTTGTCGTTGAAAAGAAAGTAAATCGGGGCATTTTCAAAACTACTTTAGAGAAAATTTTATCAGTTTTAGAAGAATTAAATAAAAATCTGGGTAGATTTTGGGACGCATTCACCCTTTGAGAATAAAATTTGTTGTGAACTAATAAATTATTTATTGCAATAAGTATTCATAACTATACAACATTATTCATAAGTGCTTTATGACAATAATTTTGCTGCTACTAGTTAGCAGACAAAACACTAAGCTAAGTACTAATGGTAAGGGCGATACCCTTACCATCAGTAAGGTAAGGTAGATACCTTCTGTATTTACCAAAAATGTATTTATTTCTGTATTCAAGTTTTAGTAAAAAACTGTGTTTATTTCTGTATTTACCCTTGATCCATTCATTTATCAAAACACACTTCGACGAGCGTTGGGTCATTAAGACTACTATCAGGACAATGTCTGTCGGTTTCCATGAGGTTTTTGTCACTGTTACTTAGTTATGGAGATCAGCATTTATAGTCCATAACTTCGTAGTTATCAGGGTTCATGACAGATAAATATTTTTGACTAGCTGACTCGAAAAACGTTGTTTTGCCAAAGAATAAAAAATAAATTTTTGAGGTGGACCACCCTTAACATTTAGGGGTATGAAAATAGATGTAGGTCGATTCTCAGACCTACCCGATAAGCACACAAAATTTCATCAAAATCGGTCCAGCCGTTTCGGAAGAATTTGGCAACAAACACCGCGACACGAGAATTTTATATATTAGATAATAATTGAAGTTTAAGTTTAAGAAAATTTAAGTTAATCAAAATATTTATTTTATTTGAGGGCTCCTTATTCAGGTGACCTCGGAGTTTAAGTTACTATATTTATTTTTAAGTTATTTCTATGTAATCATTCTAACAATATAAGTAATTGTGATTTTTTGTATACATTTTTTTTAAAATAAAACAACCGTCTGGTGGTAAATGTAGTTTACTCTTTATTATTTAACAACATGATAGATACACCATTTTCATGGTCGCTTTACCTGTTCGCATGAAAATGGATACCTCTAAATTTTTATACATAACATATAATTTAGGGAGTTGTCAAATTAAATATAAAATTTGCATAGCAACAGTATTATAAATATAATATAATACCAACCGAATATCAGCAAAAGAGTCTACAGTAACTACATAGGATAGATAGATAGATATTACAAACAGAATATTCACTATTTCATTGTATAGAGGTCCAAGAGAAGAACGGATAGCGTTTTTTTTATACAGAAAATGGCCGCAAACAATACTTTATAACTTACGAAATAACAACGAGGTCTCACAAAAGCTCAATCCAACTTTTTAATTATCTAAAAACATTTCAACAATAACCTTTTCTCGATTTTTTTTCATCCGTAAATCTAATTTAAGTGGATAAACTACTAATTTTTTATTTATTTTTTCTTTATAATAACAATACGTAACATATAGATCCGCTTCCGCCGCGTACGAGCGGGCAGTTCTAATTTCATCATTTAAAATTTCATTTAAATTTTCATTTAATCCATTCGGTAACTTGTTGGTTTTTTAACGCTAGATGTCACTAATATTAAAAGCTAACTGTGTTTCCTTATTGCCAAATAACCTATAATAAAGAAAAAAATAATCGCAGCAATAAATCCGTGCTGCTGATATTAATTCACAACAATGATACCATAAAGTAGGCAGTAATTTTCATACACAGATTTATTACAGCAATTTTTTATATAATTATTTATTAAAGACATTCCACAAACGATATTGAAGAGATTGCTGCATTAACAAAGTATTCATGGTGAGTTGATGGTAACAAATATTATTACAATAGTACTCAATTGATATGGCTTAGGGATGCGCCTGCGCAGCGCAGAAGAGGAATTCTTAATGCGCGGGAAATGCTATCGACCAATCCGACACTTGGCGGATTTTTCCAGTACCGCTATTGGTCGCCAGCTGCTGCCATCTAGCGTGCGCCACTTGGCATCAAACGCGAGTGTGCATTGTATTAAGGACCTTATAGATATTGTATCTAAGGTAAGTTTTAAGCTTGGAGCCGTACTTTATTTTCTGCGTGAACGAATTTAAATATCATCTGTGTTGATAATGTGTTGCTCTGCGTGCGATGAAATTTAGCAACAATTTATTGTTTAGCAACTTTAGCAACAACAAGTTGAAATAACTTGATATAACAGGTTTATAAATAATAAAATCATGCTGAAAATAGAACTATTTTCATAAAAATTATTATATTTTTAAGGTTATTTTAGAAAATAATAGTATTTTACTTTTATGGCTTATTTTTATTTTATTTTATACTTTTTATTTCCTTTTCTCACAGAAAAAACTTGATCAGACAACGCCTCAACGCTTTAGACTGATTTAAAGGCAGAAATATTGATATAAAATTTGTCCAGCAACTTGATCAAAGTTTATGTTGACAAAAATATTGATCAATGTTTATGTTGATAAAAATATTGATCAATGTTGATGTTGATAAAAATAATGATCAATGTTGATCACTATCGAATATGTTGTTCAATATCAGTCAACAAGTTTACCATGAAGACTTCATCTGTTCGACATCGCTTGCGAATTTTCTTTTTTTTTTAATTTGTAGGTAAATCAAGTCTAACGTCCGTATATAATAAGTGTTACTGAAAGCTCTTGTGTTGTGTGGTGCTAGTGTCGTTGTCTCTAATCGTCTATATAATCCCTATTCCATTATGAAATCACGTGACATCACTCGCTCTGCGTTCAAAGAACTTTCAACCTAAAGCCCTTCAAACACAGTCGTCTTTGCACCGATTGAATTCTCATCCAAAAATATAAATGATCATTCAACCGGTATTCCGCTGTGACTCGTGTAGATCAGGTGGCATATTTGCCACGCAATAACAAACTTTAAATCGTGTAATTATGTTTCATAATTGTATGTAACAGTTCTTTGACTAATTTTTGGCAAATATGTCAACCTCACCTGAATTCGCCTAGCCGTATAAACCTAGTGCAACTACCTAGGCTAATATATCAATAAAATGTTTAACAAGGTATTAAAATGTATAAGTCTACCATTCCATAACTCCTCTAAGGAATAAACAACTGTGGAATTTGAATCGCCTACTTTTGAAGGGTAAGGAACATTTCGAAGGGTACCAGAGTTGATGCCACTCGAGGGCCAAAAAGTCACGTGTCGATTCTAAATCATCTAACAGAACATATATAATAGATATATAAATAGACAACAATCATAGTATTTTTTTTTTATACTAAACACGTAATATGTTTACCCTGAGTTTGAAAGTCATAAGATCAATTAATTCAACTGATTTTTTTTATTTTCGAGGAAAAAATCTAAAATTGGTCATCACGTCTTTGGATTCACTTAAAATTATTTCTAAAGGGATTCAATTTAAGAATGGGATCTCTTTTTTCGGTTTACCACAAAACTATTTCTAAACTACACATCTACCTTGTATGTACCTCGTCATAAAAGCTCTATAATAATAAATATTAATAGAAGAAAATGGACAAACACCTGTAAAAGCTCTCCAACTAAGTATTAAGCTAATTATAGAAAGACTTTTTGAGTTTACAGGGTCAATAGTAACAATTTATTAAACTAATTTTATTCAAAATGTCACTCATTACTCTCCCAATGTGATAGTCAGTAACAGGTACCTAGATGCAATTGTAGACTTTAGTGTTAAATGAATAAGTAGTATTTTTGACAGTCTTAATTTCATTTGATGTGCAGTTGTGAAGTTGAAAAGTTCCCCAAATTGGTATCACCCAAATTCCTTTTGTTAACGCTTCAAGCAATACTTTAAATCTAATCACATTGTAATTATTTATATTACTATACATTGAACACCAAAAGCTTACATACAATAAGAAGGAGCTCCGAAAGCGTACACAGATATTAAATGTAATAGTCTGAGGTACGGCATTAGAAATATATACATACCCTCATCTGTTATTTAATGATGACAAAGATTATTTGGCAGATGATAAATTACATTGATAAATTGCGAATGGGTTGCCTATGTCGCGGAGACAGCCGTGAAAACTCCATATTTTACACTGGCAACATTACTAAAGTAGAAACTATGTGTTGCACAAGGCGACAACCCTCTTTCCTTTTTCCTGCCTAGTTCCAGGACAACGACGGTCGAATTCGTTCGTCTAAGTGAAAAAGGAAAGAGGGTTGCCGCCTTGCAACACATAGTTTCTACTTTGGTAATGTTGCTAGTGTAATGGTAATATGGAGTTTTCGCGATTGTCTCCGCGTCAGCCTAATTAGAAACGGCCGTTTTTATTACAAGCGTGGAGAGTGACAGAGAAGCGTTGCGTGCGCTACTCCATGTGACAGACAGGGATGGCGAGAGTTAATTATACTGTCTTTTATTTAACAGCATTGGAACGCGATTTAATTAGGCAACCTGTAGTTTTTTGTGTCCAGTGGTGTCCAGATATAACTGAAACAGAGTATATAGACTATCTCGCTCTCGCCGGAGCACACCAGTCAAGTCAGTATTGCCTGACCTGAGCCGCGAGCCGGAGCAGATGTGTGACTGCCACATTAGTGAGTTCTTCGAGCCAGTGCCACACACACATACACACTACACACTACACAACCCATTCGCAATTTATCAATGTAAGTATCATCTACCAGATAATCTTTGCCATAATTAAATAACAGATGAGGGTATATATATCTAATGCCTTATCTCGTACTATACCAAAAACACAAAGGACGAGTTAAGAGAGAACGACACGACACACTCCGACCAAGAGCATTGTTCACACTTCGCATTGAGGTATCGCCATGCAACTCTCAAACGAATCTCAATCTTAACCTGGAAACTTTTAAGGTTCACATTAATTAAAATTAGTGACAATTAGCGAACGATCCGGTAGCAAGCCACCTCGCTACGCACCAAACTATAACATCCCGGCTAAATATACTATTTCTACAAAGGGAATCAACAACGAAGAGCACAGGCTAAGAGACTTTACGTCTAGTTATAGATAAGACAGAGAAGGAGTAAGGTTCTATAGATGTAGTTAAGATAACTAACACTCACACGATTAATTTAGGGACAGCTAAAACGGATCCGAGTGATGATTTCGACTGTTGAAACTTTGGTCGTGTCAATTTGATACAAATTCATCCAATTTTGAATCTTATATCTATTATTGTTTATTCCAAATAACTAGAAACAACCGCGACTATGATTGCCATGCACATAGAACTATTATCTGTAATACATAGTTAAACTTTAGCCTAGACTAAACCACACATACACAGCGAATGAACGTCTTAACCGTTATAACAATCTTAACCGTTACAGATCGAGAGAAACATTCGAATAACTTCTCGTCACGAGTACAGTAGATACGAATATTCAAATATAGTTTTGTCTATGGTAGCTATGCGTGCACAAAATAAATTATATCTATAGAAAGAAGCTATGAAAATATATATATTATAGATGTGTGCAGTAGAGTGCGAGAAAATACAATTGTTCTGATTGTTAAATGTCAGAAAAATAGAAGCATTCTCAATAAACAATCTGAAATTATCATCATTTTATATTTACATATCGTATGTACTATTATAGTGTTCGTGTATATGGAATAGTTCATAACCATCTGATTTCATCGTAGGTAGGCTTAATTGACCCGAAAGTTTTAAAACTTAATACGCCAACTAAAAGTTTCAATCGTAACTCAAGTAGCAAGCAACATTGGCGGATTTGAAAATGAAATACAAGTATTTAGTTGAAAGTAAATAATGAGTAAATACATGATGTGCCGATTGCGTTTAGTAAACTGTACATAAAGGCTGCTAGAGTGAGATAGAATGATGAATTGAGGAAGAGATAGAGCGCGATGGAGTGAGGTGAAGAAAGAGATGTCTCGGTAGAGGCTAACGAGAGAAGGGCGCGGGCGGACCGACCGCTTCCGGCGCACAGCGTTAGTTTATTATATTCAATATATCACAGCTTTTGACGATAACAAATCTTTTGCATTTGCAGCTTCACTGTGGAGAAAATTGTCCGAACGTTCAGCTCTGACTTCGTCCGGATGCTTTCGCTCGAATAATTCGCTCGCACGACGCGTCCGATCAACACCTGAGCGTTGAAACATCGACAAACGCGTCAACTACTCTAGGAAACGGTTCAACTGTAAATCAACGCAAAAATACAAGTGATATCTACAGCTCTTTACATCATTACACTAAAACGAACATCGAATCTTACATTAAAGAGACAAGCGAGAATCGAATGGACAATAACAAATCCGTTACGGACGCACCGAGCTTTAACGGCTCGCACGGATCAACAACGCGATGCACCTATTATACTTTCGATGTGGTTTTTAAGGCTAGGTCCATTACAGGTATATACACCTAAACAAAATACATTGACACAACACCGATTACACTGCATAAGCACGCATGCAAAAGATTTAGAGGCAAAAGTTAGATAGATTCAGAGGGAGTTGGAGATTAAGCGAAGCCAAGGGCGGAGCTTAGGGGAATTTGGATGAAAACAAATGTACACAGGGAATACATTGTTATTTCAATGTAAGTTTGTGTGCTATCCGAATAGAGAACGAGTGAGAGAAGCGTCATCACGAAGACAGACAAGAGAGAGACCAGTGTGAGTTCACTACACGCGTGCTAAACATTCCTTACAATAACTATTTTCCCTCTTTTTAATAATATTACACCATTTGTCGATCTAGTTGTATTTATATTTATTTTTCTTTACACTTAAATAACAATATATCACAAGCGTCAACATATAAAAGTGCTTTCTCTCCATTGTATGTTTCACAGCGTGTCTGTCGAAACTGAGTGGGTTATCGATGACTTTTTGACCTCGTCATTTCGATTCGAAATCTTCGTGTAGATGCGTTATTCTCGAGGGCTCTCCTTCACAAACTCTTTATGAATGTATAAAAATATTATTGCTCATTATCAAGCACCAACGCGCCACTAGCCGACTAGGTTCCGAAAAAATTTAGAATCAAAATCTCTCCTACAAAAATGTTTGAGCGCGAATGATACACAGTTTTGGACCGGGTTCTACATTATCTTTGGGTTGTGGTGGTTTCGGGGGATGGGGTGGTGTACGGGTGTACTGGTGTACGGGTTTCGTGAAACATCATCGTAACAATGACCTTAGCACAGCTACATCATGTATTCGGCTTAATATAATAATAAGGACGACGCGGGCGCGTCTGTCTGCCTGTTGCCCGACGCCATCTACGCCGCACCGCGCTCACTGCATCACGCATTTACTCTCGATCTGAGACTTCAGTTCGTTCACTTGTGTTTCGATGGTGTTTTTCAACTCTGAAAAAATAAATATGAACATTTTGTATGTGAAACTTTTACGAAAATTACTTACAATGCATTCATTTTACTCCACTTAAGGATATACCTATTGACACTAGGAAAGTTTTGCAATCCAGCTTATTTATTTATATTATTAAGGTCCTCGAGAGATTAGACTGCATTCGGAAAGCTACATCATCTGTTCTGGTCACCGTTGCCGTCAAAGTTTATAAAATTAATGCGTCCTGCCAGTGATACAGGACTGGGCCAAATTCGCTCAACGAGATGGGATAAGAAGTTCTGAAATTCGCCAAAGAACCATAATTTTCGACATAGCCGAGAGAATTAGCAAGAAATAAAATAGAAATAATTAAGTGGGTCAAATTTTATGGGCCCAAAAGTTTCCTTGTCTTTGATCTTTGAGGTGAGTGAGTATAATATAAAAATACGCATTTATTAAGATTTAGTTCTAAAAATGTATGTTTATTTTTTTTATTTCCTCGAAAACGTGAAATTGCTAAATATGCTTAATTATGCAGCTGGTCTAGTGCGAGTTTTTCTCGATCAAGCGCGTCGAACGCGTAAACGTCAATTTGTATGAGAATGAAGCAGCGCTACTTCATTCCCATGCAAATTGACGTTTACGCGTTCGACGCGTTTGATCGAGTAAAACTCGCACTAGGCCCTCTGAATTGCTGAAATGCTGCTAATACTAACTGGTGAACTCATCCTGATCTTCCAACTCCGCTTCGGCAGCCAACTCCTCAGGGGTCTTCTTCTTCCTCATCAGAGGGTTGTCTGGCTCAGCCTGCTGTTGCTCCACCACTTCCTCCTTCTTCGGAATTTTATACTGAAACCACAAAACGATTGGTTTTAAACGATGAAACGATTGGTTTGGTTACGCGGACGAAGTCGCGTGCAACAGCTGGTATTATCCGTACTAATTATAAATGCGGAAGTTTGTATGGATGTATGTATGGGTGTTTGTAACTCTTTCACGCAAAAACTACTGAACCGATCACCATGAAATTTTGCATACACGTTTTCTGGGACACCAGAAAGAACATAGGGTACTTTTCATCCATATCGCGGACGAAGTCGCGGGCACTAGCTAGTAATTAATAAAGACATTCAAATAAACTTAAAACGTGGACAAATCATTTAAGAATTTAAATATTTGAAGCTACACTTCCTTTAATGAGTAAAAAAGTAAGTAATTTCTCTCAATCTACTTTTGAAATCAATAGTAGGCAAGTACCTACCTAAGTATGTATAAAATTTTATCGCATTCAAGTTAATAACCGAGACGCCTCCCAGATATAATTCCCTATAGAATTCCCTTCATAATAACTTCGAGAGTGTCGCTACTTTTCATCGCGTTCAGTAATTAAAATAAAGTGGCTCTTTCGTTGGCGCGTCAAAAGCAATTTTTGAACGCACCCGAAGCACTTATTCTAAATTTGAAAATTTGAGTGGGACGAATCATTTCTTTGATGAGACACGGCATCGAGTGGTCAATGATTCCGTAACTCTTGCGGACTTTTAGGCCGTCCGTAAAACAAAGGATTTTTAGTCCGCTAGGCAGTGATGTCCGTTTCTGTTCACTTTTGTCCGTGTAAAAATTAAGCTAAATTAGGAACATTTTGGTCAAACATAATTGATTGGTCTCGCTGCGCTCGACTTGATAGAGCGCCATACAAAAGCTAGGTTCCGTAAATGCGGCAACTTTTTATTGTAGTGTGTGTAAAAAATCGTCACTTTTTATCACTTTTTACACAGTTTACTTTACTGCATTTTACACCGTTTTACTACGCAAACTGGTATTTTATCATGCCTAAAATTTAATAAAACATTCGGCACGTACACATCACAGACAGCTAGCCGTGTGACTGGTTCGGGTACGCCGAATTCGGCCGTACTTCGGCGCCGAATTCGGCGTACAATTTTTTGCCGCATTTTACAAGTACGACTGCGGTATCTAGTCGAGCGCAGCGAGAGCAATCATTCATCTATGACTTTGGTATTTATATATATCTTCTAATAATTCGTACAAGTTTACGCTGTTTGAGGTCAGCCACGTGACGTGACTTAAATGTCAAAAGCAAAAGTGGAAATGCGACTGGACTTTTCTTTCGTATAATATTTGACAGTAACCAGAGATGACATTTTCTGGACGTTATAATATCATGCCACAGGATCCCGTTTCCCGCTAATTTCCCTGCGGAACGCGCCCCGTTCGATTTTCAAGCGCTCTTTTTTTGGAAATTATAACATAACCAGCACGTGTGGTTTTAACATCTATTTACGTAAACTGATTTTTTTTTAAAGTATTTATCTACACCTCTACTAATATTAAAAAGAGGAACGATTTGTTTGTTTGTTGATTTGTTGATATGAAAAATTCTTTCACTGTTAGGATGTTCTAAGTTAGTTAAGTTACGCGGACGAAGTCGCGTGCAACAGCTAGTAATATAAATAGTTACTTAAGCAAGCGAGTTCAATACCTTTTCTCATAAAGTTTGTTAAGCGATTTTTTTCTTTGTTTAATAGAGATAATAATTTATATTTATATTTTTTTATATTTATAACAATATTAAGAAAATACCTGTTAAAGATAATTGCAATGATATTTGATGTCATTATTGTACTAAATATCGATTTAGAAATTAGAGGCTTTATAATTGCAAAACCAATAAAAAATTAAGCAATTCAACTCATAAAAAATATATTATGTAAGCAATAAAAGTTGAATAAACGTCTTAAGAAAAAGGAACGCGAACGAATTCGTCGACTAAAACTAATGAATAAATTAATAAAATTAATTCTCTAGGTAAGAAATTCTTTTTCAGATTAAAAAAAGGCAGTAAAAATATAAACTAAAACGTCCTTCAGTAAACAGATTTAATTTCATTATTGGAAGACGCAATGATCCCAGTAGCCTTTTTAAAATAGGAATAGCTAAGCAGCTTTACTTCGAAATATGATGTAAATTAAACGGAGAACCAATCTTCTTTACTTTTTAATCTCCAATTGATTACTGGGTCTCAGTGTTGCCGCGGTCGGATCTATTTTAATTTTAAAAGCATTTTTTTCTCCTGGCATCCCTCCGAGATCTCATTAGGGTCTGATTCCCTCTAAATAACAAGCTGCGAGTGAAGCAAGGCTCCGCTAAAGTACTACGGTTCTCTTTTTAAATTCAACATGATCACATCAGCTTCCACTGAGAGGCTTTCAAACAAATTGACAATACAAAATTGCATAAATGCAAAGTATGGGAGTTATTTTGTTTTGCCTACCTAAGTATATACATATATTATATAGAATGTGAATGTGAGTTTGTTTGTTTGTTACGCATCCACGCAAAAACTACTGAACCGATCACCATGAAATCTATACTAATATTATAAAGCTGAAGAGTTTGTTTGTTTGTTTGTTTTTTTTTTTTTTTTTTTTTTTTTTTTTTATTATATTAAATCACATGTACCCCTGATATACAGGTCAGGGACCTTATGGTACTACAATTTACATTGTATTTACAAATTCCATGGTTACCTCTAATATAATTTAAGCTTATGTCATTAAAATTTTATGGTGTCGCTGAAGCTAGGCCACTACATTTCAGATGGGATCTGCGAGAGAAAGGTAAGTTCCAATTCATTAATTTATGTTCAACTCTAAAATAAAAGTCCATAAAATATGTTGGCGTATGAAATGTTTTCTTCTCTATCGTCTCTATCTTCTCTGTCTTTCTTTTCTATCTTCTCATGTTGAGCTAGCCTCAAAGAAGTCAACCTGACTCGATTAGGGAGTCGCGCGTGAATACGGACTCCCTACTAGAGTCAATTTCACATCTATGAGCTTATTTCTCTTCTCTTCTCTTCTCTTCTCTTCTCATTTTCTTCTTCAATTTAACTGCAGCTGCCTTTCTGTAAATGTACATCACGTGAAACCTGGCCTCAGATATCACACCATGTTAAGGGTGACAAGTATTTTGGTTGCCTTTAAGTTATCTTAACATTAAGGATCTTAAGGATTCTTAAGTCTTAAAGACTCTAAATCTCAAGGACTTTAACAAATATAAATTTATTTAATTTTAAATGCTTTTTAATTTTAGATGTTAGATTGAAACATTGAAACGATTGATTGTTAATTTGTTGTGATTGAATCATATTAACAAATTAAAATATATATATTGATGAATTCTCTGATTTTAATTTGTCTAGCTAGGTGATATTCTTTCTTTACAAAATATTGAGACAAAATGTGTTATTGTCTATATGTGCTATAAGTGCAAAGGAAATTATACTTTAGTCGCTTGACTGAAAGGTAGGCACCTTTCATCCCTTAATTGTTATCCCGGATATCTGAGGCCAGCTTAGCTTAAAAAACATAAATCTAGAACAAAATTCCGATACATTATTTCGAAAATATTTTCAAAGCTCAGAATAACAATAAAAACCACTGAGCTTTAATCTCGTGTTATCATTTGTTATCAGTTAGGACATTTATGAAAGTTATGATTATTGTTACTTGACTTATATAATTGATTGAATTTTAAGTGTAGATACTTTATATGTACTCATATCTAGTAGGTGTAATGTAAGTATTGTTAGTGATTGAAAATTTTCAAAATTTTAACAGAGGCTTCTAAATTTATACGAGGCTGTAGACACCAGCGATTGGTGCACAAATGTAAATGTGTCATTTATAACGTACTAGCTGTTGCCCGCGACTTCGTTTGCGTTCAAAATGTTATATAGCCTAAAGCCTTCCTCGATAAATGGACTATCCAACACAAAAAGAATTTTTCAATTCGAACCAGTAGTTCCTGAGATTAACGCGTTCAAACAAACAAACAAACAAACAAACTCTTCAGCTTTATAATATTAGTATAGATGTGACTTAGCCAATTTTGTTGTGATGTTGGTGTTTCAATTAAATAAAAAATAAAAAAATAAAGTTTGATATTGAAGCTCAAACTTTTTAGCAGTGTAAGTACCTACTCGTAGGTATCGGAGCGTGTTTCATTGGACTTACCACATTGACGTCATTAGTAGTGATGTACCGTAGCCTCAATTTGCGCAAAGATTGAGTGAGGGGGCTGGGAGGGTAGCAGTCTAAGGGGAGAGGGAGACCGATCGCTAACCGTGTTAGAAACTCATCTGGGCAGAAATTGAAGCATCAGTGTCCTGTCGGGCCGTCCGTGCTCACTTTCCAATATAATTTATGGTCGCAAGTTGCAGTGAGCCTTTTACGTTGTGGCTTCTCTTGTCGTGTATCTAACTACAATCACTGACCTGTAATATCACTGGACAGGCTGCTGTAAAATTATTTTTACTCACATTTGAAAAACGCGATTTTGGCGCTGTAGGCTATAGTATAGTGGTATGGAGCGAACAGTAATTGGAACTTAAATATCGAATATATCTATCCTCCTTGCGTATCCGTACTTCAGTAGGTACTAATATTATAAATGCGAAAGTTTGTATGGATGTATGTATGTATGGATGGATGGATGTATGAATGTTTGTAACTAAAATTGCATACACGTTGTCTGGGACACCAGAAGTCAGCCGCATACTCTGACTGTACTAAGGGATGAAGAAAATCACTAAAGTTCTGCAAGGTGTCGATTTCTGCAAGGCTTTCAAATTTAAGAGAGTGAATTTGGTAAGTGTTATAAAATAAATAAATGAATAAAATAAGTGTTTATTCTCTGAAAAAGTTACAGAATCGAGTAGGTATCAGTATAATCAATAATAATGCTATTTTAATTAAAAAAAGTTATATAATTATTCTATATGTATGTTAATTAGAAAAATAGAAACAAATAGTATAGTATAGTCTGTCTGTCCACTGTCATATACATATGCAATACCAGTGGAGCTCAAGTCAGCCGTATACTCTGGTTGTGTTTCTGCAAGGTCGGGTGCAAAAAGGGGTTTAAAATTTAAAAGAGTGAATTTGGTTAGTGTGAATAATTATATTTAGATATATAGCGATATAATTTGTCGATATTGAGGCGTGGATGCTTCGAATGGCGGAGGCGGTAGCGCGTGAAATGCTTGTATCGGGTGAGCGACGCGGAAAATTGTCACCCCGCACCGACTAGTAATAGTACCTACACGGTCTCGCCTGCTACTTCGACATCGCAACGTGACTTTGCTACGACGTACAAAATACACAAAAACGTAATAATAATAATAATATATTATATGTCTTATAGCGAAGAGCCTCGACCAACACCTCAAGAGGCTCTCACTAGATGGCTAGGTCAAGGGACAGATACAGAAGGCGGTACTTCTTGACACCGCACGAATTGTCAGGAGGTTCCTCACTCTGCAGCCCTAACCACCTGTAGCTTGGGCCATGCCCCGCTACTTGCGGCACTCTAGTTTTAAGTTTTTTTATAATATTTATTGTTTTTTATATAATTTATATTGTAAAAAAAATTAGAGTTAACAATGAAAATAAATATGTCTGAATAATAATAATAATAATAAATAAATAAGCGCATATTGATAAATTTAAATATAATCACACATTCCACACAGCACCATCTAGTTCCACAGTAAGCAACTAATGCTTGTATTATGGATACCAGACAGTTGATATATTACATAGATTACAATATTTTTTTTGTAAATACATACATATTATAAATACAAAACATCCATGACTCAGGTACAAAGGTAAAATGTTAACACATAAACATTTGTCACTAACGGGATTCGAACCCGGAATCCCCGGAACCCGGAATTAGCGGAATCCCTAGCGCTAGGATTCCCTACAGGAATTGGATGTGGAGGTGGCTAGACATTTTTAAGATGAATTTTAATACAAGTAGTATCCCACTGCGTTTGCTGACTGTACAAGTGTCGTGGGGCGAGGCTAATGTAACGGAAGTGTTCTCAGTGTGCTGCCTACCAGAGAACATACTTTATTTTCCGCGTACTGTACTTCGGAGACGCCGTTAAGAGTTGCTTATTTATTTGCACATTGGAAAAATGGCATTGCAGTTCATGGCATTTTATTTACTCACTAGTTGGTGCCCGCGACCTCGTACGCGCTGTGGTTCGATTTTTCAAAATTCCACAAGAAACTAACTTTTTTTTAGGCTAATTTATTTTATTATTATATTATGGATACCAGACTGTTGGTATACATAGATTAAAAATATAAATACATGAAAACATACATGATTCAGGTACAAAAGTAAAATGTTAACACATTAAACATTTGCTCCTAGCGGGATTCGAACCCGCGACCGTTTGGTTAACAGCAAGGGTTACTATAGCCACTAGACCAAACGTCTTCACAAATATTTATACAATAAAAGATCGTGTCGTCAAGAGATGTCAGATATTTTACGATAGTGGACGAAGGCGCGGTCACTAGCTAGTACTAACATGTAAATGTATGTATATACTAGCTGGTGCCCGCGACTTCATCCGCGTTCTGGATGAAAGGTACCCTATGTCCTTTCTGGTGTCCCAGACAACGTGTATGAAATATTTCATGGTGATCGATTCAGTAGTTTTTGCGTGAAAGAGTTACAAACATCCATACATACATCCATACATCCATACAAACTTTCGCATTTATAATATTAGTAGGAAGTAGGAAGTACGGATAGTACGGATATTTTCTTAAAGCTATTGTTTAACCTTGAGAAGGAAATGTGTAAAATTCTTACATCAAATTTAAATGGAATACAAAAGAGATTGCGTAGCGGAGAGGCCGTCTTTCAAGTCGTAAACTACGACTCATAAACCTGATTAGGGAACATTAAGCCATTATTTAGGCGATATAAAAATTTAACAAAACAAGGCTACTATTTTTATAAAGGCCTCTTTTTATGCTGTGATGAAAATCGAGTAAAAAATTTATCTAAATTTTACTAGCGACAAAATCCCGGATTACTTCAAATCTTTATCTAATATAGGTATAAAATTCTCGTGTCGCAGTGTTTGTTGCCAAACTCTTCCGAAACGGCTGGACCGATTTTGATGAAATTTTGTGTGCTTATCGGGTAGGCCTGAGAATTGGTCAACATCTTTTTTTATACCCCTAAATGTTAAGGGTGGTCCACCCCAATTTTTTTTTTATTTTTTGGCAAAACAACGTTTGCCAGGTCAGCTAGTAAAATTATAGATTTTTTTCTCAAGTTATAGTTCAAGCTATGCGAAAGCTATGCCCTTTGGATGAATGAATAATATAATTAGGTGGCGTATCAGGGGTCTCGAGTTCGATTATAAAATCCCACTTTATAATCCTTACTAGGAAGTAAGGATACTAATATTATAAATGTGAATGTAAGTTTGATTATTTGTTTGTTTGTTACGCTTTCACGCAAAAACTACTGAATCGATCACCATGAAATTTTGCATACCGGGACACCAGAAAGGACATAGGGTACCTTTCATCCAGAACGCGGACGAAGTCGCGGGCACAGGCTAGTATTAGTATAGATTATCGAATGTATTGTCGACAGACAAAACGTTGTATCGTGTCGTGACTGTATGATTTAATATTTAACGAGGAAACAGATCCACGATGTAACCATCACGTAACAATACAGTTTCAAATGAATAATTGAAATATTACCTTCAGCTGATCGACAGGCGGCCTACAATATGTTGTTGCCTTATTAGACCATTACTTATTTATCGCTCAATTACACCTTACTTAAATGAAAATAGACTTGAAACAAAGAAATACTTATCAGGAATTTTGTGAGAGAAATTTTGGATCCCTTTTTATGAAAAGTGCGCGGACGGAGGAGTGTGGAATTTGGTACTACTCAAAGTTTTTATGGAGAAACGCAATCTATACTATCTATACTATCTATACTAATATTATAAAGCTGAAGAGTTTGTTTGTTTGAACGCGCTAATCTCAGGAACTACTGGTTCGAATTGAAAAAATCTTTTTGTGTTGTATATATCATTTATCGAGGAAGGCTTTAGGCTATATAACATCACGTTGCGACTAATAGGAGCGAAGAAACAGACGAAAATGTGGAAAAAACGGGGAAAATTATTCATCTTTGAGGGCTTCCGTTGCGTGCGCTGCGAAAACCGTTCGAGATACCCAAATGACTATTCCACGCGGACGAAGTCGCGAGCACCAGCTAGTCGACGATAAAAGTATTTGTACTAAACATAAAGCGGTTTAATTAATGTACCCGAAGTAGAGAGTGCTAACAATACATATAAGGATGTAAAAGTTTAGCAGTTGCATTGATCAAGTTGACAAATAAACACTATTAACGTTAGCAAACATTCAGTCACGAGCTGGAATGAGGCTGTACCGAGTGCGGAAATGAAAGAGGAGTGGTCTGTTTATTCTTTGCACACTAGAAGTTAGCTGCCAATAGGTGCCGAACAAATAACTAAAGAGGAATTCTATTGAAAATTGTGTCGAAGGACACACTCGAGCTGATGGAGAATTAATTTGACGACACGTATGGTCTAGTGGCTAGTAACCCTAGCTGTTAACCAAACGGTCGCGGGTTCGAATCCCGCTAGGGGCAAATGTTTATGTGTTAACATTTTACCATTGTACCTGAGTCATGGACGTTTTGTATTTATAATATGTATGTATTTACAAGAATAAGTAATCTATGTAGTATATCAACTGTCTGGTATCCATAATACAGCAGTAGTTGCTTAGCGTGGAATTAGATAGTGCTGTGTGGAATGTCTGAAGATATTTATTATTATATTATTACTAGCTGATCCGGCAAATGTTGTTTTGCGAAAAAATAAAAAATAAAATTTTGTGGTGGATCACCCTTAACATTGAGGGGTATAAAAAATAGATGTTGGTCGATTCTCAGACCTACCCGATAATCACAAAAAAATTCATCAAAATCGGTCCAGCCGTTTCGGAGGAGTTTGGCAACAAACACCGCGACACGAAGTTTAACTACAATAAGGAAATGGCTTATTTTTAAATATCTTGACACACATATTCAAGAATTTTAAAGCACATGGAAACATAAAATACGTATAAAAAGACATTTAAATGAAATTTTATTCCACCTCGTTAAGGCTTCGTGTAAAGTCAATGGCTTCGAAGGTTTGTTCTATTTACAATAAATTGTATTGTGGCAGGCCCATTATTTCCTTAACGCGCTAGTAATAAAGATGAAAATTGTTTGATAAGCACTTAAAGGAAGCGACTCGGAAAAGTTGGGTCATAGAGTAAGTTTTAATTGCGACGGAAACGAATATGTAGGGTGTGGTTCCAGTTATGGCGAGATCATTTTCGAGAGTTCACTCTCTAGTGAGGAATATTTTCCGTGTTATTACATGTTCAATTTTTTTCATTTTAATTTTTCTTCCATTTGTACAGTTTTTTTATTATTATTTTTAAACTGGTATTCAATCGAGTAACGATCTGGTTATTCTATTTGCAAGTAAAATAATTTCAGGCTTAGCGTATATATATTGTTTTCGTGACAAATGAAATCTGATCTTACTAAAAGACACTTCTGAAAGCGCTACGAACGTGCTATAAAAAGCTTTCAAATTTCAGCCTTATTCTTTAGTTCAGTTTATTGTTATAATCTTTTAAAATACCCAGAAAGAGTCAATAACAGCTTCAATTTAGTAAGATAGAACACCTACCCGCTGTTAATGCGAGCACACCGCATTTTACCGTAAAGGAAACGCTATAATAAGATCACGAATTAAGTTTGCTCACGAACAATGTAAATGGCGAAGACATTTGTACTATATTGATTTGAGTTATGCCTCTTGAATATTATTACGATGTAACTCGCTGTATAATGAGGTCGAAATTACTTCTTTATTACATACTAGCTGTTGCACGCGACTTCGTCTGCGTAACTTTATAAAATATAGGTTATATTGTTACTCCCTGATAACGATTTGAAAAATTCTTTCACCTCTCTAAAGGTGAAAGAATTTTTCAAATCGGTCCAGTAGTTTCGGAGTCTATTTAATTCAAACAAACAAACAAATAAATCTATCCTCTTTATAATATTAGTAAAAGTATAGATATTTCGGCCCTGTGTTTGGAACTTCGTCGGCTTTCTGGATGAAAGGTACCCTATGTCCTTTCTGGTGTCCCAGACAACGTGTATGCAATATTTCATGGTGATCGGTTCAGTAGTTTTTGCGTGAAAGAGTTACAAACATCCATACAAACTTTCGCATTTATAATATTATACCCTAGGGTATATGTATACCCTATGTCCTTTCTGGTGTCCCTGACAACGTGTATGCAAAATTTCATTGAAATCCATTCAGCAGTTTTTGCGTGAAAGAGTTACAAACATCCATACATACATCCATACATCCAAACAAACTTTCGCATTTATAATATTAGTAGGATTAAAGTACGGATAATACATTAAAGTAATTTTCTTAACTTAGACGTTAGTTTTGATTCTAATATCTATGAATTTAATTCTGCTTCTTATATCCCTGAACTTGTCTGTTTTTGAAATATATCTAGAGTTAGTTCTGCTTTTGACATCTCCCTAAGGTTTAGTTCTGCTTCTAAATCTAGTTCTACTTCTAATACTGTAGTTTTGCTTCCAATATCTGTGAACTTAGCAAAAGCGTGTACCTTTTCACTATGTGGACATTTTCTACCATGAGACCTTATAAAGCTTGTGCTCTTGAATATTTTTGATCGCAGCCAATATTTTCCCGTTCGTTGACGCCTGGACAGTAGCTATTACCATCCAATTACGGCTAAACCGACGCCGAGGCGTTCGCGTCCTAACATTTTCTAACGTAATTCATGACCCAAGTGTCCGTGTCAAAGAGCTTCGACATAATTTCATAGTAAGTTTTACTTAAACGGACGAGGCAACTGATAATTAGTTTAGCAAGCTAGTTTGAGCGGCGGCCGCTCAGATAACCATTGAGTTATTGGACATTATAATCAAGTCTCCGTACATCAAACTATGCTTAATTTATTCGGAGATATTGTAAGCTATATGTACGGTAAGATTAAAGGGATACGTTGAGGAAATAAGTCAGGTTATGCGTAATTATGCGTACTTGTTGTTAAGGGTTTAGTAAAGCACATGCTCCAAATATGTCCCAGAATATGTATACCAATTATTCGTGAAATATTGACTAGTTTGCGGACGTTTGCAGGGTTTCTGTTCCCGGGGGGTAACCTCGTCCGTTAATTATAATCTCTTATAGTAATGTATACAATTAAAGGAATATTAACGACACGTTTGGTCTAACGGCTGGTAACCCTAGCTGTTAAACAAACGATCGCGGGTTCGAATCCCGCAAGGGGCAAATTAATGTTTATGTGTTAACATTTACCTTTGTACCTGAGTCATGGATGTTTGTATTTATAATATGTAGGTATGTATTTACAAAAAAAGTAATCTATGTCTGGTATCAATAAAATACAAGCATTTGTTGCTTAGTATGGAACTATATATATGGTGCTGTGTGGGATGTGAAAATAAATAAATCGTATTATTTATTCGATATTATGTACACGCTCACGTCAACTTTGATGTTGTTGATAGACAGAAAGAAAGAAAGAAAGAAAGAAAGAAAGAAAGAAAGAAAGAAAGAAAGAAGAAAGAAAGACATTTATTCACTGCACGAAGGACATTAACATGAAATAACATAATGATACATACTATTGCTTTAATATTATCCCTCCTTTTCGGACCAAGCGCTTTGAAACATCCTTTATAATGCGCACTGCCAAGGTTTGGAACTCTCTGCCGGCGTCTTTATTTCCGAGCTCATATAACCCTAATCTTTTCAAAGTTGGAGTAAATAGGCATCTTCTGGGTGAGCTCGCTCCATCATAGGCCTCATCCTTGCCACATGGCTGGTTGTTGGCCAAGAGCTAACCAATCTCTTATAAAAATATAATTCTAAGTGCCTAAACTATGATTTTTGTTGGGAGACTAATAAAAAAATGCTTAATTTCAAAGCCCCTAATGACCGGTGACATTTTAACATCGAAATCCAGTAGAAATTTAATAGCGAATTCACACACGCTAACTTCCGAATAAATTTGCATTCATTTGCATATGTATGTATGTTGCAATGATCACGTATTAACAACATAGTAGGTATACTATGTTATATGTTATGTTGGTAAATGAATAATGCATATTATAAAACGTACTCAATATGGAGTTGTGAGTTATTGAAATGCCATTTTGGATTTGGGAAAGTTTCGATGTGAAATTTGCGAGTCGCTCGTTAAACTCTCGGCTCTTCTTGGATACTTGGTTTATTCTTGTCAATGTGAGCGTGGCCTCTTTAAGTTTTCGAAACCTAAAGGAAACCTGAAGGCCTTTTATACCTAAGTTTACTTTCATACAACAAGTTGAATTTAGTAATTTCAAAATTTAAAATCATAGATGAATGATTGGTCTCGCTGCGCTCGACTAGATATCGCCGTCGTACTTGTAAAACGCGGCATAAAATAGTACGCCGAATCCCGCCGTACCCGAGTCAGTCACACTGCAAACTGTCTGTGATGTGTACGTGCCGAATGTTTTATTAAATTTTAGGCACAATAAAATGCCAGTTTGCGTAGTGAAACTGTGTAAAAATATAATAAAACTGGGTAAAAAGTGATAAAAAGTGACGATTTTTTACACACACTACAATAAAAAGTTGCCACATTTTCGGAGCTATTGATTTTGTGTAGCGCTCTATCTAGTCGAGCGCAGCGAGACCAATTAATTATCTTTGTTTAAAACTGAAAAAAAAAATTGAGTAGCCCATTGGGCAAGCAGTTATGGTGATTTATAGTAGTCGTCTCGTACTATTTTATTTTATAATAGCTGTCGTCCGCGTAACTTTATAAAATATAGCCTATATTACTCGCTGATAATGTAGCTTTCATTTTTTTTCACTAAATATTAAAAAAAAAAAATTCTAATCGGTCCAGTAGTTTTGGAGCCTATTCAATTCAAACAATCAAATCTTTCTTCTTTATAATATTAGTATAGACGAAATGTGCGAAAAGCCAACTTTAAATTTAAATATATTTTTAGTAGTCGTCTCGCCCACATATTATTTAAAAAAAAAAATACAAAACTGATACCTATCTGTCTCGGGTGTTCCCGCAAGTGTAACAAACATCCTCACACATCCTTTCGCATTTATAATATTAGTAGGATTTGTTTTTGATAGTACATGCAGCCATTGTCGTGTGAAGCCTCCATAAGGCTCTATCGACTCGGCGGTAAAGGTACGATGTAAAAATAAAGCTGCCGTAGGCTAAATAAAGTATGATATTCGATCGGCGCGGTCTCCGTCGCATGCCACTAAATTACTTATTTATGTACAAGCGAAGGAAAGGTACAAACAAAAGAAAATTTCGACTTAAATCTAAGACAAACAACTTAACAACTTTACGTGAGCATTTTGCGAACGATGCCTATACTTATGTAAGATTTTTTTTTATTTGTGTTGGGTTTGCTCTTGGCCAGCATCTAGCTGTGTAGGGAAGATGAGGTCTATGATGGAGCGAGCTCACCCAGACGATAATTCAAAAACTACTGGACCTATTTAAAAATACATTAATCCAGGGAAAGCTACGTTATCAGCGAGTAAGATAGGCTATATTTTATAAAGATACGCGGACGAAGTCGCGTGCAACAGCTAATCCTATTAATCCTATTAATATTATAAATGCGAAAGTTTGTTTGGATGTATGGATGTATGTATGGATGTTTGTAACTCTTTCACGCAAAAACTACTGAACCGATCACCATGAAATTTTTGCATACACGTTGTCTGGGACCCCAGAAAGGACATAGGGTACCTTTCATCCAGAAAAAAGTACTGCTCCCGAGGGATTATCTAAAATTAAGGAAACTAACTCCTGGCTAAGTATAATAGCAATAACGATGTCAGGCGATATATTGCTTTTTCAACGCGGACGAAGTCGTGGACACCAGCTAGTATAAGATAAAAATATGAGAAAATGATATTGTCTTCTGCTCGAAAAAGCTTCGTGTTAATTGCTTTTTGATCTGCGCACAGATCGTAAAAGGTTTCATGAAATACTAGCCGCTGAAGGCGACTTCGTGCACGTAGATTTAAAAAAAAATAGCCCATGTTACTCGCTGATACTGTACCTTCCTATAGGAGAAAGAATTTTCAAAATCTGTCCAGTAATTTTTGAGTTTATTAATTACAAACATGCAAATCTTTTCTCTTTATCATATTAGTATAGATAGCCTAAGTTACTCGCTGATAAATAAATTCACACGTTCCACACAGCACCATCTAGCTCCACAGTAAGCAACTAATGCTTGTATTATGGATACCAGACAGTTGATATACTAAATACATTACTTTTTTTAAAATACATACATATTATAAATACTAACTTCCATGACTCAGCTACAAAGGTAAAAATGTTAACACAATAAACATTTGTCTCTAGCTAGATTCGAACCCGCGACCGCTTGGTTAACAGCTAGGGTTACTAGCCACTAGACCAAACGTGTCTTCTTTATCTCTATTCTCAGTGGCCTCATTAAAAAAAAATAGTGGCTAACTAGACCAAACGTGTCGTCGTTTAATGTAGCGTTCTATATTAAAAGCTCAAATGGAGTTGCACCTTTAAATGTTTGCGAGAAGCGTTCGTGCTTTTCTCTTCATTCTTCGGATGGTTTTTCACTCCGAGAAGCTTATTACATTTTTTAATTAAAACGCGCGACATTGTACCGCGGCGTTTGTTAAAAATAATGCACATTGCTTTATCTGCTTACGCTGCCTTTTCCTGAACAATTTAAAAAGGTTAAAGAAGACTTTAATATTTTTTAATGCAGCGACTCGTGGTTATCCTGAGTGGATTTTGCGAATCTTTTGTGTAGTGCAAGATTAAAAATGTAATTAAAGTTATTAGGTACTAGCTGGTGGCCGCGGCATCGTCCGCGTTGAAAAAGAATGAAAAACAAAATTCACTCAGAAACAGTACTTTTTTTGTGGATGAAAGGTACCCTATGTCCTTTCTTGTATCCTTGACAACGTGTATGCAAAATTTCATGATGATCGGTTGAGTAATTAAGCCGTAAAAAGGTAACAGACAGACTGTTTGGTTAACAACTACTCGTGTCGTCATAACATCGAATGAATCTGAATGAATGAAACGTCACAGAGCTCTTTTCAATCAACGACAGTCGACATAAATGGCAGACGCTAACAGTATGTACACTACTAATATAATTTCCATAAGAAAGAGTGCGAATTGTGCACAAAATAAAGTACAATGGGACGCCAGCGCCACATACGAGTAATGAGGGCCGAATTCATATGACATGGCACTCAAGCGCGGGTGGGTAATAGCGCGACGAATGTACCGCGCGACACGACAGCTTGTATGGAAAGCCCTTCATGCTTCGAACAAATTACGTGTCGGAACAGCCTCGCACCAACGCCGTGTGAAGTGCCCTCGACTGGTGCTTGACTTTTCATCTCTTGACCCACATAGAGGGCCAGTCAAACTGACGTGCGTTCTGTGTGCGCCCAAAGCGATGGCTTCTTCAAAATTCAGGTGAGTAGTGTCGGAGGGCCCTAATGTTCGTTGCAAAGGGTTTAATGTGCCTTCATTAGCTTAATTAGTGGAGAAAAAGAGTTGAAGTTAATTATTAAATTCGCTAGTTTAAGGGCCTCTTTCACCAACTACAAGTAAAGTGTTGATTAGTTACTTTTAGAAATAATTTTATGTTTTATTAAATTATGCACTCGGTTTAGTGCATTCTTCGATAGGTGATTTTTTTTAATTATTTTGTTTTTATTATTTGGGACTTTTACCGTACAAACAAAGGTATATCAGCTAAATTATTCCCTGTGACAGATGACTTTAAATGACGGTTAGCCTACTTGACAGATAATGAAAAGAGGACCTTAATGGTCTATGGGGCTACATTGGGAAGCTACATTATCAGCGAGTAACATAGGCTATCTTTTATAATAAAGTTACGCGAACGAAGTCGCGTGCAACAGCTAGTAATAAATAAAAAGATTTAAGTGTTACATGTAAAGTTGTAACAGGTCTCGCTAACTGACCTGTGAACGTCTATCTGTGTGTTCAGTGGATGTGTACTTTATGCATTCAACGATCAATAAAGTTCAATGATCTACAGCTACACCATGGCGCTGTCGGTATTACTTCGGTGCCGCTTGTCGAAGCAATTAAAGCAAAACTTTCACGCAAAGCTCGGTAACCGACTCAAGGTGAGATCAGATCGCAAAGGGATCAAGTCAAAACTCTAGTCAAGAGTCGTTAAGACAAGTTTAAATCCGGATTTTTTTTAACATGTAACAGACAACATCAAAAAATCCTTTGCATTATTGATTTGCAGTAAGTAAGTATTTAAATACAGTTTTATTAACTATGCAGCCATAAGATATCTAGAGGTTCGATTTTTGAAACTTTCATCATTTATTCGTAGCTTTTTGCTATCCTTTGCAACAATAATACCACAGAACACTATATACCCACAGACGCAAATCTCACGGCTGTCGCAAGTAATCAGGGGGCCTAGACAAAGTGACATTGTAAAAACGATAACGAAGTTCGTTAACAAAAAAATGTATTGGATTGACATATGCCGTCGGTAAATCACGTGACACATCCCATACATTTTATTCTTTCGAATCGAATCGCTCCGGAGCGAATGCAACTTGTCTAGGCCCCCAGAAGTTTTTACCAAATACTAAATTCATTTTTTGACCACAGTCTAATGATTGTAGCTTGCCAGTTCTTCAGTTTAACACCCTAATAAGTTAGTCCTCTTCACCTCTACTCTCCGTGGCCTTATTACAATAAAACAGACTACTCTTATTTAGTAACGTACCTTGTCTCTGATCTCCTGTCTCATCTTTTCTCGCTCTTCCTCCATCTTGCGGTGCTTCTCCTTACGCCTCTCCTCCGCCTCCCGGATGGCCTCCTGCCGCTCGCGTTCTGCCTCTTCTTCCTTTTCCTTGTCATCGCTGTCGTCGCCGTCACCGCCTACAGCACCTGACACCAAAAAAACATCAACCCTTCATTACATTGTCATTACATGCTGGTGTAGATGATTTCTATGCCATTATGCGAAAAGGAAGTGCATCCACCGTGTGCAGGTTGCGAGGGAGTTCCAAAATCCTGAAGATGATAGCGGACAGAATGGACCGGGCGGTTTTTGGCCGATACATTAATCTGCATTTTAGTACATAGCTGAATGTTTATAATTATTATTTTTACTTGAAAATGTAAATAGTTATAAGTTAAGTTTATTTAGTTTAATTTATGTTTATTTTTTATTTTTTATTATTATTTATTCCTATAAAATATGAATTCATATTGATGGTTTCTTGAAATGTAATGAAAAATTATGTTTCTTTTTTATATAATTTGCAAAAATATACATAATTTAGCTTAAAATTAAGTGAAATATGTTTTTTACGCTGTTTTCTGAAAGGACAACCACAATTTTAAATCTTGTCAAATAGCCAATTCCTTTTATTATACTTGCCATCGGTTCGTATGCTACGAGAAAAAAAACTGACTGGAAACCTCAATATTCGTATTCAGAGACAACATAGAACAATTAAATTTTTTGATAATAATCACAATACGATATTTTAGCATTCAACAAGTTAGACGGAGTGGTTTGCTAACGTCCTAACATATTGTAAAACACTAGAACTGGAAGAATATTCAATTAAAAAAAGAAGTGTTGAGTTTAAATTGAAATCGGAATTAGATAAGGCGGTTTGCGTCGGTTATTGCGGTAGAGTGGCCGATCCAATATGGAGGCCATTCAAAAACCTATTTCACGTCAATCTGAACATTTGACGAACGCACCGAGTGTGTACCGTGCTTACAATCGTTCGACTGCGGAAGCTTCCCGTTTCTGTCGTACGCAAATTCCTCACACATTTGCCGATGGAATTTTCTATACGAATGAGGACCAGTTTACGCTTTCAAATGTTGTACAGCAGTGGAAGATTTTTAAGTGACGGACAGGCAGACAGACGGCGCAGTTGATATGCAGAAATTGAATCCGTCCGTACTAATATTATGTATGTATGGATGTTTGTAACTCTTTCACGCAAAAACTACTGAACCGATCACCATGAAATTTTGCATACACGTTGTCTGGGACACCAGAAAGGACATAGGGTACCTTTCACCCAGAAAAAAGTACTACTCCCGAGGGATTATCTAAAATTAAGGAAACTAACTCCTGGCTAAGTATAATAGCAATAACGATGTCAGGCGATACATTGCTTTTTCTACGCGAACGAAGTCGCGGCCACCAGCTAGTAATGTTTATATTTTTATATAGTAAAAAGTAAAATATACTATCTATATGTTAGTAAAACCGTTTGTTCTGATTATTAGTCGCTTAGCCAAAATTACATGTCTAGAAAACTGACATTCGAAACAACATAGTGGATACTTACGATATAAAAAAAGCTATGTTTCTAATTTCAGATTTCTTGACTTAGTAATTTTGGTTGTATGTTAGTCGATCACGAAATTCTGTTTTTCTTGTTTATATGTGTATATTGTGTAGCGAGATATTGTATGTTTCCTTAATATAAATAAAATAAAAAATTATCTATACTAATATTATAAAGCTGAAGAGTTTGTTTGTTTATTTGTTTGTTTGAACGCGCTAACCTCAGGAACTACTGGTTCGAATTGAAAAATTCTTTTTGTATTGGATAGATCATTTATCGAGGTAGGCTTTAGGCTATATAACATCACGTTGCGACTAATAGGAGCGAAGAAACAGTCGAAAATGTGGAAAAAAACGGGGAAAATTATTCATCTTTGAGGGCTTCCGTTGCGTGCGCTGCGAAAACCGTTCGAGATATCCAAATGATTCCCAAAATAACTATTCCACGCGGACGAAGTCGCGAGCACCAGCTAGTTAATAAATAAAATAAGAAACGTACCAAATATAATACGAATGGAAAATTGAAAAATTATTAAGAATAATGTCAAATGCAACGGTACAAGCGTCGCTTCACAACAAAGGGTTGGTTCAACAATTTTTTTCATATCGCGAGATCATCTTCAGCGTAATGGCCATTGTGAGAACATAATGGAATACTAAGTGGGTGTCAGATAAATATCAGACTACTTACAAGTGAAGCAATTATTCTTTTTATACTTATTTATTTATTAAGTTATATTATGTATTAGAAAGACATAAAATAAAAAATAAAAAAAATCGATATAGTTACTTACTTATATAAAAATTTCGTATCAAAATTTTTGAACCGATTTTGATACAAGTTCGTAACTATGTGTCATTTGGTCCAACTTAAAAGATAGGATAGTTTTTACAATTTGATTAACATGATACCGTAAAGGATAAAGAGTACTTTTATCCAGAAAAAAGTACTGTCCTCGCGGGATCCAAATTCCCGCAATACGTTCCAATACGTTTGGAACCAATACGTTCCAAATTCAAATGAAAATAATTCAAATAAACACCATCCTGTAGCTTAATAATCCAAAAATGTACAGATCGCACAGTAATGTCCGCCGAATGTGGTTAGGTGCATAAAACAATGTATGGAATGCCGGATCATTTCCATCGGCACGTCTAATATTACGGACGAACAATGTCGGCGATAGGACCGCATATAATTATGTAACATATAACTAAGTATATTATACAAAAACGTTCCAAAATCGAATGAAAATAATTCAAATAAACACCATCCTGTAGCTTAACAATCTAAAAATGTACAGATCGCACAGTAATGTCCCCCGAATGTGGTTAGGTGCATAAAACAATGTATGGAATGCCGGATCATTTCCATCGGCACGTCTAATATTACGGACGAACAATGTCGGCGATAGGACCGCATATAATTATGTAACATATAACTAAGTATATTATACAAAAACGTTCCAAAATCGAATGAAAATAATTCAAATAAACACCATCCTGTAGCTTAACAATCTAAAAATGTACGGATCGCTCAGTAATGTCCCCCTAAGGTGGTTAGGTGCATAAAACAATGTATGAAATGCCGGCATCCGGGATCATTTCCATCGGCACGTCTGATATTACGGACGAACAATGTCGGGATACCACCGCATCCCGCCGTCTTAAGTGGATTCCTACGGGCGCCCGCCTCACAATTCAATTTAGTATTGACGCTCCGCCATTAGGAAAAAGGTACTCGGGCACAATTCCATTCCGACTAATTAATTGATCGTCAGCTTCCTCCGATGCCTTGCCGTTGACAGGATCATTATTTGAATTTCCCTCCGCGTAGATATTTTCGCGGACTTGTATTTTTATTTTTTTATTTTAATTAACCGCGACATTCCGGCGACGTCTCGCTCTCTGAATATTCATGGCGGATTTAAATATAAATAAATAAACTTCGACCAATGTTTACTTTTTAATGGAATTAACGATGTTTGAATAAGGTCTCGGCTACATCTAGATGTTTGTGACACGGTGAAATCATTTGGTAGATTTTTTGGAATCAATTTCATATATAAGCCCCCGGTATGAAAAATTATGCGAGTAAAATCAAATGTCACTTGTCACACGTTACGCGTTACAGTCTACAATATGCTTAAATGCATATTAATATAATATAATAAATATAACATATTATATTATGTTTTAATTTTATTTATTAAATTATTTATTTATTTATCGTTCGTAAGGAGTAAACTCCAGTCGTGCGTCGGAGCCGACATTTTTTATTTTTATTTATTTTTTCATTTTTTTTCATTTATAATTTTCTTATTTTTTTTTTCAATGGCTTCATTCATGTGAATAATATTTTAATTTAAATTAAGTATATGATAGTGCGATCAAAAACAGATAAGTTAATTTTAAAATGTATTTAAAGAAGATGTGGAATTTACCAGTGACCGAGTTGGACGAATTAGTAATAAAACAATATTACTAATTTTTGTTATTAGGTCAATATAGAAGCTCATATAACAGCCGACCTTTGTATTGCATTATAAAACTACAGCACAAACCTAATCCAGCGAGTGAATAAGGCTTCTCGACTCATAATTAAATTGCTTACTAGACTAGAAACGCAGTAGTAACTAGATTTCGGAGTTTCTACCAGATACCAGTTTGTCGTCTCTGCACTCGATTCAACTAACTAATAACTCTTATTATGAGTTTACTGAAACTATCGTAATTAATATATAAAATAAAAAAAAGATTTGTACATATGTTTGTAATGAATAAACTCAAAACTAGCTCAAAACTAATTTTAAAAATTCTTCATCTATAGAAAGCTATCAGCGAGTAACATAGGCTATATTTTATATTTGACACGGGCGAAGTCGCGTGTTGCATAAAGTGCAATAGCTACTAATTGACAATTTAAATAAAAATTTAGTTCCGTATGTTTGTGTCGACAAAATTCAAGAACTAGTGAATGGATTGACTTGAAATTTTTACACAAATTTCATTTTAATAGTAGAGTGTTTCTATATTACATTTTATTACGAAGATTCAACGAAAATTAAAAAAAAGGCCACAGCGAGGCGTGGCCGCTGGTTCAGCTAGTCTATACTAATATTATAAAGCTGAAGAGTTTGTTTGTTTGTTTGAACGCGCTAATCTCAGGAACTACTGGTTCGAATTGAAAAATTCTTTTTGTGTTGGATAGATCATTTATCGAGGAAGGCTTTAGGCTATATAACATCACGTTGCGACTAATAGGAGCGAAGAAACAGTCGAAAATGTGGAAAAAACGGGGAAAATTATTCATCTTTGAGGGCTTCCGTTGCGTGCGCTGCGAAAACCGTTCGAGATACCCAAATGATTCCCAAAATAACTATTCCACGCCGACGAAGTCGCGAGCACCAGCTAGTGTATTATATTCACAAAATAACATCTCTACGTTCAAGCCACGTGTTTCCTCGTCAGAATAGAATCGGCATTTCGAACTGAGCGGCCTACAATGATTGATTATTTGGAAACTGTCAGAATGACTGACGTCATCTGTCAAAATGCCAATATTGAAAAGTGACAGTAGTTACTCTGAGGTTCTATTTTGATTTATGATTTCATTAATATTTATGTTGACATATTGACATTAATAGTAACATTAGAAATTTCTTGTTACATAACACACACACACTTTAAAAATAAAAATATGTATAAGCAATAAATAACGCCTGCTATCTTTATTGCTATTACACATTTAGATTTCTTAATTTTAGATGAACCTCAGTAACAACAGTACTTTTTTTCAAATTTCAGGCGTGAAAAGGTAACAGACAGACGGTCATAATATTAGTATATGACTTATAATTAGTATTGAATGCGACATCATTTACGTAAGTATGATTTAATTTAATGACTTTGTTTACCACTTGGCCGTAGCCGAAGTAAACAAATAACTTCGCTTCGTCGCACACAGCTTTATGATATTGCTTCCAATCGTAACATCTTGTCGTAACCGTCAATTTCTGTCGTAAACGTCAACTTTTCGACAAACAAAAAGTGGTTTGTCTATCAATATTTAATATAAGGGTCTAGTGCGAGTTTTACTCTATCAAACGCGTCGAACGAGTAATTTGTATGGGAATGAAGCAGCGCTACCTGGTGGCGAATGTGAGGAGACCAATCAGTTTCGAATGGAGATCAGACCATCAATTCTTTTTCGTTTTAACTGTTGCAACTTGTACCATAGTATAAGGCTACAAGGTATAGATTTAACTGGGGAAATATCTTCTAATTCGGAATAGGGTTTCATAGTATTTAAGTTTGAAAGTATTAAAATACCGTGCATTTCCCAAATACTTATAAGTGATCATTTTCATAATTATTTATGAAATATGTAAATTTATAATATGAATTTTATAAATCTGAAATATTCACAGGAAATTACTGAATTTAAGTAAAACTTTTTTACCCGATTCTTTAAAGTGTATTATTAGAAATAATAATGTCTTGGTTTTGAATAATGTCCTAAGACTTTAGATATATTTAGACGATCAGTACATATTTCTCCGTTCACCTAGCATTTACTTACTTACTTAACATCATCTTAACATAGGAATTGTCAAATATATATTGTTTTTTAATCAAAACATCAATAATCCATATATTATTTTTTAATAAATAAATCAAAACATTGGTTTGTTTATTATTATAATATTTTTTTAATATTTGTTTAGATTTCAAGATACATTTATCACCGTAGAAAAATATGAAAGTAAATATTGTGTCAGATCAAAGTTAAATTTTGTGAATAAATTCGTAACAAGCTTGCCAGGGGTCGTAAACCCTCGGCGATAGAATGGCGACGTAAATTATTATGTTTACTATAATTATGCGATGGGCTCGGTAAACATTACGCCTCCCCTGGCCTCACTCCAGCTCCCTGGAGGGACGAGGACTGTCTATAAGTCTATAACAGGGAGAGCACACAGTGACCGAGCGGAACGGACCAAATAATTTCTTTCATCCATGTTTGTAACTAAAATGAACTAGTTGCAAGAGAAGAAATTTTTTTCGCTGTTTACAAATTATTATTCCACTTTCTTTCACATTGATACACATGATCACATTTGATATTTATTGAAAAACACAGCGATATAATATGAAAAACTACTACAGGCTCGGAAAGTTTCCATAAGGGAATAAACCGACAAAAAACTTAGTTGCTTTTGAAAATTATCATATAAAAAAATAAAAGTATTCTATGAAATACCGTCATAACTGTGAATATTCAAGCATTTTTGTCAGAATTTTTGTTAGCAACATAGTGTTGCTAGTTCTAGCAAAAATGATGACAATTCTGATAAGAAACCCCGAAAGGAACTCAGCAGACCACTATTCTCTATTTTATTTTGATAAACATACCACATAACAACGAGAAAGATAAATCGCTACCGCTCGGTTACCGTAACCGCTCGCGTATAAATGTAATCACATGACCGCTCGTTTCTCTTCCCTTATCAATGTTATGTTACGACCTGCTGTAACACAACCTTCCAGTTCGGATATCATAGACAAAACAAAACATATCTCTATAGGACATTGGGTCTGATATAGGTCTGATACTTTACTTTAATATTGTATCCAGGGTTTTTTCGGGTCACGGATTTTGACAGCTCGGTCCCATTTCTACATCAGTACTAATAATATTATAAATGCGAAAGTTTGTATGGATTTTTGTAACTTTTTCACGCAAAAACTACTGAACCGATCACCATGAAATTTTGCATACACGTTGTCTGGGACACCAGAAAGGACATAGGGTACCTTTCATACAGAACGCGGAAGAAGTCGCGGGCACCAGCTAGTTATTTATGTTTGAATGATATATATATATATATATATATATATATATATATATATATATATCACTACATAGTATAAAACAAAGTCGCTTTTTCTGTCCCTATGTCCCTTTGTATGCTTAGATCTTTAAAACTACGCAACGGATTTTAATGCGGTTTTCACTAATGGGTAGAGTGGTTCTCGAGGAAGGTTTAAGTACATAATTTACTAAGTTACGCGGGCGAAGTCGCGGGCAGCAGCTTTAATTTTATTAACACGTAACGTAATTTTATAAACTATAACTAACATGTAGTGCCATCTGTTAACATTTAGATGAATTAGAGTACTACATTGCTTCAAACAGAATTCCCTAGATGGCGTTGTAAATTTTGCATACACGTTGTCTGGGACTCCCAAAAGGACATAGGGTACCTTTCATCCAGAACGCGGACGAAGTCGCGGGCACCAGCTAGTAATATATATATATATATATATATACGTTTTGTTAAAGTTTTATAGATTAATAAAACAGTATATATCAAAAATACAACAACTCTGTTTAGGTATTCTAAAAATCTAAGTTTGAGAAAAGTGTATTATTTTAGTAATTAATTAACAACTTTATTAACTTAGCAATAAAGCCGATTTTGTTTTAAAATTATGCGAATAATAACGTACAAAAAATATTTTGTTCAGCAGCGGTGTGCGGTTTGTTAGCAAGGCCTATTATTAGCTAGATCGATACTGAAGGCTGCCAGCAAAGCTTAGCGTCGCTTCACTTGTAAATTTACTTAAGTAAATTTCTCTCGGTCTAGACACAGAATGTGTACCTACACAAAGAAAAACTACACGATTTTTATTATATTTCACTGGCAAGTTTGTAGTGTCTAGTGGTTTTTAACCCTAGCTGTTAACCAAACGGTCGCAGGTTCGAATCCCGCTAGGGGCAAATGTTTATATGTTAACATTTACTTTTGTACCTGAGTCATGGATGTTTTGTATTTATAATATGTATGTATTTACAAAAAAAGTAATCTATGTAGTTTATCAACTGTCTGGTATCCATAATACCAGCGTACATATAAAATTTATATCTATTTATAATTTTTTATTGTAAACTTAAACAATTATTTCTAAAAATTAAAAAGAAATTCTTAGTCAACATTGTGAGTCAAATTAAGACAACAATTGCGTGCATTTGTGAAATTGGCACATTTATAATAAACGCTAATTTTACAGTAATTATTACGAAAAGAATTGAACAATGAAATGTCCCGAGGTACTGCAGACAAAGAGGCACCTTTCAAGTCAATAACTTAGCAAAGTGCCCTCGTTAAGTTAATTGTGGCTTAACTTACCCCAACTCAGATTCAAGTTGATTCGTCAAATCATTGTTAATAAGTTAAAACTCCTGTTCCGCTACGAACTTCGTAGCACCTACTACGAACTTCGTAGTACCCACTACGTACTTCGTAGTACCTCTACGAACTTACAATGCAATGTTATAGTAGCTACACGCTCCCGGTTTCACCCGGGTTCAAAATAAAAAATATCCTATTTTTTTAAGTTGGACCAAGTTATATATAGTTAAGAAGTTCTATCAAAATCGGTTCAGTAGTTTAGGAGTTCATTGGCGTCAAATTCAAATTCAAATTCAAATAGTTTATTTGCCTAAAACATGACAAAAACAACGTGACACAATTTTTTTATATATATAGAGAAAGCATATATATAAAATTAAGCAGAAAACTTACTTTTTTATAAATATATAAATATAAAATCAGTTAGAATGTCTCTTATGTTTTTGAACTTGAAATTATCAAGTTCAAAAACATAAGAGTGATCAATATTTAAATAATTAAGTAACAATTTGCCAAATTCATTAAAAAGTTCAAAAGCTTTTTCAAATGTTTCGTTAACACAACCTTATCAACAATTTAATTAGCCGAACGACCAAGAAAGTTCTCTATCGAGACTGAAATGGAAACCGAAAAATTCCTTTTCAAATATTTTTCAGTTAATTAAAAATGGCGGCTATTTTTCTTTTGCTCGTCATGTCTCTTTTCTAGAATCACTCGATGTGAACATGTTACGGATAGCATTTTCATTTCTCTGTAGAATAGAATAATATTTTATTTGTAGTAAAGGACATTTAAGAACATACATAAGTAACATATATAAAGGCAGACACAGATGTCTCCTACTATGTCTGAACATACTATGTCCTTTCAAAGTTACAAAGCATTTAATTAATCTAGCCTTAACGAACTTCTGCTATGTAATACCTAAGCTCGGACACACACACACACACTCATCAAAGTATGTAGTATATATTTTAACACGACTATCCAGTTCGTTCCTTTTTTAATTTAGTCGGACAGAGATATAGTTGCCACGCCACGGAACTAAATTTACTAGAAGATACTTATCTTGTCTTGCGAACTATCTTTAGATGTATTTTACAATGTCTAAATTTTATTATTAGACATTTCAATATTAATTATTAATTTTTTGAAATGAAATGTTCTTTAGACGCGTTGGGTACTTTTTGTCCATACAAAAACATTGAACATTGAACAAAAACATTGAACTCGCGGGAGTGACATGCTTTGATATTTAGGTCATACTAGCTCTGGAAAAAATTATTAGTAAATATATATTCAAAAATGGGGATAATAAAACTACACCCTAGACTACATTTTTGAGTACAAATTTTGAAATTTTGCAGTTTTTTGTCTTAACCATAACTATATTCAAATATTTGCTTCTGTAAGTTTAGCATAAAAAATAAATAAATGACTTTTTAAATTTATGAACTTCAATATCATGACTTGGTTACGAAGTATATCAAAGACTTCAAACTAACATATAATGTCGCATTTTGCTTTGTCTCGATAAAACTAGAAGTCCCATCTAGTTGTTGTTTCTGAGCTTATATGTGTTGCGTCCTTTATGTACTACAACCTTTTTAGTTAATTAAAAGTTTGTGCGAAAACAGCTGCGGTCGGACTACCTCAGCACGTTCTAACTATTCTACCATTTAGTTTGGTAGAACTGGGTCTTTTATTGGAAGGGCATATTGGTGTGGCCAGTCGTAAACTGACCCCAGTACGTAGGACCGTTTTTAATCCCGACGCCTGACGCAAAAACGGGGTGTGACAATAGTCGTAGCAGCTGTAGTTCGTTTTTGAAAATTCCACAAGAATTTAATACTCTACCAGGATAAAAGTATTCTATAGTTTAAGCCAGGTAATCATTAATAATCAGTGAAAACCTCATTCAAATATGTTAAGCCGTTTCTCAAACTAGCGTGCACAAACGCATGGACAAACAGACAAAAATTCTAAAAAAAATATTTTTTTTAAACCTCGGTACCGTAATCCTCCGCCGCGTCCGTCTGTCTGTCTGTCTGTCTCAAAAACTGCTGCACCGATTTTCATGATGTTTTCACCAATGGATAGAGTGGTTCTCGAGGAAGGTTTTAGATTATATAACATTTTGAACGCTAGTTATATAAAAACAGATATAGATTAAATGCTTGTATAAAAGTTCATAAAACGCGGAAAAAAAGTCTAGCATTCGGAAGTTATCCGATAACATTAAAAATAGAAGGTGGTACTGCAATAGCTTGTAATAGTTATTTACATAAAAATTTTCAAACTGTTATTTTGCACGTACGCTGTGTTTGTATGTGCTAGCGACTAACGAACCGTAGTCTACACGCGACGTAATAACTGCCTCGATTACTTTAAAAAATTAACTGGTTTTTAACTTCATAGTTAACGCTAACTTAACAATTCAAAATGTAACAATTATTCTTAATCTATACTAATATTATAAAGAAAGAATTGTTTGTTTGTTTGTTTGAATTAAATAGGCCAAAAATAGTGGACCGTTTTGAAAAATTCTTTCAATGTTGGGAAGCTATAATATCAGTGAGTGAGCTATCCGTACTAATATTATAAATGCGAAAATTTGTATGAAACTAACTGAACCGAACACAAAATAAAATTTTGCATACATGTTGTCTGGGACACAAGAAAGACCTTTCATCCAGAACGCGAACGAAGTCGGGGGCAACAGCTAGTTTTTTATAAAGTTACGCGGACGAAGTCGCGTGCAACAGCTAGTGTAATAATATTTATAATGCGCGAACAAGGTAGTGTATGCCTTATTTACTTATTAGCTCAGCCTGTCTTCCTTGCGGCGTGCGTGTGGGACGCCCGCCTTTTTTGATAAAAACCGCAATAACTCATCAAATATAAATAATCTATTCATGAATTGTACACGTAAACCATTCTTAGAAATTTCTTTATCCACAGATGTAATTAGAAAGGAAATCAGTTCACAACTTTCCGAGATTAGTGCACACATACAGACAAATAAAGAAAAAGAAGGGCATTATGTACTGATTTCATTTTAATTTATTTGAAAAGCGTACAGTAAATTTAACTTTTCAAATAAAATCTAAGTATTTAATTGGCTATTATATTTCTTTTACATGTTTTCCCACAAAGAATCTAAACATGAAAATATAAAAGATAAAAAAATCTATTTAGTTCTACGATATGTTTCAGATTTTTTAGCGAATTGTAGGTATAACCAAAAATATCTACAATTATAAATTCAAGTTAAAAATGGAATAAGTCGATGAAACGTACCGCTCTGAATTGAAACAGGCGTTCGCGATTCGTGACCTAAATATTGATTTTTGTTGTACACTTTGGAATAATAAAGTATTGTTGGATGTGATATTTTCACCGACTCACTATTCGACAATACAAACAGTTTCGCTATACATAATTATGTAGATGAACGTTCGGCAGATAGGCCTCTTGGCTATAGGCCCGCGCAGTGTAGATGTGATATTCATGATATTCCTGGGCAGATCATATTTCTGTTAAAACTGAGATTTATTTACATGTAAACTCCTCCATGCTCCTCTTCGCTTTGCTTCGCTCCGCTCCTCGTCGCACCTATTTTTCACTTTTGGTGAAAGATTTTTGATTTCATACTTTACGATCTGCCCGATTTTACGATCTGCCCACGACATATTACTTATATACAAAACAAAAGCCGGGTAAGCCGAATGAAAGTCGAACATAATTATTGAGAAGGTACTTCGAGTCGGCTTTGTTGCTCAACAAAAATTGCCGAATGAAATGTGCCGGCCCGACCATATTTTCTTTTGGGTTTTATTAATTAATTATTTAGCAGTTAACTTTACAGTGTGTTAACCTTACCGTTCACAAATACATAAAATAATGAAATTATATATAAGGTTAACATTTTGGGGTCGACCACCCTTAACATTTAGGGGTATAAAAAATAGACGTTGGCCGATTCTCAGAAAAATAATTCTCAGAAATATTATAAATGCGAAAGTTTGTTTGGATGTATGGATGTATGTATGGATGTTTGTAACTCTTTCACGCAAAAACTACTGAACCGATCTCCATGAAATTTTGCATACACGTTGTCTGGGACACCAGAAAGGACATAGGGTACCTTTCATCCAAAACGCGGACTAAGTCGCGGGCACTAGCTAGTATTAGTATAGATTTATCGTTATAATATATAGAAAAAAAAAAGGAATTTCATTACATTGAAGCGTAAGATAGAATGTGCGTAGAGTGATTCCATATACAGATAATTAAAATGCAAATCCAATCAAATGACTTTAAACTTTAACTGCATATAAATAAGTACTAAACCGCAACTACCCCATAAAACCCTGATCCATTTCAATTAATTAAATGTTTGTTGACGCAGAATATTGCCATGTTTTCAGATAATTATTCCCTTAGTTAAATTACTATTTCAATATAATTAATTAATTAATTAATAATAACATAAACGAGAATATAATATTTGTTAAATTCATGAGGAGATTACACAAAATTTCGACAAATTATGTAAATCTGGAAAATTATTGTCGATTTGTGAACGAGTTATAATTTAATGAATAAAACGTGAAATGGTAACTCAAAAATATGCTAATATACAATGACACCTAAAAATATTACTAACCTAAAAACATAGTGCCGTGCGGTGTTTGTTGCCAAACTCCTCCGAAACGGCTGGACCGATTTTAATGAAATTTTGTATGCTTATCGGGTAGGTCTGAGAATCGGCCAACATTTATTTTTTACGCCTCTAAATGTTAAGGATGGCCTCAAAAATTATATTTTTATTTTTTCGCAAAACAACGTTTGCCGGGTCAGCTAGTAATGTACAAAATTTATTTAATACTTACTTTATCCTAATCCACTTTAATAATCCGAATTTAAAAAAAAAAATGCGTTTAAAACGTAAGGTGTAACTTAGGACTGTTTTCTACTTAAGACTTTTCTACTTAAGATTTACTTACTTACTTATGTCGCAACTTATTTGATACTGTACGAGCTAAAAGCAAACCAATGTAATGCTGTTTGCTCTTTAAGAGTGGTCACGCCTCTCTTCGTCTCTATCTCAAGTCATACGTTAGACAGAGATAGATGTATTTGTAAAGGGCTGGGGAGATAGATACTTATTTCTTCAACTTTAGGCAGTTTTAAATGAGATTTTTTTTTTGGTCATAAATATTGGTCAAGTTTGAGGTATTATACTTACAATGTGACGACAATTTATAAAGAGAGAGCTGATTTTGTATTTTTGTCTATATGTGGACGGTAATCTACGGAACCATTGCATCTATTTAAAAAAAAAAATCACTATTTGATAGGTACAATATTCCGGATGGACATAGAGTATATACTATGTATACTCACTCATCCTTCCAATTTTATTCCCGGACGAATCCGAAGCGCGTCTGTCTAGTCTATACTTCTATAAAAGTGTTTGTCCTAAATACAAACCTACAGCAAAAACTACTGAGTCTAGAAAGCTAACTTTATTTTATAAAGTAATTTATCAGCAAAAAAGGTTTTTTGAAAATTTCAGAGGCATGTAAGTCTTCTTTACATACAAATCAGTCGCTTCCCGCCGTCTGTCCTTTATATGTACGCTTATATCTTTTAAACTACGCAACATATTTTAATGTGGTTTTCACTAATAAAAAGAGCATTTAACGAAGAAAGTTGTAATATATAAAATTCGCTGAAGAAAATCCGTGCGAAGCCAGGGGCGGAACGCTAGTTGGGAATAAAGAACGAATAATTTCCAAAAGTTTTTGTCAGCAATTCTCGGCTTCGCCCGGGTTCAAAATAAAAACTATCCCATCCTTTAAGTTGGACCTATTTACACATAGTTATGAGATTTATCAAAATAGGTTCAGTAGTTTGGCCTCAAACATGTGACACGAAATTTTTATATATTTACTAGCTGACCCCGCAAACGTTGTTTTGCCAAAAAATTAAAAAAAAAATTACCCTTAACATTTAGGGGTATGAAAAATAGATGTTGGCCGATTCTCAGATCTACCCGATAAGCACACAAAATTTCATCAAAATCGGTCCAGCCGTTTGGGAGGAGTTTGGCAACAAACACCATGACACGAGAATTTTATATATTAGAAGATAGAGATATGATATAGGTATATTACTTATTATCTATTGATCCGAATTGTCATACGTTCAGCAATATTTGAGTGCGGGATAAAGTATAATTTTATGGAACGCTTAACCTATCACCTAGCAGGGATGGTATTTCTGCGGGACGCAACCTACTTGGCGCGTCGCCAGAATCATGCGGCCTTCATGCAATCCGGTCAAACGCACAACATTATTACGTAACAGTAAGTATACTTATTTATTCACATTTTTAACTGTCAAGTAAGCTATGATTCATTTTATTTTTATAAAACACAAATAATTTGCAATTTGTAATTTTTTGGTTTTATTAAATTTTAGTTTAGTAACTTTAGTCTTTAATTTTTAAAAATATTTTGAAGAAACCAGAAAATAATTTAAATTATAATACTTAGTAAAATAAAAATCGTAACGTGTTATGCTAACAATTGTTTATTTTTGTAAAACAGTTTTTAAAAAATAGGCAAATTAATCCACTATGTGACTATAATTTTTTTTAAATTTTTATTTTTCATAGCTTTTTTATTTCTTAAAAGACAGACAATCTACTCTACAATCTTACACTTGCGACGTTATTTTCCACAATTTAAAATAATAAAAAAATAGCATATTAAAAAAAGGCTCAAAATATTTTTTATTAAGTTTTGCAATAAACGCGTAAGCTTTGAAAAAATATTATAAATATTTTAGTTTTCCTACTGCTTTCGGAATATACTGTGCATATACGCAGTGTGGCGACAGGCGCCCTTGGGTTTTAGGCAAACTGAAGCATATTCTTTTGTTTTAGTAATTAGTAGTGCTTTTTGGTTCACCATTCCATTGTTCTATATATCTCCGCAATCTCTTCAATTTAATCTTAAATCTCATATGAATTTTATCCAAGTGAATTAATTGTAAGTCAACTGAATATGAGAATTACAAAATTCAGCTTTTAAAAAAATGTTTGAGCTTTTTAAATCAAACAAAATGTTAATAATCTGCAAAATCACTATGTTTTTTTTTATTAAAATTGAAGGCTTCACTTTTTAAAATGGAGATAAAATTTAAAATAAATTTAAAAAATGTAACACATATTATAGCAGTTTTTACATTTAAAAATGCATAATAAATCATTAAAAATTATTGAAAATTAAATGCAAAGAAATACTACAAGAAAAAGGTTTAAGACTTACCTATGAAATTCATGTTGGACCGCCTTGTAACACTATTAAACCCTACGCCCTACAAACTAACCATAACGAGGTCCGAATAGAAAAATATTTAACTTTTGAGCACCGAAAATTTCCTACATTAAGTACATGATACGTATCGTTATCAACTAGTGTTTTGAGAAAGAAGAAGAAGATTATACTAAGTACGATTGACTATGACATGGTGTTCTTAGCGCCAACGGACGTCAGCCGTCTGTCGAGGGCGGAAAGCCAGTGCCGGTTTCAACCCCGCTGCGACGTATTTAAGCATGCGCACACAGCCACACCCCTTACACATACGCAAGTACGCACACAGCCACGCCTTAAGAGGGTTCAGGAAAATGGTCCGACCATTGTCAGTTCCTAATGGGGAGGGAAAAGTTGATTTCTGTCGAATTGTGCCCTTAATAATGGTCGTAATTATCATTATCGAGGATTTCAGCTTTGATTTTCCTTCGGAGGAAATTCTCTTTAAAACTCTCGAGAGATTTTCTACAGTTTCTTCGATCGGCAAGTAGCAAAATTTATGCAAGACGTGTCTTACTGTATACTTAAATGAAAAAATATTATATAAACCAAATGAAAATGTATAATTCAGATTTTTGGTAAAAGCTTTTTAAAGTGAGAATATTATCTGTTAAATCTTGCGAGAGAAGAGGCTGGCTTGCAACATATTTTATAATATAATACTAGCTGGTGTACTCGACTTGGTCTGCGTTGAAAAAAGAAATATTACGCCTGAAAAAAATATATGAAAAATAATTTATTCAATATTTATTGATGTTATAGTTTTGCCAGGCGTTGGATTTTTTATTTTTACAATACCTTGAGAACAGTATTTCTTTGAAAGTACCATATATATTTTCTGTATTCCTGACAATGTATATTATTGGAGTATTCCTCTCTGTATTCCTGTATATTTTATGTATTCCTGACAATGTATTTTATGTATATTGTAGGAGTTTGGCAACAAACACCGCGACACGAGAATTTTATATATATAAAGAATTTTTAAAATCCGTCAAATAGTTGAGATTATCCATTACAAAAAAAAATTACAATTTTTTTCTCTTCACAATATTATTATGAATACATATAGTAATATTACATTAAAAGTGTTTAAAAATTGCAATTTAACTCAAAAACCGTGTTAATTAAACTCGAAAGATTGCTCCGATAGTTCTCCCTTAGCACACAGAGGTGTTGGCGTGCGCACACAAGAGGGCAGATGGGGGGAAGGGGTGTTGCCATAGTATGTGTGTGTGTGTGTGCGTTAAATCTTTTATAGGTCGATGCATTAAGTAATTTAGTATTATAGCATGCACTTGACAGAACGGCTTTCCGGAGAGATTTCTTCGATAAAACCCCTGAGAAAGCATTTGTCTTGTAAACTATTATACATAAGACGCAATCTTTTCCAAAAAATATATTATTTACGAGTAACTGTTAAATATGTTATTCGTATATTAATATAAAAAATCTAAAATGAATTTTCTTTATGTTAAGGGAGTAATAAGTGAATAAGACTATACATTTCAATTTAAGGTTGCAATAGAAAATATTAACTCTACGTGACTTTTACAAAACAGTTATTTATTGTAGAAAAAGAGTAATTTTGTAAGTAATTATAATTCAGAAAAAAAATTATAATAAGTACCTTGAACGTTGATTGAATCCAAGATTCTAACTTACGACATGACTGAGAGCTACAACAGCAGTTTCGTAGCAAATCTACGCTCTACAACGTAGAAGTGTCGTAGCTCCTCTACGAACAACAGCGTAGCTTTTCTGTAGCAGATTGCTAATGCTACGACATGTAACATCAGTTTTGTAGTTCTTAGCAATTGATTGGTTTATCATAAAATAACTTTCAACATAGTTCTATAAGTTATCTATAGTTTCTATAAGTATTATCTATAAGTTATACGATAAAATATTTAATACTGTTTTTTAAAGGATTTGAAATTTTGGCCGTAGAAAGAGGTAGTTTCTTTTCTTTTTCGTCGTCACCTTTACTGACACTTTGTACTTGATGCAAGGCAATGGAGCTACTTCATTTAGGTAGAATGTCAACCCAAATTCAGATTTATAAAACTCCGTCTGATTTTGAAAAAAAAATCTGTTTTTAAGAATACACTATCGGAAATTACTTTAAATTATTTTAAAATTTTGTCATTTTTGCTGCCTTCAATATAACTTCGCAGTTCATGCACGCAGAAAGCACAATGTCTTTGCATAACATAACTTATTTTGACTAGTTTTAATTACATCGTCATTGACGACACGTTTGGTCTAGTGGCTAGTAATCCTAGCTGTTAACCAAGCGGTCGCGGGTTCGAATCCCGTTAGGGGCAAATGTTTATGTGTTAACATTTACCTTTGTACTTGAGTCATGGATGTTTTGTATTTATAATATGTATGTACTTACAACAAAAAAAAGTATTGTATGTAGTATATCAACTATCTGGTAGGTATCCATAATATAAGCATTAAGTTGCTTACTTTGGAACTAGATGGTGCTGTGTGGAATGTCTGAATATATTTATTTATTTATTATTTATCGTCAAAGCAAGAGTTCATTATTTCCGCTTTATGTAAGTATGACTAGACTAAATGTAACACTAAGACGCTAAAAGTTACGAAACTTCATTCGCCATGACAGGCAGTTGAGTGTTCTATCCAATAACATATCTCTGCTTTTTGGGATTTCTCTATTGGGATCTCTCTATATATTATTTTGTCTTACACAAGATTTTAGCGAGATTTTTTTTGCAAACACAGCCGGTCCATGTTTGTTTAGGATCCTTGAACTTCAGGATTTGTCGTGTTCAGCCATCTGTTTGAGCCGATATAACTCCGGAACTGAATATATGTCGCCGGTAGGAAATGACCCTGGCCGTTATTTACGGAACACAAAAATATGGTGGGAGATAGAGGAGATTTTTTTATTTATTTTTATGTAAATTCGTCCGCTTGATGGTAAGGGACTACCGTCGCTATGAACACGTCTCGGGAGTTGCTTGATGGGATAAAGGAAAATTAAAAAGAAAAGGGAAAAGTATTGTCGTCAGGAATTCCTTTTTATTCCGAAAAAGTACTATTCCTGAGGGAACAATTAAAAATAAAAATGAAAAATTCAACACCCTACACTAAAATATGGATTGGATAAAATATGTTTAACACCTAAGATGGTATTTTTTATTTTTATTTATTTTATTTATTTATTTACAATGTAACACATATGGTACATTATTTACAGGATTATTCATAACTAGCAGGTGCTCGCGACTTCGTCCGCGTGGAATAGTTATTTTGGGAATCATTTGGGTATCTCGAACGGTTTTCGCAGCGCACGCAACGGAAGCCCTCAAAGATGAATAATTTTCCCCGTTTTTTCCACATTTTGTTTCTTCGCTCCTATTAGTTGCAACGTGATGTTATATAGCCTAAAGCCTTCCTCGATAAATGATTTATCCAACACAAAAAGAATTTTTCAATTCGAACCAGTAGTTCCTGAGATTAGCGCGTTCAAACAAACAAACTCTTCAGCTTTATAATATTAGTATAGATTCGAATTAGTTGACTAACTAGTTGCTAACATCCCTAATAAAGCGGTTAATGCACTATTCAATTTGTAGGATTAGCGCGTTCAAACAAACAAACAAACAAACAAACTCTTCAGCTTTATAATATTAGTATAGATTTAATGTATCTGTTCATTTTGAATAATCATATATACACAAGTTAAAATACACAACAAAATATTATTTATATTATGTATGCGTTGTGCCCCAGTTTCATAAAACGCGTGCAATGTTCTAATATAATATTCAAATTGCTCGCATTATTTTATACAATATGAGGCGATTACAACACTCGACGAGTACATTAAATGCAAACGGAATCCTAATCCAACAGACAGCGACTAGTGGCGAGACGCGACTTCGTTTAAATTCCTAGAGCGAATTTTTAATATGTGTGTATATACTATAATTCCTAGAGTATTAATTAAAAAGTATTATTTTATATTAGAGATGGGTTTGCTCTTGGCCAACATAAAGCTGTGTAGCAAGGAAAAGGCCTATGATGGAGCGAGCTCACCCAGAAGATGCCTATTCACTCCAACTTTGAAAAGATTAGGGTTATATGAGCTCGGAAATAAAGACGCCGGCAGAGAGTTCCAAACCTTGGCAGTGCGCATTATAAAGGATGTTTCAAAGCGCTTGGTCCGAAAAGGAGGGATTTCGACAAGATGAGGATGGTAGCCAGCCGTACGTCGGAATGTCCGATGGAAGAAAGGGGAAGGCGGTATGACCTCATGAAGCTCCTGAGCACACTCTCCGAAGTTAATCTTATAAAAGACACATAGACTTTAGACTTTTATATATATTTTTTTAAGGTTTTTAGTTTTAGGTAGGTTAGTATTAAATATAGATTACATATTAGTTTAACAATATAAGTTGTACACGGGCTTTTAAGTTGTTTAATAAATTACATAAATAGATACAGTTAAAAAAAACTTTAGACTTTAGACATAGAGTCCACAATTAATTGACGAGCCCATTAGATGAGTGGTTAGGATGCTTACGTTAACGGTTTGTTCGATTCCCGGTAGGGACGACTTTTCAAAATTAGCTCTGGTAGGTATATAGATGTGAAAAGTAAAGGCATACTGCATTTCGCAGTCATTTGGGCAGCCCGCTCTGCCCGCCCAACAGCACAGAAGAACATTTTTGTGTAAATAAAAAAAAATCATTTAACTTCTCCCAATAAAAATGCGAACCGAATTCACTATTATAGAGCTATGCTTTCCATAAAATGGCGGCACACATTTTGATTTCACTCAAACGGCCCGTCCAATAAGTCGCATTAGAGAAAGTATGCATTAACGTAAAAATAAAAGTCAAAACCTTTTACGTGGCCGCACAAATTGTCCTACGAACTAGGACGCTTTCACACAAATACATTCGTCTTTTTTGCACGCGTTACGAAAACACAAGCTATGTGCTGTTTCTTTCTCTCTCTCTCGCGTGAGTTATGGCAACTCTATACGTGATAATGTAAGGGCTTAAGTGATTCGGACAAAGGAAAGGATTTCGCGGCGCGTGATTGAACTACCAAAGTCATATATATTATGGTTTTTGTAAAAAATATATTTCTCTGTTATAGTTTCAAACTAGATACTATTCACTTAGATAAACTAAAGCAGATGAGTTTTATAAAAGACTAGCTGTTGCACGCGACTTCGTTGGCGTAATTTAATAAAATATAGCCTGTTACTCCCTGGGGCCGTACTATCACCTCTTAAAGCGATGCAAAGACGATTGAGTGAGGGAGATGTCGCCTTACATCATGTATTGCGCCATCTCGTTTACTCACTCGTTTTTGCATCGTTTTAAGAGGTGATAGTAGGCCCTCTGATAACGTAGCTTTCTATAGGTGAAAGAATTTTTCAAATAGGTTCAGTAGTTTCGTAGCCTATTCAATTCAAACAAACAAATCTTGCCTCTTTATAATATTAGTAAAGATAAAACACTGTAGCATAATATCATCAAAAATAGTGACAGTATTACAAAGATAATTATTAAGACAAGATAGGAACACCGCTGCAGTAACCACTCCCAAACAGAAGACAATTAAAAATAAATTTAGATTACACATATATGATATGATTTATACTAACTAATTAACTACAAACTGATAACTAAACAAAAATGTAAAAAAAAAATACAACTAAAATCTTTTTATAGAAAGACTAATAACTCCATAGTATCACTACTTTAGTATTGTAAGCTCAACAAAATATTATGAAAAATATTTATATCTGTCTTTAAACCTAATGAAACATGAAAATATTATGAAAAATCTTGAAGATGTTATGATTATGAATTAAGCTATAATTTTTGAATATTTTTTAAAAAACAAAATTTAATAAGAGATTTCCAGTGTTTTTTTTTTATACATTTTCTTTGAATTTAGCAACTAAATAAAGTACATGTTACACGCTTAATGAAATTAATGTGGTAAATAGTAACGGAATGGTAAGTGGTGTATGTTTGTTCGCAAGTGGGTTAAATAAAAATCCGAAGTCGGGCATCGAAGGAGCACTCGAGCTGCGATAAACTGCCGTCACTTGCCGTTGATTTCATTTACAATTCATTTGATATACTTAACGTGGACCTTTGATGGAACTCAGGGTTACCACTCATTCTGAGTTGTAACACCGAAATCAATTGAAAAAAAAAAACGAATTAATACTGTTTTGTATACAAAAATAAATGTAAGTTGATATAAAGTACATAAAAATATTAATTAAAATATTATTTATCTTTACTATTACAGAGAGAAGATTTGTATTTTTGTATGTTTATAAATGAATAAACTCAAAAACTACTGGACCGATATTGAAAATTCTTTCGCCTATAGAAAGATACATTATCAGCGAGTAACAAAGGCTATATTTTATAAAGTTACGCGGCCGAATTCGCGTGCAACAGCTAGTTGTACATAAAAACTTTACTGAATTTTAGTCTTTTACGATAGTCAATTCTTTTGTAATTTTACGAACAGTTAAGAATGCATTTCTATGAGAAAAATCTAGTAGGAAATATTATAATTGCTACACAAATAACTTGCTATCTTATACGACTATTTCTTATACAAGTATAAAAACTGACTGATGTTTGAAAGGAAATTTTTCGGTTTCGATTTTTCAGCAACGGCTTAACGTATAAGATATAGATAAGATAATATGACTTAAGGTACATTATTAAGGTATAGACGACGGCAACCATCTACCATCCAGTGGACCGTCAACCTTTCTGTCGACCTTAAGTTTAAAAAATAAAAAATAAAACTTGAAATTGACAACCCTAGTGGCGTTTAGGTGTAAAGTTACGCCGGAACGCAAGTGGACTGGGGGTAAATACGTTTTCTTATTCCAACACCGCCCGCCCCTATCCCTCCCAGGCACCCCCTTTGCACCCCTTTGCACTGACCTCCTCGTAAGTGTGTGCGTGAGGAGGCATAAGTATATCGATGTATTGGGACCGACTATATGTATGGTTTTCATTACTTTCCATATTTAACAAAGTTTTTTTTTTATATATTCACACATTCCACACAGCACCATCTAGTTCCAAAGTAAGCAACTTAATGCTTGTATTATGGATACCAGACAGTTGATATACTACATATATTACTTTTTTTTGTAAATACATACAAAACAATGTATATAAATACATATTATAAATACAAAACATCCATGACTCAGGTACAAAGATAAATGTTTACACATAAACATTTGCCCCTAGCGGGATTCGAACCCGCGACCGCAGCTAGGGTTACTAGCCACTAGACCAAACGTGTCGTCATAAAAATTAACATACTCGTATGAATCTGTATAACAGTTTGACTGTGAGATCAAATGATCTAGAATATGTAACTACATGTAATATTATTCTATGTACGTATGACGTCCAAGAATCTAAGTAATCTAAGTATCTAAGTCATCTGTGTAAATATCATCATCCAATAAATAATCATTAATATCTTTTTGAGCACAGATTTTATGTTACAACGTAAAAATAAATAAACTTCGACACATCTAAAAAAATCTTTGCTTATTGCCAAAGATGTGTCGCAGCCTTGACCAAATTAATTTTAGTAGTGCATCTATTAAAACTAACTATAGATAGCAGGACAGTCTGAGTTCAATAGTCACAAGGTGGCGCTAATTAAAAAATTAACATCTCCAGAAAAATTCAAATAATTTCAAAATGCACATTTTTTGGACTAATACTGCTCTTTAAATAAATTAAAAAATATGATTTTGAGTAATAATGATTTTTCAATATTTTTTCATATTTTTTCAGTTCTAGCAGTAATAAAGGGTGTTTGATTATTTGTTATTATGTTTCACAGTAGCACAACATGAGATAATATTATAGTATTTCTGGCGCTCTGAAGATAGTAAAATATAACGATAAACGATAATAGGTTAGTTAATAGTTGCTCATTGAATTAACGCTAACTGAATGCGTGTGTCAATCCGCAGCCGCCGTCCGACGCCACTTTTCTTCAAGTGGGCACACTCTGGGGTCACTTTACCGACGTGGGGACAAGTCATAAGCGGAAGCGATCTGGACATCCTACGTGCAATTAACGCCGGCGCGTATGAATCAATACGGTTGTTTAAACTTTAAATTCAATATCTACAGGTTAACCACATTAGCACAGTGAATATATTTTATTTAAATTTGCTTCCATAGTGGGGGCCCTAAAAAAATATGATAACAAAATCGGTTATGATAAAAAAAAATATGATAACTGTAGCAACACAATTCTATGATCTGCATCCTAATTTTTTTTACACCACTCTTTTTATATTTTCCTAGATTTTAAAACCTACATACTTTTATCATTGAAATTACTATTTAAAAAATATTAATATTCCTTTTATTAATTTTATTATGATATGATTTTGAAGTTCGTTTGACATATTTATTTTCTTCTAACTTACTAAATAAAATATTGTATTAAATATATTATAAATCAAAACCGTTCGTAGAATCTCCACAAACTTTATGATAACTATGGTATTCTACAATACATTATTCATGTCTGGAATAACTCAATATTTTGTTTATATCTCGCTATTGGAGAGTTTTTATAACTGACTAGACCTACTAGACTAGACTAGACTGACACACACTAGACCAGTGCCGATAATAATAAATCAAAATCAAAATCAAAATATTTATTTATCAAAGCAGATCGATTGTCACTTGGGCCATACGTTCTATTATTCCGGCGAGGCGGAGGTTGTTTGCAAGTTAATTTATTGACAGCAACCGTTCGTTCCGCTCTGGAAGCGTTTGCTGGTATATTTATTAAGCGTATTTAGACGGAGCTTCAAGAGCGTGGAGTTAAATTACCCACAGACACCACTCGACATTTCTTTAAGTGTCTTACAACCGATTGCTTCGTTGTAGTGTTTTCAGATGAACCATTTTCAAAGTTAAAAAAATAATCAATAAATTCATAATTTTGATTATTCGCTTGAGTGACTTAATACACAATGGAAACACAAAAAATAGTATTAAAAAAATAGAATATTGAACGTTATGTAAAATTAAAACGCTTAGTTCTAGCAACACGACCTGCTTTAGCTAATAACCTAGCTTGAGTTTTATATTAAGACCTAGCTGGCGCCCGCGTTGAAAAAGAAAAAAGTAGCCTATCCTATCCTGTGTCCCGTACGTCTAAATGTTTATCTATCAAATTTCATGAAAATCAGTTAATTCGTTTAAGAGTTATGGAGGAACATACATACATACATGCATACATACATACAATACCTACACTTACAGATTTATTATTAGTATATTGACTAGCTGTTGCGTCTTTATCCGCATTCAAAATGTTATTATAAAGCCTATAAAGGCTAACTTTAGTTTTTTTTTAAGCTTGTATTTAAACACAAAAAGTATTTTTCAATTGGAACCAAGTACATTATAATATTAGTATAGATTTTAATTAAGAGATGTCGTTATGCATATTAATATCACTCGTGTAAGTTACAATTTAACATTTTATTCTAGTAAATTAATTTTTTCTAGTAAATAATTAATTAATTTCTATTTTCCCTGTAAGAAAATAGAAATTCTAAATTGTAAGATCTTATAAATTTAGTTAAATGTCATTGTAATTAATACTCTGACGAGTTTACATAGCTATGTAGTTATCAGTTGGGTGGATATTCACCTACTTTGCGACAGTGGCCACGTTACGTTGGCCTACGACATCATGTCGCCGACACATAGCAACCCTCAGAGAGACTCAAACAATTCGCTCTAGCGAGAACAAAGTAGTCGTTCTTGTGAACATGACAGGATTTAACATATCATGGGTGTAGGATTTAATGAATTACATTCTATTTAATATATCATAAAGTCGTATCAAGCAGGAAATACTGATTTCGCTCAGTCGTAATCGTAGCTTTATCTTCTAACTAGCTGGTGCTCGCGATTTCGTCCGCGTGGAATAGTTATTTTGGGAATCATTTGGGTATCTCGAACCCCACTCATTTCGCTCAAAGATGAATAATTTTCCCCGTTTTTTCCACATTTTCGACTGTTTCTTCGCTCCTATTAGTCGCAACGTGATGTTATATAGCCTATAAAAATGTTACCCGATTGAAACGCCATCTATGTTGTCCAATCTGCTACCCAACATAAATAACAAAATAATATGGAGAATGTTTTGTCAATAAACTATAACTTGCACCGCCATCTGTTGGAAACTTATGGAAGCTTACACTCTTTGTTCTTTATAATCGAAATAAATACTTCGTTTTTTACGTTTTTTAATACTTATTTTTTAAGTTGAAGCAAATTACAGATAGTTTATCCCGAACATACATCGTGACACGAGATTATATATACATATATTATATAAGATTTATATAGCCGGGGTCGCACGAAGTTGAAATTTTCAAAAATCCTTTTAAACTAATGTTCCAAATTTCTGATTTCTAGACTTATTAGTTATGAATTTGCATTGATAGTCAGTCACGACAAACGACTTTTAATTTATAGATTAATAAATGTATGCTTATTTGTATTTATTTGTCAAAATCAGCTTAGTGAAAAAATATACATATATAAAGTAAGTTACCAAATTTAATTTCCCATATTCGTCTCTTTTTCTTAAATAAATTTTAGTAAAATTGTGCAAAATATTAGAAATATTACACTGTCGCCTTTATTAGAGGATATATTCCAATGATTTTGTGGCTTTATCTCCGACATAAATCCTCAAAATTAATAATATTTAGATGATAAATCAAATTTATCCCAACGGAAATGTTGAATCCAATAGGAAATAGGCAGAACAAGGGAAAATTATCGTTAGCATAACTTATTACCGGTAGAATATCGACAGATGTGGGTATAATGAAAATAAAGGAAGTTCCGATATCGTTCAAGTAAATATTATTTAATGTCGTAATTTCGTATTCGCTTACTTAACTATAGTTATACTTAAATAAGCTAAAGAAAATCTAATTAATGCGGCTAGGTTTTGCTAGCTTTTGCACGCGACTTCGCCCGCGTAAGTTAATAACGTTATGTTAGAGTTTCTAAAATAGCTCTAGTAGTTTTTGAGTTTATTCATCTCTTTATAATATTAGTCCGTACTAATATTATAAATGCGAAAGTTTGTATGTATGGATGTATGTATGTATGTAATTCTTTCACGCAAAAACTACTGAACTGATCACCATGAAATTTTGCATACACTTTGTCTGGGACACCAGAAAGGACATAGGGTACCTTTCATCCAGAAAAAAGTACTGCTCCCGAGGGATTATCTAAAATTAAGGAAACTAACTCCAGGGTAAGTGTAATAGCAATAACGATGTCAGGCGATATATTGCTTTTTCAAGGCGGACGAAGTCGCGGGCACCAGCTAGTATATAGTATAGTATATAAGGTATAGTATAAGAGTATAAGGTATAGTATAAGGTTTAGTATAAGGTATAGTATAAGATATACTATAAAGTATAGGTATAAGGTATAGTATAGATAGTAAGGTATAGAAGTGTATTTTGCTGAAGGATAGCAAACAAAATTAGCAAGAAATACTCATTGGTGAAGTGTTTCGGATGGTAAGGGGTGATGGGGGGTGATGAGGGGCGGTGAGGGGCGATCGGATGGACAGCAACGGATACCGTACATCAATCACGGACAGGTTTTCGGCAAAAAATCGGCCGACTATGTAAATCGCTTCGATTGTGTGAATTGAAATTGAAATGGAACTCACTTGAAAAATTGAAACAAATGCCGACAAAATAGAAGCTATATTTTGTTTTCCTTCCTGTTGTTTTCTTACATACAAAAGTACTTGACCACATGCTTTGATGTTTATGATAAAACTAGCTTTTGAAAGCGACTTCGTCTGCGCTTTTGACATGAATATGTCTTTTCTCTGGGGTCTATTCGAAAGAATGTGTGTCACGAAAATCGTTACCATGACGTAAATGAATTAATTATAATTTGTTCGTTTATTTATTTTATTTATTTATTAAACAAAGCACACAGACAGAATACAATTAAATTTGTGAAAACAAGGATACATGTGTAAAATTATTAGCTAAATTGTATTCCCAAATTGAGTGCCTAACATGATTAACTTAATACTAAATAAACACTAATTAGAACAATTAAGTAACTTAACTAATTAACACTAATTATTAAAAGTAAATAAAACAAACAAAACATTAGCCTACCTAAATAACAACCCTAATCTAGCTTTAAATAAAGGGAACCTACTGTCAAATATGTCAATATCCACCTCAGATCCAGTCACCATGTCATTGTAGGTTCGACACATCCTAACTAGGGGATTGTAGTATGACGTGTTGTTCCTATATGCCTGGATGGAAAAGGGACCCGAGTGGGGAGAGCGTGACCTATATTTAGTTTTAATCCTAATCTCCGAGAGTAGATTCAAACAATCCCAAGACGAGTGCAATATTTTATGAAGACAGACAATATCATATCTCCTTCGTCGATCTTCCAGAGATAATAGGCCGAAACTCCGAAGGCGATCAGTATAACTTTGGTGTGTACGACCCAGTCCATTTCTATATAAAATTATTTTTAGAAGTCTTTTCTGCAGAGACTCAATCCTATTAATGTGCACAGAATAGAAGGGAGACCAAACTGGGCAGCAATACTCAAGAACACTCCTCACTAACGCACAAAACAAGGAAATAGTGGAAGCTGGCTTTTTAAATTGCTTAGTGGACCTTAAGGTAAAGCCTAATAATTTGTTGCATCTATTGACAATGTAATCATAATGATCTCTAAATGTGAGTTTATCGTCAAAAAGAACACCTAAATCTCTAATCACAAATACACGTCTCAATGGAAAATCACGAATATAATAATTATTTATAATTTTGTGAAATTTGCATGTAAATGTGATAGTTTGACATTTATCAACATTCAGGGTCATCCTGTTTAAAGTACACCAATCGGCCAGAACATCAATATCCCCCTGAAGAGTAACACAATCACTTTGATTATCAATAGACGCAAACAGTTTCAAGTCATCAGCGTAAAGGAGACAGGAAGACCGCAAAAGTCCAACCAGATCATTTATAAAAATGACAAATAAAAGTGGCCCTAACAGTGATCCTTGGGGCACTCCGGAGAGGACCGGTTTTGGTGAAGATACAAAACCTTTTAGTGCAACCAGCTGACTCCTGTTACTTAAATAAGATACAATCCAGCGTAAGAGATTACCGTGAAAGCCATATTGTATTAACTTGTGTTCAAGCAGAGAATGATTAACTCGATCGAAAGCCTTGCTGAAATCAGTGTAAATAGCATCAACTTGGCCCCCAGTCGCAAATACACCACATAGATAACTTTTGTATTCAAGCAAGTTAGTCAAAGTAGACCTATTTTTGACAAAACCGTGCTGTTTTTCAGACAAGAACTGCTTAAAATGGCTGTATATCGGTACATAAGCAATAGACTCAAGCACTTTAGCGGGGCAAGCCAGGATACTGATAGGTCTATAGTTTGAGCAGCTAGATTTATCACCGTTTTTAAAGATTGGTATTATATAAGCCGATTTCCAACATGCCGGGAAAACACCCGTCTTAATGGATATGTTGTACAGAATTGATAGCGGTGCACATAGTTCACGAGCACACGTTTTATAGACAACGGGGGGTATACCATCAGGGCCGGCACCTTTGTATATATTAAGTTTGTTGAGTTTGGCAAAGACTTTGTCATTGTCAACTTCAAAGTGTGCTAGTGTATCAGAGACCTTAACATTTATATTTGGCAATGGAATGTTTGTGTCCGAGTGGACCTCATCAAAAACAGAACTGAAGTACTCGGAAAAAAGTTCACATGTGTCAAGGGTTTCAGAAGACAACTTTCCATTGTAGTGCATTTTCAGAGGTATGGAGACCCTATCCTTTCTGCCATTTATGTATGTCCAAAAAGTTTTAGTATTGTGATGTAAGGAGTCCTCAATTGATGATATAAAACTTTTGTGACATTGACGCTGGAGAGTCTTGCATCTAGCGCGAAGTAAAGAATACGTATCGTAGTCACGAGGTTTGTTTATATATATATTTTATCCCTGTTGACCATAGAAGGATTAAGGATAAGGGGAAAGAATAAGGATAAGGATAAGGATAGGGATAGGGATAGGGATAGGGATAGGGATAGGGATGGGGATAGGGATAGGGATAGTTTGTTCGTTTGTTTATATATATATTATCCCTGTTGACCATAGAAGGATTAAGGATAAGGGGAAAGAATAAGGATAAGGATAAGGATAGGGATGGGGATAGGGATAGGGATAGGGATAGGGACCATTTAAATCTTTCTTTTCATTTATGATATGAGACATATTCATGTCTACTGTGCCATCGAGAAGCCATGGCACTTTTTTTTTTTTCTAAGTGTTTTTTTTTTTATTATTATTTTTAACACCTAAGTGTTGAAACATTTATTTATTTCTTTACTAGCTGGTGCTCGCGACTTCGTCCGCGTGGAATAGTTATTTTGGGAATCATTTGGGTATCTCGAACGGTTTTCGCAGCGCACGCAACGGAAGCCCTCAAAGATGAATAATTTTCCCCGTTTTTTTCCACATTTTCGACTGTTTCTTCGCTCCTATTAGTCGCAACCTGATGTTATATAGCCTAAAGCTTTCCTCGATAAATGATCTATCCAACACAAAAAAAAAATTTCAATTCGAACCAGTAGTTCCTGAGATTAGCGCGTTCAAACAAACAAACAAACTCTTCAGCTTTATAATATCAGTATAGATGTGTAGTCTTTTTTTAAATGAAAATACAAATAAATATTTCTCCTTTATAATAAGAAAGAGAGAACATATATGTATATAAAGGTGTAAATGTGTGGTTAAGAAACGCTCAGTGAGCCCATCAATTAAGGCGGAATGATTGGTCATTTCGAGAAGGGTTCCGACGGAGAGCAGGAAATATGAAATATGAGCAGGCCTACATGTTTACTTTATCAACAAACAATCGTATACATTCATTTTACGAGTATATGTCTTGAATAAAAAAATCATCACAATGAACGATTGACATTTTATATTTTTACTAGCTGTTGCCCGCGACTTCGTCCGCGTTCAAAATGTTATAATATAGCCTTATAGCCTTTCTCGATAAATGAGACTAATGAGACTACAGGCTGCTTCTGACTGGTCCTATTGGAAAATTATGGGGGAGGCCTATGTCCAGCAGTGGACATCCTACGGCTGAGATGGTGATGATGATGATGACTAGCCATTGCACGCGTCTTCGTCCGCGTAACTTTATAAAATAAAGCCTATGTTACTCGCTTATAATGTAGATTTCTAAAAAATTCTAGATTCTCAGAATATTGATGAAATGACTTAAACGTTCAAAGTTGCCTTTGAAGTACCTAAACAGATTAAATTTTTTTTTTTTAGTTTTTTACTAATATTATAAAGAGGAAAGAATTATTTGTTTGTTGTTTGTTTGTATTGAATTTGCTCCGAAACTACTGGACCGATTAGAAAAATTCTTTCACTGTTTCGAAGCTATATTAACAGCGGACGAAGTCGCGTGCAACAGCTAGTTTTGTAGTTTCGTCCCAAGCTTGACATTTCAAGTTAAGAAATATTCATGAGAAATGATAGGAAGGATCGTTGCCCAGAATGAATGGTTTTAAGTTAAGTTAACGACCCACGAAGACCAGACTATAACAGAATACATAATATCATTAATATTAATAGTTAATTGTGAATAGTAATAATAAAATATAATAAGTGACTAGCTGACCCGACAAACGTTGTTAAATAAAAATTTTTGGGGTGGACCACCCTTAACATTCAAGGGTATGAAAAAAAAATGTTTGCCGATTCTCAGACCTACCCGATAAGCACACAAAATTTCATCAAAATCGGTCCAGCTGTTTCGGAGGAGTTTGGCAACAAAAACCGCGACACGAGAATTTTAACTATTTAATGAAAATATAAAAGACTAGCTGTTGCACGCGACTTCGCCCGCGTAACTTTATAAATTATACACTAAAACCTTCCTCCAGAACCACTCTATCCATTAGTGAAAACCGCATTAAAATCCGTTGCGCAGTTTTAAAGATCTAAGTATACATAGGGACAGACAGACAGACAGACAGACAGACAGACAGACAGACGTGGCGGAGGACTTTGTTTTATAATATGTAGTGATAGTAAAATAGGTATATATAGTATAGATATAGATTATAAGGCTTGTAATTACATTGTTGAGTGTGATGATATTAAAGCTAGGATACCTAGATACTTACCTGCCTAGATGATTGACCTATGAGCCAGAATTACCTGTTTCTTGGAAATCACTTGCAGCACATATTTACCTGAAACCAATGACATAATTATATTAATTAATTTTGACATTTATTTACAAGATTACAATAATAATAAATGAAGGTCGCATTGAAGGTGGGTGGCTGCATCGCTTATAACACAAACAAAGCCATAAATGCCTCCAGTGTGATACCGACCTTAGTTAGGAATTAGGAAGTGCTAGGAAAAGTTATACAAAAATCTAACTTTATTTTTTGTAATGTTAAGATCGTCAGGCAGGCTGACAGTCCACCTGATGGTAGGTGGTTACCATCGCCATGGTACCAGTGCGCTGCCGACCTTAGTAAGGGATTAGGCGTTAGGAAATGGACTCCTACAAAACTATTCTCTATTATTATTATTATTTTATGTTAATTTCTTCAGGCAGGCTGACGGTCGACCTGATGGTAGCTGGTTACCATCGCCTATAATACGGGCAACACCATAAAAGCTTCCAGAGCGCTGTCCAACATTAGTAAGGGATAAGGAAGGGCTAGGAAAACTGGGTCGACTTCTCTGCGTATAGACAGAGAGAAAGAGGTTGTGTTGTCCACATTGAAATAAACTGGGAATCGACATAGTATTGTAAAGAGAGCGAAGCGCGTATGCTTTTCCGGAAATTATGGCGGCCATCTTGCTTGGCCGGAAGTCGCCATCTTCTAATGCACACAGCATTTATGCAAAACTTTATATTTATTTATTTATTAAAAATAATTCTATTATTTTGCGATGTTTTTTTTAGGGTCGATTTAAATATAAAAATAACTTTAATTATTTACCAACTTACAGGAAATTTGCAGACAAACTTTATAGGAGAAAATATTTAAACTGACAGCTAGTGATATCTGAATGTTATCATTTAACAAATAATATTTTAGCATAGTTTAGTTAATTAATTAAAATTTTGGTTTTACAACGAGGTAATTCCCTTTAAACACTTGCCGGCACATATTTATCATTTCTATCTTCAGTATTATAGCTTCATTTATATAACAGTATTCTTAACAAAAAGAGTAGTTTTTTCTCTATACTAATATTATACAGAGAAGATTTGTATGTTTGTTTGCAATGAATTAACTCAAAAACTACTGGATCGATTTTACAAATTCTTTCACCCATAGAAAGCTATATTATCAGCGAGTAACATATTAACATATTTCACAAAAAGTTACGCGGTCGAAGTCGCGTGCAACAGCTGTTAATATTTAATATTTTAATATTCATTTACAGATATATAAGCATGTAATTAGTTAAACACAATAAAATGTTGCCAGTTTAATAAATGTGCCTTTGTACATGGCAAGCTAAGAGGTGATAACAGCTTGGTAATGCGTGAATAGCCATTTACGTGAAGGTTCCTTGGGGTGGCCATCCATATTAATTCGACAAAGCGCGGGAAAGCGGGAGACCGGCCCATACATATTTATGGGGAGTGTAGGTATTTGTTATTCACTAAATCTGTTTGTTGGTAACAGACTGAGAAAATGTAACATTGGGTACAGTCTGGAAACAAGTGTGGAGTCATTGCTATTTGAAAATTGAAAAAGGGGTTAATGTTGAGTCACGCACTCGGTTGCTTATAAATGCGACAGAAAAACAATTCAATATAGTATTATTAAGTAACTAGCTGTGGAATATTACTAGCTTTCTTTTTATCCGTACTTAATATTATAAATGCGAAAGTTTGTATGGATGTATGTATGGATGTTTGTAACTCTTTCACGCAAAAACTACTGAAACGATCACCATGAAATTTTGCATACACGTTGTCTGGGACACCAGAAAGGACATAGGGTATCTTTCATCCAGGACGCGGACGAAGTCGCGGGCACCAGCTAGTAATATATAATATTAGGATATATCGGATCCCTCCCCCATGGTTTAAAATTAATAATTAGTAATTAACTTAGGTAATCTATTTAAAGTCTAAGTCCTACACAGTGGAACCCTGTTATTAGCAATGTAGGTAGTAATACTGTTATTAAGTTTTGCTATAGGGTTTATTTTGAAAATAAAAATAATAAAAAAAATATATAAATAAAATTACTAGCTGTTGCACGTGACTTCGTCCGCGTCCGCGAATTTTTAAAATCGGTCCCGTTGTTTTTGAGTTTATTCATCCTTACTAATATTATATAAATGTGAATGTGAGTTTGTTTGTTTGTTACGCATTCACGCAAAAACTACTAAACCGATCACTATGAAATTGTGCATACACGTTATCTGGAACACCAGAAAGGACATAGGGTACCTTTCATCCAGAACGCGGACGAAGTCGCGGGCACCAGCTAGTTACAAATAAAAATACGCAAAACGCCATGTGTCCTACCACTACAAAATATAAGTTTGTTAAAGATACTAAGAAAAAGTATTCATCCCAGATTGGGTAAACCAAAAAAAGCATTAGACTATTCTTAAAAAAATGGTCTGGAGAAATGGTAAAAGACGAATCCGGGTCAAATACGTGAGTAAATATAGACATCGTTATAATTCCGCAAGTCTATGTAATAGCAGCAATATATTTTCCGCCATCTTTTCCCGCACTTTAGTTCTAATGCCGCCATCTTGGCTGTATTACTCGTTGCGATTATTAGGAAAATTCTGACTTATTGCTCAGTTACCGCTCGCTAGAAGATGTCTTGGCGTGTGGTCCAAGTGCATTTATTTAATTTTTTATTTTGTTTAATAAGGCACACAAAACAGGACAGTGACATTGAATATATAGAATAGATCAAGTTGAACACATTATTTTAATAAAAATCAAGTAAACTTTCATAACATACAAAGAAATGTTGATATAACCTGCAAAGACATATATTTCTAAACTTGACATTATTTTTAATGGTTTTGTTTCCGTATTGTATAAATATAAAATCCGTAATTTATTGCATGTTAAAACTTAGTAATTTTTAAAATAAATATTTTTATGCATTGTGTGCCATTTGAATAAATAAATAGTAATAGAAATAAAATAAATAATTATCTAACATAAAGATGATATTAATATAAAAACGTGAAAAATATTATGGATCTGGAAATCAGTTATGTCTGCAGTCACTGTCTACTCAACTTCAGTTAAAATATGTAATAAATTTCCAGAATAATTAAAGCAATTAAAAAAAATTACTTAAAAAGTAGTATTTATTATACACAATATATTATTCTCAAAATATTTCTTTATATATAAGTCAGATATCAAGTAGATATAAAACAATAATGGTAAGATAACATATCACAGGTGAAACCTTTCCATAATAAAATGTCAAATAAGAACTAAATTCTAAGAACGACATGAACCATATTATTTAAATTCATTTTTTATTAAACCGCTTATATCTTATCGCTTGTACCACACCCCATACCGGCACGAGAGTAATGCATCGTGAAAGGGTAGATCGTTTTCGCGCGTGACATCCTCGCAAATCCACACCACCACTTGCACTACACTATTATACTTATTAGTTCTACTTATGATCACGATAACTGACTACTTTAAGATTTTTACGTACTTAGGGCCTCTTTCACCGTCTGTCAAGTAGGCTAACCGTCATTTAAAGTCTCGCTGTCACCGGGAATAATTTAGCTGATATACCTTTGTTTGTACGGTAAGTCCAGAACATTAAAAAGAAAATAATTAAAAAAAATCGCCTATCGAAGCATGCACTAAACCGAGTGCATAATTTATTCTAAAAGTTATTTCTATTTCTAAACGTAACTAATCAACACTTGTAGTTGGTGAAAGAGGCCCTTATAATAGTACTTTTATAAACGCAAAATCGCCTGTCTATGTGTCTTTTATAACATGTACTTCGGAGAGTGCTCCGGAGCTGCATGAGCTCATAGGGCATTCAGACGTACGGTAGGTTACCATCCTCATCTTGTCGAAATCCCTCCTTTTCGGACCAAGCGCTTTGAAACATCCTTTATAATGCGCACTGCCAAGGTTTGGAACTCTCTGCCGGCGTCTGTATTTCCGAGCACATATAACCCTAATCTTTTCAAGGTTCGAGTGAATAGGCATCTCTGGGTGAGCTCGCTCCATCATAGGCCTCACCTCCGCTACACGGCTGGATGCAGGCCAATAGCAAAAAAAAAAAAAAATAATAATCGAAAGGCGTAAGTAATTGAAAGGTTTAATTACACTAATATCTTAAACCAAGTTTTATTCCTAACCTCAATAATCCGTACTAATATTATAAATGCGAAAGTTTGTATGGATGTATGGATGTTTGTAACTCTTTCACGCCAAAACTACTGAACCGAACGTAGGTCTCGATCCTACATTCTACACAATAAGAAATGGTAAAATATACAAAAGCCGGGTAGACATCACAGCCTGCAGCACCGAGATATTCCACAAAATCCAAGATTGGAGAGTGGAATGTGATGTAACCAGCTCCGACCACAACGCCATACTCTTTGAGATATGTCTTGCGAAATCTACAGTTACATACAAAACCGGCACAACAAGAGTATACAACACGAAAAAGGTAAATTGGCCCCTTTTACAGAAAAGAATATTAATGGAACTAACTGAAAACAATATAAATAAAACTGAAATTGACAAAGTCGATACGGCAGCAAAATTAGAAGACCTAGTTGCAAAATATTTACAATGTCTGACTAAAGCATGTGATGAGCTAATTCCAAAAATAAAAACAAAAAACAGGAAACACAAACTACCATGGTGGGATGAAGATTTGGAACAATTGAAAAAAGATATGTTGACAAAGAAACGACGTATATCCTGTGCTGCCCAAAAACGTAAACCTTACGTGATAAATGAGTACCTGCAAGCCTGCATACGAAGACAGAGTTAAAAAAGCCCAAACGCAAAGCTGGAAATTATTTTGCGGGAAACAAGACCGAGAAAGCGTTTGGGACGGAATATATAGAGTTCTTAGGTGCACTTCCAAAAGGATAGAAGATAAGCTTTTAATAAAGGATGGGGCAGTACTGGGCCCTAGAGAATCCGCAGAATTGCTTGCTAAAACTTTCTTTCCACCAGATGATAAAGTACAGGATAATAAGGAGCATACAAAGATACGAGAGCTGGCAGAGCTGTGCATCAAAAGTACCATGGGAGAGGATGACCTGCCGTTTACCAGCCATGAGCTCATTGCGGCTGCAAAAAGCTTCAACCCTAAAAAGGCTCCTGGACCTGATGGCTTCACTGCAGACATCTGCACTTCAGCAATTATTGGGGATGGGGGGATTTTTCTAGGTATTGCTAATAAATGCCTGGAACTATCAACCTTCCCTAAACCATGGAAGGAGGCAGCTGTGATCGTCCTTAGAAAACCAAGAAGGGAAGACTATACCCAGGCTAGGGCCTATCGGCCTATCGGTCTACTCTCGGTAATGGGTAAAATCATTGAGAAAATGTTCATCAAGAGAATAAACTGGCACACCCTGCCGAGGGCGAACCCAAGGCAATACGGCTTTGTCCCGCAGCGAAGTACGGAAGACTCTCTCTACGATCTAGTGCGTCACATTGACGAAAATCTTAATAATAAGCTTATCAATGTTTTAGTATCGCTGGACATAGAGGGGGCTTTCGATAACGCGTGGTGGCCTGCAATTAAATGTCAACTTGCCAAGAAGGACTGCCCTATGAATATTTTGCGTCTAGTCAACAGCTACTTTGAAGATAGATTGGTAAACGTGCGATATGCTGGGCGGAACTACACTCTAGAAAGTACAAAGGGATGCGTCCAGGGTTCTATAGGGGGTCCAACTTTCTGGAACCTGCTTCTTGACCCTTTGTTGGACCAGTTGTGTAACAATGGAGTATATTGCCAGGCTTTTGCCGACGACATCGTCCTGGTGTTTTCCGGAACGAAAACAAACGACATCGAAAATGCGGCTAATGTAGCACTGGCCGATATATTTAAATGGGGGGGAAAAAATAAGCTTCGTTTTGCCCCACACAAGACAAAAGCAATGGTCGTAACCAGAAAATTAAATTTCACGTGCCCTATGATTTGCATGGGTGGAAGATTTATTGAAATCGTAGACAGAATCAAAATATTAGGTGTCACTATTGATAAAAAGATGACGTTCAAAACCCATGTAAATTTAATTTGTAAAAAAGCCGTGGAAATTTATAAACAATTAGCCAGGGCCGCGAAGGTAACGTGGGGATTGAGACCGGAAGTCATCAGGACGATGTATGTCGCTGTGATTGAACCTATAATAATGTATGCTGCCAGCGTCTGGGCACGAGCAGTGGCAAAGACTGGCATAATTAAACAATTAAACACCGTGCAGAGATGCTTTGCACAAAAGATATGCAAGTCTTACCGTACCGTTTCTTTGAACGCTGTATTGGTGCTTTCGGGTCTATTACCCCTCGACATGCGGATAAAAGAAGCTGCTTACTTGTACGAAGCAAAAAGAGGTATACCGCAAGAATACCTAAAAGGTAGGGAAGTGGAGGAAAGGATTTCCCACCTAACAGCCCCTCATCCTTCCACTGACTCTGCATTTGAATATGGAATCGCGGAAAGTGAGAGTGGAACAGACTTAACAGGTCTTGTTATCTATACGGATGGCAGTAAAATAGATGGTAAGGTCGGCGCCGCTCTTACTTGCCAGCGAGACGGTACAGAAATCAAAAAAAAGAAATACAAGTTGGAATCCTACTGCACGGTATTCCAAGCAGAATTATATGCCCTCCATAAGGCTGTAGAAATAGCTATAGATCTAAAAGATGCAGAAGTTAGCATACTTAGCGACTCCCGATCATCACTGGAACTGCTGGGAAGATTAAACACCACCCATCCCTTGGCCAGCAAAATAAAAAACAATCTGCGTGGACACACCGCTAGAAATAAGAAAATAAACTTTCTTTGGGTGAAAGCCCATGTAGGAATCCGGGGAAACGAAAGGGCTGACTTTCTGGCAAAAGAAGCAGCACTAAAGTTAAAAAAAGTTTCTGATTATAGTGCGTGCCCGCTATCATACATAAAAAGGGTAATAAGAAGCGACACCCTCGTAAGATGGAATAATAGATATATGGAGGGCCAAACTGCTGGAGGAACAAAATTGTTTCTGCCCGACGTTTTGGTGGCATTTAGATTAATAAAGAAAATAACCTTGACGCCTTACTTGGTTCAGATATTGACCGGCCACGGAGGGTTTGGACAGTACTTAAACCGTTTTAAAAAAAAGGATAAACCAGACTGTCCATGCGAGCCTGGGGTGGAGGAGACAGTGGAACATCTACTGCTCTACTGCCCCAGGTTCGCATTATTACGATTCACGCTAGAAATGGAAGTGGGCAGAATACTTGAGAAAACTAGCCTACAGGAGTTTTTGTTTGACGTGGCGGTCAGACATAAATTTGTAAGCTACTGCCTAAAGATCGCGGGTGCGGCAGCGAGGGCGAATGGCTCGACGTATCATCCAACTTAATATAGTATAATATATTGTAGATGCATGACTAAAACGTGGCTTATACTCTCTGTCCTTTGCCCTTTCCCCTTTGCCCCTTCCTCCTTTGTCTTTTCCTACTCGCTATTTGTAAAATAAAAAAAAGAAAAAAAAAAAAAAAAAAAAACGGCCGATCAGTACTCTGTACCATATGTATAGGCGTACGTTCACATCCCAGATTAAGTAGACACCATGCTGTATACTCTGCCAGCTATAAAAGAACTCTGACCTATGTCAGAGGAACCCTAGCCGGTAGGACAAAAAAAAAAAAAAAAAAAAAAAAAACTGAACCGATCACCATGAAATTTTGCATACACGTTGTCTGGGACACCAAAAAGGACATAGGGCACCTTTCATCCAGAACGCGGACGAAGTCGCGGGCACCTGCTAGTTTTGATACTCAAACGAAGTTAAAACATGTTAAAACCTAAAGCCATCAAAATAGTATTTTAGGAATTCTAAGTGTTCTTTAAGAGACCTTTTGGTTTCATATGAACATGATTTGTGTTTTAGCCAAGCGATCCTTCACTATAGTCTTGATATTAATTACGTTACATCAATCAAAGCTCTGTGGCCGACTTGAGACATTTCGGTCACAGCTACGAGCGACCGCTCGCTATAATATTGTAACAGGCTTAGGCAACATTAAACTAATCATGGTTGTAAGTTTTTAAGATAAGGGGCGGCAGGCAGACTGGCCGAATAAAAGATAAGGGACTATTTGACTAAAAATATTAGCACAGTGAAACATAGATGGTCTTCTGTAGTAGGGAAACTTCTATTGAAATTCTATTGAATTTAGATACGCATAGAAGCAAAATGTTAGAAAGGTTACGTCACCTGTCATAGCATTTACTTCTTTCCTAGATTTAGTGACATAGTAGAATTTCAACAGTCCCCTAAGATTGCTAGTTTTATATGGTTTTATGAGAAATTATATTATAGGAAGAGTTCCTTATTTATATAGAAAAGTCTCAGAAGCGAAAATCCTGGAACAGGTGTGTGTGGACCCATATCTGCAGGCAAAACAGCCAAGTTGAGTTGCCTAAAACCTAGGCAAAAACCTAGATAAAAACCTAGGATGGGTTGTTTTAGAGAATGGACATCCATTTTGGGAATTTTTCTAACTTGGGAACGATTTTCTGGATTCGCGGGCACCAGCAGAATCAGATTTCAAATTGACAAAGCTTCTAAAAGTGGAGCTATACAAACTTACCAATACTGGATGCAGGATTTAAAGGAAATATATCTAAGGATAATGCGGCGTTGACAAAAAGCCAGCTTCTGTTAGTAACAATAAATAGAAGGAGGTCCAATGGGTGAATGGATGCGCGCGTCTTGTCGACAAATCTTGTTAGGCGCTCTTTGATTACGTAAATCAAAGATTCTTAAGGCGGCGGGTGGCGGGCACAGCTAATTTCATTATTTAGTAGCAAAGTACGACGCGAGGCTCGTTTACACGGAACCACTTACTTGAACGATACAATTATCAATTACTAGACACATAGTAAGTTACACATACTTCCCTTACTTTGCTTGTATTGTAGACATTGTGTGTATTTGTTTTAGAATTTGTTTATTTTAGAACTGAGTATGTAATCAGACATGTTGAAATGCGTATGTAAATGACAATAAAATTTTATTCTATTCTAAATAGAATGTTAAATGAAAAATAAGGATAAATTTGTGTGGAACACAATTTGAAATAATCACACATTTGTCAAAACTATTTAATAAATTGTTTCTTCCTTTCTAAAAAAACTAAGAAAGTTAAGATCTCATTAAAGAAATGAAAAAGCATCTCGACATCGTACTGTCGCATTTCGAATAGGCTGAAAGCGTACTTGCTCCACTTACTTAATAAGAGTAAACGGGTCACGAAGCAGTCTAGTAGCAAAATAGATTTATTGGGTTTAATGAAAACGAAAACCGAGCCGCTTTGTGCACGATCCGTTCATTGAAGCCTTTGATTTAGTTATTTCACTTGTTATTTCGCTTTCCACTCTTGTAACTGTGCGACAGACCTATTTATTCTACTTACTATAACTTAGTAGAAATTGCAATAAATTCAATTAGCATCATGAATTTTGCATACCGCGGTGTTTAAATATATTTTATGTTTTGATAGGAGTTTCATATTGGCAGATATCTGTTGTAATAAGAAGTACACTAACTGAGGTTACTTTCATTTTAGAAAAATAAACAAAAAATGTTACGCCCGGCGCGCAGCGAAGCATATTATGGCAGGGAGTCTGCTAGTCTATAATTTTCTATACATAAAATGAAATCATAAACAAGCCGTGTCTATACTTATGTACATTAAATATTTTTTCGAAAAAATAATTTCCTACACGTTGTATACCCGAGACAGCATTGAGATAAAAAATTTTTTTATCGATTTTTTAACCGATTTGAATAAGAATAAGAATAAGAATAAGTTTTATTTGCAAATAAAACTTATATGCATTTTTCATTTTTTATGCAGTTTTCATTTATATATTGATCATTATCAGGATTAAACTATAGGATACCTTTTGTCCTAGAAAAATATTAGGTTCGGCTTCCAGCTAATAATATACCTATATGTAAAGTATATCATGTAACATACATTTTTTTAACACACTCACATACTCGTACAAGTACAGCGGAACGATAATTTGGCGCGCTTCCGGTCGGCAGACAAGATGGCGGCTGCAATTTCCGGTTCGCGAGCGAGCCCGCGTGCGTTTGACACGGGACCGCCTCGCTTTGATATAATAATTGGCCTCTTCGTGCTTTCTCTATTCATATCCCCTTGTTCTATTGATTACCAACTCACCACACAACCACATAGGTACCAGTACCAGGTAGGTTTCATTTAGCGCCCTATCTAAGGCACACTTTATTCGAGGCACAGGATCATTCTCATTGTGATCCTAATTTAACTAATATTATAATAAACTAGCTGGTGCTCGCGACTGCGTCCGCGTGGAATAGTTATTTTAGGAATCATTTGGGTATCTCGAACGGTTTTCGCAGCGCACGCAACGGAAGCCCTCAAAGATGAATAATTTTACCCGTTTTTTTCCACATTTTCGACTATTTCTTCGCTCCTATTAGTCGCAACGTGATGTTATATAGCCTAAAGCCTTCCTCGATAAATGATCTATCCAGCACAAAAAGAATTTTTAAATTCGAACCAGTAGTTCCTGAGATTAGCGCGTTCAAACAAACAAACAAATTCTTCAGCTTTATAATATTAGTATAGATTAACAACTAGCTGTTGCACGCTACTTCGCCCGCGTAACTTTATAAAATACTAGCTGACCTGGCAAACATTGTTTTGCGAAAAAATAAAAAAAAAACATTTTGGGGTGGACCACCCTTAACAACATTAGACCTACCCGATAAGCACACAAAATTTTATCAAAATCGGTCCAGCCGTTTCGGAGGGGTTTGGCAAAAAACACGGCGACACAAAATTTTATATATTAGATAGCCTATGTTACTCGCTGATAATATATGTAGGTGAAAGAATTTTCAAAATCGCTCCAGTAGTTTTTGAGTTTATTCATTACAAACATACAAAAATACAAATCTTCTCTCTTGATAAAAATATTTAAAAAAAATTAAAAAAGAATGTTTATTAACAGTAAGAAAAATATATGTAGATAGATATTATTAATATAATATAATATATAATTATGTATCTACATAATCATTTTATATAATGATATAATATAATAATTATAATTATTAATTATATTTATATATCTTTTTATTAATATAGATTTTAATTTTAAAAAAATATATTATTTGTATTTTTTGTTTGATCACAAAAAATTCGCCTTTGATAACGCCAGTTCATTGTTCGCATACAATTAAATATTCTTCAAAAGGTCCGCTAATATTGTCGATTTGAAACGCAGAATAACGCTTCCAATAATTACAAAACAATCAGTTAGGTACCGAAAGGAACAACTGAATTTTAAAATAAAGGGTACTTTACTAAAGTAAACCCGTTTTTTTAAATGAAAAAACAGGTACCTAGCAATGGTCTGAATCAGAGCCGACTGCTATTGTTTGAGTATGTACTCTGAATACATATTTTTTTATTTCTTTAATCTATTTTATGTAGTATGAGACTTTTGTTAATTTACAAATAAAAGATTGTAAATTATAATTTCAATTTCAAAAAGTATTTACAGGCAGGTAGTAGACAATATTATTACTAGGGAAGTTTCAATATTATTATTATTTTCAAATAAGTTATTTAGTTTGTCACCTATGATAAACATCTTTGTCATAACATAATATTATGAACGAGTCTATTAATTAAAAAAAAAAATAAAAAAATATCAGTTCTATAAGATATTCTAAGAAAAAGAACTGGGAAGAAACCGCATTGTTTGTCTTTTACCATTAATTTAATTGTAATTAATTTTATTTTACCATTTTACCATTAATAAGCCATCGAGATCGTTGGCCGTATTGACGAGCCCGTTGGGTGAGTGGTTGGGGTGTCTGCCTTAACGCTATGTTCTAGGGTTCCCGGGTTCGATTCCCGGCAGGGTCAATATTAGAAATAATTTTATTTATATTATTATTATTTTTTATTTAAGTTATCTCTATTTGCATCTGGAAAGTAGTGGCAGGGCACACTGGCGTCTGGCGACGTGGCGACAGTAACCAAACAGCACGTTTGCTTTTGTGTTTCGGTGATTGAGTAAAAGTTACCATCAGATGGTATCTTTACGTGATGGTATCTTTAGACGTGAAAAGATAGCAGACAGACAGACAGAGTTACTTTTGCATTTATAACATTAAAAACGGATTTATTTACTTTATAAATAAAGTGTAAGGTAGTGTATTATTTTGAAGAAAGCCAGTGATAATTAGGGGAAGCGAAGCGCACGCGAGTGTCCCACGCCGATATGACGGACCAATGCACCTCAATATTGTCCCGTGACATCCACTCGGTGTTGCCTCACGCGAAAAATATTACCTAACGTACGACCGAAAGCATACAACGCATTATTGTCGCTTGAATGTACGAGTATGGTCGGAACTGCGCTTACATACTTACAAATATTTGGGGAAAATCATTTTCAAATTTAATACTACATATTATACATTGCCTCGTCCATTTATATCCATACTAATATCTGTGCTAATATTATAAATATGAAAGTAACTCTGTCTGTCTGTCTGCTATCTGTCTGTCTGTATGTGCGCCTTAACTACTCATCATGAAATTTTGTATAACACCTTGTCAGGGATACAAAAAAGGACATAGGGTACCACCGTTCATTCAGAAAAAGTACTGTACCCGAGTGATCGTTTAAAAACATAAATAATAATAAAGAATTAGGCGCCATTGTCGCTTGGCGGCGCCACCTTCGTCACGGGGTTAACTATGTCAAGCGTATTATATATATTTTAGCGGACGAAGTCGCGGGCATCAGCTAGTTGACAATAATTTTCATGTGGGTAATATAACAAATTTTATAGGAATTAGAAAATATTCGTTCTACCAAGTAAGTATAATTTGTTATAATGAGGTTTTTTACAAATAGGTTAGATAGGTATAGGTAATATTCGTTTTAACAAGGCAAGAAGACTTGTTAATTAACCTCAACACTACGTAGATACTCTTCCACATACTTACTCTGCTATAGCGAACGAAATTCAGCAATTTGAAATTTACTAAATATCAGTAATTTTTTTTGTAGGGTTTATATATACTTAAGCGGAATAAATGAAAAAAAAAGCAGTGAATTAAATGAAAAAACTTATTATTGTTGCAAAACACATTCTACCGATACAGACAATTCCAAGGAACCAACCATGTACATTTCATTTTTACATTTTTTACATTTCATTCAAATAATGAATTCTGATTACGTCTGATTACTACACAATATGCAACCTACAACCATTCAACATTTTTTGACAAAAGACAAATTTGAGACTTGGAATCTTTCAACTTTGAAACGACGCAATAAAAAGGAAAAAGTTACTAGGAAACAATTGGTGTAACAAATCACCCCTTTTATCCGTGTAACGGTTATATCCGGCATATATCCGTCCGTATCCGTAGTTATCCGATCGCAAACTGTGAATTATATCCGTGTATACCCGGCTAAGCCCCGGTTTGTGATCGTTGGATACATTTTTATATCGGAACAGATTCAATATCTATCTCCTTTCGCACGACGAAAAACCGATAAACCATCAAATAAGCGTGTATCAGCATTTAGCTTAAGATATAGCGCATTTTTTTATAATAAAAAAAAAAAAACATTTGAGATATTCAAATAAATGGAACAATAAATAAAAATAAAATAGATTTGTCTATCGTATTTTTAAATTAAACACAAAAAAGAAATATATGTAACATCAAAATGTTCATCTATACTTTACTAATATTATAAATTGGAAACATTTGTTTGTTTGTTTGTTGTTAATTTAACAATAGCCTATAGCAAAGATAATTGATTGGTCTCGCTGCGCTCGACTAGATAGAGCGCTATACAAAAGCAATAGCTCCGAAAATGTGGCAACTTTTTATTGTAGTTTGTGTATAAAATCGTTACTTTTTATCACTTTTTACCCAGTTTTATTATATTTTTATACAGTTTCACTACGCAAACTGGTATTTTATTATGCCTAAAATTTAATAAAACATTCGGCACGTACACATCACAGACAGTTTGCAGTGTGACTGGCTCGGGTACTCCGAATTCGGCGTACTATTTTATGCCGCATTTTACAAGTACGACGGCGGTATCTAGTCGAGCGCAGCGAGACCAATCATTTATCTATGGCCTATAGTTTATACTTACTGCATTTTCATGTGGGTCCCATGTTCGTGTCTATGGCTTTGCTCAATGGAAGTACTTATTACCTATATTTCTTAATAGGTACACTACTGATAAATAAATAAGGAAATATTACTTATGTCTACTGATAATTTTGAATCTTCGCATTACTAAACTACCTAGTACTAAACAAATGAAAATAAACGAGTCATAAATGTATAGAATGTAGTTTGATCAAATATGTACGATTATTGAGGACGCGACTTCATTCCATTTTCAAACGCGTACTCGTCGCCATGACAACGGCACGTTGAGCGCCCCGCCCCCTCGTTACCCGAGATAGGGATGCGCTCACATCGATACATCGTTGTCGATATTAAGCAAACTGCAAGTCGTTTTAAATTTTATATCCTATCGTTCGCAGACCGTTAGGGGTAAGCTAGGTTTACACTATCGCATTTAGATAAAAACATTCTGTTTCTCGCGAATATTTTAAAAGGAATTGATATGTATCTAGGGAAACTTTTCTTCGCTGCTATATTTTATCCCTGCCGCAATATTTTATTACTTGTCAAGCTTCTTTAGCTTTAAACTTATGTATTAATTAATATACTCAATAACCAGTAAATCTATTTCAATATAATTGTTATAGATGTCAATCGAAATATTATTATTATTATTAAATTGAATGAGCAATGTACTATTTTATAGTACATTGTTCAAACAACAGTATAGATAATAAAACATTTTATTGAACAATTTTAAATAAGAAATACTTAAATGTAATGTTATGTTTTTATTAAGAAGTACTTAATGAATACTTAAGGTTTAATTTGTTAAAAATGCGGTTTTTTTTAAAATTTATAAATATTAGAAAAAATGAAACTTGGTCTAATAGCAAAGGAAGTCATATTAAATTTATATGGAAGGCAAAGAGACAAATATAAAATGAAAAACTTGACCACAACTTTAAGTGGGGTGAGGGTTTTCTGACCTAGACGCCCGAGAATGCGTCATCGTGACGAGCGATGTTGCGGTATGAACCCGGATTCCAGAGCACTCGAGTGTAGGTAACATACCTAAACATTCTAGACTGCTCGAAATTATGTGACAACTATTTCACAAGTTACCGTTTGTGAAATTATTACTTGAGATTTGTTTTGTACAATATATTTTTGATGAAGACAAAAATTTTGCATAGTATTAAATGTTAGGTGACTGTTTTATAACTAATACGATAAAGACATTATGTTATCGAGTTTAGAGTACTTATTTAAAAATATTTTTGTAGCACATAGCTCACAAAAAACTTATATTTTTTTATATAACATACATGGACATGTTATGGGTGGATAGGTTGATAGTCTACTGCGCTGCCGACTAGGTATACTCGTATTAGGATTAAGGACATACTGTTACAGAGATTATCTCTATATATATAAAAATTACGTGTCACGTTGTTTGTCGCCAATGAACTCTTAAACTACTAAACCGATTTTGATAAAACTTCGTAACTATGTGTAATTTGGTCCAACTTAAAAGATAGGATAGTTTTATGTTCAATCCGTGCGAAGCAGGCAATTGGCCACTAGTATATTATATAAATTTTGTGGTTCACTATTTAATTACCGCTAATTAACGTTCCTTAACGCCCGTAAATACGAAGCTTACAAGGAATTAAATTTTCATTATCGATATCTAAGCGTCACGTCCCTAGAATAGCTCGGACGCCGCGCCGTTTCACCGAGCTCTGAAATTCCAAGCATTTTGATCTGCCCCCTTCTCTCCAATATTTGTCGTCGGCGTCACTCGGCATATTAAGAGCTGTCGCATTCTTTTGCCGCATAGAAGACGGTAGTACCTTTGGAACAATGCCGTTCAATAAAACTAAGTCTAAAAGGCAAACTTCATTGTCAGAGTAGTACTTAGGTATGCCGATAGAAATATACTAGAATGAAATTCAGTGAACGTCTGAATGAATGAATGGGATATGAAAATTTATGGAAGTAAAATCAAAATTGTCACATTTTTAGCGTAGCCATCTGTATGTATGTATGTATGTCTGTATGTACAATGGAAGAAAGGGGAAGAGGGTATATTTATGTAGTGTAAAATTTAACAAAGCAGGCCAACGTGACTATTGGTCCAATTAGAAATGTTATGAAAAGCAATCTAAGGGATACAGGTTCGAATCCTGCCTAGGCCAAAAACAAAATTAGAACTATTCTGTGGGATTATTTCTTTAAACGAAATTAAGACGTTCGTGATGACAAATTGTTATATTTGATGAACCCCCGTTGGTTGAGTGGTTGAAATGTTCGCCTTGGCGCTCCGAACTCAGTAGCTCTGGGTTCGATTCCAAGCTACTATAGGGGCCAACTTTAGAAAAAAAAAATCATAGTTAAGAATTAAGCGCTAGTTCAGACACGGCGGGAACCGCGCGATTTCCATGCGATTCTGAAATCGCGCGGGTCTTATTTATATGAGTTGTTTTGTAATCGTTCAGGGCCCTAAGCGCTAGTTCAGACACGGCGGGCACCGCGCGATTTCCCTCAACAGTTACTAAAAAACACATATAAATAAGACCCGCGCGATTCGTAAATTGTTACGATATCTACTAGATTCTGCTAAAAAGTTATTCTCTTACATACCTATATATAAATGTAATGATAAGACTAGCATAAGACATTTATATGTTTTGGCAAGGTCACAAAAGCGTGAAATCATAATTTGCCATACAGAATCAGGGCCCAGACATAACCGAGCGGTTTACGCGCGGAAATCGCGCGGTTCCCGCCGTGTCTAGCGTCTGAACTAGCGCTAAGACGTTCAAGAAGACAAATTGCAATAATATTTGATTTGATGGAGCCATTGGTTGAGTGGTTGAAATGCTTGTCTTGGCCCTGTGAACTCAGTATACCTGGGTTCGATTCCCGGCTGGGCCAACTTTAGCAAAAAAAAAAATCGTAGTTAACTTTGATATACCTATAGTAATGTAAAAATCGACGTATTTCTCGAATTTTAACTCTAAACTAAAAAACTCTAAAACGAATTAACTGATTAACATGAAACTTGGTAGATGAATGAATTCTAAGTGTAGATATTTTATAGTGCTTATTTCTAGTAGGTGTAATGTATATGTATTGTAAGTTATTGAAAATTTTCTAAATTTTAACAGAGACAGTATATGAAGCTGTAGACACCAGTACAGCATTGGTGCACATATGTTAATGTGTCGATTATAATGTAAGTGACTTATCCAATTTTGTTGTGCTGTTGATGTATCAATAAAATAAAATAAAAATAGACGTACGGGACACAGGATATGCTACTTTTTTCACGCGGGCGAAGTCGCGGGCGCCAGCTAGTTCTTAATATAAACAAAGTTGACATTGAATATAATACATATATAGCATAATCTTAGCATAATTTGATATTTAATATAAATAATCTGTAATATACATATAGTAACAATAAATTAGAAATAAATAACAAGAACGTAGGCAAACCAGAATTTAATATCACTTGACCCTTTTAGGAATTCTTAATAATTGAGTGTTACTTTACAATGGCTATACATTGTAATTTTTTATTCAATCCGTTTTAAATGCTGAGTTTAGATCAGGTATCTAAAATAATAGTTGCTTTCCACATTTCTTTCTCTTCAGGTAAAACATATATTTGAACGGACATTCTCCCCTTAATGACTCATTTTTATTTTACCAAATATAATTAAAATAAACTGTTTCATTTTGCTTTTAAACCCTGTGTTATTTTTTTTTTCAAGACAAGTGTACAAAATTTCTTATAATTTTAGAAATAATAAAAATAAACAAAAAGCCACCGTGAAATTTAAACCAATATCAATGGAGAAGATAAGAAACCGTTTTTCGCCTGAATATTAAAAAATACAAAAGAAATGACAGGATTACAACCATAAATTTTAATCAATAAAATTGTCAGGCGACATGTCCCTAAGGGAAAAACCTAAAATAAAGATAAAAAAAAAATTGTCAGGCTTTTATTTACTTACCTATCCTATAGGTAAATATAAATTAATAAAATAATACTGTATTCATTCTTCTTACTTACTCGTACATTACATCAAGTACATACGCTTCCGGTCCATTACAACCAAATCATGTAAATTGTAATGCACATAACACATATTCCACAGATAAATTATCTATAAGTTTAAATATAAAACCTATATTTAACGACAGTTCGGTCTAGTGGCTAGTAACCCTAGCTGTTAACCGAACGGTCGCGGGTTCGAATCCCGCTAGGGGCAAATGTTTATGTGTTAACATTTTACCTTTGTACCTGAGTCATTGACGTTTGTATTTATAATATGTATGTATTTACAAAAAAAAGTAATCTATGTAGTAAATAAACTGTGGTATCCATAATACAAGCATTAATTGTGTGGAATGTGTGAAGATATATTATTTACATATTTATTTATTATTTATATTAATAATTATAAACTAACCCCGACTTTATTGCTGCAGGATCAATTCAAGGTTAGCATGTCATGGAAATATTACCACAGAAGTAACAAAAGGTCACATCAAAATGTAGGTATATTGCAATTTAATATTTTTATTAATAATAAGGAGTTAGCAAGAACACTCAATAAATTTTATTTTCACAATTATTATTAGGTATTTATTACAATATTTATTACCCTAAGATTGAACATTCTTTGTATGTTTGATAAGGTCTGTTTTCCTTTGAAAATTCAAAGTGACAATTTCTATTGATATCTTTATTAGCGATGACAAATTATGTCAATCAGTAATTAATACCTATTTCAAATCTAAGCCTTAGCGAATTTTGAAATGAATGGAATTTGTAATCGAAACTGATAAAGCACTTTTCTTGTCTGCTATACATAATACTAGGCGTATGCCGCCGAGTATTATTATTCGTAGACAGCCGGCATCAATTAAAGTTCTAAGTATAAGTAGGTACAGTTGTAGGCGATAAAGATTGCACGAGTCGACTTTTAGAAAGAGATGGCTAGTTTCGGCTTTGTAGAGCGTTATCTCTGTCGCTCGAAGCACTAACGTCACATAGGTACTGTGTGACAGAGATAACGCTCTACGAAGCCGAAACAGCCATCTCTAAAAGTCGACGTGCAATCTTTATCGCCCACAACTAAAACCTATAGTTGAATGAAAGAAAAAAAAATAGTAAATAAATTGTTATAGTAAAAAAACACAATAAAAGTCTATAGAGATAATGTTACATAACAATGTCAGTGATAAATAAATAAAATGTCAATTAAATAAATCAAACTCAAGTAAAAAATAAATCGCTTCGCCAAAGATAATTGATTGGTCTCGCTGCGCTCGACTTGATAGAGCGCTATACAAAAGCAATATAGCTCCGAAAATGTGGCAACTTTTTATTGTAGTGTGCGTAAAAAATCGTCACTTTTTATCACTTTTTACCCAGTTTTATTATATTTTTACACAGTTTCACTAAGTATGTACGCGAACTGGTATTTTATTATGCCTCAAAAATTTAATAAAACATTCGGCACGTACACATCACAGACAGTTTGCAGAGTGACTGGCTCGGGTACGCCGAATTCGGCGTAGTATTTTTTGCCGCATTTTACAAGTACGACGGCGGTATCTAGTCGAGCGCAGCGAGACCAATCATTTATCTATGCGCTTGCACTTATTATATTTAAAAATAAAAACGAACTACCTTCATCAGGTATATTCATAGACGATCTATTCTTAGACTTTTTTATAAGGAGGGTAAACAAAATATCTACTATTAAAAAAATAATAATTTTCTCAAAACACGACAATATTGTTCACAACGGAAGTAATTTATTTTAGTTTAATTAAGATCATTAATTTTTTTAACTGTTCATTTAACCTCATTTTAATTTGTAAAAATTGTTCATGAAGTTTAAAGTGTTAAACCATAATAAGTTACATACGTTGAACTTAGTTCGGTGAGTGTGTACTTTGGCATTTTCATATTGATATATTTTAACTTCAAGTTAAATCATACATAATCAAGTGAGAGATCAGATTTAATCAAATTAGTGTAATCCTAGTATGTATTTTTGAATTAAATTCAAATTTCTTAGTAGTAAATTTTTTTTAAGATTGTCTTTATTTTACATTTTAGTGGCTGGGTGGTGGCCCATTTCAAAAAATAAATAAATATAAATTTTGATTTGATTCATAAACAATTTTAGTCTTTTAAGAACTTTGAATCATGTGAAGATATTAATAATATTTTTTTAAATAGTTTTAACAATTAATTAATAAATTCTAAATAATAAAATATTATTAGTTAGTTATTTTTATTAGTTATTTTAACAGATATTTTGTTAAAATTATGTAGCTTCAAACGTCTTTGTTTTGAGTTATTGAATATTGTAAAAAAAGTAGTAACTGTGCTGTGTGGAATGTGTTAAGATATTTATTTATTTATTACTAGCTGATGCCCGTGACTTCGTCCGCGTTCTGGATGAAATAACCCTATGTTATTTCTCATGTCCCAGACAACGTGTATGCAAAATTTCATGGTGATCGGTTCAGTAGTTTTAGCGTGAAAGCGTAACAAACAAACTCACATTCACATTTATAATAATATATATATTCACACATTCCACACAGCACCATCTAGTTCCAAAGTATAACTTAATGCTTGTATTATGGATACCAGACAGTTGATATACTACATACATTACTTTTTTTTTTTTTTTTGTTAATACATACATTTATTATAAATACAAAACATCCATGACTCAGGTACAAAGGTAAATGTAAACACATAAACATTTGCCCCTAGCGGGATTAGAACCCGCGACCGCTTGGTTAACAGCTAGGGTTTATAGCTAGTTAATTACTAGCTACTAGACCAAACGTGTCGTCTAATATTAGTAAAGTAATTATTTATTCTTTGTACTTTGCAGATAATACCAACAGAATGGGAAGAGAGAAATTCATTTGTCCATTTTGCGATATGGAGGACATTTCAAATCAGGGCTACAGCACGTCCATTAGCTCCGGACACTCGAATACAGATTTGAGAGTTTTACGTTTGGTCGGTGGCCTCAGAAGAATGCATTTTTTCGACGAAACCAATCACATCTCCGACTATGGCAGCGATGGAGGATACAAGAACGCTCCTATAAGGGACATATCCAATCACATCCTACAAATTAGCCGTGTTATATCACCTAACACATCTTTAGAGACTGAATCTAAGGACTCCGACGAAATATTAAAATGTGCACCCAAAAGAAAGCTTTCTCCACAGAGACCGAATCATCAGCGAGAAGGTAGACCTATAAATGCGGCACCACAAGTATTAGATGAAGAATTCCATGATATACTTCCATTTTTACAACAACAATTCAATGAATTCTTTATGCGACATCCACAAGAAGAGCAAAAAGTTATGTTCGAATTGTGGTGTGAGGTAACATCAAAATCTGTGCAAATACCTTTGAAAGTGAGCAGAAGTGGGAAAGTTGAATTTTTGGATAATCAAGAACAACTTTTGGAGACTTTCCAGAGAAAATCACACCAGAATTCATCGTTTAAATCACCAGCAAGCAGTTCCGAGTCAACTTCTCCGAAACAGCAAACGGGAGAGCGCGAGCATAAGACGTGTGTGTACCGTCAGGAAGATTTAAGAAAGTTACCCCCGATACGAACATTTTGTTCCTTTCATTGCAAGTTAGTCTATGGCTTAACGGTTACGGAAGAAATAAGACAATATGGGAATGACCTACAAAATGACCCATGTACGTTTGAATGCTGGGTAAGAGTTGCCGAGCAAATGCTTGAAACAAATCAAGTAGCGGAATGCAAGCAGTTAACGCGATTTGGAGTTCATGTTCCGTATGAGTTTCCCAGGCCAAGTGGTATGAACGCTATATGGTTACCTACGTCAAGTAATAACAGTCGGGAGAATCAAAACCGTCCATTTACAGATATAATGAAATGTTCATTTTGTTACGAGCGAATAAAAAGTCTCGATCAAATTTATGCGGCAGCAGAGTTTGACTGACTCAGACTGACTCGGACTGACTCAGACTAGTCTATCTGCATTCTAATGTATATTTTGCATTTATCTGTGGTATTTCTTATGCAAATCTAATGTAAGTTGAAATTTTACTTTAATGTAAGTAACTTACTTATCTTTTATATTGAAATAAAAAAGGTGACCGAGAGACTGTTTTTTTTTTTGGAGTTATTTCCTTAAGAATCAATTAGTCCATAAGCCCGAAATATGAAAATTTATGGGAGTAAAATCAAATGTCACATGTCACACGTTACGCGTTACAAGCTACAGTATGCTTCAATACATAATAATATAATACATATAATATAGTATATAAATATATTTTAATTATATTTATTAAATTATTTATTTATAGTTTGTAAGGTGTAAACTCCAGTCGTGCGTCGGAGCTGACACACATATTATATATAGCATATATATGTGCTTTTGAGTTTCGGTGATGTTGAAAAGGCATCACCAAAACACAAAAGCACATAAGGATGTCAGAGCCTTATCACCTATCCTTATAAATATAAATATAAATAAATATATTCACACATTCCACACAGCGCCATCTAGTTCCAAAGTAAGCAACTTAGTGCTTGTATTATGGATACCAAACAGTTGATATATTACATACATTACTTTTTTTTTGTAAATACATACATATTATAAATACAAAACATCCATGACTCAGGTACAAAGGTAAACGTTAACACATAAACATTTGCCCCTAGCGGGATTCGAACCCGCGACCGCTTGGTTAACAGCTAGGGTTACTAGCCACTAGAGTAATCCTTCTATATGGTATTGCTTGTGTTATGGCTACGGTATCCACCCACCATCAAGGTGGACCGTCAACTGTCACTGAGCATGTCAACTTATCCTTACGCGATGACCTGAGGTGCTTAACTATGATAATGAGTCATGTTATGTAAAAGTAAGTATTTATTAAGTAGTTATTAAGTAATTTGTAACATGCTAATTAACGAACAGTAATTGAGGTAAGATGATTTTTGGGCTCAGTTGTTTATGCATAAAATTATGTGTTTTCGTGTACTTCATCAAATAAATAAATAAATAAATAAATAATAATAACAATAACAGTCCAACTTAGATCTATTTGCACACAAATGCAAAAGTTCAAGAATTCCAGGTATTATCAAATTTGCATTTATAAAATATTTAATTTGTATACATTTTTGAAATTGTTAAAAGTAAAAGTAATTTTAAAGTAAAAAAAAAAACAGAAATTTTTTGCATGCATTTTGAAATGTTATTTACATAAAAGCGAAATTATAAAAAAAAATCAAACAATAGGCGGCCGGTTTCTTTCGAGTCATAAAACTGAAAGTAATAAAAGATATTCTTTATTAGCAAAAAAGTTATTTTATTGAAATATTTTAGTATATATAAAAGCAGGTAGGGAATTTTAAAATATACATAAAATATTTTAAATGAAAAAAAAAAAAAAAAAACTATACTAATAATATTATAAATGTAAAAATAACTTTGTCTGTCTGTTACTTTTCAAGCCTTAACTTCTTATTCTTCAAGGCCATCGTGAAATAACAGCATTATGTGCTTATAGTTTATCGTTGATTGAGTTAAGACCTTAGACCTTCGAGACCTTAAAGAAGAGGACTAACCTCAGACCGAACACAATTTTTACCAAAATGAACGCAACCTTATAATCCTATGCATAAGGTGTAAATTTGCACAACAAATTTTGTTAGCTTCTCGGAGACAACCGAACAGATTTAAAATTGGAACGTTTTTCTATTGTGTAAAATATGAAAAAAAAAATAGCCGATTCAAACTTTAGTGTAGAACTTAAGTTAATTAATAAGCCTAAAAACAAAATTAGTTGTTACAGAATTTTTTTATTTCTGTAAACAGTAAGTTTATGCATCTAGTTCACAAACCAGGAAATATTTATAAGTCATCCGTTGTATGGATGTGTGGATGTATGTATGGATGTATGTATGGATGTTTGTAACTCTTTCACACAAAAACTACTGAACCTATCACCATAAAATTTTGCATACACGTTGTCTGGGACACCAGAAAGGACATAGGGTACCTTTCATCCAGAACGCGGACGAAGTCGCGAGCACCAGCTAGTATTTTTATATACTTATTATCAAAATACCTATTATGAACTTAAAATTGAAAGATTACTTAATGACTTAATTTTTTAATGGCCACCGGTGATCACATTATATGTTTTGAAAAATAATTTTAAGTAATTTATTAATATGCACATGAGTAATCATATTAATAAATTATCAAGAACTAGTGACCCGTTCACGGGTTCGTCCGGGATTCATTTTTTTATTCACACAATACAACTGGCAAAATTATAAATTCAAACATTACTTAATTATTTTATTTTATAAATTAAAAAAGAAACAGACAGACAGTGAAATTATTTATTTATTTTATTGTTTAAAAAAATACTCATTACGTATGTACTATTAATTTGGACCAAACACATCTTACCAATTAATTTTTTTTTAATATATATAATTTTATATAATATACATACCTACCGAAATAATATTATTACAAACATACTTAATAATAATCATAAATATTTTTAAAAATACAATTTTAATGTTGTTTTATAAAAAAAAGCAATTATTTCTAAATTGCTTTTTTTTTCTAAACGACACCATTGTATTGTTGTTTGCATACAAATTTCTTAATGGTTTAATTTTTTTAAAATTGTGAAATGGGTCATAGCCAATACCGTAATTGGGACAGAGATAGGGATAATGTTAACAGAGTGGGGGTAGTCACGTGATAAATTAAATAAAAGGAAGCGACAAATTTTTAAAAAGCAAGTTTGAAGTCACTTGACAAAGGACAGCGGTCCTGCAACTTTTGGCTTCTTCTTCGCGTTGGCTATTGCCTAAGTGCTCGTGCCTAAGTGCTCGTGTGGACCCACCAGTTGGTATTCTGCTTGTCGGTTGCTCTGAATCCAGCAATCCAAAATGGCTTCTGGGTATGTACATATTCTTGATAATTTTTCTTGTTAATTTTTCTTGGTGATTTTTCTTGATAACTTTTTTTCTTATAATTTTTAATTTTTAATTGATTTTGATAATTTTGATTGTAATTTTATTTGATAATTTTTTTGATAGTTTTACTTGTTAATTGATTTTGATAATTTTGATTGTAATTTTATTTGATAACTTTTTTTTGATAATTTTACTTGTTCATTTATTTTGATAATTTTGCTTGTATTTTTTCCTGAAAAATTTTCTTGTTATTTTTACTTTTTAGGTAATTGATTTTGATGATTTTGTTTGTATTTTTTTTTTATATATTTTCAGCTTATTTTGAAATTTTCAAAAATCCATTCTAAGCAGATGCTTAAGTTATAAAATAAACCTGTGTTCCTACTGTCATCTTTCTATACTTAGTAATTTTGATAGTAAGGTCGGCGTAAGAAAAGGCTCGTCACCATAAGGTCGAAATTTGCTTGCACCAGTTCATTCAATTTTCAAAATTTCATTTCAAACATCTGACTGTTGTCTTTTTAATGTTTTAGTTTAAAAATGTACTAAGAGTTTACGACTTGATAAAGGACTTGTTAATTTGAAATTGATTAAGGTTTTCGTACACCGACTGTACGTTGATAGTCAGGACAAACGCTTTATAAGTATTTAGTTTGGTGGATTTTTGAATATTTCATTTTGCATTTTTTTGTTATTGTTTTTGGAGTTTACTTCTTAAAAAGCGATTTGCATAAATATAATATAAGCTCTTGGTATGAAAAATTATGGGAGTAAAATCGAAATTGTCACACGGAATGCGAGCACGAATGCGTTACGTTCTATTTTTTTTTTGAATATTTTAGGATATCTGAAGTTTCAGACATATTGCGATATCTACACAGTTTTATATTATTTTAAAAAAGAACAATGTTGGTCTTTCGGCGTGTTCGAATTGAGAAAATTTAAATTTTATAATCGTTCGTAAGGAGTAATTTTTTTATTTAAATTTTGTTTTCATTGAAGTGTGTGAGGTATATTAAACAAAAAACAATGACGGGTAAAAATGTTGCTAGGTACTTTTCTAATTTATAATTGACAATGTAGGTAATGCATAAAATTATTGATGCCCTATTGTTTAGAATTATTTTAAACAATTATTATTTTTTTAACTAATAATAATAAACACGAACAATATTTGAATGCTGGCTTGTGTTAAAATTTGAAATAAAGAAATCCGTTAAAACTAGTAGGTACTTATTTCAAATTTGAAATTTTATCAAACTTTTTTTTTTATTTATATAAATTACGGCTATTACTTAACTTGTTGGCAATATACCACTGCTTATAAACTAAAGGTCTATAAACCAAAAATATCCAAAAATATCAAAAAATTATTTATATTATATGTTGCAAAAAGACTTATCCCAGTTTTATTCCATATTTAGTATATTTTGTTCATTTTTTATACATTCAAAAGTAACTTTATGCTTATATCTCTTCTAGTATTCAGTTTATTATAAAAGTACTTAAAACATTAAATAATACTTAAAAAGACGCTTCTAACGATGTATAATATGCATATATTTGATTTATATTTATTTAATAAGAAAAAAAAATAGACAAAAATAATTTAATTTTTTTCGATTAGCTCTCCTGTAAAAAGTGTAATTTTGATTTGTGGCCCTCTAGTTTATAAGGAGCAAGATTTCAATCCCATACATTTAATTTTTTTCGAACTTCCCTGCCAAATCTAGAATGAAAAGGATAAGTGTCTTTTGTATGGCACCACACTTATATAATAAAATTCCAAAAAATATAAGAAATATCAGGAATCTGGCAACATTCAAGAATCACTTGCGAAATTTTTTGGTGGAAAAGGCATACCTATAACTCACATAATGAATTCCTAAATGATGAAACTATATAGTGCAAGCGATGCTAGAGCTATATATCTTATATATAAATATAGCATAAAAATAAATAGAAATAAAATATAAACTTAAATTATCTAATATTAAAATTATAATATATAATATCTAGTATATATATCTAATACTAGCTGCTGCCCGCGACTTCGCCCGCGTAACTTAGTAAATTATGTACTTAAACCTTCCTCGAGAACCACTCTACCCATTAGTGAAAACCGCATTAAAATCCGTTGCGTAGTTTTAAAGATCTAAGCATACAAAGGGACATAGGGACAGAAAAAGCGACTTTGTTTTATACTATGTAGTGATTAAAATATAAATAATATTAAAATTATATATTTAATAATTAAATTATCTAGAGGAATTGTATCTAAAGGAATTTGCACACCGCTTGTCGGTTTAATATGTGGACATCATTTATTTAAAATTACAACAATTTTGTATACTATATTCAGCAATAAATTGATTTTAATTTGAATTTGAATACGTTATCACTTTAAATTGTTACTTTGACTAAGGCCCCTGTATCCTTTAGTAAAATTTCATTAAAAAGTCTAAATGAACGAGACATGAATGAATTTCTCCTATAATTTGTCTTACTAAGAGCTATAATATGCAGCAAAGAGCGATTTCTCAAATTATCACTCATATATTACATAATCATAAAATTTTCCTTAAAAATTATACTGTCTGTCCCTATATGTATGCTCAGATTTTTAAAACTACGCAACTGATTTTAATGCGGTTTTCACTATTGGATAGAGTGGTTCTCGACGAAGGTGTTAGTATATAATTTACAAAGTTACGCGAGCGAAGTCGCGGGCAGCAGCTAGTTTAAATATAATTTCGATAATTTTCAGGAATGCAATCTTCAATGACAATAACATTCCTTTACTAGACTTCTCATCTCCTCGAAAGAACAAAGATGGTGTTATAGGCGCAGTGGTAAAGGAAAATGGCAAGGATCCGTTGAAAGTTTTGAAATCGGTGGTAAGTTTTTGCACTTTTCATTAAAAAAATTCATGTTAAATTCGAGACAGGCTGACGGTCTACTTTGATGGTAGCTGGCTACCGTTACCTATAATACAAGCAACGTCACAAGTGCTGCACATTCGCTACTGACCATAGAAGGAAAGTATGGGGTGTTTTGATCATGACGTTTTGATCAAAAATTATCTGGCAATTATAGTTAAACTAGCCTAGCTGTTAACCAAGCAGTCACGGGTTCGAATCCCGCTAGGGGCAAATGTTTATGTGTTAAAATTTACCTTTGTACCTGAGTCACGGATGTTTTGTATTTATAATATGTATGTATTTACAAAAAAAAAAAAGTATTGTATGTAGTATATCAACTGTCTGGTATCCATAATACAAGCATTAAGTTGCTTACTTTGGAACTAGATGGTGCTGTGTGGAATGTGTGTGTGTGTGTGAATTATTATACATTTAAAAAAATATCTATTCAATACCGGTAATAAACCAATGCTAATGACATAATTGAAATTCGATTTTCATTCTTCGAGGTGTTTAAAAAGGTTGTTTGAAAATTGAAACTCAAAATAAAACATATCGTTCATTAGTAATATGTCTATTTAATAATTATAAATAATAATGATGTTGGTATCTATATTATATATAAAAAATATATTAAAAAAAATATTGGCCGAAAGTTGACATATTATAAAAAAAAATATCCACTAAAAATAATATACAGAAGTATTCAAGAAAATAAATTACTTACAAATAAATATACCTAATACATAGGTATTATTACAGTAACAATAAAATATCTATTTATTTCAGCCTGTTTACTCATCTGATGAGGATGAAGAAGGTATCCGGAAATTATTGACTAAACAAGAAGTCAAGAAGCTTGGCCTGACACACTTATATGAAATGTATAACATTTTTGGGAACGGATTAGACAAGCGTCAATCTGTAAAAGCAGAATTTCTTATAAAAAGCATTGTTGGCACCGGACAAGTCAATAACATGGAGCTTTACATCCGATGCCAAGACTTTATAGAGGACAAAGGAATCAGTGCCATTGGTGGAAGCAATAACGACAAAATTATGCAGTATTTACAGCAATTAAAGTATGATTTGGTAAATGCACCCAAACGGCCGATGGTCGTATTAGGACAAGGTGTTGCTGTACAGAACCAAATAGCAATACCACAGAAAATAGCACCAACACCACAAGTTACCGTTTTTTATAAAATGTTAGATGAGACGACAGAGAAATCGAAGGCAATGTGGGCAGAATGTAAGAATGACTGTGTTGACTTCACGAACGATGACCCTGTAGTTGAATACAAACTTTCACCGAAGAGACTTGCAGAGGTTGGTGTTATTGGCCAACCGGTTCCAGCTAAAACTTCTAATATGATGGTTTATAACGAAGAAGACATAAAAAAGAACATTAAATACACAGTTGAGACAGTCATAGATGCTCCGGTCAAAGTACCAGACTATTCTTCATTTGTATTGAAACGCTACAACGATAATAACGTGTTAAAAATTAGAATGCAGTTTAGAAAGGAGGCAAAAATAAAAGAGTACATTAATATTTATCCCTACGTTAAAACTCAGGCAGAAACGATACGTGATTGTTTTCTATCTGATTTGACTATACTAAGAGAAAGCATCGATAATGCTTCCAAGCTGTTTCTGTACGTGGAGAGCATAAAAACACTTTTGGTTAGTAAAAATAATGCCAATGGCGGTAAAGCAAGTCTGACCAGTGAAAGTAATTTAAGTGCCTATGGCAGTCTGGACGTGATGACCGATACTCTGGACAAGCTTATAGTGCAGCAATTGCACATCGATGAACACGTGGCCGAATACCCTGATGAGTTGAACGTTTTAACTCCATACTATTGCCCATTGAAGACCAGTTTCCGCCACTTTGTTTACATGTTGGTTAATGTTGTTAAGCCTTTAACCTTACATGTACACTCTCAGCAACAGGATTCTATATGCAAATGGGTTGATGGGGTCTCCGACAAGCTAAACCAGTTGATGATGAGCAACTTCTGCAAAAGCAGAGAGCTCAATGAAAAGCCAGTGTATGGTTTCGTGAGAATTGGCGGTGCGTGGTTCCCGGTAGACGAACCGATTCGTCCCAACAACGGTAACAAGTCGAAGTCGAAATTTTTTTATTATGCTTTGCCTTGCATGTGCTCCTACAAACAGGAGGGTCCTTATGACACGCACAAAATGCATTTCTAGTACTGACGAAACGTATTGGTTCTATTCTTTTTTTTTTCTATTTTGACGAACCTAATTGGAGCCAATTTAGTTATCCTTATTGGAGCAAAACATTGAACTCAGTGAACGGTTTAGGATCATACATACAATCGTACTGTTTCTGTTTGATTTTCACATTTCTAATTGTCTAAGTAACATATAAGTACAACTAGATCACGAAATGACTTTTTGTTATCAAAATTCATAAATCAAAATTTTATATTGTTATTGAAAGTTAAAACGAATGCCTCACTTCTATTTTTACCTAAAATAATACAATTGTACAAATAAGTGATTACTTAAATTAATTATTTCCTAAATTTAACCATTTACTTAAAAGTCTGTTTAATGAGTCTGTCAAAAAAAAAATACCTTTGGGAGTGCATCTATGAAGAACAAACTGACTGTACTTTTTGACAAGATTTTAGTCATTTTGTTACTTAGACAATTTATGTAGAAATCTATATTATAATATCTTACGATCCTAATTCGACAACAAAAATTAAGTTAAATATGAAAAATAATTTTTTTAAGATATATTTTAAAATAATCCATACCTCTGATACCTCTGATCCATACTTATGATTTTAAATTTAAATTAATTGTAGGTACATAGTTGTTATTTTATATTTTAAAGATGACAAAAATTTAGTATCCTGAGTTTCTTTCGGGGTTTCTTCTCAGGATCGACATCTTGGCTTTTTTCCGAAACCCTGGTAAATTTAAATTTATAATGACGATCATAAGAGTTTCTTGTAGAAAACCAAATTGATAAATAATAATTTTGATTCAATTTTTTGACACACTTATGACCTAACATAACACCTGATGATAAACGATAAACTTTTTTGATTTATTTTTAATATAATTTGAAAATAGTAGAATTTTAAATTATCAAATTAAAATAGCTCAAATTAAAAAAAGACACTATATACCGCGGAAAAAGGATCGTACTATAGACCATTTTTTTTAATTTCTGTAATATATATAAAAAAATAAGTATGATAACATCCGTAAGTCGTTTTTGTCAAAATGGCGTTTATGCCCTTTAAGCCCCGAGAGGTATGGATAATAATAATTATTTTAATATTATTTTAAAATTTCTCTTCAAAATTAAAAAAAAAACGAAATGTTGATTAAAGTAAAAACATCAATTGATTACAACATATTTAACTTGCTTTGTTGTTGCTGCTCACTTTCTTGTTAGCTTTTAAGTAAAAAAAAAAAAAAAAAAAAAAAACCACAAAGAGGCTATAGGCCCTCTATCGTTTTGCGTCTTCACATACCTATTAATTTTATTAAATTTTTGAATCATCCATCTACAATTATAATATTATTATTATTGTAGATTTTAAAATATAGATCTAAGATTTACGATCTAAAATATTTGTAAATATTAAAAAAAAAATTAAATTAAAAAAAATGTATTTTGAAATATTGAAAACAATAATTGAAAATGTAATAAAAAATATAAATATAAATGTTTTTATAATAATATCATTTTTAATAGTTATTTATTAGTTATTTATTTATTAGTTGCGGTTTATTAATTGTTTAAAGATTAAATATTTTTTGACAGAAAGCGAAGGCAATAAAATTAGAAGGCCAAGGAAATTTTTGTGAAACAAAAAAAATGTTGTAATTTTTACATGAATTTGAATTAATTTTGTGATATTTTAATTTATTATTCACGGCTGACTTTTATTATTTTTAACCACAATGGTTCAATGTTTGTAATATGGAAAAATAAAAAAAATTAATAATGAACTCGTATTTGTTTCATTTAATCCAAAAACTGAACATCTAGGTTTTAATTAGCGGCTACAGCACACTTACTATTTTGAATTAAATCCATTTTTTTAAATATTTAAATAAATTAATATTTAGTCAATATTTAAATTCAAATCAATTACAAAATAACTTCAATTATTTATTTAATATTTATATTTTTTACTTATAATAAATTTACTTTGAGTGACATAAAAATATTATCTAATAATATTAACTTATTTAAATTTTGCGATTAAAAACAAGCGATTAATTAAAGTTAATTAAATTAATAGATCTCCCGGAAATATCAATGTAGTGTGCTTATTATTTAATAAAGAATAATTTAATTTTTTTTTCTAAAATTAGTCAAATAGCGGATTGTCATACGCTTTACGGTTGTTATGGCAACCATAGAACGTTGCTGACTGAGCCACTCATAGTGTTTTTTTTAAATCTATACTAATATTATAAAGCTGAAGAGTTTGTTTGTTTGTTTGAACGCGCTAATCTCAGGAACTACTGGTTCGAATTGAAAAATTCTTTTTGTGTTGGATAGATCATTTATCGAGGAAGGCTTTAGGCTATTATAACATCACGTTACGACTAATAGGAGCGAAGAAACAGTCGAAAATGTGAAAAAAAACGGGGAAAATTATTCATCTTTGAGGGCTTCCGTTGCGTGCGCTGCGAAAACCGTTCGAGATAACCAAATGATTCCCAAAATAACTATTCCACGCGGACGAAGTCGCGAGCACTAGCTAGTATCTAATAAATAGGCATAGATTATACCTATTCTATAAAATAAGAATTGTCTATGTTATTGGTAAACTAAGAACAATGTTTGCTTTGTACTTGTGAGAGGCGAGCGGTGGCTAAATGAAAACTTTTCCCCTGGGAAATCTGGCGTTAAACGCTCTTTGTGAGGCCAGAGGCAGGGGACTCCGTTTTTATTTATTGGCTGGCGGATAATTTGTTGATGGCGTGTTTTAAAGTACAATGACTGATTGATATTGTCGAACCAATAAACGATAAATATATTAATTTTGTTTTTTTTTTCCTTAACGCATTCCACACACTATGATCTAGATCCACACTAAGCTGATACTACATAGATTACTTTTTTTTAAATAATACACTAAACGCAACAATTAAAAGATATAAAAATATTCCAAATTTTTAGGTGATTTTCAACAGGCTGTAACTTTCAAGAAAATGGTCGCACAGTGCTCATTAAAAAAGGAAATTGTAGCTTCAAGTCTCTAGTTTTTGAATCTGCGCTTCAAATATTTTTCTCGTTAGCGGTCTATGAATAATCGTCAGAAAATCAACAAAAAAAAAATTAAAATTTTTGCAAAAATTTTCTATAAAGTTACAGCCGGTTGAAAATCACCTAAAAATTTGGAATAATTTTTATATCCTTTAATTGTTGCGTTTAGTATATTATAAATTCAAAACATCCATGACTCAGGTACAAAGGTAAATGTTAACACATAAACATTTGCCACTACCACTAACCACTAGACCCAAACGTGTCGCCCTTGCTATTTTCCAAATATATAATAGGATATGGATCGATGACACGATATTATTAAGTTTTTATGTTCAACTGTACATTATCACCTTTGCGGGCGAGTTGTCTATAAAAATATTAGGTAAAATAAACATGACGATTCGCCCCATCCGCATGAGATAATATCGGGCGATTTGTCCATAAACTCGGTGATGATGATGATGATGATGACGCAGATTCCGTTCGTCTGAATGCTAAAAATTGTTCCAGTTAAGATATTGCGATACAATTGGTTAAATAAGGGCCTAGACACGCGCCCGCCTTCTTCAGATCGTTACAAGAGGCAACTTTTAAATTTTTGCTGCTTCCCGACTTTCAGATATCTTTTTAAAGGTAACGCAAAATTGCCAGTCTGTGTGTTTTGTGTTTTTTATAAGATATACTTTGAAGAGTTTGCTCAGGAGCTGCATGAGCTCATACCGCCTTCCCCTTTCTTCCATCGGACATACAGACGTACGGCTGGCTACCATCCTCATCTTGTCGAAATCCCTCCTTTTCGGACCAAGCGCTTTGAAACATCCTTTATAATGCGCACTGCCAAGGTTTGGAACTCTCTGCCGGCGTCTGTGTTTCCGAGCACATATAACCCTAATCTTTTCAAGGTTCGAGTGAATAGGCATCTTCTGGGTGAGCTCGCTCCATCTTAGGCCTCTTACTTGCTACATAGCTGGTTGTTAGCCAAGAGCAAACCCATCTCTAATAAAAAAAAATAAAAAAAATTAGTGGGACACCTGTACACTAATATAATTTAATTTATTAATACAAAGAAGAGCCACAAAACTAATGAGGTATCTATGTATTACTTACTAGTGACTACCTCTTTCTTAATTAGGGCGAGTCAAAATTTTCAAAAAAAGAATTTAAAGCTATATTTCAAATATAGCTTTCTTAGCAAAGACTATATAAGTATATTTGGGAGTATAGACACGGCGTAGCTCACAAAAAATGGTAGTAGTAAAATTCGTCCACTCGAGACGAAGTGGACGAATTCGTACTTAGTCGCTCGCTAGCGCTGTAGCCGTTTGGTTGCTGTTTATTTGTGTTAAAAATTGACAAAATGCCATCGTATAGTGTGAAATTATGTAAAAATAGACCTCAAAAAGGACAAAAAGAAAAAGGAATTTCGTATCATACGTGAATATTTCATATAAATAGACTTAATTACAATATTTTTAACAAAATATTTAATTATTTTGCTAAACCTTTGCATATTTCAAAAGGAAGCATTTGAACCTTATAGCTGTCTCATTCTTACTTATTGCGTAGTATAGATCGTCCTTTTGTAGAAAGAGATACATATAGGTTTCAAATACACTTATCATTTCAATATGTTTGACGGTCGATCCAGGGCCGCACTTTATATTTTTAAATAAAAATAATAATTTTGTACATTTATATGCTTGTGTTTGAAAAAGTTCAATAAGCTGATTTTATTTGAGGGACAATAAGAGATCATAATAGTATGTATATGATTAAGTTTTGAAGTAACTATAATTAAACATATGCTTATTTTTCACTAATTTGTTAAGAACACTGTTAAGTTTCTTGCGGTTTCTTCTTAACAGCTGTAATCAAGACCGCTAATTATTATTATTAAATATTCATTTAATCATGTTGTGTCATTTCTATATCAAACATCCAATTTGTAAACTAGTCAATATCGTTGTGCAGTATACATTGATGCGTTAGTACAGAAGACTTTTAACTAGTTTCTTTTTACAAAAGCAATATTCATTTGGAATTGCGTGTCAATCTCTCAGTAAGTTTGTAAGTATGATTTTAATACTACCACAGATTTCGGGGCTTTTTGCTTGCTACGCCGGATCTATAGTTTATATCAATGTTTCTTAGTAGTTTTGGCTGTGAGTTGATAGACAGTCAGTCAAACGATTTTACAATTTTCATTAATATTTGTATGTAAACTCGACAAATAAAGTGCTTTATCACCCTAAGATTGAACATTCTTTGTATGTTGTAGAATGATAAGGTCTGTTTTCCTTTGAAAATTCAAAGTGACAATTTCTATTGACATCTTTATTAGCGATGACAAATTATGTCAATCAGTAATCAATACCTATTTCAAAACTAAGCCTTAGCAAATTTTTAAATGAATGGAATTTGTAATCGAAACTGTTAAAGCACTTTTCTTGTCTGCTATACAAATGGCTTACCTTTAACAGCATTCAGCTTATTGCCGACCATCTGTTTGGCTACAAACGCCGCCATCTTGAATCACTTCCTGTACACCAACTGGACCTGGAACAATGTTGTTTTATTATTGTAACAACAGCAGGAATATCACAAATTACAAGAAACACAAGAACTACCAAATTCAGGGTCCTGCTTCTGTATGGCAAATTAGGATTTCACGCTTTTGTGACCTTGCCACAAAACACATCAATGTCTTATCCTAGTCTTCAATGTCTATGTAAGAGGATAACTTTTTAGCAGAATCTAGTAGATATCGTAACAATTTACAAAGATTATCGATTAGAAATCATATCGGTTTCGAAGTAAGGAATCGACAAGAGGTGTTGGAGAAATAGGGCCCAGTTGTGAAATATGAAACAAGCAAAGAAAGAAATAAATTATAAAATTCTTTTCGTCACATTTATAATAAAAACAGTTACATTAAATCTATGGGCTTATTGTAAAAGAAAGATTAAAATATAGTACAAAGTAAGTTCTTACTTAAATAATGTCCTATAACTTTTATCTATCTAATATATAAAATTGTCGTGTCGCAGTGTTTGTTGCCAAACTCCTCCGAAACGGCTGGACCGATTTTGATGAAATTTTGTGTGCTTATCGGGTAGGTCTGGGAATCGGCCAACATCTATTTTTCATACCCCTAAATGTTAAGGTCCACCCCAAAAATTTATTTATTATTTTTTCGCAAAACGAGAATATGTTGTTATATAAAGAGAGAATATGTTGGTTGTTTGTAATGAATAAACTCAAAAACTACAGGATCGATTTTGAAAATTCTTTCGCCTATAGAAAGCTAAATTATCAGGTAGTAACATAGGCTATATTTTATAAAGTTACGCGAACAAATTCGCGTGCAAAAGCTAGTTGAAAATAAAATGGAAGATAAATTAAAACTCACATCTGTAGGTATAATCGTCGTCCATGAGATCCCATTTTCTTAACAATTTCGCTCACTAAGACCCTAAGCAGATTACGTCTCTTCGGAGGATTGGTAAGATTAAAAAGTGATCAATGTTCGGTCGAGATTATAACTATTAGCTCTGAACATTTATTTTAAAATATTCTTAATATTTTATACAATACTAGCTTGTGCCCGCGACTTCTTCCGTGTTAAAAAAGCAATATATTATCGCCTGACAGCCACTGACCGCCTGACACTTAGCCAGGAGTTAGTTTTAGATGATCCTTCGGGAGCAGTACTTTTTTCTAAATGAGTGATTTTAATATAAAATTCTCGTGTCGCGGTGTTTGTTGCCAAACTCCTCCGAAACGGCTGGACCGATTTTGATAAAATTTTGTGTGCTTATCGGGTAGGTCTGAGAATCGGCCATCATCTATTTTTCATACCCCTAAATGACCTAATATACCTATTTTTTATTTTTTACCCCAAATTTTTTATTTTTTATTTTTTACAATTGCTCGCGATGTTTTATTATTTTGACGAGTTCAAGGCGCGAAGGTGTTAGGACTACTCCCAAATATACTTATATAGTCTTTGGTTAGGACGCATTCTTTCTTCGGTTACATATTCGAGGTGAGACTACAAATTCTCTCAAATACCTATATTATATTACTGAGTTTCCAATGTGGAACTAAAATACTTTTGCAAGAGGTATGTAGGTAAATTATTTAAAAAATACTACCTGCTACTGGAATGTGGTTTTTAATGTTGTGTCTTTGTTTTGAGATTTTTTTTTGTCTGTGTTCTTTGAAAATTTATGGTGCAAAATGCGTCGCGACGTCCTTTGAAATTGGCAAGACTGTTTTGAAAACTACAATATGGCGGCGATGACTCATTTATGTACAAATATTTATTATTCTATTCAATTCTATGCAAAGTATTATTGACAAAAAAAAATTTACAATTTGTTTTTATATTTAGAATGAGTTTTTTTTTTTATTTTTAAATTTTACCTTGTGTCTTATTATTATACTTCTTATTACTATTAGGGCCTCTTTCATCAACTACAAGTGTTGATTAGTTACTATTAGAAATAATTTTATGTTTTATTAAATTATACACTCGGTTTAGTGCATCCTTCTAAAGGCGATTTTTTTAAATTATTTTCTTTTTAATGTTTGGAACTTTTACCGTACAAACAAAGGTATATCAGCTTAATTATTCCCGGTGATAGGTGACTTTAAATGACGGTTAGCCTACTTGACAGATGGTGAAAGAGGCTCTTAGAATAAATAAATCTATAAGTATATTCTATATATAAAAAGAATTATTTTACTGTCTAGAATAATTAATATAATAATGTAACATATAGGTCCAGTTAATTATATAGTATATTATCTACGAAGAAATTATATTACAAATGTTAAATGTTGTTAGCCTTAAAATTGTTAAAATTATAAATAAATAAAATAAAATAGTTGCTTGAAAACAAATGAAGTTGAATTTGAATTTGCTTTTGCAAAGCGATGAATATTTTATTTTTAGACGAGGTCTGCGGTCTTTTTTCTAGACGAAAGGTACCCTATGTCTTTTTCTGTGTACCTATGTAAAAAATGTCATTATATTCGGTTGAGAAATAAATTCATAATTATAATATTATTTAGTATTTGATTTTTTAACTTGATTGATTAAACTTAACGTAGTTTATATTTAATAAACTTAATAAAAATTTCTAAAATATTATGCAACTCTTTGGCGAGTTCCACAAATTGGCTTGCGAAATGAAAAAGTTCTTGCTACACTTTCAAACTTGCTGGTCCGGGAAACGATTTACTTTGAAGGAAACATTTTTTAAATTAGTTTTAACATGGAAGGAAGGAATAATGATCTAAGTTTATTCATATCAAAGACATCCTTAACTAATTAAATTACGGTCGGTAACTAATAGGCCAAGTATCATTGGGGAAGAGCATAAGCTTACGGTGATTAATTGTAAAATATACATATTTATAAATAATATACTAGCTGACCCGGCAAACGTTGTTTTGCGAAAAAATAAAAAAAAAATTTGGGGTGGACCACCCTTAACATTTAGGGGTATGAAAAATAGATGTTGGCCGATTCTCAGACCTACCCGATAAGCACACAAAATTTCATCAAAATCGGTCCAGCCGTTACGGAGGAGTTTGGCAACAAACACCGCGACACGAGAATTTTATATATTAGAATTAAGTGTCACGTTGTTCGAGGCCAATGGACTCCTAAACTACTGAACCGATTTTGATAAAACTTCGAAACTATGTGTAAGTAATTTGGTCCAACTATCTTTTAGATAGGATACTTTTAATTTTGAACCCGGGCGAAGCCGGAAGTCTGTCACTAATAGCTTATAAAAAATGAAGAGTGTAATATGAAGAATATTTTTAGTGATATGTTTTTTTAACATATCACTGATTTTTTACTTACTTTACTAAACTTTACCAAGTTAAAATATTAGGTAATACGTCCTGCGGCTTGAGATGATGATGAGATAGATATTCGTAGTTAAATATCAAGTTCGCTTGGACGGTTAGTGTCAAATTTAACTAACGACGAAAGATCCAAATGCAGTTAAAAAGTTCATTCCAGTCGCGGCCCGAGTCTTTCAGGAACTAGTTTAATCCAATTTAAGCCGTAACCTTGTGCTAATTGGGTTGAAATTGTATAATTAACAAACTGCTCCTTGTTTAAAACTTAAAACAAGGTTTCTTTTTAGTCGTATTTTTATTAGAGAATATACCAGCTAGATTGCCACCTTTCAGCATTGAATTATTCGTACTGTCGACATTAGTATTACACTGAAGTGTAATAATATCTATCAGTCAGTAGAAATAAATTATTCAAACGAATGTTGTAAGCATATTTGTTTACAGCGCCATCTCTCGATTTGGACCTGAACTGTTAAGTCCTTTGGCATTGAATTTAGTTTGTGAGTTTTCCGTCGGAGCGCTGTTGTCGGCGCACAAGGATTGTAGGATTGTAGGCATATTGTAGGCGAGCGGTTACCATGGAAACTGTCTCGAGTGTCTACTAGAACTAGATAAATATTTTTAACGCATTTTTTGGGTTGTTCCAAACAGTTCTATAGTTCTACGATAGAAATTGCATTTTCAATATTAACGAGTATAAAATACTGAAATACGCCGTTAAACGAATTCATTACAGCGTTACAAAGTGTGTCAACGCGACCCTTCAGTCATATTTTTAGTGCAAAACCGGTTCTTCACAGAAGCTAACGACATTTTAACGATCATTCGACACTTGACTGCAATAATACAGTTTCCAGATGCCATATTGTTATCGTCCGGTAGGAATTATGTAAGTAACTATCTTTATCGTGCTGACATTGTACTTACAAAAGTTTTCTGCGATATTTGAAAAAACCTGAGCACATAATTAATAAAATAAATATAATAATATAAATAAATAAATGTCTTCACACATCCACACAGCACCATCTAGTTTCACACTAAGCAACTAATGCTTGTATTATGGATACCAGACAGTTGATATACCTACTTTATTATAAATTCAAAACATCCATGACTCAGGTACAAAGGTAAATTATGTTAACACATAACGTTTGAGCTTTATTATATTAGTATACTAGCTGCTGTCCGCGACTTCGCCCGCGTAACTTTGTAAAGTATATACTAAAACCTTCCTCGAGAAACACTCTAGGTATCCATTGGTGAAAACAACATGCAAATCGATGCAGTAGTTTTTGAGGTTATCGTGAACTGACAGACAGATGCGGCGGAGGACTTTGTTTTATAATATGTAAGGATTGACGGAAAACTGTCAAATTTTCCGTTTCGCAATCAAAAATAAGAATAAAATAAAAGAATGCGGGTGCATCGAAATACGGCGGATGCATATCGCTAATTGCAATCCATTCAGCAAATGCGGGAGCGGTTTGAACGTGTTCCGAAAATAACGATAAAAAAAAATCCACTTTATTTCGACCAACATTTTCCATCAAGATAACTTTGTTCTTACTGTGAGAGGCATATTCATATTAATAAATCAGAATACAGAACCAAACAGCAAAAGCTAAACCAGAAAGTAAAAATAAGTAGATTGTTGACTAATATTACGGGCAAATTAGACCAAATAGTTTCAGTGAATCCTATAATCCTTGAACCTTATCTATAGTAAATAATCTATACTAATATTATAAAGAAGAAAGATTTGTTTGTTTGTTTGCATTGAATAGGCTCCGAGACTACTGGACCGATTTGAAAAATTCTTTCACTGTTGGGAAACTATATTATCAGCGAGTAACACAGGCTTTATTTTATAAAGTTACGCGAACGAAGTCGCGTGCAACAGCTAGTGACTTACATTAACATGCGAAATTTGTTATTTGTTTGCGAAACTACTCGACCGATCATTATGAAATTTGCCAAAAAGGAAACAGGCTACCTTCCTTCCAGAGAAAAAGTAATCTTTCTGAGCTATCATATCATATCATAAAATAAATAAATAAATAAAATACGAATAGAAACATCGCCCTTCAAAATTACTTATATGAGCAGTAAAGATTGAAACAACTAAGAAAAAGGAGCGCAGACTAAATCGCTTACAAAACATAGTCCTTAAATATTCTCTTAATTTAACTTTGATATTAAAAGTTCTGAAGGCAAGCTGTTAATACATCGAAGGACATTATAATCGTTATACAAATTAACGTTACAACGTCTTATTGGTGCGCAATTCATGTAACGTCTTCTTTCAAAATGTCCCTTAACTTTTCTATAAGGATTTATTAAAAATTCTCTTTTCAGTAACGAAAATCGAACTTGAATGTGTATTGTTAAAGCGATATTGTGTAACAGACAGACAAGGTTACTTTCTCATTTATGGATGTATAGATTTTCTTGAGCAAGAAGTGCTCAAGATGTAAAGTGCTTATTGCCTTGAGAGTTGTATATGTATTGTTGTGATGTAATGGCGTAGGCAGTTCTGACGTCAGTATAATGCCTAGGGAGCTACGTCGTTGCGCAATAAGAAGGATGTCTAGGTATTTTTAGTACCTAAGTGGATATTTCAAATGGCTGGTGTTAATATACCTAATGTATGCAGATATCGCTATAATAAATATAGGCAATAATGTCTATAGGCAGTCTTATAGACTGACTATAGACATTATTGGGACAGAAAAGACATAGGGTACCTTTCATCCAGAATGCCGACGAAGTCGCGGGCACCAGCTAGTAGTCTATATAATATAACATAAGGATCATAGATAAATGATTGGTCTCGCTGCGCTCGACTAGATACCGCCGTCGTAGTTGTAAACTGCGACATAAAATAGTACGCCGAATTCGGCGTACCCGAGACAGTCACACTGCAAACTGTCTGTGATGTGTACGTGCCGAATGTTTTATTAAATTTTAGGTATAATAAAACATCAGTTTACGTATGTAGTGAAACTGTGTAAAAATATAATAAAACTGGGTAAAAAGTGATAAAAAGTGACGATTTTTTACACACACTACAATAAAAAGTTGCCACATTTTCGGAGCTATTGCTTTTGTATAGCGCTCTATCTAGTCGAGCGCAGCGAGACCAATCAATTATCATTGATAAGGATATTATTTATGGTGGTTGATTTTTTTTACTTGCCTTTACAAGAGTCGTAGCATGGTGTTTAAATAGCGAATGACCTTTCTCTAGAATTGGACTAAAAATTTTAAAAAAAATTGACAGCTAGTTTCAGAGATTAGCGAGTCCAAATAAGCTGCTGTCGCCCAAGTGGAAAGTCAGCTTGCCTTGCAGCTCTCACCTTTGAATAAAAAAAGTAGACCAGACTTCACAAAGCGAACTAACTGCACACGAAACCATTCAGACCATAAATCGTTTGAAAAACGGATTCCTCGTAGTGACCCGATGGCCTACTTTCAAAGGCACCAAAATTGTGAAAACAAACTTTTTAGTCAAGTTTTTCGGACACAAATAAAACGTAGTCAGTATACACTTTATATTTATATGTTTTGTATCTATAAGTACTAATATTATAAAGCTGAAGAGTTTGTTTGTTTGTTTGTTTGAACGCGCTAATCTCAGGAACTATGTACTGGTTCGAATTGAAAAATTCTTTTTGTGTTGGATAGATCATTCATCGAGGAAGGCTTTAGGCTATATAACATCACGTTGCAACTAATAGGAGCGAAGAAACAGTCGAAAATGTGGAAAAAACGGGGAAAATTATTCATCTTTGAGGGCTTCCGTTGCGTGCGCTGCGAAAACCGTTCGAGATACCCAAATTATTCCCAAAATAACTGTTCCACGCGGACGAAGTCGCGAGCACCAGTTAGTTTTGTATAGGTATAATGTGTCGCAGTATAATAAAAAAATTAAAAAAACCGTTTTTTGCAAAAATCCTAGTAAGTACGACTACAAACGACCGGATAATAAAATTAACAACGAATTTTGTAATCATCCGAGGTAGTTTCAGGATCTTTGCAAAAATTGCAATTCGTTTACGTAGGTTCGAAAATGAAACGCTGATTGGTCAATCGTGTATAGCTTCTCTGTTTTGATTGGTCAATCGGCGCCATCTGTCAGTAAGTAATGTTAATTTCGGCCAATCAGCACTCAAGACTAACTTATGACAGTCGAGCGTTTTATTTAAATTTTATATTTAAAGTTTAATTGGGTAAATTATATAATTTGTTTGTAAATCTGTATGCGGGTAATTCATCATTTAATTAACAACGTTTAAAACCGCATCTGGTTACACACATCGTGCAATAATTTTGCAAATTAATTACCTACATAATTAATTTATTGTAATTTAATTGCAGTTATTTATTCCTACATATTTTATTTTTCTTTCTAAACACTTTATTGTGTTTTATATTTTATATATTATTTCGTTTGATATATATTTTATATTTATATACACTATATATGACGTTGCCGTATACATTATGAACTTTGATATTTTTTATTTTAATCAGTAGATCAAAACCTAGATGGCGCTACGTGTATGTTTACCAGGCTATAATTGTTAGCACCAAAGCTGTCCTCTAAATATTATCAAGTTTTTCAAGTATTACGCTTTTAATAAACAATAGTTTGCAAATAAACCTACAATCTCCACAAATTGAGTAATATTACCGGCTGGCTCATGATCAAGCTTCAATAAAGCTGGTAAGGTTTAAATAATGTCTGTAGTAAACTAACAATGAACGGTTGAAGTGCATCTGACCGAGATGGTCTGTAAAAGGCATTATATTTTATCAGACTGTTCGCAATCTTGGCATGTTTCCAATCAAGTATCGCCGTAAAAGCCTTCTCCAATGTTCAAAATTAATTTTTAAAGTGTACTCGCCACTGTAGAGTCGATTTGATTTACACACTTAGCTAGAATTTGTGTTTCAGTTAATTAGAATCAGCTAATTAATATTTTTCTTCACAAATTCCACACAGCGCCATCTAGTTCCACATTAAGCAACTAATGCTTGTATTATGGATAACAGACAGTTGATATACTACATATATTACTTTTTTTTAAATACATATATATTATAAATACAAACATCCATGATTCAGGTACAAAGATAAATGTTAACACATAAAAGTAAACATTTGCCCCTAGCGGGATTCGAACCCGCGACTGTTTGGTTAACAGCTAGGGTTACTAACCACTAGACCAAACGTGTCGTCGAAATTATTATACGAGTGATAACCTTCTTTCTATTTTACTACTCTTTAAATTTTGTATAATGGTATAGGGCTTGAATATGACCTATTTCAGAAAGTTCAAGTCAAAGTTCAACCAGTTGAACTAATTGGAAAAAATATACCACTTATTTCAACTTTATTAATTTTCCGTGAAAGTTGAAATTTGTGTTGGGACTTAACACTATTTTTCATAATTATGTCAATGCATTATTTAATTTCATAATTATGAAAAATAGTGTTTATAAGTTTGGTAGTTCGTATAGTGGCAGTGACCAGGCATTAAGGCATTAAGGCATTAAGACCTTGGGGCCTACGCTCAGGTCAGGCTACGTTATGCTTGGGAGAATGTTTTGTGATTGGTCGAAATTTTATGTGGGCGTTACAACAACCAATCACCGCGCTTTTTTTCTTTCGTTTCGTAAGTACGCAAAGGGAGCGTTTACATTGGTTTGCTCTTGGCTAGGGCCCTTGAAGGCGGTTTGGTCCTCTAATGTCAGAGTTTCATAATGTCAGAGCGACCATAAGTAAATGGGTTCTAGAATTCTATACTCACTCAAATAAACACAATAGCACTCGTGCTGTTATTTCATAATGATGGTTTTCCCCTTTATAACTTGAAACGCAGTATGTTCTGCCATAAGTATTGCTAAGAAATAATTCTTAGGACCATACTCGTAAATAATGCGCAATATAAAGATTGCGTTACACAGTAAGGTGACCTCGGCCGGCGACCACATACCGTTCGACAAAAAGGGTCACGTGATTACCATTTAAATGGGGATCGAGTGTCGGCAATTTATACACAAATACCTTGTAAGGGTCGCCATAAAAACCACCCCCTCTCGACCTATATTACTTCGACACAGTTATTGTGGTCGTACCTCAAACTATTTCAATATTTTAAATTCGTCTACGTTGGATAAATAGATGAAACGAAATCCGAGACTATATATTTCTACTGGCTGCTGCCCGCGACTTCGTCCGCGTTCTGGATGAAAGGTACCCTAAGTCCTTTCTGGTATCCCAGACAACGTGTATGCAAAACTTCATGGTGATCGGTTCAGTAGTTTTTGCGTGAAAGAGTTACAAACATCCATACATCCATACAAACTTTCGCATTTATAATATAAGTTAAGATTAAGATTAAGATCGACAGACAGGCTGAATGTCCACTAAAATAACAGCATGTGTCCTCGATATCGGTAAGTGACCGATGAATAGACCAAGATAATAGACAAAGGTAAAATGTTAACACATAAACATTTGCCCCTACCGGGATTCGAACCCGCGACCGTTTGAGGTCAACAGCAGCTAATAGTTACTAAAAACTAGACCAAAAGTTGTCGTCAACTATACATGGCAAGTTTTAATATACATGATAATCATCCAACCATGTCTACCGATACGAATGAGTCTGCGAAGATTTGACGGGCGACCGGGTCTGAGGCCCGAAGCGTCCCGGCACTCGTAACGGAAATTGCCCGGATACGGGATGACGGCGAAAATTTTATTGGACAAAAGAAATTGCTGAAACTAAGGCAATAAACTTAAATTTTTAACGACTTCCACGAGAAGGTTCCGTCGTAAACGTGGGCCGGGGATTTATTTCGAAAAATTTCTTCTACGAAACTTTCATGTTTTCCTCTGCCGCATATGTCGTTCAATTATAAGTAATACCTAGTCGTTGCGTTTTTAAAGTTGCGGTTGAATATCCTATCCTACTAATATTATAAATGCGAAAGTTTGTTTGGATGTATGGATGAGTGCAGACTTTTCTTGAGAGCCTGGCTGTCTGGAGAAGGCTGCCCGCCATCTGCAGGTGGTCTAGGGGGACCTTGCGCACATGGTTGGCTAGCTGTGTGTGCCTGCCCCCCTTCGCGTGGATATTGCCTGGGTGTCTCCGGTCAATCCCTTTCTTTGGCGATAGCCTAGCCAATAATGGCAAGCCTGCCCTGGGGGTGGATCGGAGATGTATGTATGGATGTTTGTAACTCTTTCACGCAAAAACTACTGAACTGATCACCATGAAATTTTGCATACACGTTGTCTGGGACACCTGAAAGGACATAGGGTACCTTTCATCTAGAACGCGGACGAAGTCGCGGGCACCAGCTAGTAACGAAATATAAAGAAGTACAATCGCCTCTTGCGTACAACGGTATCCACCATCATGTTAACACTTACCATTCTTTTTTTTATTATTACTTAGAGATGAGTTTGCTCTTGACCAACAACAAGCTGTGTAGCGAAGACGAGGCCTATGATGGAGTGAGCTCACCCACAAGATGCCTATTCACTCCAATTTTGAAAAGATCTGAGGGTCTAGTGCTAGTTTTACTCTATCAAACGCGTCGAACGCGTAAACGTCAATTTGTATGGAACTGAAGCAGTGCTACACTTTAGCCACCAGTGGCCCTAGCCAAGAGCATACCAATGCAAACGTTTCGTTGCGTTCTGACGAATAGAAACGAAATAAAGCCCGGTGATTGGTTGTTGTAATTGTAACGCCCACATAAATTTTTGACCAATCGCCGGGCTTTATTTCGTTTCTATTCGTCAGAACGCAATGAAACTTTTGCATTGGTATGCTCTTGGTTAGGGCCCCAGGTAGCGCTGCTTCATTTCTATACACTCGCACTATGAGCTCGCAAAATATAGACGCCGTCTCAAAGCTTAAACAACTAATTACATAAACATCACTTTGCCCCACTTATCTGCCGCAAAAAATAAAGTTGAAACACTTTGAAAAGTTCCACAAATCGCTGTTATCTTTGACCGTTTAATCTAAATGGTAATTACGATGTTTCCACGAGATTGGACCGTCTGTTGCTGTCTCGCTCTATTCCTTTGAGCTAGAGAGCGATGCGAGATGTTCTTTTTTAACTTTCCGTATAAAGCCGAGGTCGATATTCAAATGAATGCCTCCTAGTAAATCATTAAAAACCGTCATGGGAATGTACTATACAATCTGTTCGTTTAATATTGCGAAATAATGTCCCAAGAGGATTCTTGTGTGAGATTTGTTGACTTTCGTCTATTAAATCTGAAGAGGTGCACGTCCTAAGCTAATAGGAAATTAGTAAGAGTACTTGAGAGGTTTATCAAACACAAGATATGCTGTTATTTCCTTGTGATTTTTATAGGTATTTGCAACATTTAACCTTGAAGAGAATTAAAAAAAAAGTTTAAGCATTTAAGCAATTAAATTATATTTTATTCTGGGATGGAGAATATCATGTGATAGATTTACAGCTATTTTTCAAGCAAACTTAATAAGTTAGCTTAATTTAACTTAACTTAATTCATGTAAAGCTGACCGAAATAAAAAACAGTGTTTGTGTCAGCTCCGAGGCTCGAGTGGAGTTTACTCCTTACGATAAATAAATAATTTAATAAATATAATTAAAATATAATATTCATATAATATATTATATGTATTATATTATATTAATATGTATTGAAGCATATTGTGCTTGTAACGCGTAACGTGTGACATGTGACATTTTACTCCCATAAATTTTTATACCACGGGCTTATACATATATTATGAAATCCATTCTTAAGGAGTAATAACAGACAGAAAGGCATCCTTTGCATAATATAATACTAGCTGAAGCCCACACAATTTTTGACTAAAATTTGTCTTGAGCACTTAGATCACCTAGTACCTACATCTATCTCTTTTCACCTCTTAACGTCGCTCTCGCTCGTATGATAAATTAAGATAATTAGGAACGCTACACCACCTTACACAAAGCAACCCTAATTTTAGTGAAACTAAGTGAATATTTAAGTTGAAAACTGTGTGTCCTATGTATGTATTGGGTAAGTTGCGATAAGCAATGTAAGCATTGCCCGGAGGGTAATAGAAGCTAGAAGGGTAACGCCGACTCTGCATTGGTTACAAATAGTGATGTGCCGGATATCTGTATCCGTATCCGCGGATATCCGAGGGAGAAGAAAGATCCGTATCCGTATCCGTTACTTTTTGGCGGATATTTTACATTATTAATTTTTAATTTATAGCTGAAATTCTAGATAGGTAGCAATGAAAACCTATTGAGTTCCATTTAGATTATTTTTTATCAACAACTTAAAATCAAACATTTAGCACCTTTATAATGCGCTCACCGACACCGCAAAGTAATGAAAGTTAAGATCCGTATCCGTATCCGGCAATCTACATTTTTAACGATCCGGCACATCACTAGTTACAAACCGCTTACGGAAAAGGTGAAATTCATATTACTTTATAGACTAGACGCTGTAATCTATACTTATACTAATACTTATATAGAGGAAAGATTTGATTGTTTGTTTGTTTGAATTGAATAGGCTCCGAAACTACTGGACCAATTTGAAAAATTCTTTCAGTGTTGGGAAGCTTTAGCAAGCTGTAAGGTCAGCAAGTAACATAGGCTATATTTTTTCTGTATGTTAAATTTTATCGAAATCTGTTCAGCAGCTTTTTAATAATAATAATAATAATTTATTTCTTGATCATACGTACATAGTAGGTATTTTAATTAATTATTTGATCTATATAAAATTTTAACGTATTTTAATTTTTATTTAAATTTAAATTTTATTATTTTACGTGAAAGAGTCACAAATCTATTCAAACATATAATAAGTAAACTCGACAAATAAAGTGCTTTATCACCCTAAGATTGAACATTGTTTGTATGTTGTAGAATGACAAGTGACAATTTCTATTGCTATCTTTATTAGCGATGACAAATTATGTCAATCAGTAATCAATACCTATTTCAAATCTAATCCTTAGCGAATTTTGAAATGAATGGAATTTGTAATCGAAACTGATAAAGCACTTTTCTTGTCTGCTTTACATACATACATACATATGTCAACTAATAAATTTTGTTAATAATAAAGATTCTCATAATAATGTATAAACACACACACACACCACTTCCTTTTTGTTTACTTCCTATCAGTTTTTTGTTTGTTTCTTTTTTTTATTTCATATTGTGTTGTTTGCTTTTTTATAGTAAAATAATTAAGTCCGTTATTAAGCATACATATGTATTTATTACTATATATTATTGTCGTTTGAGTGCTGTGTGACTGTTTAAATAAAAATAAAAAAAAATATTACTTTCGTAGGATATTTTTCACCATTTCGTACCTAATAGTAATGAGAAAAGTCAAAGACTATAATAATACTGTAATACAGATATGTTATTGCATTGGTTATTTAACGTGTATTTTGTTTGTGCAAATAATAAAATAATATCTGGACTTGGGATGACCGTTGTGGAAACTAAGCCGGGATTCGCTTCCAATCTTTGCTTGCAATGAATTCTGTCAGCTGGGGGTGTAACCGTCTGACCTTTGCAACCCTCATTATCAGGGTTGAGGGTTCAAGGCGTCGGCGTTCGCGATAATAAACCTCTTTTGTTCAGAAGCTATTGTTAAATAAAGTACATGTAAATGAGTATTCTGCCTTATTATGATTTAAGAGGGTTTTATGGCATATAGCATATATTTAGTCAGATAAGATAACAAGTAATGTGCTTTCAATTTAGGTATAGTCTAGCTTAGGTAAATAATCTTTTGGTGCAAGTTGGAAGTCATGTGTGAAATATAATTTTTAGGTTATTGGATTTGGGACAATCAGGAATCACCCACTGTGAGTACTGACACGCTAAGTGGGCTAAGTAGTTAGGTTAAATAAGTAACCCAAGTACGCTGCCGACTCAAATAAATTATAAAATAAAAATAATTAGGCTAAGTGAAGATCCTGTCTCTACTCCAACCATAAGTACATCATTTTAATATCTACACCAATTTAAAAAAAAAATCTACACCAATTTCAAGTTTCAAACTAAGTATAAAACTGTGTTACTGCGGACTAGGAGTTCTAACTGGAAAAATGTGTTACAAAACTTTAAAAATAATATTTTATAATAATATAACCCCACAATTTTCCGCACAAAGAATACCTAGAGACGATGTTTTAGAAAAATATTTTCTTAGTAATATTCCGAGAGAGAATTCCACACGACTCCTTGTCGTCTGTATTATATGTTTGTATGTTGTTTTTTATAAATTAAAACAAGCGAAACACTCTTTTTATTATACTTTAGAACATTTTTAAAAATTATTATTAGCTTGAGAACGCAGGAAAATGTGGTGAGAAAATAATTGTAGAGACGCGAACATTCTTTAATTGTATTTTCTTTTAAATGCAAAAACAACAATAACTGTACGACCACATCAGTACTAATATTATAAATGCGAAAGGTTGTATATAAGGTTGTAAAAACTACTGAACCGATCACCATGAAATTTTGCATACACTTTGTCTAGGAAACCAGAAAGGCCATAGGGTACCTTTCATCCAGAAAAAAAGTATTGCTCCCGAGGGATCATCTAAAATTAAGGAAACTAATTCCTGACTAAGTGTAATAGCAATAATGATGTCGGGCGATATATTGCTTTTTTAACTCGGACGAAGTCGTGGGCACCAGCTAGTTAGGAATAAAGTTGTGAAGTAATACAGCTGTATAGAATACCTATATTTTAGTTTAACCTAGATATTAAAACTGAAATTAGGTAATTTTAAAACAGTAGGTATACTAAAATTCCGCACAGATGCTAACCCAGTTTATGACTGTGAAACGCGATGTGTGTTGAGGGTAGTTCAAACAAAGTGAGTAACTACGAGAACAGCGAAAATGTACCCTCAAATATCGTTCTTATACATCAAAAATAAATTCCCAAAGGAAACAACTAACTGTTTGATGGAATAAACAGATTGATGGAATGTAGATTCAAACCAACTACCTGTATCGGTTCAAATGACCAGCATTATTTTCTTATTTCAACGCCATCTATCTATCTCTATCCCTTTACATATGTATGAGAGAGATGGAAAACGTTCGCAGAGAAATCAGAGATTGATTGGGCACCTGCTTTCAGATTGATGTCTTTTGAATAATATTTTTGTAGCAACCGTTTGTAAAGTTACAGAGAGAAGTAAACTGTATGTGAAATGATGTAAGGTATGTTTTGGCTTGTCAGTGAGCACGTGGAGTATTTTTCGCTATTTATCATTCGACGTTATCCTGTTTTTGTGGAGAATAAAATCGGGATTTCCCGTTTTCCTTGTCTATTCGGATTCGAATGTTAGGATGGGTATAATGGTTTGTTATTATCTAGTCCTTAAGCTTTATTACCAGAAGGCCAGGCTTTACTTTTGTTTTGATGAGCCCGTTGAATAAGTGGTAACGGTGTTTGCCTAACGTCTCAGGGGCCCTGGGTGTCGGGTTTGACGACACGTTTAGTCTAGTGGCTAGTAACCCCAGCTGTTAACCAAGAGGTCGCGGGTTCGAATCCCGCTAGGGGCAAAATGTTTAAAATGTGTTAACGTTTACCTTGTACCTGAGTCATGGATGTTTTGTATTTATAATATGTATGTATTTACAAAAAAAAAGTATTGTATGTAGTATATCAACTGTCTGGTATCCATAATACAAGCATTAATTGCTTAGTGTGGAACTAGATGGTGCTGTGTGGAATGTGTGAAATGTGTGAAAATATCTAGTATTACAAGGGAAGATGCTGTCCACTAAAGAATAAAATTAAGGTTATGATTAAAATGAAGGATAGGGGAAGATAAGTAATGCTTATTTGTTATTATTTCACAGTAGCCTTCTTGTACTTTTCTACTAGTAGTCGAGGTGCCTACCTGTTAAATATTAACAAAAATAAACATTTGCCCCTAGCGGGATTCGAACCCGCGACCTTTTGTTTAACAGCTAGGGTTACTAGCCACTGGACCAAACGTGTCGTCAACACACTTGCCCAAGGGTTTGACAGTAGGTAGTCTTCTGCAAGACTGAAATGCTGCCAGTATACAATTTCTGGATAGTTTCAAGGTTTAAAAAAAACTATATCTATTATAGATACAGCGTTGTGGTGTCGCTGTAATAGGAACCCTCGAGACTCATAAATAAAGAAGGGTTGCGCTGTGATGATGTCTTACTGTGTTAGCTGAAAATATATACTCTATAAATACTTACCTAAATATATCAAAGTATATAGAGTTTGACAAACTGTATAAATTTGTAATAAAATTGCAGTTACACTTAAGATTCGATCTATGACATATTATTGACATATTTTTTTTACTTTTTAATATACTTAATCGTTCACCTAACTTTACAAAGCCTTTGTCGCTCGCTGATAATGTAACTAGTTTTCCCGTAGTTTTTGATTTTATTCTTTACAAACAAAAACACAAAAACTAGCTGAAATTGCAAGCGACTTTCTCCGCGTAACTTTATAAAATATAGCTAATATATGTATATAGCTAATATATATGTAATATGTTACTCGCTGATAAAATATAGCTTCCAAACAGTGAAAGAATTTTTCAAATCGGTCCAGTTTTTTCGGAGCCTATTCAATTCAAACAAACAAACAACCAAATCTTTCCTCTTTAAAATATTAGTAAAAGTATAGATTAAAAATGAGGTATACGTTTAGGCTATATTTGGCTTAAATCAAATTTAAAAATGAAATAACTAGAATTTAAATATAAATATTAAAAAATTAATATAGTACACTGTACTATATAATGTACTATATACTAAGTACCTACACTCCGCCGTTTGCCGGTCCCAAGCCCGGATGAGAAAGGAGGAGGGTTGGCTCGAGAAGAGACAAAACCTCGCCGTAAAGCAGTCAACGCCGAACCTCGGGCGGCGGTAAATAACCTGACACTGTAGCCGGCCTAACCAGCAGGCTCAAAGGAGGTGAGGAAATGCCCTCCTTTTCACACCGTAAACCTGTGGTCATGTCTCACAGGAACGGGGGTCTTGGCTTAATTGCCCGGACCGCGAGGTAGAAAGCCTCTATAAAAATTCACCCCAACCCTACGGTATGACGCGCGCCAAGAGGGTGAGTGGCTGAGGGGTTTCTCAGTTGCTAGCGGTCAACCTCCGATACCTGGGGACCTCGGAGTGTAAATACCCTTAGTCGGTAACGGGAAGGCCGACTGGACGTTTTATATCCCGTATCTACTCGTGGGAATAATATGGAGGATTTTTTAACGACATCTTTGTTTTCCGGTTTGGATCTTGATGATCCATCAGAATCAGGCTCGCCTGGAGGACGCTCCGACGCCTCCGCTACAGCCTTGATGGATGTAGCTGACATGGGTGAGAGGCTAGACCATGGGCAATCAGGGGACTTAAATGCCCCTGTAATGCCCACGGCAACAGACTCGGTCCGTGACAGTAAAGCCAGTAGGAAGCCGCCTATTAAGCTCTCAGGCGCCGCAAGGAAACGCATGAAGAGACTTATCGCGGCCAACTACTCTGCAGCTGAGGCCAGGGCTATTGCTAAAAAGCCCTGGTTTCAGCTTGACATTGAAAAACCCCCTCCGAATCCGACGAAGGTGAAGGTGAGCAGCAAGGAGGATAACAAAACTCCTTCAGTGCCACCTAAAGCAACCGCTTCAAAACGCCAACGCTCGGAAGAGGAGTCTCCGAATCAGCCAAAAAAGGCGGCGAAAACGGAGGAAACGCAGGCTGGCCCGTCAAGGGCTAAGCCTACGTTTAGGGAGGCAGTGGGAGCTTCGCGAGTGGGTATACGCAATAGCGAACCCATGAGTGAAGAGCAAATGAGGCTGACGCATCGCAGCATCATCCTCGCTATAACCAGGGCTGAGAAAGGTACTGGTCCAAGGTTCTTGGGATTCTCCAAAAAGCCTGGCTGGATTCTCATCACTTGTGAGAACCAGAACAGCCAGGACTGGCTTGTGAGCCTAATACCAAGCCTTAAACCGTGGCCTGAGGCGAACCTCTCTTACATACCAGAGAAGGAATTGCCTAAGCCTACGATTTGCACCACTTTTGTGCCCAGCAGTGAAGCGGAGAGCCTGGATGAAGCTCTGCTGCTGCTGAGGACACAAAATGTGGGGCTCAACACTGAGCATTGGAAGACCATCAGCAGTAGGGCCGAGAAGGGCGGCACCGTAACGACCTTCTTCATAGATGACCCTTCTGCTGAGGTCTTAAAAGCTGCGGAGTACAGGGCCGCTATTGGCTTTAAGAAGATAATTTTTAATGTCAGGAGCGGCAATGACAACGCAGCAGAGTCGCCCACTGAGCCAACGGAGAGCTCCAGCCGGCGTGAGGGGCAGAAACTGTCTGTAAAGGCAGGTGCTGCCTCTCAAGTCGCTGGCAGGGGAGTTGGAACGGGGGGGCGGGGGTCGCACCGAGATGGGGGGGGTCTCTAGAGGGCAGGCTAAGTCTGTAGGTGGAACTCAACGTCCGCCGAAGACGAAAGCCGGCTCCAAGGGCCCCTCTAACAAAAAGGGCGCTTTATAAAAAAAAAAAAAAAAAAAAAAAAAAAAAAAAAAATGCTGAGGGTGATTCAAATCAACTTGCATCACGCGATGGCTGCCACAGCTGTGCTAGAGCGCCTTCTCCTGCAGGGTGAGGTTGACATCGCCCTCATACAAGAGCCCTGGACGCATAATGGCGCGGTTTTGGGACTTCAGTCTGCAGGTAAAATACTTTATAATACCTGTGGCTCAAAGCCCAGAGCAAGCATAGTTTTCAATAAAAATATTGAATGTTTGCCAGTGCCAGAGTTATGTACTGACGATATGGCGGCAGCTTTTGTTAACATCAAGGGCAGGGAGGGAACACGCGTCATCGTCTGTTCTGCGTACCTGCCCTATGACGAACACGACCCAAGGGTGGAGCTTGCGCGATTGGTGGCGTACGCGCATCAACACAAAGCCGAGCTACTTGTTGGAACCGATGCCAATGCCCATCACGTAACGTGGGGCAGCACCGACACAAACAATAGAGGTGAGTTACTACATGACTTTCTCTTAGTTAACTGTTTACAGGTACTCAACAGAGGGAGCAAGCCGACCTTTGTGACAACCGCAAGGCAGGAAGTTTTAGACATAACCTTCGCCACTGACAATATGGCCGAGTTTATATCAAACTGGCATGTCAGTGATGAAAGCTCTATGTCTGATCACAGACAAATACGTTTTGATCTAGTAACATCTACAAAAGATCAAACCGTAACGTACAGGGATCCGAAAGCTACAGCCTGGGATGTTTATAATAACAAACTTAGGCAAAATCTTGAGGACCTCCCTAATAGTATATGTACACCGGAGGAGCTAGAACTTGCAGTGGAGGCTATCACGAGTGCAATAAGGAGTGCCTTTGAGGAAAGCTGTCCACTCAGAACAAAGCACTCCAAAAGGAATGTACCCTGGTGGAACTCGAGGCTCAAGAAGCTACGGGAGAAAACCAGACGTTTATTCAACAAGGCTAGTAGAACCCTTCAATGGGAGAACTACAAGAAGGCCTTGACTGAATACAATAAGGAGATAAGGAAGTCCAAGCGTGCTGCATGGAGGAAGCTCTGCGAGGAATTAACACAAATGCCTCAAGGAGCTAGAATCCACAGACTGCTCGCGAAGGACAAGCCTAGTCAATTAGGGCTGCTTAAAAGACCTGATGGCTCCTTCACGATCACTGAAAAGGAAACTCTTCAGTTGCTGATAGAAACTCATTTTCCGGGGGCTCACGGCTTTTCGACCGGGGCAGACAGAACGCCTTTACACCAAAGGCCTCGAAATGAGGACCGTAACAGAGCGGCTGATCTCATCCGACCCAAAGCTGTGAAATGGGCTATTAGATCCTTTAAGCCCCTGAAGTCTAGTGGTGAAGACGGACTGTTGCCTATTTTATTACAAAAAGGCATAGACGTACTCACGCCATATCTGGTAAAGATCTACCGGGCAAGTTTTGCCTGGGGATATATACCGGAACAATGGACCCGGGCTAAGGTATTATTTATACCAAAGGCAGGTCGGAAGGATTATGCTCTGCCTAAGTCCTTCAGACCAATTTGCCTAACGTCCTTTATGCTCAAAACTCTAGAAAAGATTCTAGACAAGCACATAAGGGACAAAGCCCTGGCCACAAGACCCATTCATTTCACCCAGCACGCCTATCAGAAGGGAAGGTCCACTGAGACGGCCCTTATTCAGCTAGCTGACAGGGCAGAAAGGGCTCTGGAAGATAAACAGATTGCTTTATGCGCATTTTTGGATATAGAAGGTGCCTTTGACAATACTCCCACCAACACGTTAGTGAGGGGGCTACAAAACAAAAATGTGGACCCGACTACTGTTAGGTGGGTAAAGGCTATGCTATCCAAACATAAAGCGAGGGTCGAACTACATGATACCTCACTTACTGTAGCAACTACAAGAGGATGTCCGCAGGGTGGTGTTCTATCGCCGCTACTTTGGACTCTTGCAGTTGATGAGCTGCTGTATAGGCTGGCAGAACATAAGATCGATGCCCTAGGTTATGCTGATGACCTAGTGGTGATCATAAGAGGTTTCTGCCAAAGCACAATTTCGGCCCTATTACAGAAAGCTCTAAATATCATTTGCGAATGGTGCACAGCAAATGAACTTTCAGTAAACGGTGACAAAACCGCTATAGTACCGTTTACCAAAAAGAGGCTGCTAGACAAATTAAAGTCACCTCTTGTAAATGGTAAACGAGTTGAATTTTCCTCAGAGGTCAAATATCTGGGAGTTACCTTCGACCAGAGACTAACGTGGAATGCACACATTGGAAATGTGATAAATAAGGCTAAGGCAGCCTTATGTATCAGCCGTCGAATGGTAGGGAAGAGCTGGGGCCCGTGTCCAAAGCTCACCCTTTGGCTGTACACTGCTATTGTGAGGCCGATGATCGCATACGCTTCTATAGTATGGTACAGAAAAGCCAACCAAAAGACGGCTATTGACAAGCTTAATAGCCTACAGCGTTTGGCATGTCTGATGATAACAGGAGCCATGTCGAGTTCCCCCGGAGCATCTCTGGAGGCAATCCTGGGCTTACCGCCTCTAAATCTATTTTTAGAGAAGGAGGCGAAAACCAGTATGCACAGAATGATGAATCGGGGTAAACACAATTGGCTGTCCGAGGTACTCAGAGCTCTAGAAGACTCAGTACTAAGGGATCCCATCCTAGGCATGCCTACTGACACAATGGTACCACAGTACATAGACGAAAAGTCTTATACTGTGGAGCTACTCTCAAGAGAAAACTGGTCAAATAACAAGATCTCTTGGGAGGAAGGTAGCCTTTCTTGGTATACTGACGGGTCCAAATCAGGACCTGACGTAGGCTGTGGTGTGTATGGCGAGGACCAGAATTACAGGACCAGTGTAAACCTGGGACAATACGCCAGCATCTTCCAAGCAGAGGTCTTCGCCATCCTGGAATGCGCGGAAATCAACCTGCGAAAAGACTATGTCAACCGTGTGATTTATATTCACTCAGATAGTCAGGCTGCACTTCAAGCACTGGACTCGGACTTTACCGTCTCAAAGCTGGTGCGAAACTGTGTAGACTACTTAAATATATTAGGGCGCAAGAATAAAGTGGTCCTAAGATGGGTACCTGGCCATATGGGGATCGAAGGCAATGAATATGCCGACGAACTGGCCCGGGCAGGCGCTAAAGGTAGGCTAATAGGTCCTGAACCTGTGTGCGGACTACCAAATAGCCTAGCTCGCTGGACCATATGGAACCAGTGCTTTACTAAATCTTACAAACGCTGGACTAACTTGCCAGGTTTGAACCATTCCAAAGCGCTCATAAGAGCCTATAGTCGAAACGTGACAAATCAGGCTATGTCGCTTAGTAGGAGCAATTTGTGCATGTTAACAAGGGCACTAACGGGGCACTGTCGTCTCAACAGGCACCTTAAAATAATGGGTCTCGCTAGTACGGGAGAGTGTCGCTTCTGCCATGAAGCAGAAGAAACACCAATGCATATCCTGTGCGAGTGTGGCCCTTTGATGCACAAGCGTAGTCACATCTTAGGAAGCCACACAATGGCTTGTGAAGATGTGAGGAATGCCTCTATCAAAAAAGTACTACAGTTCCTTGACGTGGTAGGTATTGGTAGAGAGCTTTAGTTTACGTGGCGATCACAATATTTCAGCAATGGACGATGTGATACTGGTACTCTAGTAGACAGGAATAGCCACAAAGCAGATAATAATAATAATAAGTACCTACACAAAAGCAAAAAGTCATAGCTGAGGTTCACACAAGTCCTACCAGTAAGTAATTTTGATCGCTTGTAATTTTATCCTTACGAAGCTCATTATGAAAACGCGGAGGCAGCGCTCCTCAAACATCTGAATAAACGGGCCCTAATCTCGCTTCGTGGACATTTGTTTTATCTTAACTGTGTGGATTTCGTCAAAGGGACCCACATTTTTTTATATTTACTTATCTAATTCACAGAGAGTTAAGATAAATGAATCGTTTCATTCAATTTTTAAACCTATTTTTAATTCAAACATAGTATCAGTCAATACTAATAATAAATCTGTAAGTGTAGGCAATGTATGTATGTATGTATGTTCCTAAATAACTCTTAAACGAATTAACTGATTTTCATGAAACTTGGTAGATAAACATTTAGACGTACGGGACACAGGATAGGCTACTTTTTTCTTTTTCAGCACTATAATAAGGTTTCAGAAACTTTCAAGTATTTATAACTAAATTTTAATTATTAAACCACAGTCTGAGTGATGGCTCAATGGTTGAAATTTTTGGTGCAGGCATGACTCCCGGTGGGGCTTCTAGGTATATCTCTATACTAGCTGCAATATCTGATAGATTTTATAATTGCATGGGAACCTAATGATTATGAAAACCTAAGTCAATGAAAACTTCCGGAAATTCAGGCCCTACCTGGAATCAAACCTATATCTGTGATCTTAGATTAATAATTGGTATCGCTGCTCTCGACTAGATACCGCCGTCGTACTTGTCAAATGCGGCAACAAATACTACGCCGAATTCGGAGTACCCGAGCCAGTCACACTGCAAGCTGGCTGTGATGTGTACGTGCCAAATGTTTTATTAAATTTTGGGTATAATAAAATGCCAGTTTGCGTAGTGAAACTGTGTAAAAAGTGATAAAAAGTGACGATGTTTTACACACACTACAATAAAAAGTTGCCGCATTCACGGAGCTAGATAGCGCGGTATCTAGTCGAGCGCAGCGAGACCAATCCTTAATCTAAGTTTGTGATTTTGGTACCAAAATTAATTACACTCTGAAGGAGATTTCGCAAAAATATTTTATTCAAAATATTTTATCTCAATTTGAAAAAGAAATCTAACAAGAAGAATTTACTTTAAAGAGCTACGAATAAAAATTGCAATTCTTTTCGTAATAATTGAACCGTATCCATTTTTAATGTACGACATTTCGGAATGTTCGCAATATTTTAAAATGGCCGCCGTCTGTAGGTACATTAGCTAATTTTCTGGCTCGTCGTTTGCGTCGTTTTCTTTATTCCAATAATCATGTTTCAATATTACCTATATTTCTCTAAAAATATTTTTCAATACAAATTTTTCTTTTATATCGGCTTTATTAGCGCCAATGGCTGTGCAAGTTCGTGGTTTTTTTTATGTAACTTAATTGTACAGTTATAACTTGCCTTACCTTTTATTGGATGCGTTGGATGTATGGATTGTTAAATGTTTTTTTTTTATTATTTTTTTATTATATGAATTTTGAAGGAATGTGTCGGGTGCGTAGTCTGCGTAGGCTTCAGTGGCTAATTTAGGCATTGCAAATAGGTGACCTGAAAAGCGCCCTGGCTTTCCCGTTATCTGATGATGCCAGGGAGCTGTACAATATTTACAATTCTAGATTTAGTGTTTAGTAGATAATAATTTAGTATAGTACTACCTAGTATAATATACGTCGGCACATCGTAGAATTGGGCATATCATGATATTCTTGGACAGATTATATTTCCGTTAAAACTGAGAGGGTCGCCTCACTCCGCTCCGCTTTGCTCGGCTCCCCAAATTTATTTCCATTTAAACCTAACACGCTCCTCCTCGCTTTACTTCGCTTTGCTTCGCTCCGCTCCTCGTCGCACCTATTTGTGACTTTTGGTGAAAGATTTTTGATTTCATACTTTACGATCTGCCCAATTCTAAGATCTGCCCACGACATATGTAAGGCCTTACCCTATGAGGCGACATGTCCCTAAGGGGAAAAGCCTTGAATAGAGATTTTTTGAGCGATACTGAGGATTTGTATGTTGCAGTATATCTGAAGCTTACACGTAGCGATATAGCTATAGGAAGCGACATATAGGTACAGGCGAGTGCGGATTACATCCACAGACTTCGGCGATAAATCAGTGGGAGCCGTGAGAGATCTTTGAATTATTATTTGGGGCGGACCGCTTTGCGGTTGAACAAATGGCTTTTGTTTTTAACACATTAATCTGTCCATGTTTATTTGAATTCTCATATTGGAAATTTATCCATGATTTCGTACCACAGATACGACATCAATTAAAGGATAATAGGATACTTTTAATCCTTTTTTTTGACGAGGAGTAATCCGCTTACAGATTCCCTACCGCTGGCTAGACGGTAGGGATATGTGGGGGTCGCCCAGCACCTGATGTTAGCGGCACTGGGAATACCCACTAAAACTCCCCGGTGCCTCCTTGCCCTGTGAGCGCGGTGAACCGGGCTCTGCCGAGGCAACTAACTCCGATCCACTCCAGAGGATACTTTTAATCCTAGAAAAGTCTTAGGTTCTTGTATGGCACGACGATCTCGCAAACTGCTCTAACGACTTTTACGAAAATCTAGGGTTAGGGGTTTTTTAGGTCTAGAAATCGATCTGTTTGGGTCTTATCTTCGAGAAAATTCGTTTTAGGTAATTTTTAATAAAAAATAAACAATGTACTTACTTATGATGTATTCTTAAAATTATGTTTAAACAATTTAAATAAAACAATAAAACTTTGAAATACCTACTTTAAATAATTAAAAAAAAATTACTATAATGCCATTTTCATAAAAAAAATATCTTAATCATTAGTTATAGTTATCTAACCTGTCCAAAGCATTTATATAGCCATTTTTATTTGTATTTTCTTCCAAAACTCTAAAATATTGGAGTTTATATTTGCGAATTCAGGTACGTACGTACGTACCATTATCAGTTGGTAATAAATAATGGCAACATATGGCCATAAAAGTGCACTCGGTGTGTCATTAAAAATGCATTATCATCTTGCTTATGAAATCACCGTACAAAGTGTACATACATACATACGGTATTTTTAAAGATATGAGGTACCGTGGAGCTAGCTAGCTGGTGCCCGCGACTTCGTCCGCTTTGAAAAAGAAAATATATGAGTGAGTAACTCCTGACATCATGATTTCAAAGTACGGATACGCCCAAAGGAACATTGTACGCAAACTTATTACTTCATAGACAAATAGTAGCGCCATCTGTTAGAAAACATTGGAACTCGTACGAGTTCTAATAGTTCCGCCATCTTGGATTTGGAATTATATAAAATGAAATGTGTTAAACATAGACTAAAAATTGGTCTCGCTTCACTCGACAAGACAAAGCAGTCGTAATTGTCAAACGCGAAAAAAATGATACGCCAAATTTGGCGGACCAGAGCTAGCCACCACCCAGTCACACTGCAAGCTGTCTGTCATGTGTACATGCCGAATGTTTTATTAAATTTTGGGCATAATTCAAACTAAAATGCCGGGGTGCGTAGTGAAACTGTGTAAAAATAATACCACAAAAAATAAGAAGAACCCTGGGATCACATACCATCAGTAACTATCGTATAATTTCGAAATTTCAACATAAAATAATATGGACCCAAAACGCCATTCAGTGTTGCCGCGTATACAAGAATCAATTTCCCCATGGTTGAGATTTTTATAATGTGAATTTATTGTTTTTATTTTATTTTATTATATAACATATTTCATTTATCTAACCTAGTTATTGGGAATTATTTAGAATCGTGTGGGAAGATTTTAGGGTATTTAAAGGTTAAATTAGTTAGATATAGATGTTAATTTTATAAAAATATAGTTTTTATGGAAAGGAAATGAGTCTACACAAAGATAATTGATTGGTCTCGTTGCGCTCGACTAGATAGAGCGCTATACAAAAGCAATAGCTCCGAAAATGTGGCAACTTTTTATTGTAGTGTGTGTAAAAAAACGTCACTTTTTAATAATTTTTACCCAGTTTTATTATATTTTTACACAGTTTTACTATGCTAACTGGTATTTTATTATGCCTAAAATTTAATAAAACATTCGGCACGTACATATCACAGACAGTTTGCAGTGTGACTGGCTCAGGTACGCCGCATTCGGCGTACTTTTTTATGCCGCATTTTACAAGTACGACGGCGGTATCTAGTCGAGCGCAGCGAGACCAATCATTTATCAATGGAGTCTACAATTAATTTAATAATATTTTAGAACATAACCTAAAATTGTTTACAATACAATACAAATAAATATGTAGGTACATACCAGGTTTGTTGCAACTATCAGCATCAGCATCACTTAAAAACATTATTACAACACACATATTTAGTACAACACATAAATTTTCACTGTTTAAAACTGTTTTCATTTATTTAATTTTTTTGTATCTACTTTTTACATACGTGTTTACTTCAAGTTTAATCTTCAACCACAGAGCCAATGAGCCACAGAGTCATAAACATTACGGAACCTAACCTATTTGTTTTCATCCAGTACAAATGTCTTGTACCTACAACATGTATGTAAATATTGATGTACTATACAAACAATTTGAGGTTATGTTTTAAAATCTATATAAAAATAATTGTTTTATAATTGTTTTATAAAAATAATCTATATAAACAATATTTTTTTTAAACTAACATCTATTGTTAAATAATCTCACTTCCAAACACTTTATAAGCCTTCTATATTACTGGTATGTACATATTTCTTTGTATTGTAAACAATTTTAGGTTATGTTCTAAAATCTTATTAAATAGGCCAGTGAATATAGACATTTAACTTTGCACTATCCTACCGATTCAAATTTTTTTTTCTATATGGTTTAGGATCACTTACTGAATATAAAATCACAAAATGCTGACAGATTCCGGTTACAGCACAGGCGCCATCTTGAAAAAACGTTTCTGGCCGATATCTCGGAAACTATGCACTTTAGGGCAAAAGTGATAGAGACCATTATTGTAGAGAATACTATTTCGCATCTTTTATTTGTTACGCATTTTTTTGTAAAACTCACCGCTTACGTTTTATGGCTCATTTAATTAACACATTTTTCTATCTCGGCCGATAACTCTTATAATATTGGATTAATCAATAAAATGCATCAATCCATTTTTAAAGATCAAGCCATAAAACCATAAAACGAGCCATAAAACGTAAGCGGCTTTAGAATACGTTTACGTTACGTAACGTAAACGTATTCTAAAGCCAACCTTTATTAACCCTTATTTTTAATAATAACTTGTAAATATTACATGTAAATAAAAAAAAACTATTAAAAATGAGGCCTAATCATTGATATAATACATATTTTCCATTTTTCTATATATAAATATATTTATACATTCCGTTTTAATTTATTGTTCATTTTTAAGTATTTTCTGAGCTATATTTATAACTTAATTAACTAATAGACCACAGCTTAAAATATTTTTCCCATTAACTCGGGTAACAGTTAGCAGCTGGTAACACAATTCTTCACGCACACTAGTTCACAATGTCAACTGACAAATGTTGCTTAAACACACTAGAATAAAAAACGGCCGCATTTACGGAGCTGTCGTTGTTCTATAGTCCTCTATCTAGTCGAGCGTAGCGAGCGAGACCAATACAAAATCATTGGTGTTAAAATTAATTATTTAACATGTAACAAGATTAATTTACCCATGATACGATATTCCCTGTTCCTTTTTAACATTAGTGTCATAGTTTTTGCAGCCTTTTACAGCGCAGCTAGGCATTTTTATAATAATTTAATAAAAAGTTCTTTAAACCACAATCTTGCGCGGACGAGGGACGACGACTGCCGTTATTTGGCCCTAAATTGAAATTTTAGGGCCAATGAACTGGTGCCATTTCGTCGCGCTGTTGACTCGGTCCTTACACTAGTTATTAATATAATTATAAGTCTTTATATTTTTAGACGATCACTCGGCAAAAAGTACTTTTTTTCTAGATGAAATGTATCCTATGTCCTTTCTAGTATCATTTAGAACGTGTATGCAAAATTTCATGATTATTTGTTGACTAGTTAAGACATGAAAATGTAGCAGACAGACAAATATACAGAGTTACTTTCGCATTTACAATATTAGTATGGATAAAATATATTTTCAAACTATGTTTAACTAATATTGTATGTGGACAAAGCCAATGATGGCTCGTTTCAAGTGAAAATAAAAATTTACATCCAAATTCAGAGTTTAACCACAGGTTTAACTAGGAATGAAATATATTATGAAAATGTTGGAGCGAGCGCCACGAGTGCAGAAACCGTACGTTTGCAACGCGGTGAATATCTAACAAGCACTTTATGCAAACAGTTTGTGATGTGCACCGCATTGCAATGCAAATTCCATAAGACTTAACACGTGAAACACCTCCTCTTATAATTGTACAGCAAGAGTGTTTAAAATTTGCATACATGCTTAACATTATAAAGGCTTTTCTTTATTTTTTACTTGCTGTGCCTGCGACAGTGAAACGCCCTGTGACTGGTTGCAACTCTGATGACGTCGTACGCTAGTAAACATATCAGACATAGAGTAATAAATAGTGTTTATTCACTTAATATTAGTTAGCTGCGTCACTATTCTGTTCTGTTGTGTGACGTCACACGTATCAAAGACCAGCGCCATTACAGAAGCAGCGTTTTTGGCGTGGTTTCGGAAATTTTAACTTTAACATTGAGTTTTTATTAATAATACAGTAGATATCCCGGAAATATCAATGTAGTGTGCTTATTTTGTAATAAGGAATAATACAAAACGATTTTCTAAAATTAGTCAAATACCGGAATGTGTGGTATTCTTAGTGACATAGTATGACAGCGCATATTCGACTTACTATATAATAATAAAAAGATTTGCAAGAAATGAAAGTCGCAGCTAAAAAAAATTCAGTGTAAATGTTTTCGTGAGTGACGTCACGTGACACGGGTCACGGGTTCTACTTTGTTACTCTGTGGTAGTGGCCTGCGTCAATCACAGATCTATTTTTGGAAGACGAAGCGCACTCCCTTTGTGAGGATTTAAAATAATTTCTCATTTATTTATATTATAATCAGTTTGTCGAGAGCTTCTCATTTTTTTTTATGGGTTTGCTCTTGGCCAACATCCAGCCGTGCAGCGAAGATGAGACCTCTATGATGGAGCGAGCTCACCAAGAAGATGAATATTCACTCGAACTTTGAAAAGATTTATTATGCTGAAAAGACACCTTTTACGCCTTAAAGGTGCCTTTCATTAAGATAAAAAGGACTGTTACCGAGTGGTCGTCTAAAAATATAAAGAATTGGGCGCCACTGTCGCGTGGCGGCGCCACAGTCGTCACAGCGATAACGTTGCAGGCGTTATTTCTTTTTCCACGCGAAGTCGCGGGCACCAGCTAGTTTATAATAAAAATAGATGAAATAATAAATGTAGGTATGTACTTACAATAACAACTAAAAGCCTTTGTGCTGTTGTTGTCTAGTTACCTGTAATAAACAATTAAAATCAGTTACGAGTAATTTAAATACAATTTAAAAAAAAACTTCATAGAGTAAGTAATGAATAAGAAAATAGGAGTATATTTTACTCCGTATACCAATTGTATAAACAATTTTCAAAGTTAATGATTTCCACTTAGATTAATAATTGGTCTCGCTGCTCTCGACTAGATACCGCCGTTGTACTTGTCAAATGCGGCAACAAATACTACGCCGAATTCGGCGTACCCGAGCCAGTCACACTGCAAGCTGGCTGTGATGTGTACGTGCCGAATGTTTTATTAAATTTTGGGCATAATAAAAAAAATGCCAGTTAGCGTAGTGAAACTGTGTAAAAATATTATAAAATTGTGTAAAAAGCACAGATATTGATAAGTATCAATGTCTGTGGTAAAAAGTGATAAAAGTGACGATGTTTTACACACACTACAATAAAAAGTTGCCGCATTCACGGAGCTATTGTTATTAGATAGCGCGGTATCTAGTCGAGCGCAGCTATACCAATCATTAATCTAAGGATTTCCATAATAATTTAAACAAACAAGCAGAGGATATGAATCATATCTTTTAAAGCCATCTAATATTACATGCATTGTTAAAACGTGCAAAAATATCCTTCGAAATAAATCATCTGAGAGCGCGTTATAAATTCATATGATAATTTCTACACCCGCTCATACTCTAAACAACCGTTTTATCGCATACTAGCTGGTGCCAGCGACTTCGTCCGTGTTGAAAAAGCAATATATCGCCTGATATCGTTATTGCTATTACACTTAGCCAGGAGTTAGTTTCCTTGATTTTAGATGAGCAGTACTTTTTTTCTGGATGAAAGATCCTTTCTGGTGTCCCTGACAACGTGTATGCAAAATTTCATTGAAATCCATTCAGCAGTTTATGCGTGAAATAGTTACAAACATCCATACATACATCCATACATCCAAACAAACTTTCGCATTTATAATATTAGTAGGATTATCCTTACATATTATAAAACAAAGTCCGTCTGTCTGTCTGTTCGCGATAAACTCAAAAAATACTGCACCGATTTTCATGCTGTTTTCACCAATGGATAGAGTGGTTCTCGAGGAAGGTTTTAGTATATAATTTACAAAGTCACGCGGGCGAAGTTGCGGGCAGCAGCTAGTTTAGATTAAAATGCGCAGTTAAATCTAGCGACCCGCTCCTGACTTCGTCTGGGTACATTTTTTTTCTTTAAATCCATACTATTATCTAATATATAAAATTCTCGTGTTGCGGTGTTTGTTGCCAAACTCCTCCGAAACGGCTGGACCAATTTTGATGAAATTTTGTGTGCTTATCGGGTAGGTCTGAGAATCGGCCAACATCTATTTTTCATACCTCTAAATGTTAAGGGTGGTCTACCTCAATTTTTTTTTTGCAAAACAACGTTGCTAGCGTAATATTATATATATGAAACTAACTCTGTCTGTCTGTCTGTTACCTTTTTATGCCTTAACCTCAAATTTTGCATACACGTTGTCAGGGATACAAGAAATGACATAGGGCATATAACAGACTGACAGACAGGGTTATTTTTATAATATTAGTTTGGATTATTTTATTATTTAATATCGTGTATATAAAAATATATTTATTCAAACAAAAACATTTTGTATTTTATCCTGAATATAGGAGCACTAAGTTGAGCACTTAGCTGTTATAAAACATACATACAGGATAGAGCTTTCGAATTTGCAAAATATAACTTTGAAAGCATACTTTACTTTAAGCTCCAGTAACTAGGTATAACATAAAATCATAAATCCGTATAGTAAGAATTTTAGCAGAGCACACATTAATCTGCTGTTATAAACTGGGAAATAACAGCACTTATGCTTTTTTATTTAATGAGATAATAACGAACGAAGTCATTCCTCTATTTGTTTCAACATACATATTAACATATTGAAATTTTATAATAATAAAAGCACTTATGCTTTTGTGTTTACCTCATTCTTTATCCTTAATCCTTCTATGGTCACCACCGCTCTTACAGCACATGTGGCGTTGCTTGTGTTACAGGCGACGGTTACCACTTACCATCAACTCGACCATCAAACTGTCTGTCTACCTTGATATTAAAAAAGTTATTGCATTTTTTTTCACTAGACAGAAAATCGTATTTCATTTACAAATAATATAAAAACCGCTTGCCTCAATTATTTGGAAAATGTTGGAATAATTTATTTCCAATTTCCGTCGAACATTAATTATCACATAGTAATCCTTATCGGCGCTTTTAAATGATATATTACACTTATATTAATCAATTCATTTCGCGACAAACGAAATAACACGAGACTACTACGGTATAATTAAAGCCTACTTGCAACGTGAGTTTGTAACGAGGGAATATAAGTAATTTGCTTCACATAATAGAGAATAACCAGTAGATTGGTTCAGTCTAGTGGCTAGTAACCCTATCTGTTGAGTGTTGGCCAAACGGTAGCGGGGTCGAATCCCGCTAGGGCAAATGTTTATGTGTTAACATTTACCTTTGTAACTGAGTCATGGATGTTTTGTATTTATAATAATGTATGTATTTATAAAAAAAAGTAATGTATGTAGTATAGTAATTATCTGGTATCCATAATACAAGCATTAGTTGCTTACTATGGAACTACTTAGATGGTGTTGTGTGGAATGTGTGAAGATATTTATTTATTTATTATTTATATTACAGTAGACAAGTTCTTGAATATATCATTATCATCATCATCATCATCATCATCATCTCAGCTGCAAAGCGTCCACTGCTGGACTTAAGCCTTCCCATATTTTTCGAATAGAAACGGACAGAAGCAGCCTGGATCCACTATCGATCCGCGTCTCTTACCAGATCAGACCAGACGATCTAATGAACTGATGATGATGACGAGGTGATCTGATGATAACGATGAGATAATCTGATGATGACGATGAGATGATCTGATGATGACGATGAGATAATCTGATGATGACGATGAGGTAATCTGATGATGACGATGAGATGTTCTGATGGTGACGATGAGATAATCTGATGGTGACGATGAGATGATCCGATGATGATGATCAGATGAGCGTAGGCGCTGCGATTGCCAGTCCATCCTTTCCACTTCAATATTTTGAATATTTTGAAAAATGTCTTGTAGAAATGTTTTCCTTTTATTCATAAATGATTTTATTATCTGTCATTTACGAAATTATAAGCAAACCTTTGTCATTGATCGCTCTATCCATTAGTGAAAACCGTATCAAAATCCGATAGGTAGTTTAGAATAAGTTAGCTAAGAAATAGACAAATACAGAGGGACTTTTGTACTTTTTATTCCAAATAGAATTTCTCATTATAATATTAATAGTTGTTTGCAATTAAGCTACCGTTTCATTCAATTACCGAGTCTCTCGTCCGGGTAGAGGTAGCCATAATCCGACAGCCGCTATGTGTCAGATAACCCTTATACATGGCAGTTATAAATTTTCGCGGTCGGTCCGCTCTAGTCCCGTGAGCTTATTTTCATAGAGAGAGGCAAAGCACTAGAATTAGGGCCTCTTTCACCAACCACAAGTAAAGTGTTGATTAGTTACTTTTAGAAATAATTTTATGTTTTATTAAATTATGCACTCGGTTTAGTGCATCCTTCGATAGGCGATTTTTTTTACATGCATATTAATTACAGTGCATTACCAGCAAGAACTAGAATACTATGTAATGTTGTTTTTTTAATAGTATTCTATTAAAATAAGTACCTACCTGTTAAGTACCTGTAGTCTATACTATTATTAAAAAGAGAAAAGATTTGATTGTTTGTTAGTTTGAATTGAGTAGGCTCCGAAACTACTGGATTCTTTCATTTCAACTTTCAGCTTTCAACAATTTTCAATTATAGCACCATCTAGTTCCACAATAAGCAACTAATGCCTGTATTATGGTTAACAGACATGTGATATACTATATAATATATATAACTTTGTTTTTGTAACTACATACACATTATAAATACAAACATCCATGACTCAGGTACAAAGGTGAAATGTCAACACAATACATAAACATTTGCCCTAGCGGGATTCGAACCCGCGACTACCCACTAGACCAAACTATGTAGTGGTATCTTTTCAGTGCAAGATTGTCTTAAAAATTTTATGGTCCTAACCTTTACTTTCATGCAAGTACATACATAGAGCTCATAAACCGATCATTTCAAATGTACATCAAAATCGATAAAGTTGAAGCATTTTATGTTGTATCGTAAATTTTCGCATAAAACGAACTAAGCGGCCATAACACAGAGAAACGCATATAAAATCTGCAAATATACATCACCTTTAACGTGTTTTGTGCGCTTTATCCATTTATTGTTCAGCACGAACTTACAAAGGAAGAATAGATAGCCAAGTAGTGAACTACTTCTTGGAGAACATGTTTCATCTCGTCAATATGGGCTCTTTTATATAAATCTCTAATTAAGGGCCTCGTAAGAAAGCTCAACGTCGCTCAACGAGCTATGAAGAGGGCTATCGAATTAGAAATGAGGAGATCCGTAGACGTCCGAAAGTTACCGATATAAACCTAGCTAAGTGTAAGTGGCAGTGGGCAGGACACATTCTCTGGTGGAGGGGATGGACCTAGCTACAAGCGCAGCGCCATCTATCCACAAGGTGAACAGACGACCTGTTGCCCTATTTTCTATTTGTGGTTTTAAAGCCTATTTTTTTTATTAGAGATGGGTTTACTCTTGGCTAAAAACCAGCTATGTAGCAAGGAAGAGGCCTATGATGGAGCGAGTACACCCAGAAGATGCCTATTCACTCGAACCTTGAAAAGATTAGGGTTATATGTGCTCGGAAATAAAGACGCCGGCAGGGAGTTCCAAACCTTGGCAGTGCGCATTATAAGGAGGGATTTCGACAAGATGAGGATGGTAACTTCTGTATGTCTGTATGTCGACTCCAATGTCGATAGCTTGTCGTTCTACATTAAAACCACCACGAAACCACATCTACAACTTTCGTATTCTAACTTCATCGGTCACATGTATAATCATGGTAAAAACGCCATAAACATTTTGACAGATGCTTGGTAGACAATTGTCGAGTCTATAACCGCATCGAGTCTATAACCACAGCAAAACTACAGATAGAGAATAGGCCTGATTATCCACCTGAAGGTAATTTCAAAAGACAGGTTGATGATAGAGGGATTGATTCTTATGACACGTCTTACTCTTAGAGGATAAAAGTTCTTATTAAAGTAGGCCTATAAGTCTTCCTATTAGGATGGTAAAATAGAAATGGCCAAGGCTTCAACTTAGCAGTGAGGACACACACGTAATACTTAAAGCAACGTGGTATAACAGTTGTAGAAGCCTCGTAGCGGTTTCGTGGAGATATTCTTGTAATAAAATTAAAATTAAGACAAGGATCCTTCGCAACAGCAGTATTATGGAATGAAATTAGTGTAAAAGTTGTTTAAGAGTCGGGCTTTTGAATAATAAAACCATCTCGTATCTTAAACATGTCGCAACTTTAATTGTGTGAAGAAATAAACATTATTTTAACAAATACTGCGAGAAACTCCACAATAAAGTATAATAAGTATAATAAAATATTTCTAATATAATATATAAAATTAATATATACAAATCTAATATATAAAATTCTCGTGTCGCGGTGTTTGTTGCCAAACTCCTCCGAAACGTCTGGAACGATTTTGATGAAATTTTATGTGCTTATCGGGTAGGTCTGAGAATCGGCCAACATTTATTTTTCATACCTCTAAATGTTAAGGGTGGTCCACCCCAAAATTGAGTAATTAAGACGTGAAAAGACATAGACATAGACAGACAGACAGATAGATGTTATTAAATTTGAACGCAACTTAATATTTTGGCTAAATGACTCGAGTGGCTGATACTTTTTCACACAAAATATCCCTTCTTTGCCCTGCAATGGATTCTAATAGAAAACCACTATATAGAATTTAAAGCGAATACTAAATTGCATCACAAAGCAGCTAGGAAGGCGAGCCAGTTAATAAAGTAATATGTAATCAGCTGCGCGCACAGAACCCAAATAACGAATTTTACGGAACCCTCCAACAATCTAATTCCCGGCGGGCGTCAATCCAATCGGTAGCCGATCGCCCCCAATCACAGTCGAGAAATAAACCTTGGACACACTACATCGCCCACGCAGTATGTACACTCAATTAAACATAAATAACTTAACTACATTATACTGTGTGCTCAATTAACTTCTCACTATGAATAGTTCGGTCAAATTTATAGGCAATCTGAGGAAATAATTCGTGTTGTTTTGAAATTACCTTGCTCGCGGTATCTAGATGAACCAACGAAATATATAGTATATCTCAGATGAACATATCAAAAGTCCTCAAGGGTGGGGAGGCTGGGATGTGTGATGTACAACCTCTTTAGTGGTTATATTTATCCTTAAAATTCAATCTGTGGTATTTCCGCACATACAGCGCACAAGTCTACTAAATATCTACTAACAAGTCTACTAATATTATAAAGCTGAAGAGTTTGTTTGTTTGTTTGAACGCGCTAATCTCAGCAACTACTGGTTCGAATTGAAAAATTCTTTTTGTGTTGGATAGATCATTTATCGAGGAAGGCTTTAGGCTATATTTTATAAAGTTACGCGGGCGAAGTCGCGGGCATCAGCTAGTATATTATAAAGAGGAATTTGATTATCTGTTTGTTTGAATTGAATAAGCTCCAAAACTATTGGACCGATTTGAAAAATTCTTTTACCTATACAAAGCTACATTATCAGCGAGTAACATAGGCTATATTTTATATAAAGTTACGCGGACGAAGTCGCGTTAAACAGCTAGTTTGGTATAAAAATGGTGGATAGACATTAAGTGGGACAACTCATCAGAACACTACCCTTTGTAGAAACGGTAGAACGTGTAAACAGAGGCAACGTATCTTCTACAAAGCGGTTTTGACAGGCGTTGTCTGACTATTTGTATAGTCGCCGCTTTAAACCCTTCCACAATGTCTTGTCTCTTTTTAGTGCGCTTTGTAATGTTTTCATTAAAGAGAGAGCATAATAACAATTATCTTAAAGTTTAAATACTAAATTCGATTATTTTTTTGTGTTTATTTCGACACACACGCTTACGGTGCACTTGATGGTAGATAGCTACCATACCATCGTCGGTAACACAAGCAAAGTCAATGCTAGTGCACAGGAGACCATAGTAGGAAGGGTTGTTCCTCACCGAAAAGGTTATCTCTTGTAGTTCAGCCAGACAGGCTGAAAAAAAAATGATAAAAAAAAAAAGAAAATAAAAACAAAAAGACAGGCTGCCCAAAAGACTGCGAATGTGCCTATACCACAGATTAAATAATACTATCCTATACTTCTAATTCCTGACTACGAGTGTGCCCCACTACTAGTTCCTACTAGTCGCCTACTTAGACAATTAGCAAGATTGGACTAGCTTATTTATGTTTAAGTTTATAATATCAAATTTCATCTGCTAGCTTCAACTTCAATATGGAAGCTCAGGTGCTCACTGGAGCGTTTATATTAAGTTTCTATATATGAACAATGTCTTAAAAGCTGTATTGTATCGTACCGATGCCGCACGTGATTGAAATACTCAATCGTCAGAGGTCAAGCTGTACAATTCATTTGAAACAAACATTTTCTATTATTGTCGGTAGTTTCAAATGAAAATATTTAATAAAATTTATGATTAAACAATATACAATTACGTTTAAGAGTTAAAATTAAATTTGTTACCATTTCTTATGACAACTGAAAAGTAGGTTGACAAGGGTTGGTCTTAGAATTCGTAACCCCTTAGCTTTATTTTCATTTATAGCCAAAGGATCTATATTTATGATCATCATCAACTGGATCTACTTACCATCAACTGGATTTACTTACAAAGTGTTTATTTTAAAAAATTAATAACGATTATATAAATGTCTAATATTGGTAGCTATAAGCTTGTGTATTTCTACATATATACAGTGTGGAAAAATAAGTCGGGCCCTGGAGGGAAACTACCTTAAATCCTTAAGTTGGCTCAAGGTATTCTTCATGGATATCTTGTACGACAGACGAGAGTAAGACGAAATGTTTGTTAGAGAAATTTTATCCTGAATAATAATCCTATCGATTAGTATAATAAAATACCGAGTGTTTGGTTTTTTTTTTTTTTTTTTAGTTGGTTCAAATCCCGGGCGAGTCAAGCGAGTTTTAGAAAATCTTTGAATGCAGTTTTGTTTCTTTTTAAAAATAAAGGAATGTCTCCTTTATGTAAAATGAGCCATCTTAAGGATTTAAGGTAGTTTCCCTCTAGGGCCCGACTTATTTTTCCACCCTGTATATGTATTTCATATACATACAATATATTATATTTCATATTCGCATGCAGCCAAAGAAACATTTATCAAAAAGCTAAATTACGTTGCTACGACATAACGTAGCAGTAATAAATTTCGTAGCCATTACGTAGACGTGCTACGCTCCTCGCAAATACGGCACAATTCATTTACGTTTTATGCCATAAACAATATATTGGATTTGTTCAGTACCGATTTTACTACTTATACTTATAATTAGACATTATACTAAAAGTATTGTCTAAGTCTAAGTATCGTCTACTAAGCCAATCAGTAATTTAATTATTTCAATTGATTTAAATCTATTGATTGATAGAATAAATCGTAGCACCATCCACGTAAGGGAATAGACAAATGGACATCCTGTTTATTGTTTTCTTCATGAATGAAAAGTTTATCTATAACTAAGTATATTATATATATTTTAAGAGGAGATTTGATTGTTTGCTTGTTTGTTTGCATTGAATAGGCTCCGAAACTACTGTACTGATTTGAAAAATTCTTTCACTTTTGGGAAGCTATATTATCAGAAAGTAACATAGGCTATCCTATATGGATAGCCTATGTTACTGTTTGTATGGATGTATAGATGTTTGTAACTCTTTTACGCAAAACCAACTGAACCGATCACCATGAAATTTTGCATACACGTTGTCTGGGACACCAGAAAGGACTAGGGTACCTTTCATCCAAAACGCGGATGAAGTTGTGGGCACCAGCTAGTATGTTATAAACTTAAGCGGCCGAAGTCGCGTGCAACAGCTAGTTTGAGAAATAAACCTATTCATTCAGTATTGTTAGTGTTAGTAAAAGTGCTAAAGTGCAGTTGGTTGGTATGAGGATCGACCGAGATTATGTAAAGCCTCGGCCGACGATCTAACTTCGCTTCACTTAATAGCCTTTAAACTGCTCAAATATTAAAGAAGCCAAATCCCTCTTCAGGAATTCTACACAGATAACAAACTTGTCTTTGCCTCTACAAATCTTTCTATCGAGTTTGAGCTTTTTTGATGGTCAGCGAAAAAGTTGGTGACTTTTAAGTAAGATGTGTTTTTGATGTTAAATTTGTTATATACTTATCAAAATCAGCTTTACATATATTGATATTGTAATCTGTTGGAGCCAGTCGACTTATTAAGTTCTTGGGTGATGATTTTGGTGTTTCGAAATAAAACTGTAGAGTTTTGGTAAACGATGTGATATATTGTTAAAATTTATAATGCGAATCATATAGCGAATACAAATATATGTAATTATGTGAGGTAGAAGAAGATTACGTGGGGTAGCATATACACGCGTTGCCTCGGTCCGTCAACAGATGTCGCTGTAGGTCTCTAACATAATCTAACAATAAGCTAGATATTGTTATCAGCTATTAAATTAGCTGTCTCCAGATTAAAACTCTTGTATTGGTCAAAATATATTACTTTTGTATGGCAAAATGTGTTTTCAAATATTATTTGTCTTTTTTAAAAAGATATTGTAAGAATTGCCGATGATAAATTTCTTTACTAGCTATTTATACTAGCTGTTGCACGCGACTTCGCTGGCAATGTAGATTTTTATAGGTAAAAGAATTTTCAAAAACCGGTCCACTAGTTTTTGAGTTTATTTATCACAAACAGACAGACAGACTTCTCTTTTTATAAATAGAAGTATAGATAAGTCTCTTATACTCGATTTTTAACTTAAGGCTGGGCCTTAAGTTGAATATGGACATGACGAAAGTTAAGTTAAATGTCCACGTTGTGCCCACCACAGTCCAGCTTAACTCTCAAAGTTATTATACTCGTACTAACACGTCTACTTAGGACAAACAGTCCAATTATGTAGATCCAACTTCGACAAGTAGATTAATCAAATCTAGCTTCGGTTGGCCAGAGTTAGGAAAGCTCTTTCAACAAAAGCTTACGACCGATATTGTTTTTATTCATAACTAGCTGGTGCCCGCGACTTCATCCGCGTTCTGGATGAAAGGTACCCTATGTCCTTTCTGGTGTCCCAGACAACGTGTATGCAAAATTTCATAGTGATCCGTTCAGTAGTTTTTGCGTGAAAGAGTTACAAACATCCATACATACATCCATACAAACTTTCCCATTTATAATATTAAGTACGGACTAGCTGTTCCCGCTATTTCGCCCGCGTAACTTTATAAACAAAGCCTATGTTACTCGCTGATAACGTAGCTTTCTATAGTTGAAAGAATAGATCTATTAGTTTTTGAGTTTATTCATTACAAACATACAAATCTTCTGTCTTTATAATATTAGTATAGATAAGGTAAAATAGCAGTAACTTCCTTCACAACAAAATTGCTATACAAAAAGGGAACTTGAGCTCCCTGTAATTAGTCAGTGACATTGTAATTAGACGCACGACGATGTCGGGTACGACCTCATACTCATACTCATACATATATTATGACGTTGTTTACTTAATCTTATTGTTTTTGATTTATTTTCTCCTTCTTCTAAGTCCATACTAAGAATAAGGAGAAATAAATAAGCTAAATAAGCACCTAGTTAGTTAGCACCTCGAGATAGCTATCTCTTGGTTGTTATCTTATCTCTTAGAAAAGAAAAATATTTAAACTTTTCAATTTTTATTTTTGTGCTTTATTGATAGTGCATAAGAGAAATGTCTAAGATTAGTAATGTTCTCGAATACCAATATGAGTCCGAAGCTCCGCGCTTAACTCCTTCACATATAAATCTGAATATTCGACGAAAGCTACATTCATATGAGAGGCTTATAACATTTTGCACTTTCAAAGTTGATTCATCTCGGTACACTGAAAGAAAATTATTCTTCACAGTAGGTAAATTGATAATCTTTTATTACTTGTCCTCCTCTTTTTTAAGAAAATGAATATTCATGAATAAATATTCAATGAGTTCCATTGAGTGACGGGAATGTGAAAGTAAAAACGTCCTAACCTTAGTCGACTAGCAATCAGACACTTTTCCTTTAATTTGTCGTAATAATAATATTATAAATTTCTTTAAAATTTCGAAACAAAATTAAATTGCAAAACATGCAACTTCTCTAATGTAGTTTTTTTACTAAGTTTTTTACTAACTTTATGTAACGGACTGTACATTATGCTAGCGGGCGAGTTGTCTATTGAAATAATAGGCAAAAATTAAACATGTTAACTCGCCCATTCGCCGAACGGGCGAGTATATAGTCAATTTAACTTGCACATTACAACATACATAAAATTTATTAATTATATTTCGAAGAAAATGACCTTAAGATTTATAATTACCTATATATATTTTCACATGCCATCTAGGCAAAGATGTGGATCTGGATAACACGAAGTGTTTGTTATTCGGGAGTACAACCATCGAAGTACTAGAACTGTGGAATTTGCGTCACAAATGCCAAAGCGGCACATAAAGAGTACGCCTAAATCGGAATCATGGTCACCTACTACGACGACCAAGATCTACTATTCATTTTAAACTCCTATGTGTTGACGTAAAGATACATTTTCTTTAACACGCTCGGTGCGATACAAGGTTGAAAGACCTTATCCATGAACTCGCCGTCAGTGCGGCGTTGATATACAGTGACTTCCCCCTGGTGCGAAGGCTGTAACTTAAAAAGTTCTCAATGAATGATAAAGACAAATATATATTTGAGATAGTCTCTTCAAAGGCTACTCATATCCACAATAATATTTGTGTAAGGCCTTTCGTGCTGGCCACATGAAAGATCTTCTTGGCAGGATGGAAAGCGCTAGCCTTGACTTCGGACTTAAGATAAACCGGAATAAAACAAAAATGATGATTATCGACCGCATGAATAACAATTCTCCGGAAATTACACAAATTGCGAATTGTGATGTGGTTCAATCATACATTTATCTGGGAGCATTGATCACGAACAACGGTGGATGCGTCGACGAAGTGAAGAGACGTATGGCGATTTCTAGGTCTGCAATGGACAAGCTGCGAAAGATATGGAGGAATCGCAACATATACAAAGCCACAAAAATCCGGCTGGTCCGAGCACTTGTATTCCCCATTTTTCTGTACGCCGCGGAAACGTGGACCCTGTGGGAAGTTGAGAAGAAGAAGATAGACGCCTTAGAGATGTGGTGCTGGAGGAGAATGCTCGGAGTATCGTGGACTGAATTCCGTACCAACGAGTCTATACTTCGAGAACTCGGCATTAAGCAGCGTTTGTCATCTCTGGTACAGTCCCGTATTCTCACCTTCTTTGGCCACGTCTGCCGCCAGGGGGAGGTGTCTATTGAGCGACTTGTGGTCCAAGGAAAGGTTGAGGGTACCAGGCCACGAGGAAGATCACCCATGAGATGGACGGACCAGATTAAAGCTGCAGTGGATGGTCCATCGTCACTACATGAGTGCGCAAGGAAGGCGGCTATCAGAGAGGAATGGCGGCGGGTTGTTAAGCTTGCCACCAACACCTGAAATGGTGACCACGACCACTCTGTCAAGAGTGAGACCGAAGGAGGAGAAGAAGAAGGCCTTTCGACCCTGTACCGCACCGAAGGATAAAAATTAATATTCCTTGCGGATGTAAGGCTCATAGACCTTATATGAAGTCGTGTTAAACGACATAATAATTATGTTTGGTTGGTTTTAAATGACAGATGACAGAGTTCATGCTCTACGCATATGTCACTTTTAAATGTTCCATTCAATGATTATTGCCTTGGTCTCGCTGCGCTCGACTAGATACCGCGCTATCTAAAAACAATAGCTCCGTGAATGCGGCAACTTTTTATGTATTATAACTATGTATAAAAATCTAAAATATGGGTCTAGTTACCTGAAAATAAATGAATTTGAATTTGAATTTATTGTAGTGTGTGTAAAACATCGTTATTATCACTTTTATCACTTTTTACTATTTATTACTATTATCACTTTTATCACTTTTATCTGATAACTTTTATCACTTTTTACACAGTTTCTTTATATTTTTACACAGTTTCACTACGCAAACTGATATTTTATTATGCTCAAAATTTAATAAAACATTCGGCACGTACACATCACAGACAGTTTGCAGTGTGACTGGCTCGGGTACGCCGAATTCGGCGTACTATTTTTTGCCGCATTTTACAAGTACAACGGCGGTATCTAGTCGAGCGCAGCGAGACCAATCATTCATCTATGATTCCATTACATTCGTAGTGTTTTGTATGGCGTGCGAAATCCATAGCTGTAGTACATTGATGGGTACAACATATAATTTGTTGTTACAAAGGGTATTACACACTAATACAGTGACGCAACTAATCAACGCTATTGTAAAGGACACTTTACACGAAGAGCTGGCGTGTAATTGAGCCATTAGGTCAATTAATTCAGCGGGTCCCGACCTACGAGTCTTGGCAAGGGTGGTGGGTGACGTGGTAACCGCTTTTGACAATTACAACTAATGGACAGACCCATTCGCAATTGAATTTATTAATAATAATAATCTGTACTGCATAAGTGTCTAATGACCACTAATTCCTGAATTAATTAGCGTTGTGTTGGCTGACTGATAATAATAATTTATTAGCGCTAATGGACGTAATGAATGACTTATGTATTAGAAATGTGCAGTGTATTATTAGAATGAACATTGATCAACTTTATTGAACAACTGGCAAATATGTGCTAACTCATATATATTTTTTTATATTTATTTCATAATATATAATTTGAACAAAACCTGTACAATATTCTATTTTAGTTTATAGAAAGAATCGGTTTATTCCCATCTTGGCAAGTAGATACTCGGTAAAATTTAGCTCAAAGTACAGTCCCCTAAATGTATTAAAATAAATGTTTGAGTGTGTAACATACATTTTAATAATATATACATATATTATTTATCTACATTTTAATATATATATATATAAAATTCTCGTGTCACAGTGTTTGTAACCAAACTCCTCCGAAACGGTCTGATTGATTTTAATGAATTTTTTTTGTGTATATTCGGTAGGTTTAAGGATTGGTCGTTTCTATTTTTATACCTGGTGGTATAAAAATTAATTTAATTTCTTTATTTAAAAGTTGAAAATTAAGCAAAAAATATATAAGATTTTTTTTATACTAACTCACACTTTATACAATAAACTTCATAGGATAATTTTTAAAAAATTATAATAGACAAAACAAAACTTTAAAGATAGTCGAAAAGTAGTTGTAGAAGTACTGGCTATTTAAGAGGTAATGAAGCCTTATATACCTATACTAGCTCACCCGGCAAACGTTGTTTAGCGAAAAAATAAAAAATAAATCCAGCCTTAACATTTAGGGGTATAAAAAATATATGTTGGCCGATTCTCAGACCTACCCGATAAGCACACAAAATTTCATCAAAATCGGTCCAGCCGTTTCGGAGGAATTTGGCAAGAAATACTGCGACACGAGAATTTTATATGTTAGATTTCACATATAATATAATATAAAGCTTCGGTCTTCTAGGCCCTAAGCAGGGTCCCAAGCATGCTGGCTGCATTACTGTGTTGTATGGCAATGCTTATCTGTTGACTGAGGTAACAGCCTGCTCTAGAAATGCCTAATCTATAGTCTAGTCTATAATTTAACAGATTTGTTTTTTGTCAGCTTGAGGACAAAGGGAGCGTTTGTTTACATGTTATGCAAATGGGTTCGCTCGCTGTATTACATATTAATTTATTCATTTCCAGCATGGTTACGACGTCGTTGGGCTTGTGACGTCACTTGAGCGACGCAGCGCTCGCGTAAGCGCTTTTAATAACCCTCTTTTATTCACTACACCAAAACCTCTAGGTGAATCCTAATTAAGACCAAAAAAATAATTACATTGCCATGTAGAAATTTTGAGTTTCTGAATAAGTATATATATATATATATATATATATATATATATATATATATATATATATATATATATGCGTTTTGCGTGAAAGAGTTACAAACATCCATACATACATACATACATCCATACAAACTTTCGCATTTATAATATTACGTATAAATTTCGTAGTCGGAAAGTGTGAAATTTGATATACTCAAAGTTTATAAGCAGATGGACTGGAGAAAGCTATCGAATAAGTACTGTATATACCGACTCTTGTGGTTCGAGTAATCGCAGACTATTTAATTCTAAAAAATACTAAAGTTTTGTCTATACATTATATCCTACCCTACGTACCTATGTCAAAATAATTTATAATTAATAGTAGAAAATTAAGTTATAAGCTTTTCTGTGCTGACCGTACATAGGGCATTATTAATCCTGCAGTGAGCCTCTCTTTATCCAATTATCGAGGTCCAGCAGCGTTGCATTATGGACGAACAATGAGCAACCTGGCTTCAAATTATAACAATGCGAGGCCATAGTCTGATAGCCTGGCTGTTTTGGATCAACACGCTAAATACCAGTTGTATTTTCAAAATCAACTAAAGACAAATATAATCGTTCAAAAATTTTGAGAATATTCTGCTTATTTTTTGAAAAGTGCACTAAAATAATTTGTACAATTTTACCGGACACTTTAAGGCATATGTTTCAGCCTATAAGTGTAAAAAAAATGTAATTTTATTAGTATAGTAATCTAATAATGCACACTCTAGTAGAGTTATAAAATATTTAAAAAAAGAGAAAAAAATCACATTTTTTTTTCTTGTGTCGAACCCACATCTTCGCGTTGGCAGCCAAACATTCCCTAGACTAGACCATTACTGAGATCACCAGTCCAGTGAGATTTGGCTAAGTAGCAATAAGAATAAGAAATGGAGGGAGGCAAGATTACGCACGGAATGAGGTGATTAGTTATACTTCCGGCAAAAACATCCCCAAAGCGAAGAGCTCTCACGCACCGCGACCTGAGCGATGTCTTTGTTTAGGACAGGACGCTTTTGTATTCTATATACAGGGCGTCCCACGACGATGCCACATGGAGGGAAAGTACCTTGAATATTGTAGATGGAACATTTTACTGAAAGAAGACATTATTTTAATTTTAAAAACAATTTAAACTGCATTCATAGATTTTTAAATAATTACATGGTTGAACCGGGAATCGAACCCGCTACACGAGAAAAAAAAATACCCTGTAGCTTTATCATACCGATCGAAAGGCTTCATCATAAGGATTATTTTTTGCTAAATAACATAGTGTCAGAAATAAAAGGAGACCATGAATGTTAACATTTTTAATACAAAATTTATCAATTTATCAAATGCTCAAAATAAGTTCCATACTGTTGAATACAAAGTCGCACTCTTTTGATTATTTCACTCCCTGTCGATTTTTTTATGTTGTTGTGGTGGATATTTAGAATAATATGTCTAAGTTCTGTTTGTAGCTCGTGAACACTTTCATACTGGTTCTTATAAACTAAATTTTTTACATAACCCCATACATTCAACAGTATGGGACTCATTTTGAGCATTTGATAAATTGATTAATTTTGTATTAAAAATGTTAAAATTCATGGTCTTCCTTTTATTTCTGACACTATGTTATTTAGCAAAAATAATCCTTATGATGAAGCCTTTCGATCGGTTGATAAAGCTACAGGGTAATTTTTTTTTCTCGTGTAGCGGGTTCGATTCCCGGTTCAACCATGTAATTATTTAAAAATCTATGAATGCAGTTTAAATTGTTTTTAAAATTAAAATAATGTCTTCTTTCAGTAAAATGTTCCATCTACAATATTCAAGGTACTTTCCCTCCATGTGGCATCGTCGTGGGACGCCCTGTATAAACCTCTCAAGTGTTGACTTCCTAAAAAATATCACCAACGATGAGCTAACTTAATTTGAGAAATTTTGTATATATTTATAACTTATATTGTCGACCCTCAACTAAAAATACTAAGTGTAGAAAGCTGAAATTCGAAAGCTATGAAAGGATTTTTGAAAAAATTAATTCCCTGAGAACCCGGAGGCGAGTTCGCTATTATTTTTCTTATAAAAAAAATGTGTGCCCTTAACGCACAGCCCAAAGTGGCTTACTGCCAGCAAGTCTAGAAAGCTGAAATTTTCAACAAAGTTTTATTTTATAAAATAAGCATTCACCAAGAAAGATTTTTTTAACTGCGTGTGAAGCCGGGAGCGGGTAGCTAGTTGAAAATAAAAATGAAATATTTCTAATCAAAGTATGCACCCTCATTCATAAACATTGCTATTATTAAGACAAATTTTTTTTTTCATTAACTAGGTGAGATTCTTAAATTGTGAATTATATCTAAAATTTAAGCCAGATCTAACTCCAGCGGGATGAAAGTCGATATTTTTAGGATAATTTTGTCGTGTAATAACTTTATTCCGGAGGGTATTATGTAATATACTTGTTTATGACTTAGATGTAGCTTGCGTAATGGGTGTAACGACAAACAGATAGAAATAACTTTTATTCGATCCTTCATTCATTAATAGATAAATCTTTAAGAGGCGTGCTTACGTCTCTTACCTTAGACCGTCCGTATAAAATTAGTGGACGACCCTCATTTTAAACCCAATGCATTGGTACTAATAAGGTCGAAAATCGTAATGATTTTAGTAAAATATGAAGGTGGTTTTGCCGATTTCTTTCCTCAGACCTCAAAATTATAGCAACTATTTTCCAAGTTGAAATATATATAAGACTTTAAAGTTGACCATAAATTTGAATTACCGGCAGCACTTTGTCTTATTGTGTCTTATACACGCACCCACACTTTGCGTGCGTGCGTGCGTGTGTGTGTGTGTGTGCGTGTGTGTGTAAGTTTTTAAACAGTTGGCGTCGTCGCTATTTTGCCTGGCTATGCATTGCATTATTCTCGTTCATAAATTGGTACGATTTACATTAAGGCAAAAATAAAATGTTTCACGGGGAAAAAGAGAATTTTCCTCGACCAAAACTTTTTGTAAAGCACATATTTCATGAGCGATTAAGAGTGAGATTTGAGATTAAGAGTACTCTAAAGAAGTAAATAGCAAATAATTACATTTTCTCTAAGTAGTTACGCTATAAATACACAAAAATATAAATGATGACAAAATTGAACTATGTCGCCTGTCCACTAATTTCATACTGTGCTAAGTTATAAACGACACCGTCCCAGTGGAAAAAGCTATCAGACTGTGTAATTGAAGAAAATATAATAACCTATAAACGAAAGCCCCTTTTATGAAGTATCAAATTATGCTGAACTAGCGATTTTTATAAAATACACCAATGAGCATAATATTATTTTATGCTAATTGGTGCATTTTATAATATTATAAATCTTTCTTCTTTATGATATTAGTATAGATAGTCTATGTTACTCGTTGATAATAAAGTTTTCTATAGGTGCTGTCTTTTGAACTTTCTATTTTTTTTAAATAGGCCCAGTAACATTTGAGTTAATTCATTACACACATGCAAATCTTCTCTCTTTATAATTTTATTATATAGATATGTATAATAGTGAACTAGCCGTTGGCCGCCATTTCTATGTAAAATAAGAATCCAATATTACCCAGGGAAGTCTCATTGTGAGGCCAAAAATAGAGGTAAAAAAATGAACTATTGTTGAGGAGAATTCCGAGGCAATTCTGTGGTGCGGGCGTGCTCGCATTTATAACTTTTGAATAGAATTCTTTCGCTTAAGTCTGGCTAAGATCACCTCGACACGGTACAGCTACGATTGCAAACCGACAACGAAGGACCTATATTAAAAATCTAATCTAAAGGTGCTACGAATCGTGATTAATATTACAATATTAAAAATATTATTCTTTTTAATCGCACGCCATCTGAGAACTTTCTTCTTTTTTAATGTCTTGCCTCCATCAGCCTCTATTAGAGATAGGTTTGCTCTTGGCCAACAACCAGTCATGGGGCAAGGATGAGGCCTAAGATGGAGCGAGCTCACCCAGAAGATGCCTATTCACTCGAACCTTGAAAAGGTTAGGGTTATATGTGCTCGGAAATACAGACGCCGGCAGGGAGTTCCAAACCCTGGCAGTGCGCATTATAAAGCATACTTAATAGGAGGTTGGGACTACACCTTTTTGTACTTGTAATAAAAATAAAATTAATAATACCTGATTATTGCCTGGAAGAATCCAGATAATTATCTGGATTCTTCTATGAGGACTTGAAAGAAATAATATTATAAATATAGACGCTATTAAAATAATTTTGATTTTAATTTTTTAAATAAAGCCCCGACGCGAAAATGAGAGATTCATTAATTTTAATTGAGATAAATAAAACTTTTTCACCGAGTCGAAGTTTGTTTATGGAATTCCCTTTGAAGAGGTCGCCGCTTTGATACCTACCTAAGTGTTATTCGCTTTAAGAAATTAATCAGATCATATTTTTACTTCCATTAAACATTTTATTTATAGACACGAAACATTCCTCGTCGCCTTCTTTGCGATTTATTTTAAATATTCAAAATCACTGGAATTCCTCGAAGAAATTATCATTATCGAAATTGCAAAATGGTTTTGCAAAAAAATGAAAAATTTATTTGAAGCATTTAATTTTAATACTTTAAAAAGAGCCTCTTTCACCAACTACAATTAAAGTGTTGATTAGTTACTTTTAGAAATAATTTTATTATTTTATTAAATTATGCTTTAGTGCATCAATCAATAGGCGAATTTTTTCATTATTTTCTTTTTAATGTTTGGGACTTTTACCGTACAAACAAAGGTATAATTATCAGCTCCATCATCCCCGGTGACCGATGACTTTAAATGACGTTTAGCCTACTGACAGATGGTAAAAGAGGCCCTAAGAGGCATATAAATGATATGCTGTTGTCCAACAGCAACCGTTAAAAAAGCACGTGTGCTTATTTTGTTTCAATATTCAATTTGAAGGTTCTTTTGGGAAATTATTATAATGTTAACAAATGACTATGAAAGCCATCTACAGTCAATCCACCTGCCGCCATGTCTCACGATAAATATACAACCTCTTTTTTGTCACTGCTCAGTTACAAATTTAGAAAAAGTATGCGACATAAAATTGTGAGCTTTTAAAACAACTGCAACTGTGTCGACGACAACGATAAATAGAAATGAAAAAAAAAAAAAAAGAAAAAGTATAACTCAAAGTTATGAATCTCCTCGAGACAGAAGAGAAAAGTGTACGTACGATTTATCTCAACAATGGAGGTTTTGTGAACAACTTTTTTTTTATTCTAGGTAAGTATATCTAGGGTTTTCTCTTTAGATTTAAGACATTTTACTTAATATTTAAGACCGAAGACACGTTTGGTCTAGTGGCTGTTAACCAAGCGGTCACGGGTTCGAAACCCGCTAGGGGCAAATGTTTATGTGTTAACATTTACCTTTGTACTCGAGTCATGGATGTTTTGTATTTATAATTATGTATGTATTTACAAAAAAAAGTATTGTATGTAGTATATCAACTGTCTGGTATCCATACTACAAGCATTAAGTTGCATACTTTGGAACTAGATGGTGCTGTGTGGAATGTGTGAAATATAAAAAAATGATTAAAAATAGAGTCATTTTTAAAGTAACTAAATACTAATTGATATCCTACTTCAAATATAACAGGCACGACATATCTTGATACTTTTTAATATTTTCCAAGATTTCACATAATTATCATAATCAAAAAATTATAAACTTTCATCATCCGAATCAGTATTTGAAAAAGATTCATTTGCCGCTATATTAATTATTATGAGAATTTGACTTTATTTATTTTTTGTTCTGACTAAACCACATTACTGTTATTTATGTAGTAGTAAGAAGTATCAAAACCATTCCTATAATCACATACTTTATGATAACTACATATAATATTAAATTCAACAAAAAAAAAAAATGGAATGCAAAAAGAAAATCACGCAACTTTTTGTTGGTTTATAGCAACACAACTTTATTTATAGCACGCAATTGAAGTCTGAAGACTGAAAGTCAAAAAAATACTGTAATTTTAATATAACAGTAATAAAGTTAAAAAAAATCAAGTCCTTAAAGACTACAAAGATTCAACTACATAACTGTTTAATAATAAATTGATAAAAATGGCTACACATGTGGCGACTTTTTTGCTGTGACATCTCACTACGTGAAGTTATCACATGGGCGTGGCGGTGTGGCATTGACAGCCACCCTTACAGACCCCTTACAGACCACAAGTGAAGATTAATTGCCCACCGGAGGGGGTGTGCCACCCACAACATGTCGTTCGTGGACAGGTCACTTCGATGCGACACTGCAGACCGTGTCGACAAGTGTTCAATTAAATCGAGGAAAACAGTTAAGGATATTTAGTCTGATATGCAACCTGACAATTTGACGCTGTAGTTTTTTTTATTATTAGATGGGTTTGCTCTTGATCAGCATCCAGGCGTGTAGCGAAGATGAGGCCTATGATGGAGCGAGCTCACACAGAAGATGCCTATTCGCTCAAACTTTAAAGATTTGGGTTATAATGAGCTCGAAAACACAGACGCAGGCAAGGAGTTCCAAACCTTGCCAGTGTTTTAAATAAAGGATGTTGTAAAGCGCTTGGTCCGAAAAAGAGTAACCAGCTGTGTCCCACGGCTTTACTCGATGTGAAATTTGAGAGAGCAAAAACCTCAGTAAAATAATACCACTAAATCAAAACGTTAGCTAAAATGTAATAACCATATATAAAAGTTAATGTTGATTTTGTTAACATCAGAGTTAGCGGAGAAACAGACGCGGTAAGCGACTTCAATTTGTACTATGTGGGTGCGTGACTAGGTATTACCCACGCCCACACCCTAAAGATTTCCCAAATTATTTTTCAAATCTATCGGTCTGCGATAGAGTTGAAAATAAGCCCGCTTTTGTCGTAAAACAATATCACTTACCAACTACAAATCACAGTCGCAATGGACAAGATTGATTACCATTTGATAATTGAATAACAGCTGGACGTAATCGTCTCTGGGTACCGTCAAAAAAATAATATTGAAGCATGTAATATTTAAGGTTTCGCCAACATCCAAAGGCTGTTGTGGAGAATAATTTAATAGCGAAACTCATTCCTATTCCTTCATATATTCCCACTGTCGTAAAGTACTTCACTGGTGTAAGTATAATACATATTAGTGCAGTAGTGGTGGTGTAATAGCAGTAATGTAAGTGATGTAAGTGCAGTAGTTGTGATGTATTTTATTAAGTGCAGTAGTAAGAGCCGCCACTTATGCTGTTTAGTGTTGGTTTTATGATAGGCGACAATGTCACCCAACATCAGCATGCGGTCGATTTACTATTGGACCCTATAGATGGGGCTGATATCGAGTAAAAGATGAGGCAAAATAAATAATGCTAATAAGTTTTCTTTAAATAAACACCGATTTGTTCGCTTAGTTGTTTTTGTCGACGTTACTAGTAGCGTGTAGCGGCATTACGTCCGCACAGTGGACGTACAACGTCCGCCCGCTGTTTAATAGTCTATTCGTACTCTCTCTCTCTCTTTCTCTCTCTCTCTGATTAGTGAAAACGGCTCATTAACACGTTCATTCTGCACTCGTCCCTCTTATTTACTTAGTTAATAACAAGCAAAACTCCCACTTCATGGCCAATATTGGTCGCCATAAATCTTTTGGAACGTTTGGAAATATTTGAGTTTTTTCTCATATACAATCCATATTATAAATAGACAAATAAATAATTTAAAAATATATTAAATGTTACAAAAGTAGAATATTAATTTATTTGTCATTCGACTCACGTCATTTTGATTCTTCTGTTTGTTAAACAATTTAATTGTAATCAATTCCTCAGATAAAGAATATTTGAGAGATCTTGCCATCTTCTTGCAGGTCTAACCAACAAAGAGTAACATCTACCAATCTACCATGTAGGTATAAATTCACATAAGAAGTTAAAATGCCCGACAGTGTAAATATGCAACGCCTCACCCCAAGGCTGATTGAAGCCATATTGGTTTATCTGAAAAATCGATATTGCATGTACTGGAGCGATAGATTATTTACTAGTAAAAGGCAGTTTTTACTAGTAAGGGCAGAAAGGGCAAGGAACCGTTATGGTAATTTTATTTTACTAAACCGACTTGAAATCTAAAAGTATGAAATAAAAATTAATTAAATTAAATATAACCAAGGATATGCTTCTATAAATAATTACTGTATTATATTGCTTGATTATTATAATACAGTAATTTATATTGTTGTATTTTATCAATGACAATATATTTATTATTGCTAATTGTTTTATTACTGGCTGTATTTTATAACTAACTAACGTCAAAAGCGTCAAACTAACTTTAAACGCGGTGTTTGAAAATGAAAAATATTACACCTGAGAAAAGCGCCACAGCGACAGTGGCGCCTGATTTTTTGTAGTTTTAAAAGATCTCTTGGGAAACAAAAATTTTTTAGGTATCCTATATGTTAATCCAGATAATAAACTATCTATGTGTCAAATTTCATACAAATCTGTTTAATCGTTTTTGCGTGAAAGAGTAACAAACATTCAAAATACATCCATCATTCATCCTTAAAAACTTTTACATTCATTTATAATATTAGTAGGACTAGTAGGATGTGAAACAATTATTAATATATTATTATAAAAAAATTACAACTATAAATCTTATGAAAATGTATACTTATAGTATCATTTTAAAAAGAAAGAACGGAAATATGTAATTTAGTTTTGTATACTCGTATGTGAAGAGAAAAATTCCTTGACATTATTCCAGGATGGCATAGTGTTCCGTCACCGTAACGTAACGTCCAATTTCAAATTTCGCGCTACCGGTGAACGATGTTTGACGTTTGTATTAGCGCAGTGACAATGACAGCTCTAATCAGTTGTCATGCACGCCGTTCCCGTTAAAATATTGGAGCAAAAACACACTCTTGCTTGAGTATCGGCCATCGCAACGTTTGAAAGATTGCCGCGCACGCGAAGTGCTTTTAAGACCAAGAAATTCGTGTATCTGGTGGAGATCATCGAGTGCAAGTAGCAGTCCAAGGTACGTACGTCAACGAAATAGTATATCTCTGCGACGTACGTGCATTGTATTTCGAATTGTGAATCATCGTCATCGATTGTAAAATTCGCAATGTAGCCGGGCCACCGAGTTGCGGGTTGCTACATAGTCTGTGGTTGCTACACATAGACTTAATAATACATACACAAATTTTGCCTATTGCCAACAACAGACTTCGTTATACACTGTGCCATAAATTTTCATAATGAATGCCAAAAACTTTGAAATATGTGCCAATACTTCGTTACAAACGTTTCAGACAATACTTTTTGCAAATAATTCGTGTGTGCCTTAAAAGTGGAATCTGTCGCGTAGGGAATAAGGTTGAAATTGATTTATTTAAATTGTTGCTGAATCGGCACGACTGTAAAGTAGTTATTTGCGTAAAAGTGGGAAGTTCAGACGCCAAGTTAAATTGCAAATTGAAAAGTAATTTCAACTCCAACTCCTCATTGAGATCCGCGAGATTCTTCTGCGAAATTGTAACATTTACACACAAATAGGTATCATTGTTTTCGATTTTTAAAACACACATCTCTTTTTTTTTATATTGAGTTTTGTTCTTATTTTTTCATGTTTGAACATAATATATTAAACGCAACAATTAAGCTTAAGTTAAGCCTAGTCTTAAGCTAGAGACTTTAAGCTACAATTTTCTTTTTTAATAAGCTCTGTAGGACCATTTTTTTCGAAGTTACAGCCTGTTGAAAATCACCTAAAGTTTGAAAATATTTTTCCTTTTTGAGATTACCAAATACCTAGTTAGTGTATCAAATAAATGAATAGACTAAGTCTGTCAGCATTAGTAAATCACGATAGCACTAAGTCCGTTCCTGTTCAATTAAACCGGAGCGGTCTGATTGATGGATTGATGGGTGATCGCCATTGAGGCTGCTATAAATTGTAGTTACCTTCTTTGGAACACTTATTCTAGCGCTTGTAACCATTCTAAGTCAACGATCTTCTCTTATTAAGTTTAGAAATACTTGAAAGTCAAATATTGGACAATATGACTGGCAACACTAACCACCCACTTAGTGAAGACGTGTAATATTAGCAATTGTCTATTTTCGTTACACCACTCAATAGCTTAAGGATTAAAGAATATGTTGATATATATTATGGTATATTCGAATTCGTTGGATATATACACATAATACGCTCAAAGAAAATAATACAGAAGGTCTAGTGCGAGTTTTACTCTATCAAACGCGTCGAACGCGTAATTGTCAATTTGTATGGGAATGAAGCAGCGCCACCTGGTGACTAATGTGTAGCACTGCTTCAGTCCCATACAAATTGACGTTTACGCTTTCGATGAGTTTGATAGAGTAAAACTCGCACTAGGCCCTCTGGTAACTTACGTCATGTTCACTTAAAAAATAGCTGTGTCCACAAATCACGTGATACATCCCATACATTTTATTCTTTCGAATTTCGTTACCGTTTCGTTATCGTTTTAAATTGATACTTTGACTAAGGTTCTTGTCATCGGAGGCAGATTGAGGAATCCATTAATACTAAAAATCAACATTTATTCTACGTGTTTAAATGTTGTTTATGCATGTCGTGTTTTGTTTAATTGTTTGAGAGAGAGACCCTCGTTACGAGTGTCAAGTAGCGAAAGCTGTGCTAATTTCCTGAAAAGCCTCCAAATAAAGTGCAATTATACAAACGGCTGTTTACATTGTTAATTATTGTAGAGAACTTTAGTTACGACGCTCTCTAACGACGTTACATGTAAATTAACTACAAATGTACATATGTATAAGCTAAGCTAATAGCTATACTGAATAGAATATTATATTGTTAGGAATGATCACTCCGCTTGATGGACACGCGGGTTCCAACCCCGGTCTGACCTGGGTCTGACATGCAGGCCTTTTTTAAATCTGCCTCCCTATGGAGGCAAGAATTTTTTTGGAAAGATAGTAAGGGAATTTTGATGTTACAAGAACACAAAACAAAAAATATGTTTGGCTGTTTGTGCCTCAATAACGCAAAAACAGCTGATTTGATTTAGATGAAATTTGGTACAGAGATAGTCTATTGCCTGAAAAAAATCGGGAGATCTTTTTTGGTATGAAAACAAAAATATTTATGTTTTGACAGCAGTAATTTGTGAGGATATTGAACAAGAAATTTTAAAATTGTCAAAATCATACAAATATTGTAACATTGACGAAGGTGAGACGCCGTTACATGTATAGCAGACAAGAAAAGTGCTTTATCAGTTTCGATTACAAATTCCATTCATTTAAAAATTCGCTAAGGCTTAGATTTGAAATAGGTATTGATTACTGATTGACATAATGTGTCATCGCTAATACAGATAGCAATAGAAATTGTTACTTTGAATTTTCAAAGGAAAACAGACCTTATCATACAACATATGTACAAACAATGTTCAATCTTAGGGTGATAAAGCACTTTATTTGTCGAGTTTACATGTTCCATATGCGATCACACGTTTGTGAGGCGGATTTAAATTCCTTCATTCCCGCTGCAAAAGAGACCACACCCTGTCCGCTAGAAAGGAAAGGATTTATAGCCGCTAATCACGTACCAACTGGGAGTCATTGAAAAAGAGTAATGCGACTCCTGTAACGAGGCCAGCGATGGATCTGCAATACTAACAAGAATTCGCCTTAATGGTCAACTTTAATTACGTTGCCTTTCAATTAGGAGTTTTATCGAGCCTTTTTTTTATTTTTTTCTGGCTTGGGTTTGCTCTTGGCCAGCTTGCTTGATGGATAACTTCAAGTGATATATAGTGATTGGCTGTGAAGTTATCAATATTGCTTGACATTAAATCTAGCAAAATTTGTATGAAAATTGTAGGTTATAAAAATAAAAGTTTACATAAAAAGTCATATAAAAAAAAGTATTTGTAATATTAAGTTAGGATTTTATTTGCAGTTTTTTTTCTTTTTCATTATCATAAATTGTCCAATATAAAATTTTTAGTTACAGTTTCACTAAATTAATTTAATAATTAAAAATTCGGATTCCATATTAATTTTTAATTAGCAAAGCCATCAGAAACAATTTTCAGTTTTTCATCATCTCTATCGACTTTGAATGAACTTATAAAGGCTTTTGTTAGTTACCTAAGACAATTGAGCTTAATCCTCTCCCAGTAACAGAACTTAGCGGTTGAAGCAATTGGAAAAAAAAGTAGATCAATAATAGATTTAAAGTTTCCAATCAACGTCTTCCAAGACAAAAAGTGTAAAGATGGCGGGAAACCTTCGAAACACAATTGAATCTATCTGTGTACGCGATTCTAACCTCTCAAACTTATTGGACACACTTGTGCATTCGAATTTACACATTAACTCCAACAGAATAGAATTCAAATACGGCTGCAACTTTCACCGGGAAATGTGACACTCTAAATTGAGTCGTATTGGCTCGCAACAAAAGATCTTTACGCTTGTAACGTCGACAGCGAACCAGCAACGCTCGTCTTTTCCGACGCGAAACTAGAGTGCTATCTTAAAAAGATTTAAAAAAAAATCTTTATCCTTGAGATCAACCCGGAAATTGTATAGACTTTATTTTTACACATTCCAAAATACTTTCATTTAAATAATTTCAATATTTCCCAATTTTTAATAACAGACAGACAGTTACTTTCACATTTATAATATCAGTAAAAGTATGGGTGTCCTATGAAAGGTACCCTATGTCCTTCCCATAGATAAATGATTGGTCTCGCTGCGCTCGACTAGATACCGCCGTCGTACTTGTAAAATGCGGCATAAAATAGTACGCCGAACTCGGCGTACCCGAGCCAGTCACACTGCAAACTGTCTGTGATGTGTACGTGCCGAATGTTTTATTAAATTTTAGGCATAATAAAATACCAGTTAGCGTAGCGAAACTGTGTAAAAATATAATAAAACTGGGTAAAAAGTGATAAAAAGTGACGATTTTTTTACACACACTACAATAAAAAGTCACATTTTCGGAGCTTTTGTATAGAGCTCTATCTAGTCGAGCGCAGCGAGGCCAATCAATTATCTTTGGTCCTTCCCTATATCCCTAACAACGTGTATATAAAAAAAATTCACGATGATAAGTTGAGTATTTAAGGCGTCAAAAGGTAACAGACAGACAGACATACAGAATTACTTTCACATTTATAACATTAGTATGGATGGAGCATGGAACTATGGATTAGGTATAAATAAAATTAGTTAATTACTTAAACAACTTAGTTAAGCTAACTAAATTATCTAGACACTAACAAACATTCCCAAGGTATGTAAAACATAACCTGTAAGCTCTGCAATTGTCGTAGATACCTCTGAAATGTCTCTATGCAATTAATCTTGGAAATAGCCAGAACTAGCATCCATTCGTTCACAACGACCAATTTCTCAAGACCCTGCAAACCGCACGAATTATTTGTCACAAGTGCTCTTGCAAGTTTGGTTAAGACGATTTTGAAGCGGAGCAGTCTCTGGGGAGGTTTTGTGTTGGAGGATTATTCGACTACTGGTTTTAAGTTATCCTTATGATGCAACTTAAATCTTATGCGGTAAGTATGTCAAGCGTATATCAGAAATTATTATTTATTTATTACCTAAAAAATATACTTGACTTTAATCAGAAAGAATTCGGCCAGGGAATAGCTCACTGTAGGAAAATACAGATAGAATAGAATTTAATTTGCTACAAAGGACATAGGTACATAAAAAAAAACTTAAAAGACACACACAGATCGCTATGGTGCAGATCAATGACCGTGAATAACAAATTAAAAATTCGGAATAGCTGTAAACATTTCCACAAATTTAAAAAAAAACTACAGACTGATACAATGCTAGGGAATAATGTTAACAAACAGACAGAAAACAGTCGCCGTTTGCAACATTCTATTTGCATTTGGCTTCTCTGAAATCCAATAAGTTCCACCCACACTTCAAAATTGAACTCTATTCGATGCTCGTTGAGGTTTCAATTTGTAAAGCTGAAGCTGTGTGTTAGAATTGTGGATATTAAACCGAGTAGTATGAGTATTTTTAAACCATTTCTACCATTGCGGCCAGTACAAGGGAAATTTAACTCTAATAAAATGGAATACGGGTTACCAAGTCAGCTTTCCAATATCTACACGCGACGTCTGCATCGAACTGCAAATCTCAATTCAAACCATTTGGAGTGCTTTTCGACAGGAAAGTACCTGTACAGTCGTGCACTCAAACCTTAGACGTTCGTTTAGGTAAGTAAGTAGAGGCTTCTAGACGGAAACTACCTCCTGTCAAGTGTGCCGTTAAAAAAGACACCAGAAAAATTGTCTTGCCTTGAACAGGGCCTTAATTCTCTAACACCACTTGGCGATCCCTTACTTCGAAACCGATACGATTACTAATCGATAATCTTCGTAAATTGTTACGATATCTACTAGATTCTGCTAAAAAGGTATTCTCTTACATATATATAAATTTAATATATATATAGACTAGGACAAGACATTGATGTGTTTTGGCAAGGTCACAAAAGCGTGAAATCATAATTTGCCATACAGAATCAGGGCCAAGGATTTTTTAATAATATAACAGGATTGATAACTTCAAAAAATTGCTTTTAAAAAATTAACTGTATTACCAATGGTTAGAGTATATTTTTCATTGCGCCTTACACATGGGCTAAACCGAGAAAAAAGAGATAGCCAAACTAAGGCCTTGTGTCCCTTTCTTTCATCTTGCCAGACTACAAAAATGTATTTCATTAAAAACTTAGATTCAAAAATCTTAGATCAAACACTATGTATATTAATTGTAGTTCAATTATTTTAATAGTTTTTAAATGAAATTATTATAATAACATTAATTTTGTGATATATTACTAAATTACAAAAGATAATATTTATAGTTTCAGTACTATTTTTTATTTTATTTTCTACTGGCATCCCTATGAAATGTCATGGCGGTGTTTTTAAATAGCAGTTTACATATTGTTTTTTAAAATCGTTCATAGAAATTAAATTTAAAGTTAAAATGGTGAAAGAGTGTTGCGTGTATGCTTGTCCGAGCGAATCCTATGGTGGTTGCAATATATCTTTTCACAGGTAAGCTAAAAATAACATAATAATAAATCTACCAACTATGTTAACCATAAATTTGTAACGTTGGTGGATATGGTTATGTACAATTATGTTAATCTTGTAAATCTAGTTGGTCCGGCAAACTTCGTGCCGCCTCAGAAACAAAACTCGTACCATTTGTATAGAAAAAAAATTCGAAAAAGTCATTTTCCATTTTGTACAAATTATTGTTTTCGCAATTTACTTTACTTTCCTATATTTACTACATATTTATTGTAATTTACTTTACTATATTTAAAGCTGAAATATCAAATACCACTCATCGTTAATATACCTAACCAGGACTCTCAGTACACCGACCTAGTAAAATGTTGGTGAAAGGTTCTCGGAACGTATCAGGGATAGAAAAGTAGGGTTTGCACAATGTCATAGAGAGTATCCCATCCCGTTCATACATTTTTTACAGTCCATACAACTTTTTTGGAGTTTTCAAAGCGGGATATCTCCAAGACCGTCTGGGATAGATAGGCAGTGTCTTTAGCGAATAACCATCGATACATTTCTCAGTAATCATCCATTGCTTATGTGTTTATGTATTTATGTTTATATTAAAAGAAAAGAAACTACTACTACCTATATATTAGTAATTTTTTGTATAAATATCTCTGTAAGTTTTCCTTGAAAATAAATAAATAGAACATTTAAATTTGTCTTATACAACAAAAATCTTATGGTCACCCTATTAGAAAGGGACACACGGCTCCTCTTCTATATATCCTACTTCGCCCGCTTTTTAGCCGCAAGTAATAAATCCTTATTAATATATTAAATCCATGATCAGGGCCCAGAACTGGTATTGGAATGACAATAACGTATGTTATTATACTATGGAATAATAACATGTTATGTTATTGGTCCCAACGCGCTTTTTTTTAACATCTTGTCGAAACGTTTGGTCGACAGGCGATTCTAAAGCTGGCTATTACCTAGGTCAACAGATTAGCATTGCCATACAACCAGGTAATGCAGCCAGCATGCTTGGGATCCTGCCTAGAAGACCGAAGCTTTATACTGCACTAGCTGGTGCCCGCGACTTCGTCCGCGTTCTGGATGAAAGGCACCCTATGTCCTTTCTGGTGTCTCAGACAACGTCTATGTAAATTTAATGGAGATCGGTTCAGTAGTTTTTGCGTGAAAGAGTTACAAACATCCATACAAACTTTTGCATTTATAATATTGGTAAGGATTATTTATAGTATATAGTATGGATAATAAATTTTGTTTAGCCTTAGGTATTGTTATCAATTAAGTAAATATGTTGTTATTGGATAATAACATATGATAGACATACTATGGTAATACAAAAAATACAGAGTATTGGAAGCGACAAAAACGCTTGAATTTTTTTAGTCAAAAATGTTACAAATTTCGCGTCAAAAACGTCGTCAGACGGAAGTGCCGCATAATTCTCGGCTTCGCATGCCTTCCGGGCCCTTGAGATTACGATATCAACCCATAAATCATGACTTTTGTCATCCTTTTATCCTTATTTCATCCGTAGAGTTTAGATACGGAGCCGGTACAAGGCCCGCATTTCCTTCAACATTGACAAAGTGCAGAAGGGATTATAAGGGTTGCTTTCATTTCTTGCAGGTATTTACCGGGTTTATTAACTCAGCTATTTTTCTTTGGGAATTTTCTATTAGAATACCAATAAAACGGGGTAGATTTTTGATCCGATTTAGAGTGTGAATAATAATACTAGCTGGTGCTCGCGACTTCGTCCGCGTGGAATAGTTATTTTGGGAATCATTTGGGTATCTCGAACGGTTTTCGTAGCGCACGCAACGGAAGCCCTCAAAGATGAATAATTTTCCCCGTTTTTTTTCCAAATTTTCGACTGTTTCTTCGCTCCTATTAGTCGCAACGTGATCTTATATAGCCTAAAGCCTTCCTCGATAAATGATCTATCGAACACAAAAAGAATTTTTCAATTCGAACCAGTGGTTCCTGGGATTAACGCGTTCAAACAAACAAATAAACAAACAAACTCTTCAGCTTTATAATATTAGTATAGATAATTCTTAAATTAAAATCTTAGTATAATTACTCCCGACCTTTTAGTAAAAAAAAGGCTTTATTTCCAATTTAGCTGTGACTGTCACATAACTTTTGAGAAATACAAATCATACGGCTAGGTGTCATTATATACCTTCCTGGTCTTCTGATCCCATCAACCTACCTGGGAACCGCTTTTGTCCGGTTGATTCGCTCCTCTGATGTTCAGACAAAAATTCAAAACCAAACGCAAAGTGAAAAGGATCAGAGGCGATTTGCAAACATTTTCAAATACAAAATAAATTCTATACGTTCACTTTATGCGAACAGAAATGGAAATGAAAGCGAACACAATAATCCGACCGCTTATTCAAACTTCCGATCGATAAAGATGTAAAGCTACGTCATGACTTGAACAAATAAAATTGTCTGTATAATAACTTAACGTCTCCATTATAACTTAACTGTGATACTTACTCACTTAATGAGATAACTTAATTAATACGTTATCGTTATTTTGGTTTCGTTTTACAAGCTAGCATAGATATTACAAGAAAGGCCTACTATCGAGTGGACTGTCAACTTGCTTGACGCCATTTATATTGGAAAGAAGATAGAGATAGAAGATAGCTATAAGGGTCCGAACAAAAGATAAGGAAATCTATACTAATATTATAAAGCTGAAGAGTTTGTTTCTTTGTTTGTTTGTTTGAACGCGCTAATCTCAGGAACTACTGGTTCGAATTGAAAATTCTTTTTGTATTGGATAGATCATTTATCGAGGAAGGCTTTAGGCTATATAACATCACGTTGCGACTAATAGGAGCGAAGAAACAGTCGAAAATGTGGAAAAAAAAAACGGGGAAAATTATTCATCTTTGAGGGCTTCCGTTGCGTGCGCTGCGAAAACCGTTCGAGATACCCATATGATTCCCAAAATAACTATTCCACGCGGACGAAGTCGCGAGCATCAGCTAGTGGGATAATATGTTCAATAATTACAATAATTACACATTAACATAATTTTGAGGGTTTACTTTTTTCTTGAAGATCGGATAGCTTACTTGTTTAAACCGCTGGGTGTCCTGAATTTTGGCTCCGATCTCTTTTGTCACCATAATCTTGGCTTTCGGGAAAACGCTTTTATCTTCCTTGTTATTTTTTATCTTTGCGGTTTAACGTAACGCTATTATTTAAAAGTCTTTGCAATGCTTGAGACGAATTCTCTCACTTCTACTTTAAAAGTGTACCTAATTTGTAAGAACGTAACGTATAAAAATTAATATGTACGGCTATTGTAGTAAGAAGAGTCTTATTGAAATTTAAATAAAATAACGCAAGGCCTCGCTCCCGAAACGCAAACCCTGGAACCTCACATCCGACATTGCTTAAGAAATTCCACACAAAAGGCTTTCATCCGTTCTCTCCCTCCTATTCGGAAAGTAAACCCTTTTTTTGCCGGAGAAGAATAAAATATATAGCGCGCATTCCATCACACTCGCCGTCCCGTTTGTGACGTGCGGGTAATTGAAAAATAAAACCTTTCGCGTTCAAAACAACCGTCGCTTATAAAATATTCACAGAGTAATCTATACTTGGCGTTCGCAAGGTACGTTTGCGCACTTCTCGCTTCGTTCGCTACACTCCGAATGGCTCGTATATTTCGTTTAGCTCCAAATTGCTATTGGCAAAGTGTTTTTCGTCTTATCAGCCAGTACGTTCACTTTCAACTTGATTAAACGGTTACTACAGAAGGGTCATTCTCTAATAAGGAATGCAAAGATAATTGATTGGTCTCGCTGCGCTCGCCTAGATATAGCGCTATACTAAAGCAAGAGGTCCGAAAATGTGGCAACTTTTTATTGTAGTGTGTGTAAAAAATCGTCACTTTTTATCACTTTTTACCCAGTTTTATTATATTTTTTACACAGTTTCACTACGTAAACTGGTAATTTATTATGCCTAAAATTTAATAAAACATTCGGCACGTACACATCACAGACAGTTTGCAGTGAGACTGGCTCGGGTACGCCGTATTCGGCGTACTATTTTATGCCGCATTTTACAAGTACGACGGGGGTCAAGTCGAGCCAGCGAGACCAATCATTTATCTATGAAGGAATGTTTAAACTATGGTACACAACAACACGCTCTATCTATGTGCCCCCATACAACACAGCTGCGACTCATGGTATAGTTTTGGGTCAAATGTTCACTAATGTTATCAAAGTAAGTTTTCCTGTTTGTTGGGTTGCTGTGAACACACGGACTTAGTAAATAGCAGCAGACGAAACGTAGTCAACGAAATCGCTTAAGGCTTAAACATCCATAAGTTTGTTTAAGTAATGCTGAAACATTCCTGTCTTGTACTTGGTAAAATTGTTAGATTAAATTCTAAGTTATGACACTAATTAGTAATATAAATGTGCTTAAATTTAATACAAAACTTTTGGTTAGTTGGCTAAGTCTGGTCTGAATTGTAAGAGAGCTTATACAAGATCACATTGAAATAATAGAGCATATTCTCCTTACTGACTAGCGTGACTAAGCTTAACTTTGACAGTCAACTAATCAGCGAAATTCAGAAATTTACTTTTGAAAACTTGAAGCGAGTTAATAAAATAAAAAGAGTTAATAAACATTCGAGGAAATGCCTGCCATTCAATAGGTTGTTAAAAATTTATAATTAAAAAAAATAAATAAATAAAAAAGACTACAAAGAGATTATTATTAATAGAAATACACAAGAACGAAGTCAAAGTAATATTATGTATTTTAAAAAACAGAAGATTTGTATGAAAATTTTGTACTAATTGTATTGCGACCACTTTTTAAGAAGTCTTGGTCAGAGCATCAGCAATCATGTCAGTCTGAAACGGCAAATTCGTTTTAGGAACGTAAACACGATTTCTGATTGAATCCGCCGTGACGTCTGACTGGTTGAGGTTTTCATTACGGGCGAATGTACCTACAAAAGACAGAAGTTAGAAGCTTCGCCAATCGACGACGAAAGACAGTTCCGTTCAGATGTCTGTTGTTGTCGGAATACGGACACCGATTCTATCTACGACCGATGACAGCGAACAGAAGGCGATATATCTACGAGCGGGTATACCTAGACGACTATCGCCTTTTATCGCCATTCGAGATCTATTTGAGTTACATCTGTATTTCTGTCTGTTCATATGTAAACGGCAAACAATGTTGAATTATATTCTATCTTTAATATGAAGATATGCATAACTTTATTGTTAGGTAATCCATAACACTAAACATAGCATGACTAGCTTAATTTTCTCTTTTCAAAAGTGCAAATCTGAAGGAATTTGCACACCGCTTGTCGGTTGAATATGTGGACATCATCATTTTAAAATTGCAACAACTTGTATACTACATATATTCAGCAAATAAATTGATTTGAATTTGAATTTGAATTTGAATTTGAATTTTCTTTTCTTGCCTAAGTCTCTAACTACTTAAATTTGTATTGTTAAGCAAAATTGTCTAATATTACTAGTCTATGCAAAATAAGTCTAATATACTACTAATATTATAAAGAGAAAAGGTTTGTTTGTTTGTTTGCATTGAATAGGCTCCGAAACTACTGGACCGATTTGAAAAATTCTTTCACTGTTGGGAAGCTACATTATCAGCGAGTAACATAGGCTATATTTTATAAAGTTACGCAGACGAAGTCGCGTGCAACAGCTAGTAGTAAATATAACCGCAAACATACCGGACGCGCAGCAAAACTACACCGTGCCGAAGGCGTTGTCGTACTAAGTACTAAGTAGACGAAGTTGATTAGAACTTGGTCGTGACAAGTTCTGGGGCCCTAGCCAATAGCAAACGTACAGGCTACGCTACGCTTGGGAGAAAGCTTTGTGATTGGTCAAAAATTTATGTGGGCGTTACAACAACCAATCACCGGGCTTTATTTTTTAACGTTTCGTAAGTACGCAAAGGGAGCGTATGCATTAGTTTGCTCTTGGCTAGGGCCCCTAGTTACATTAGAGGACAAACAAAATGAATCTGCATCAACGAGTTGGCAACGTACGGTTATTCGATCGGAGCTGTCTAGTTTGAATGCGAGAGACATTCGGTGTATGTTGGTTCAGACATCGAGTGGAATTGTTTTATATCGTGCACGACCTCAAATTGGATCGAGCCGTTTGTTTTCACATCTGCGAACTCAATTTGTTAAGCTGATCCCACAGGAGAGGCGCCGGCCAGTTGTGCAACTCAATTTGAGTAACCCACACGTTTTGTATAACCAAGTACTACTTGGTACTACTTGGTAAGGCCACGTATATTTGGCAACAAAGTTTTCAACCGAACACTATTTATTTGTTTATTATTTAACTAGCTGGTGCCCGCGACTTCGTCCGCGTTGAAAAAGCAATATATCGCCTGACATCGTTATTGCTATTATACTTAGCCAGGAGTTAGTTTCCTTAATTTTAGATAATCCCTCGGGAGCAGTACTTTTTTTTTCTGGATGAAAAGTACCCTATGTCCTTTCAGCATTTATAACTTTCGCATTTATAATATTAGTACGGATGTGCCTGAATAATAAGATCAATTTAATTCTAATTTATATATATTTATACATATTATATAATACTAGCTGTTGCACGCGACTTCGTCCGCGTAACTTTATAAAATATAGTCTATCATGTTACTCGCTAATAATATAGCTTCCCAACAGTAAAAGAATTTTTCAAATCGGTAGTTTCGGAGCCTATTCAATACAAACAAACAAACAAATCTTTTCTCTTTATAATATTATTACCTAGGATAAAGCTTCGATTCCCTAGGCAAGGTCCCAAGCATGCCGGTTGCATTACCTCGTTGTATTGCAATGCTAATCTGTTGACAGAGGTAGTAGCCAGCGGCCCTAGCCAAGAGCATACCAATGCAAACGCTCCCTTTGCGTACTTACGAAACGTTAAAAAATAAAGCCCGGTGATTGGTTGTTGTAACGCCCACATAAAATTTTGACCAATCACAAAGCTTTCTCCCAAGCGTGGCGTAGCCTGTATGTTTGCTATTGGCTAGAGCCCCAGCTCTAGAATCGCCGGTTATGTCGACCAAACTTTTTCACAAGATGATTTATTTCATTTATTTAAAAAAAAGTCTTTATCTATGTGTTTATTTATTCATTTTATTCTCTTCGCTCATTTCTTTTGTTGCATCAAATTGTGACTTTAATTTAGATTCTCGTAAGTGGAAGATGTGAACCCTATTTTGGGTAAATTATATGTATTTACATATATGAAGTGGAACATTTATTCTGTCTTATTTGAAGTTGTTTTTATTACTTAATATATGTATTATGTTATGTATCTTGGTTATATTTATTGTAAATAATCAAATAGATGTATAAGTGTTATTTATACAGTATACCCTTTCTGATTTAATTACCATGGCGAGCTAACGTTGATGACTAGCATATCTAGGTAGTGCTAATCAACTAAAATCTATATTTAGTGCTCATCATGCTAAAAGAAAAAGACAAACTTGGTAATAACTGGAATATTTCAACAGCTGAAACCTGGGTTCTACTGTATTTAAAAATTACGATTTCAAAGTGTGTATAGCCCTTTATTTTTTTAAAAACACCAACGAAGGCAACCTGCGAAAGCGTGTTGCAGATTCGCCCTTATTTGTTGTTAAACGCGGCACCTCTTACTTAAGATTATGTGCTATAAAATTTGATGAATGTACGAGTCGGGAGATATTTCACAAGACATTACCTTGGAATTGCTTTCTCAGAGCTTACGTATAAACACAACGCAATATAAAATATCGCTATCACACAGTTCTTAAAAGTATATTGTAATTTACATTTTATACATTTTATACATTAAACTATCTGACCCGGCAAACGTTGTTATTGTCAAAAAATTAAAAATAAATTGGGATGGGCCACCCTTATCACTTAGAGGTTTAAAAAATAGTTTACGACCTATTCTCAGACCTACTGAATATACACAAAAAAAATCATAAAAACCAGTCAAGCCGTTTCGGAAGAGTTTGACAACAAACACCGCGACACGAGAATTTTATATATTAGACTAGCTGGTGCCCACGACTTCGTCCGCGTTGAAAAGCAATATATCGCCTAACATCGTTATTGCTATTATACTTAGCCAGGAGTTAGTTTCCTTAATTTTAGATAATCCCTCGGGAGCAGTACTTTTTTTCTGGATGAAAGGTACCCTATGTCCTTTTCTGGTGTCCCAGACAACGTGTATACAAATTTTCAGCTTGGTTGGAGTTTTTCCGAAGTCATGCCCATTTTTAGTCTAAAGTTACTGGATTAATATAAATACTTAAATTAAAGCTAAGCAAAAGCATACTGTTGATTCAGTATACTATGCTAACATAAAGCTTGCGTTGTATAACTTGGATAAAAGATAAAGTAATTATAAGGTAACAATTGCTCAGAGGGAGGTCTCAAAGTTCTCGACGTTTTGTTGAGCTTGTTAAGAAAGATAATGGACAATTTCAAATAGTTAAGTACTTCAAACAATGCCGCATTCCGTTAGGGTAAGAAAATTACTTGCATTTTCAAATGGAAATGAAAGGATAGATTATTGTGTAGAATTTACTGTTGTCCGGCACACGCAAGTTAGAATCCCGGTTTGGCTTTTAGCCCTAATTTTAAATTAAACTACCAACAACCAGCTGTTGCCCGCGGCTTTGCACGCGTGGTGTCGTATTTTTAATAATTATCCATTTTTAGATCGGTACTGTAATTCAAAAATCCATGAACAAAATCTTTCATACTTACAAAATTCCCACTCCCAACCGCCTTTAAGTTTTCAAAATTTTTTTCTTAGCGGAGGATTACGTTGTTAAATAAACCTGTGTTCCAAATTTAAACTTTCTTGACTTAGACTTAGAAATCGGTAAACAGAATAAGACGAAATGCGACACATGACAATATTGAAAGCCTGGTTATCTTAGAACAATTGAACGTGGACTCCAAGAACTATGTGTCGACAATTTGCGGTTCTATGTCGGCGCGCGACAGTAAGTGGCCGAATTCCCTGCGGTGCCTTCAATGTGCCCCAAATTTCCCGAATAAATCTCAGACCGTCAGCGACCTGCTTCTTGGGATTTCGGCGCAAAATGTCACGTGCACTACTCGTAGTACTCGTGCGAACTTCTCTTAAGAAATATCACCTTCGTGCTTGTAGTAAAAAGATGATTGGAATAGCATACGTTGTAGGTAACAGATGTTTGATATATATATATGGAACAGGATCGTAAAATAAGTCAAAATTATTTAACAGTCATGAGGCAGAAAGGCACTAAAAATCAATAAATAAACTTAGTAAAATATTATTCCGACCCAGAGTGGGTCAGACAGGCACTTAAAAGTGGGTCCAAAATATCTATACTATACATATATTTATATATATACGTAAATGTAATAAATTTCGTAATAAATACCTTTAAGTATACATGAGACATACAATAATGAAATGTATATTGCTGATTTATATAACAGCCCTGGTACCTGTAGCGAGACAGCGTTACTTTGCTTTGGGGACGTACAAAGGAGATTCCTTCCTGTATACACGCTAAGATATCATTAGTTTCCTCTGGAACTAAGACAAAACCACCCTCAATAACCTAACAAGGCCAAATAATCTTAAAGATTATTTACAGTTTGGTAGTAAAGATACAAATGTAGGTAGCATAGATGAATGATTGGTCTCGCTGCGCTGGACTAGATACCGCCGTTGTACTTGTAAAATGTGGCAAAAAATACTACGCCGAATTCGGCGTACCGGAGCCAGTCACACTGCAAACGGTCTGTGATGTGTACGTGCCGAATGTTTTATTAAATTTTGAGCATAATGAAACCCCATTTTAAGTAGTGAAACTGTGTAAAAATATAATAAAACTGTGTAAAAAGTGATAAAAAGTGACGATTTTTACACACACAAGTTGCCGCATTCACGGAGCTATCGCTTTAGTATAGCGCTCTATCTAGTCGAGCGCAGCGAGACCAGTCAATTATCTTTGGTAGGTAGGTACTAACTTTACTGGCCTTTATAGTACAAAACTAGCGATCAGCCCACGATTTCTCACGGAGTTGAAATCTTCAAAAATATTTTCTTAGTGGATACTCATGTTAAATATAAACCTAATTTTAAAATTTCAGCTTTCTAGACTTAGTAATTTTATAATTATAGAAGATTTAAAGAAGATTTTAAGAAGTATTTTAAAGTAATATCTCCTGTAAATATCATCACACATTTCACACAGCACCATCTAGTTCCACACCAAGCAACCAAATGTTTGCATTATGGATACCAGACAGCTGATATACTACTTAGATTACTTTTTTTTAAATACATACATATTATGCGTTTAAAAACATCCTTGACTCAGGTACAAAGGTAAAATGTTAACATATTATAAACATTTGCCCCTAGCGGGATTCGAACCCGCGACCGTTTGGTTAACAGCTAGGGTTACTAGCCACTAGACCAAACGTGTGGTCAATACATTGTTGCTAAGCGTACAAAACTAAATAAAATGGATATAGGTACATTGTGTTTAGTGGTTTCTTGTGGATGAATCTTTTTTTTATGCGACACGTTCCCTGAATAACAAGAAAAGGGAGCGTGTCTCTTTTTGTAACCGACAGCTTTTCCTGTTATTCAACGAACACGTAATGTAAAAGATTACGTAAAATTGCTGCAGACAACAAATATTCCGACACGTGACTCAAACTTTGTACAGTAATCTTTTGTCCTTATAAAATTACTTATTTCCTTACAACAATAAAGTATATTAAGAATACAATACTGACTATGTGTTTATTATACTCATACACACACTCACGCGCGCGCGCAAATCACACATATATATGCTTATATTATGTATGTACGTATAATGTATAGTATGTTTGTTTAAGTATATAATTATGTACCTATAGTGTACTTATGCATGTATAATGTATGTACGAGTATTGATACTGTTATAATTTGTTTTTGCTTTTTTAATACTACAATACATACAATAATAATTTTTATGTAAATTTGTTAAGCGGAAACGCTGTTAGCTGTTAAATAAATAAATTATCAATAGAAATAGTATTTTTCCATAGACTCTGTCTAGATGCTTGCTTATTTACAAATTGTATTGTCTTGTATGTTTAATTTTCCATTCACTATTCAGCAGTGAATTCAGCATTTGCACCTCGCGACGTTATACAATAAAGCCTCGTATTCACTAGGGGACAAATGTCCCGCGACACGTGTCGCTCGACATGTCGAGCGATGTCGGGCGACGTCGGGCGACGTTGCCTGACATCGCACGACAAGTCCGGCAACATTGCGCGACTTGATCCCGTACGAAAAAGTTCGCGAGACATGTTGCGGGTCATGTCGGACGACGTCGGGCGACATCGCTCGACATGTGCCGCAACATGTCGGGTGACATGTCGCGTGACATTTGTATTGACATAGTGAATACGAGGCCTTATTCATTGTTACACACAACCAAGAATCGTAGGTACTTTTCACAATCCAAATTCCTTTACAAGTCTACTCCTTTTTATATGTAGGTAATTAAGGAAGATAGAGGTTTCATTGTAGAAAAAAGTGATAAGGCATTTTTTGTCCGCGCCATCCCGCGCCGTTAAAAAGTGTCGTCGCGTTTCGAGTTATTGTTGGGAATTAACATAAATTTGTGCCCGACAAAAACAAAAGAAGGAGGGAAACAGCTCGGAAATGATTTGAATTAAAATCAAACTGCTTATAAGGAGGACTATACACACGAAATTTATTAAAAAGCCATTTTTTTAATATAATTTATTAGCTGACCCGGCAAACGTTGTTTAGCAAAAAAAATTTTTTTTTGGATTATCACCCTTATCACTTTGGGGTATTAAAATAGTTTACGACCTATTCTCAGACCTACTGAATTTACAAAAAAAATCGTAAAAATTTTAAGTTTTTAAGTTTAGTTTTAAATTCTTAAGCATACATATTATGTATGTATAAATAAATACATACATAATATGTATGTAGCAATCTTCCCGTAACATTTAGTGTTTGTTTTATTCCAAATGGTTACAAGCAAAAAAAGTTACGAAAAAGCCTGTCTATTTCTCCGCAACAAGAGGCACATAACTCATTTTTGTTAAGGTTTTCACTGATATTTTTTTTATTTATTAGGAAGTCAACACAGTATACATACAACAATATATACACTTATACACATTTAAACAATCCGTCCGTACTTAATATTATAAATGCGAAAGTTTGTATGGATGTATGTATGGATGTTTGTAACTCTTTCACGCAAAAACTACTGAACCGATCTCCATGAAATTTTGCATACACGTTGTCTGGGACACCAGAAAGGACATTGGATACCTTTCATCCAGAAAAAAAGTACTGCTCCCGAGGGATTATCTAAAATTAAGGAAACTAACTCCTGGCAAAGTGTAATAGCAATAACGATGTCAGGCGATATATTGCTTTTTCAACGCGGACGAAGTTGCGGAAACCAGCTAGTCTTTTATAATATTGTATACTCCACTTATAGGCTAACTCAGCATGCATTAAAACGAACACAAAAGACAAAAGATTGCAAAAAGAAGGCAGTTGATGTGAAGAGTGCTTAATATTTCGTTCAAGAGTAAATAAATGTATTTAAATGGAAACCAAGTCATTTTCTCTTTAACATAATTCTAGAGACGATTTATTAACAAAATACTTTTCATATTTCTGGGAAATTTTATTTGATTTCTCATAAAACAAATAGGTAAATACTTACACACAATTATTTAATTAAGGCAATTGTTCGCGAGGATTTATTAAATTGAACGCAAATGCCAAAGTTTGCCAACAATGATAAATTATTTACTTACTTACATACTTACTGCTTTCAATTTAAAATAAATATGTGAACGGAATTTTAAAAATAAAAATAATTCTATATATTTTCGATTTTTTGACCGCATAATAGTTTAAATTAAAAAAAGAGTAGCATTTGTAGTTCATGGTTGAACTTTTTGAGATCTTAATTAAATAAGCCAATTTTTAAAAATAACTCGCCAAGGGACGGGGCTGTGATACTTTTTTTTTAAAAGACGTAGTGTCAAAGTTGGCTTCAAAAATAATTTAAAATATAATATGATTGTACTCACTCAATGTAAAAGATGCGGAGTATCTTGGATGCCTTACCTGAAAAATAAATGAAATTAGTACTGCGATATTCTCTTTCATTAAATGTAATAGAACTTACATAACAACATAGTTAATCAAACTTAGCGTACCTAAGCAGGAGTGTAATCCGATTAGATGCAATGTCTGAGACAGCGCACTAGGGTAATTAAGTATGTAATATTGTCATACTTGTGATAAGCGTAATGCATTGCAAATTTTCATAATTTAATTGCTTTAAATTTTCACAGGAAAATCTATTCTTTGTTTTGATAAATTCGTCTCCGTCCCGAAAGTTTGCGAAAGTTTGTATGGATGCATGTATGGATGTTTGTAACTCTTTCACGCAAAAACTACTGAACCTATCATCATGAAATGTTGCATACACGTTATCAAAGTAATTACAAGAAAGGACATAGAGTACCTTTCATCCAGAAAAAATGAACTGCTCTCGAAGGATCATCCGAAATTGAGGAAACTAACTCCTGGCTAAGTGTAAAAAAAATAACGAAAGCCTTATATACCTATATAAGGCTTCATTACCCCTTAAATAGCCAGCACTTCTACAATTACTTTTCGACTATCTTTAGAGTTTGTGCGAAATGCGAAAGTTTGTATGTATGTTTGTAACTCTTTCACGGAAAAACTACTGAACCGATCACCATGAAATTTTGCATACACGTTGTCTGGGACACCAGAAAGGACATAGGGTACCTTTCATCCAGAACGCGGACGAAGTCGCGGGCACCAGCTAGTAATAATAATTAGGGTTACTTGGACCCAAAGTGTTAGTATACATACAGATTACAAAATCAAAAATCAAACGTCAACCATACGGTCGCGGGTTCAAATCCCCCTTGGGGCAAATGTTTATGTGTTAACATTTACCTTTGTACCTGAGTCATGGATGTTTTGTATTTATAATATGTATGTATTTATTTACAAAAAATAATAATAATCTATTCTATCACAACTGTATTTTATCCATAATACAAGCATTAGTTGCTTAATGTGGAACTAGATGGTGCTGTGTGGAATGAGTGAAGATAAAAAAAATTGTCGAGCAGCTGAAATTTGATCTTGGGAATGAAGAATACTTAGATTAATAATTAGTCTCGCTACGCTAGACTAGATACCGCCGTCTAGATTCACGGAGCTATTGTTTTTTGTATAGCGCTCTATCTAGTCGAGCGCAGCGAGACCAATCATTTATCTATGGAAGAATATAAATTGGTCCAAAGTAATAAGGGAATATTGTAAGCCGACATTTACAAGAAGATTGCATAATGTTGGGAAAGTTCGGTGTTGAATACATTAACGCCCGCCTCGACCGAATAGCTATACCTATCGGAAACTAAAAGGCAATATCCGTCGGGAACTTACGAGGTTCTGTTGGGAGCACACACATCACCTCAAACTGTTACAACTTACAATTACGGGTTTAGGACACCGTGACAGCGTATCATAGGCACAGAACACTCTATATAACTCGCAAGGAGGCCACAGACTAAACAAAAGAAATGACACTTGCGAAGTTATTCTATTGTCAAAACGTCATCTGTCATCGTCCGGAGCGAGAACGAGAATATTTGTTTTGAGATTATTGGAGTTTACTCCCTAAGTCGATCGATATAATATAAGCTCTTGCCGTAGTATGAAAAATTATGGGAGTAAAATGATAATTGTTACACGACACGAATGCGTTATGTTATATGCGTTAGTTACGTACTATTTTTTTGAATATTTCAGATTATCTGAAGTTTCAGCGATATTGCGCCATTTTTAAAATAATATTGCGATACACAATATTATTTTAAAAAAGAACAATATTGTTCTTTCGGCGTGTTCGAATTGTGAAAATTTAAATTTTATAATCGTTTGTAAGGAGTAAACTCCAATCGTGTGTCGGACGGAGCTGATACTATACTAAAATAAAAAATAAATTTTTGGGGTGGACCACCCTTAACATTTAGGGGTATTAAAAATAGATGTTGGCCGATTCTCAGACCTACCCGATAAGCACACAAAATTTCATCAAAATTGGCAACAAACACCGCGACACGAGAATTTTATATATTAGAAAGATAGATTTCTTTTAATTCAACATGATTGTCTTATAGCATTTTTATCTTAATTTTGAAGTTGAAAGACGCAAAATAAATTCGTATTATTTAACAAGACAAATAACTTAATTTCAATGTTAAGTTGAACCCAAGACTTCTAGTTTTCAAGTATGAACAGTTCATAATAATGACAAAGTTTTGTCTGAAACTTAACCCGCTTGAACGCAAAGCGCCGCTAGCAAACAAGCCACGCCTTTACCTCACCACGTTAAGGTACGCTAAGACATGTTTTGTGTGCGACATAGGTTAGAACTACAAAACCGATTTACTTTGGGATCGCTCTGCTCTAACCCGTAATATATGTTGAGCTATCTTCTCGTGGGTACCAACGTAATTAACCAGTAAATTATAGTAATTATACAGTATACCATTATGACTATTATTAAATAGTAAATTATGATTATACTAGTTGGTGCCCGAGACTTCGTCCGCGTTGAAAAAGCAATATAGGTATCGCCTGACATCGTTATTGCTATTACACTTAGCCAGGAGTTAGTTTCCTTAATTTTAGATGATCCCTCGGGAGCAGTACTTTTTTCTGGATGAAAGGTACCCTAGTATGTCCTTTCTGGTGTCCGAGACAACGTGTATGCAAAATTTCATGGTGATCGGTTCAGTAGTTTTTGCGTGAAAGAGTTACAAACATCCATACATACATCCATACAAACTTTCGCATTTATAATATTAATACGGATATAAATAGAACGATTTTGTTAATCTTCATAAATAACTAACTGTTGCACGCGACTTCGTACGCGTAACTATATAAAACAAAGCCTATGTTACTCGCTGATAATATAGCTTTCCAACAGTGAAAGAATTTTTCAAATCGGACCAGTAGTTTCGGAGCTTATTCAATGCAAACAAACAAGCAAACAATCAAATCTTTCCTCTTTGTATAGAAAAATCGACGTGTATTGCTTCCCATAAACTCCAAAACCGCTCAGCGATCTTCGTCAAATTTTGCATACAAGATGTCAGGGTTTCAGAAGAATACCTTATATCCCTGCAGACGATGTCACGGACTAAAGATAGTTTTGGGGGCGTTTGGGGACGTTTTGGGCACGTTTTTATAGATAAGAACAGCTTGAAGGCTGACGGTCCACTTTATTAGAAGAGAAGCTACTGAAGGCTACAAATGGGCTTTAGAATAAAAAATGTAGGAACCGCACACACACATACCCTCTGGTAGCACATGTGCTTTTATTTCAAAGCTGTCTTCTATAAGAGGCTAATTGCCTAACTAAAATACGCTCTCAGCTTGATTCAACATTTTCATATAGATATTACATTTACTTTGTCAATCTATGTGCAAACAATAAATGTCTAGAGACGAGTTTGTATTATCCCTAATGTGATTTATTAAGCAAATAGATTAATAATAATTAAGTAGAGGCTGTGTGCATGTGTTTGATCAAATTAGATATGTGCTTAATTGAATTAATACCGCGTTCATTGTTCTGAAACATTCCTACGTTAAGCTCAAAGAAAGGAAGTACGAGTAGGTAATTAAGCCGCTCCTTAAAAATATGCAATTTTGAATAAAGTACCTACCGATGGTAGAAACATACATTAATATCTGGGATACACGGGAAGAGTTTTATTACACATTATTTTCTCAATTTATCAAAACATCTTGTAAGTACATACTTCTAATTGCATTATGGCACGGAATACCTACACTACCCAGTAAATAAGTGCCCTAGATATTGATCTAGGTCATTTATCTTTGTGAGAAGTCTAATCTAGATAAATTGTTTATTTCTTGTCGCAACTAATATCAAACCAGGTGTGGAAAATACTGTTCTAAATGAGTATGAATTACATAAGTACTCTATACTGAGGAGAAGTGGCTTGTGACCCCTAGCTGTTAACCAAACGGTCGCGGGTTCGAATCCCGCTAGGGGCAAATGTTTAGTGTTAACATTTTACCTTTGTACCCGAGTCATGGATGTTTTGTATTTATAATAATATGTATGTCAAAAATACATTATAATAAATAATAAAAAAAAAACCAAAAAAAAATTAATCTATGTAGTATATCAACTGTCTGGTATCCATAATACAAGCATTAGTTGCTTACTGTGGAACTAGATGGCGCTGTGTGGAATGTGTGAAGATATTATAATTTTGTTGTCTTGTATAAGTATTTTCAGAATTTTTGAAAGGCATAATCTATATTTTCATAAAATTTTACTCTGGTCACATATTGCTCGCTGTAATTAATACTATAAAACACTTAATTATAGATAAAAGAGATATTGTGTTTCGTAATAATAATTCTACTAGTCGTCAACATAGATAAATGATTGGTCTCGCTGCGCTTGACTAGATACCGCCGTCGTACTTGTAAAATGCGGCATAAAATAGTACGCCGATATCGGCGTACCCGAGCCAGTTTGCGTAGTGGAACTGTGTAAAAATATAACAAAACTGGGTAAAAAGTGATAAAAAGTGACGATTTTTTACACACACTATAATAAAAAGTTGCCACATTTTCGGAGCTATTGCTTTTGTATAGTGCTCTATCTAGTCGAGCGCAGTGAGACCAATCAATTATCTTTGGTCGTCAGTAACATTTAAGAGAATGCTGGCCTGCGGACCTATACTTAAAAATTAATTCTGTATTCTGTATGCTCTTCGAATGATATTATCACAATGAAATTGAAAAGCTATAAAGTTCATTTCGTAGTTATTAAAGTTAGAAGTAAGCGTACAAACAGACTTACAAATACATAACAGTTCTGTTAATTGTTATAGAACGTTTCAGTAGAAGAATATGAAGAGGCGAATTGTTCAAAACCTTTGAGTTTTTGTTGCGCAGTGTAGTTTTGTTGTTTAAAAATAAAGACGAGTAGCGGAACAAGGGAATCCTTTCAGAACAAACATCTTTTCCTATTTTTTTTTTGTTACCTTTTGTTTGGAGAAACGCGCCTTCGCCCTCGGGGTGTCTCTGTTTACGACTTAACTATTATATATGTATATGTTTGAAAGGAAGCCCTATTTCAGGACAGGCATTAGTGCTAGAGCGGTTCATTGCCCATAACATAATCTATTGAAACCTAAATCCACTTGTAAATTTTTATCATCAACTTTAAGCAGATGGTTTGCAAAGTCGTATATTATAAGTATTACTAGCTGACTCCGCAAACGTTGTTTTGCCAAAAAATAAAAATATGTATTTGTATGTATTTATGTATTCATAAATATGTATTTCATAAAAAAAAAATAGGAGAACTTATGGCTGGACTAGGTATAATTTGATTTATACAACCTATCTCTCTCTCGTATAAGATACTAAACGAGATTTATATTGTAAATGTGTTTTTATTGATACATAAATGCATAAAAGTAAAGACATAATTATATAAATCGATTATCCGAGCACCTATGTGTAGCTACCATATATATATATATATATATATATATATATACATATATATATATATATATATATATATAGCATCATCGACGAGCTCTACGAGTTGTTGCCTCTACGGCGATCATCTGGGAAAGATCGGCCGTCGCCTACGCGTCCTATATTTATAGCACTTTATGCACGAAAACTGTGCAATATTTTGTATATAAAGGGTAAAATTTTCTAAATAAAATCAGTCTTGTACATACAACCAATGGAGTCTTATTGAAACACACTAATCGCCAAATCTCCCAATTAGTTCGGATAATCGACGCTCTACTGTACCTAAATATTTAATTAGGCAAGGCGTGGTTTGACTGCTTTTGTGAGTGTAACTATTATGTATCCTTTACTTTCAAAAGGTCACATTTTTCACGTCACTACCTTTCACAGGGCTCTATCTTTAGAACCTTTCTGAGCATACAATAAACTATTAATAACACTAAAAGACCGGTAAAGCGCATTCGCTAAAATAGTTCACGAAATGGCTGCAATGTTTTAAAGTTACATTTTGAACAGCGTCTACATTTAGCTCGGAACTAGGCTTTATTTGAGCGAAGTGGGTGACCTGAATACTTAAATAGACTTTAACTGCCGCGGGACGCAATTAGGTTTACTGACGAATGGCTGACGGATATGTTTATTAAATGTATATATTCACTTATTAAGTATGTAATTGGCCAAGACGGGCTAAGATGGGCTAACGATGGCTAAACCATAAACTATCACGACTATCAACTGCTAAGCTTGTATGTTCTTATTTTAGTAACTTGAATAAAGATTTTGTAAGTATGTTCTTCAGATATGAGTATTATTAACAGTTAATTATTATAAGGTAGCGACTCGCACAGGTGGATTATATATTTATAATATTAAACAAAAACTATAAATACTAGAAAATTACCTAGATTAAACTTAGCGCTGTTCACTTTGACCTCGTTTCCACTAATACACAGCGGCGTTTTTTTTTTTTATTTTTAGCATTTTTATACCCAACCTAACTTCTAAACGTAAGGTTCGATTCGAATCATTTACAGAGGAATTTAATTTTACTTTAGAAATTTTGAAAGCAATTTTGCAAGCGGGCGAAGAGGTTTTAAACCAAGTATCAACACCTCCTTGCTTTGCCACTTTGCTGCGGATCTTATCAATTACTTATTTTGGGAAACATTTGGGTATCTCGAACGGTTTTCGCAGCGCACGCAACGGAAGCCCTCAAAGATGAATAATTTTCCCCGTTTTTTTCCACATTTTCGACTGTTTCTTCGCTCCTATTAGTCGCAACGTGATGTTATATAGCCTATAGCCTTCCTCGATAAATGATCTATCCAACACAAAAAGAATTTTTCAATTCGAACCAGTACTTCCTGAGATTAGCGCGTTCAAACAAACAAACAAACTCTTCAGCTTTATAATATTAGTATAGGTTGTACTAAACTGAGACTGAGGCGAGGCACTATCGTATACCTAAAGCTACGGAAAGATGTCTGTCCGTAGCTCATTACTGGTACGAAATCATGCTATTATTGAGCAATTACTACTTGTACGATGTGTGTCATTGTCAATGTACTGCTAGTAATGAGCATGCTTATTGTGAGCATGCTAAATCAAATCAAAATATTTATTTATCAATTAGGTTTCTGCAAGAAACTCTTATGATCGTCATTATAAATTTAAATTTACTAGGATTTCGGAAAAAAGGCCAAGATGACGATCCTGAGAAGAAACCCCGAAAGAAACTCAGGATAGCAATATTTTTGTCATCTTTAAAAATATAAAATAACAATTACCTACAATTAATTTGAAAAATAATAATAATAATAAAGTGTACACAAAAAATCAACAAACACCCTTAAAGATGACTTAAACCTTGATAACAGCACATGAGCTTATGTGTAAAAGTGGGAAATCAGAATCCTTCTTCTTGTCACTAACGCACACATTTTAGATTTCTCTGTCATTGAAAGCGCCTGGGTGACTCTACTCTAGTGATGTAGAGTGCCCTAAGTCTGTCACATAGCAAAGAAAGAAATAAAGGCAAAAATGATGACACAAAATATGATACAGACAACTTGATTCGCTCGAAACAGTCATACATTTACATAATTTTCCCGGCTCTGTATCAACGCGGTTCAAACAAATACCGCGTGAAGTCACTTAATAAACTTTCCAACGTCATCATCATAATACTGAACACATTGTTAAATCAATTAATGTCAACTTTCCGATAATAGGAACAGATCGACGAATTACAATATATATATATATATAAATTAATATGTTGCAACATTTCACCATCGTCATTAAGCACCAAACTAAGCAGAGCTTGTAATTATGGGTGCCTGACAAATATATGTATAAATAGAAAACACCCAGATCAAGACAGACATTCACACATAAATAGAAAGAAAAATATTTATTTGGTACATTTTAAAGTACCTATTTGTATAATTTAAAAAAAAAAGTGTACCAAGATGATATGATGTGTTTGTGATCGGGGATCGAACCTGAGACCTCTGATACAGTAGGCAGAGCTGAGCTGAGCATCAGCACATATTTGTTTCGTTCTTATTTCAAGAAGAAAACTAAATACCTAAGTACTAAGAATTGTCTTCAATTCTAAAAGGGCTAATAATAATAAAAACTAGTGAAAATGGATTTTATAACCAGAAGCTTCTGCAGAGCTATGAATGTGACTCCAGATTGAAGTTGTAAAAAAACTTAAGGGGAGGTTACATTGAGCGCAGCTAGCGATTAATGCAAATCACAGACAGACAGGATTATTATTTAATCCAGCGGTTCTTCTAATTATTCCGTTATCTATACTATACTAATATTATATAAAAAAGATTTTGATTGTTTGTTTGTTTGTTTGCATTGAATAGGCTCAAAATGTGTGTCTTTTAAATTTTATTTGTGGATTATAAATATTTAATTATCACTTAAAGTAATTCTGTGTCTGTAAGATTTTTATAATCTGTCTAAAAATCTGCAACTCACACTACTTTTAATATAGTACTAATTTATTTATATTAAGACGTTAATATAAAATATATAAAAAAACTAGCTGACCCAGCAAACGCTGTTTTGCCAAAAAAAGAAATGGGTGGATTACCCTTAACATTTAGGGGTATATAAATTAATGTTGGCCGATTCTCAGACCTACCCGATAAGCACACAAAATTTCATCAAAATCGGTCCAGCCCTTTCGGAGGAGTTTGGCAACAAACACCGCGACACGAGAATTTTATATATTAGATAACAGTTATATTCCGCTCCGCTCGACGCTCACTCGTGTACCCCGATCGCGCCCTATGAATGAGACACTATTGTATGGGCGATGGTTGGTGCTATAAAACTTGTGTGGGGCTCGTTTGCATAAAGATGTGGAACCTTTTATTATTTCATTTCAATCACAAGGTTACGAGGTTAGAGTGAGAAAGAAATAAAATTGATTTATACCATATTATATGGTCCAAAATAGATCTTTTTTTGTAATGTTTATAATTTGACTTATTTGACTAACAAGACAGAAAATTCTTTGCATTCCGGTTAATATTTCCATTTTATTTATTTAATATTTAATAATTTTAAATTAAATTTAATACTTAATAGTTTAAAAAAAATAACTTAATTATTTATCTTTATTTGGCAGTATACCTTCCTTCGATAATTCCTATGTTATCTTATATATTTTTTAGTAAAAAATCTATAATTTCTACTAGCTGACCCGGCAAACATAGTTTTGCGAAAAAATAAAAAATAAACCACCCTTAACATTTAGGGGTATAAAAAATAGATGTTGGCCGATAAGCACACAAAATTTTATCAAAATCGGTCCAGCCGTTTCGGAGGAGTTTGGCAACAAACACCGCGACATGAGAATTTTATATATTAGAATTTATAATGTTGATGTAGGCTTTGTTTGTTGTGAGCCAGTATGATATGCGAGAGGCGTCTCAGTGGCGCCGTCTCCATCGTTACGCTCCATCGTTTCTAGGTTATCGCTGTTTACGCAAAATGACGGCTATTACACTAATTATAATAAAGTGTAACACGTACACATACACCCTCTCATGGAAGACTTTCAAGTGAAACAGATACTTGATCTTATACACTACGAAATCAATAGATTTAGTATTACTACCGTTCCGCTACAAAGACTATATAAGTATAATTGGGAGTATAGACACGGCGTAGCCCACAAAAAATGGTAGTAGTAAAATTCGTCCACTCAAGCCGAAGTGGACGAATTCGCACATAGTCGCTCGCTAGTCGTAAGCTAGTCAATATCGTTATACATTGATGCGTTAGTACAGAAGACTTTTAACTAGTTTCTTTTTACAAAAGCAATATTCATTTGGAATTGCGTGTCAATCTCTCAGTAAGTTCGTAAGTATGATTTTAATACTACCACAGATTTCGGGGCTTTTTGCTTGCTACGCCGCATCTATAGTTTAGATCAATGTTCCGCTAGGGGCAAATGTTTATATGTTAACATTTTACCTTTGTACCCGAGTCATGGATGGTTGTATTTATAATATGTATGTATTTACAAAAAAAAGTATTGTATGTAGTATATCAACTGTCTGGTATCCATAATACAAGCATTAGTTGCTTACTGTGGAACTAGATGGTGCTGTGTAGAATGTGTGTAAATATTTATTTCTTTATTATTATTTATTAAAGTTTACACTGCCGAGAATCGAACCTGGTACTCCTGAGACAGACCGTTCGGAGTCTGTTAGTTTCGGATAGTTTCGGATAGTTTCGGAGTTCCATGGGGTGTCTCGGGAGACCATCATCAGGTCACCCAAGTCATCCAGCATGTAAGTACTCATGAATACAAACAAAAAGAGCCCAAACTCGGGATACCTACATCTGATAGTTTCGGAGTTCGATGGGGTGTCTCCGGAATTCATCATCAGGTCACCCAAGTCATCCAGCATGTAAGTACTCATGAATACAAACAAAAAGAGCACAAACTCGAGATACCTACCTCTGATAGTTTCGGAGTTCCATGGGGTGTCTCCGGAATTCATCATCAGGTCAGCTAAGTCATCAAGCATGTAAGTACTCATGAATACAAACAAAAAGAGCCCAAACTCGGGATACCTGCCTCTGATAGTTTTGGAGTTCCATGGGGTGTCTCCGGAATTCATCATCAGGTCACCCAAGTCATCCAGCATGTAAGTACTCATGAATACAAACAAAAAGAGCACAAACTTGGGATACCTACCTCTGATAGTTTCGGAGTTCCATGGGGTGTCTCCGGAATTCATCATCAGGTCACCCAAGTCATCCAGCATGTAAGTACTCATGAATACAAACAAAAAGAGCCCAAACTTGGGATACCTACCTCTGATAGTTTCGGAGTTCCATGGGGTGTCTCCGGAGTTCATCATCAGGTCAGCCAAGTCATCAAGCATGTAAGTACTCATGAATACAAACAAAAAGAGCCCAAACTCGGGATACCTGCCTCTGATAGTTTTGGAGTTCCATGGGGTGTCTCCGGAGACCATCATCAGGTCAACCAAGTTATCCAGCATATAAGTACTCATGAATACAAACAAAAAGAGCCCAAACTCGGGATACCTACTTCTGATAGTTTCGGAGTTCCATGGGGTGTCTCCGGAGTCTATGATGAACATGAATTGCATGTTGGTAAAAAAATAAATAAAATTTAGTTTTGGCTAAAGTATCAAAGGCGTTTATTCGATTATTTCGTATCTGTACACAACAAGTTCGATCTTGAACAGAGCGACACAGGTCCTACCTCGACGGCGCTCTGGCGTTGACTGAAGTTGAGCAAGACGTGTTCGAGATCACTGACAATGTTTTATGTATTCCAAATAAACCCTTATTGTCACTCATTAAGATTCATGCTTAATATCAAAACATGTGAATATTTTGACGGGACTTTTTATTTTTTTGTGAGGTTCTTTTTAATATTTTTGGAATTTTTTTTCTACTAATGTTGAGTTGATTATGTTTGCCATCCTTCAGTATTTTTAAACAAACAAAATTAGGAATATAAAATCATAAAAATTATCCTAAACACGACCACTTTTCGTAAAATTTGTTGTGAAGAGGGGATGAGAAATCGTTTTTACAGTACTAAAAATCACATTTATTAATTTTTTTAACTTTGAATTTGCAGATAAAGAAGTAATCTAACTGTGCCATCTGTTAGTTTTATTTGATTTGGTTTCATTTGGTCGCTAAATTTACCGAAAAACAACTAATTTTTGTCAGACCCGGGAACACGTCCTTAAACGACTTATCCAATGGGCTCGTACTATAGTCTTTCGTAAGAGGGTGATTCCTGCTGCCAGATATGTGCCAACCTCACTCCAACTAATTAAATAGAAAGCTAGATTTTTTTTTATCGTTTTTGAGAGTTTACGAGGAGTGTTAGAGGCGAAAATCCTACGTAAAACAGGCATTATCATAATCCTGTGTGGCCACATTTGCATAAATTCAGGGCTCGTTAACTCGGGACGGATGCGGGTAGTCGCGAATCGGCGGGAACAGGGCGGGAATCATACGACCTCGTCTCGTATTCGTTCAGAGTAATTACACTTATGTGAAAATATTTACAAATGTAATGCTTTTGTGCAGAAATAGTTGTTTTAAGAAAATTATGTAATAATTCTCTAAATAGTATAAGGCATTCACATGTAGATTAAGCTCAGTCAGAGGCAACTTTAAGCTTTGTTTCAATGAAATCGAAATTTGGGAGGAAAGTTATCATGATATAAAATATAATGTGTTTTTAAATTATTGTATATACGCGACCAGCTATACAAATAGCATAGTAACTTCTTTCGTGTGTATTTTATAATATATTATTAAAATTTTATAAAAAAAAATAGTAATAATTTTTTGTTGTATTTTTTATGGGGTTCTATAACCAAAAATGTTATAAGTACATTTTTGGCATCAAAAATAGTAAAGGGTTACTATTTTATAGACCCGAAAATTCAAGGATAAATAAAGCATTAAATAACACTAAATGCCAAGTCAATAATCCTTACTTAGTTACAGAAACATATAGCAAAAGCAGACCATTTTAAAGACTTTAATATTTTTCTGCTTCTACCGCAATTAGTTAAGGGAGAGCCGTAACGATGTTGCTATTCCGTAGATAATAAATCCACCTACGGAATTTATCTTCGTAAAGGTTCGCTGCACGTGAGATACTTAAAAACATTGTTCGATTGTAGGAACATTACGTATGTTTCAACAAAATAAAAGTGGGAAGCCAGTCTTCTACATAACAACACGCTACGCGGTTTACTTTTCTTTTTATTAATGGTTATCACTTAGATTAATGATTGGTCTCGCTGTGCTCGACTAGATCTAAAAACAATAGCTCCGTGAATGCGGCAACTCATTATTGTAGTGTGTGTAAGACATCATCACTTTTCATCACTTTTTACACAGTTTTATTATATTTTTACAAAGTTTCACTACGCAAACTGGCATTTTATTAAGCCCAAAATTTAATAAAACATTCGGCACTTACACGTCACAGACAGCTTGCAGTGTGACTGGCTCGGGTACGCCGACTTCGGCGTAATATTTGTTGCCGCATTTGACAAGTACGCCGGCGGTATCTAATCGAGCGTAGCGAGACCAATTATTAATCTAAGGGTTATAAAATATATGCTTCCTGCTTAACGGGGTGTCATGAATCTTTAATCTTAACCAATAATATACTACAGTGTTTTTGATACCATGTAGGCAAAACCAAATCTTAATGTTTACTGAGGAGTCTATAAGTAGTTAACTCGGAGCGTAGTAGTTTTCTTGTTTTAAAAATAAGACAATTGAAGTCGAATCGAAGTTAAATTTATTAAAGAATAGACTGGTTAGCTTCGCGGCTAGTTAGCGAGTGAATCATTACATGTCCAAACGACGCTTGGCCACCGCGTAGACCTATGTCAGCAAAACTCTTATCTCTACTGAGAATGTACATCGACGGTGGTCGGATGACGTTTTGGTGGACACATAACTAAGTACAGTAACTTAAATATAGACGAGTAGGTGTAAACAAAACTTATGACGTCATCCTCTACGAATATTTCGTAGCAAGCTACAGACTACGAATATTTCGTAGCAAGCTACGGACGCTACGAAGTTTTAAGTTAAGTTGTGTAGCGAACACATGGCGGCTACATTGTTCGAGTACTTGCCTCTACGAGTCCTGCCTCATTATTGTCCGCACACTGGCGGAATATAAGGAAGTGTACTTGCCGAGCTCTTCTTAAAATCTTATCATACGCTCATATAAACTCCGGAGGAATATCTTTTAGACGTTCTTACGTAGAAGGTAATGAGATCGCCGCAAAATACGAGACCTTACTTTTCGCTTTAGGCTAATAAATAATTGCGTATCTCTTTTAAAATATGAAATTTAAATACTAATATAAATTTATTCGTAGATTTGAGGCGTATTTTTTATGTGCCGCAAAATCCATAGTTGTAGCACAGCATACTTATTTCCTTCAGTAGGCCGACGCCTTTGATGTTAGGCAATGCCGCCCCCTGTGTAGGTATTTAAAAATTACGGAAGGTTTGAAACAAATTAAATAATATAATGTGCTTAAGTACCTTTCTTCATCGTGCGGAAATTGATGAAAGCTTAGTTCTTTATTTATGCGAGATAGAGATTTGCACGCACTTACAGCACATGCCGTAGCACATGCCGTATGCATTTTGATTTATATAATAAATTAAAATCTGAAAGACGCGATAGCCCTAGAATATTTATCCCAAGCTACTAAGAACGACGAAGTATGCAGCTTGGGCACGTCCCACTCGCGCCTCACCCCTCACGCCCCGCACGATTGCCCTATCTAGACGTCTCCGTCGGCCTACTGTACGAAATAAGTATGCTGTGGTTGTAGGTTGTAGTAGATTGTAGTAGATTGATGCCTGTAGCCCTCAGCTTCTGAAAACTGACAAAGCAAAACAAACCATCTTAACAAAAAACATGAGGAGCTCCAATAAGATTTTCCACAGCAATCTGTCGCCCATAAATTTGGAGGGCTTCTCGGTAATCCTTTTTTTTCGTTTAACACGTAATCTTTTTTGCCGCTGGCAATTTTCCTTGTAAAAATATCATCCGATGGCCCATTAACGTAGCGCCAACCCCAATGCACAATCGATCGCTCTATAAATAGTGACAACCCTAGCCGGTCGTGTTTCAACATTAGGGTTGCCGACGATGGAACAGTTAAAAATTTAAATGTACTGCCGAGAATCGAATTTGTTTAGTGATCGAGCGGGAGTAAATTGTTTCGATAAACTTTGGTGTTTTTTTTTTGATGGATTGTGATTGTGACTTGGTCGGTGATTGATTTGTTTACATTCAATTAGGCTGCGAAACAAACGGCCGAAATAATTACAAAGCGGATTTCCATTATTTTTTTTTGTTTATCTATAAGTATAATATTTTAAAAAAATGTTGTGTTTGTTTGTGTATAACTCAAAAACTCGAAAACTAGCCGATGAATTATTTTTACACAATATGCAATCCGCTTCAAGAACCGATTGATCTTATCTATTTTTTGCGTAATAATATAATCTCGATCGCGAGAAAAAAAAATCGCTTTTTTTACGGCGTTATCTGCCGAAAGTGAGGGGAACTAACTCGCCAACAATTACCGCTGTCACATTTAAAGTGGAAGTTAGCCGTTGGTATGGCAGCCGCTGACCGTTGAACGTCAAAGAAAACCACAGCGAAGCGTGGTCGGGCTCAGCTAATATTATATTATATAATAAACTAGCTAAACACTAATTTATCCCTCTTCCCATTTTGATACGGTGAAAACCGTATCAAAATCGGTTTATAAGTAAATAGCGGAGAAGCAAACAGACGCGGAAAGCGACTTATTACATACTAGCTGGTGCCTGCGACTTCGTCCGCGTTCTGTATGAAAGGTACCCTATGTCCTTTCTGGTGTCCCAGACAACGTGTATGCAAAATTTCATGGTGATCGGTTCAGTAGTTTTTGCGTGAAAGAGTTACAAACATCCATACATCTAAACAAACTTTCGCGTTTATAATATTAATAGGATAGGATAATAGGATAAACCTTCCGTGAAAATTTATCTAACTAATGGTGAAAACTACATCAAAAGTTGAGTGGTTTAGTACGAGTTAGCGGATAATACCGACAATATATGCTATGCATGTTGCTTGTCTTACGAATACGAGTATAGGCGACAGCAATCAACTACATAAAAAAAATTAACCTAAGATTTTAATTATTTTATATACACAACCAAAATCATATTTAAATTTTTATTCGGGTTAAGGGTAGAAATAAAAGGGATATTTTTTCAAACCTGTTGAAAAAGTTGTTCGCAGTATTTAATGGCGCTTGTAGGCGAACTTTAGAACCGAGTGCTTCGCTGTGCAAAGTCTGCATTTTGGTTTTAGTTTATGAAAATTTTATGCACAAAACCAAAAACAGTGTGTAAGTATAGCTTAGCAACATTTTGTATTCGACGCAAAACTTTTGCTCGTATTTAACTTAGCATAAAGGTAAAAGATATATTGCAGATATCTTTACATTATTTAGTACTTGTATATATTTATTTATATGTATATCTATTTTGTATATTAACAATAGACGAGTATGAAACTAATATTAAATGAATATAAAATTATATGAAGACTTACATATTACTTAATAAGAAACATATATAATTATATTATCATAACTTAATTCTAATTTCTTAATTTTAATAATTAAGATTATTAAAATTTCTTTCTTATTTTATTTCTTATTTTTATTTTTTTATTAATTTCTTAATAAGAAAATTTTTCACATAGAGTGTGGGTTTTGAGTCATATTATGATATTGTCTCGCTATATACCTACGGCATGTAGCGTCTTCTTTATAGCGACCGTTCCGGAGCTTTCAATAGTGTGTTCGAAAACTTGTAAACAGGGAATTTCTCGTTTCAAATACTCCATAAATAGCCATTCCGCAAAGCGTGTCGTGAAATCGACCACAAATTTATGGGTTTCGCCCGGAAGACCGTTGCGCTGTTATTCGCCAACCGCCGAGCGCAGCGATGTACTTTATAAGCGCAGCGGTGTGTGTTTTGTAGTAATATATGCTTTAGCGACCACTATTATTTCATGACCATAAATGTTAAAATAAAAGGCTATTTTATAAATATCATAATCTCAGCCACAGAGCTCACTCTCCTATAATTTTCCAAAAGGACAGGTCAGAAGCAGCTTGGATCCAAAGTCGATAAATGACAGCTACCATTTTCTCTATTTGTGGTTTTTAAAACATGTCAACTCCAATTCTTTTATTAATAATAAGAGAAAATTTGTATTTTTGTAAGTTTGTAATGAATAAACTCAAAAATTACTGGTCCGATTTTAAATTTCTTTCACCTATCACCTATCAGCGGCTATATTTTTACAATTACGCGAACGAAGTCGAGTGCCAAAGGTAGTCTTATATAATTATATCTCCGAAACCGCTAGAACGATCACAGATCACGATAAACAGATTTTTTTTGTTTTTTGTATCATGTTAAACCACTAAGTGATACCTTCGCTCAGCTTCAGCGCACTTACATCTTAACCAAAGCCAAGCCAAGTAAGCCTGTCTGCTAGTTTCACATAAAAAAGATAACTCGAACACCGCGTCACTTCCAGTTTAATAAAGCAGACTTGACATACAAAGTGATAAAGCACTTTATTTGTCGAAATTACATTGATGAGCTGACTTAATAAATGATCAAAGCGGAATATTGTTAATATTGTTTGTACACAAACTAATAGGATTGATGGAAGAATGCGGACCGTAAGAAAAGTTGATCGGGCGATGGTGAAATCAATAATCTATTGCGATGAGAGTTGTTCCTCAAGTTTTGATTAAATTATACAAGATATAATCTTTGGGGAATTGAAACTTGGCTGAATACAAAATAAAGGCGAGCGCACACAGAGGGCAAATGGCTTTTAAATTTAGAAATTCGTATCGAACTATAAGGACTGCTTTCACGGATTATTCCCATCTCGGCACCCACCACGAGCAAGCTAAGCTAAGCTAAGCTAAGTAATATCTAATCTACGCCTATAGCGTAGATAGATATTATTAAATAATTCTTAAAATCACGTTGATAGTGAAATAAAGTTGACTCAAATTTCGTCAAATATTATTTAAGTAAATAAAGTGTTATTTCAATAGTTCATTACAGCGTCCAAAATTCGTCACAATCATGTCGAGAAAAGACCTTTCCATGTCGCCAAAGGGGTATGTCATTAAAACTTGTCGAGAGTACAATATATCTATTTGTCCGCCTACTATTCTCATAACCTCTATATCTCTATAACCTTGTTAAAACTGCCTCTTTGAGTAATATACATATATATGTCGCAGTATAATCGAAAAAAAAAAGGGATTTTTTGCAAAAATCCTAGTATAATTGCAAAGAACCGGATAATAGGGAACTAAAAATGAATTCTGTAATCATCCGAAGTACTTCTTGAGCGCTGATTGGCCGAAATGAACGCTACTTACTGAAAAATGAGTTGAATGACCAATCAGAACAGAGAAGCTATATATCATTGACCAATCAGCGTTTTATTTTCTAATCGTATTAAACAAATTAGCATTTCTTTAAAAATCCGGTTTTTTTTTCGATTATACTGCGACATACTGAGTATATAATATACTCACAGCATTGATGCTGGTGGCGTGTGTTTGTGTACTATTTTGGAAATCGATACGTTGCGGTTAGGGGCAAATGGAACCATTAAATACTACGCGAAATGAAAACGTCCAAACCATGACTAAAATGTATGTATATGAGAATGAAAATGGTCCGTAACCGCAGGATCAAAGCATTATTGGTCGGACACGCTTCTACTATATTTAATTTTGTACTTTGGGAACAGTCATGAAGTAATTGAAACAGTACAGATTTTATATTATATATATTTAAATTTATTATTTAAAACAGCAACAGCCTAGCACATTCTAACCCTATCGCTAAACATCTAGGTCCAGTGTGCAAGCCTAATTAATTAGTTAATTAATTAGCCTATTAAGCTCTAATTAGAGCTGAACACATGAATTCAATTTGGTACATAAACTCGAACAAATAAATTTTAAAAATTCGAAATAATATAATAGAAAGAAAAATAAATCTGAATGATCTAGATTTTACTGGATCCTTAACAAATGCGTCATTTTACGTGTGGCTTACGCACACATCAAATTATATTTGTGCTTCATTTTCGCCAGCCTTTTGATATGAAACTATAGTTCTATGATTATAATTCTATGCTCCAAAGAATCAGTAGCGCCCTCTCCGGGGAAGACGAAATAACAGACTGTCTAAGAGCGACGTGCACCGACCACAGCCCTTATTTCTTTCTAAATAGGTCTCAGTTTTGGGTGATTTTTTTATACGAGGGCGGGAATCATCAAAAAGATATGACGGGAATATGACAAAATACGTTATATTCAGTTAGGTTAGATTTCTACACACAAACCATTTGGTGAACTGTTATTTGTTTGTTGTTGTTGTTGTTTGTTATTTTTTTTTTAGTGTTCAGTGTTGATAAAAAAAAGTTTAAAAACTCTTTTTATTAGTTTTTAATTAACTTCTATGAATTAAAAAGTGAAATGATAAATTGTAATAAAAAGACAGTTTTTCATTGCTTCGATATATATTTTTTGTTATTAATAAAATTGGACACAGAATATAAAAAAGTACAAAGATGCCACAGAATAAGTAAATCAAAATAACTGTTCCTGCATAGACTATTAGACTTAAACAGAAGGAATGAAATAATACATAGCTATAAGAAATATTAAAAGCAATAAGCATCCCTTTTAGGCGTCGAATGTCGAGTTGAATATCAATTAGTATTTTAATTCCCCGATCGACAAAAGTTAAGGGTACACTAAACTTCTTTTGGAGACAATTTGTTTAATTAGAAAAGTTGTGCCTGCGTTCCGCTGTCTGCTTCACTAACTTAATCTTACACTTTCGTTATCTCTTTAATGTAATGTACTTATTTTACGACAAAAGACGAGTGATATGCTAAAGGCTAATGAGATAGAAGATGAGAGAAAACCTCGTCCTTAGTCACAGCAGACCTAAGAAAATAAGAAGACTAAAGACGAACGATAAATAAATAAATCCGTACTAATATTATAAATGCGAAAGTTTGTATGGATGTATGGATGTTTGTAACTCTTTCACGCAAAAACTACAGAACCGATCACCATGAAATTTTGCATACACGTTGTCTCGGACACCAGAAAGGACATAGGGTACCTTTCACCCAGAACGCGGACGAAGTCGCGGGCACCGGCTAGTAATTTAATAAATGTAGCCTGTAAACGCGTTCATACCGCGGGCTTATATATGAAAAAAAAATCGATGCGATTTACTCTGTGCCTAGCGAAACGATGTATGAATCTCAAAAAAATCAGGTTTGCTTCACATTACATGTTCAATTACATTTTCAATAAAAATAAACGAAACACAAAAACATAAAACCGACTTCTGTATCGGCAAAATTGTGTCTGTAATTCTTATTTGGTCTGAGTAGCAGACATGCTGTTTTAGTGCACCGGAGTATGCCCTCCGCCGCAATTCATTTTGATATCCAACAATGCAAGTGAAATACATTTTGTAAAGAGCCCGAGGCTTGAAATGAGGGCGTGAATAGGCGCCGAGGCTTCATAAAAACCTAACTTAGACTGCACCACAGACCCAGTGAATAGTGGTACACTAACTTATTACTAAGTATTGCAGCAAACTTATTACAACAATGTAAAGTTTGCACAAGAATTATTCACAAGTTGTAGTATAACAGTCGATAATATATATATCCATATGTGTATATATATTATGTGCTGTACAGTATGTACATAATATGTGCATTACAAGCAATTCTACATGTACTTCAAGTGTGCTGCCAACAACAGTAGGCTTTAGGGGATTACTTAAGGGAATTGGAAGGGAACGGCAGTATGACCTGAAACTACTTTCCACATCCAGACCAGAGTGTACTTTGAAAAGCATAGTTGATCCAAGTTCCATGATATTAGCTAATGGCCGTTTTTATAATTTTGCACGGTAACGATAGATCGTTGTCGTGGACGGTATTTTTTACCGCCACGATCCGATGGAAAGCGAGTTTGTATGAATTTATATGGAAACAATGTTATGATTCAATGAAACAATGTTTGTTTGTTTGTTACAATTTTTTAAGACAATGAGCACTTTGGCAGTTGGGATAAACTTATGTGTAGGTATATGTGTATGTATGTATATATGTATTTTTATTTTATTTTTTTAATATTATGCGATTTGTATAATTTGTAGACACATAATTGTATAATTTTGTTATAATAATATATTATATGAATATTTTTTTATATAATTTTACTTATTATTTTTTATAAATATAAAATCTGTAACTGGCTGTATGTTTTCTACATTTTTTTTGTGTGTAAATTTTTGAGAGCTGTAGATTTTGTTATGAATTAATAAATAAATAAATTCTGTAGACAGTAACGACATGTCGTGAGCGTGCAAAGTAAATCGTGTCGTAGTCGTTACCGTTGCACGCTACGATCCCCGTAAGCTGTCGGTCGGTAAACCGAATATGTGTTTTATGTCTACAAGGCGAAGTGTGACATTCGCGTGTCGTTCAAGCGGCGACACGGAATTATAAAAGTGTTCCACGATATCATGGGAGGTAACGATATCGTTACTGTGATATCGTTATCGTGTGTAATTATAAAAGCGGCCAATCACTATAATGACTTTAAAAGAGCATACTTAATGTTAGCACTCTCTACTTCGGGTACATTAATTAAACCACTTTATATTTGTCCCCAATATGTACTTTTATCGTCCGACTGATACATCAAAACTACAAACCCAACTATAAGAAGTGCAGACATACGCTAAAGACCTCTCTTCGTTCAATTGACTGATACCTTTTAATATCATGTAACCGAATGAATTTAAATGAATGAGCACCTCTATTTGCAATGTTACAGAGCACTTCTATTATATGAAATTCTCGTGTCGCAGTGTTTGTTGCCAAACTCCTCCGAAACGGCTGGACCGATTTTGATGAAATTTTGTGTGCTTATCGGGTAGGTCTGAGAATCGGCCTACATCTATTTTTCATACCCCAAAATCTTAAGGGTGGTCCACCCCAAAATTTTTTTTTTTGCAAAACAACATTTGCGGGGTCAGCTAGTTTTACTATACTTTCCGCCTTAATCAATCAACTTCAGTTGACATAAATAGCAGACGCTAACATTAAAAATAATAAAAGAAATGTTGAGTAACTGTTTATCAGTTATACTGTGCATTCTCTCTGAATATTTGACGTTCATATCTGCGAACATGAAATTTTATTCTTTGCATTCTCCTCTTAATGACGAACTCCGAGGTTCCTTTTGCAACATTGAATGTTCCCTCTGTATTTACATGTATATGCGTATTATGTTACTTACCTGCATTATTTATACTATATTAACTAGTATAAACGTGTTAACAGTTAACTTATAAAAATATAACTATAATTATAAAAATATATTTCTTTAAATTTGTATTATATCTTAGTATGTATTATACTGAGATATGTATTATCTCAGTATAATCTTATATAATTATACTGAGATGAGAACTAGTTAGTTGCGTGTCTGTCCGGAAGTGCATGCGTGAGCCTCTGAGAGCATAAGGAAGGGCACTACACTGGATTCCGGCTGGATTTTGGGCAAGGGCAAACTCATCTCTAATAAAAATTAAATAAATAAAAAGTAGTACTGAATGTCGGCGAAATCACACAACCACACTCCAACGAACCAGACGCGTCAAATTGAAATAATTCACTTATCAATTTAACACTCGCTTTTTGCGGCTTTATTAAATACTAGCTGGTGCTCGTGATTTCGTCCGCGTGGAATAGTTATTTTGGGAATCATTTGGGTATCTCGAAAGGTTTTCGCAGCGCACGCAACGGAAGCCCTCAAAGATGAATAATTTTCCCCGTTTTTTCCACATTTTGTTTCTTCGCTCCTATTAGTCGCAACGTGATGTTATATAGCCTAAAGCCTTCCTCGATAAATGATCTATCCAACACAAAAAGAATTTTTCAAAAGAAGAACACAAAATAAATTTATATTTATATGTTATAAGAAAGAAAGAAAAAAAGAAAGATTTTTTTTTATTTGGTTCAATTCAAATTACATTAAATTTAAAGTAAGTACATTATATTGAATTAGAAAAAAATGTACCAAAATGGTCTCCGCTCAGCATGAAGTCGTGATGATATTGATCATCATGACGCTGATCTTTCGCGGATTTCTGTTCTATGTACAAACTGTTCTGTGGACTCCTCATAGTTACTTAGTTGTCGAAATGTTAGACCTCTGCTTTTTAAAATATATATTGAATTGAAGCTAGTCGATTTCCTTATTGGTTTTAAATAATATCACGTCCGTAATCGACTTACAACAGCATAATATTTATAACACAGAAGAATAATTACGTTTTCGTAAGCTAGTGGTTACGAAAAAGGACCGATGGCATAAAAAATCTAAATATCGTCACTATCAAATTAAAATATGCTATGTGCAAAAGTATACTTTTGAGATATTGATAAAAAAATGTTTTCCAAAAAAAATAAATTTTATTTAAAACCAAAATCTAAAATCTGGTTTATAACTTTAATGTATCTTAGTTATTATATAAGTTACTGTTATATCAAGCCGATGGTGTGTTAAATAAATATAAATAATAAATATATTCACACAATCCACACAGCACCATCTAGTTCCACACTAAGCAACTAATGCTTGTATTATGGATACCAGACAGTTGATATACTACATACAATACTTTTTTTTTGTAAATACATACATATTATAAATACAAAACATCCATGACTCATGTACAAAGGTAAATGTTAACACATAAACATTTGCCCCTAGCGGGATTCGAACCCGCGACCGTTTGGTCAACAGCTAGTATCACTAGCCACTAGACCAAACATGTCGTCGTCGTATTTTTAATAGATAATATTAAAAAATCGTTAGTATATGTGGAGGGTCTCGTCTGGTAAGCATGAATAAGTTTAAGTTAGGTAAACTTGAAGGAAAGTTTATTTTTAACCTCTTTTTATGTGTAAAGCATAAATTTAGGAGCATAAAAATTTTAGGGCAAAACTTGTAAGAGCCACTTATCCCGCCGTCCTTTATATATTATAATATAACGGTACGAAACTTCAACAATAAGAAAAGGTCACGTGCTTTAAGAAAAATATATTTACAAGAAAAAACTAATTTTTAGTTAAAATTTTAAAAATAATCCATCTTGAATCCTTCACACTCATTCAATTTATGAACTAGATTTCGCTCGCGACTTCGTCCGCGTACCTTCTTCTTAAGCGTTCCCTTCTTCTTGAACGCGTAACAGAAATATTTGAGAAATAATTTATGAAATTTTCATTGCTCATGCATTTCTCTCAGGCGCTAAGGGGTAAGGCGCTAAGTTTAATATACTTTAAGAAGATCTTTAAGGAAAAGTACTTTTTCTGGATGAAAAGTATTTTTAATTATCCTTTTTGTATTCCTAAGAAAAACATGATAATCGGTTGTGATCGGCGTGAAAAGGTAACAGTAGACATACAGACAGAGTTAATTTCACATATATAATATTAGTATGTATAGATAAAGGCTAATATAGTACAGTACTGTACTGGCCAGTACAGTACAATAGTAATAATATACGTAAAGCAACAATTGATTTTTGCAGGGGTCATGTAAGGAATGTTAATTTGTATGTTACCCTTCTACTGAAGCATTCTGTAAACAAAGCGTCAGCCAAAATAGCAGCTTTAAAGTTTACAAAGAATTCCTCAACCGAGGGATTTATTCTTATGTATATGTCAGGGATAGAAGAAAAGAGATACAGCAAGTACTGTTACCAAGGGATCATCATTTGACGACACGTTTGGTCTAGTGGCTAGTAACCCTAGCTGTTAACCAAACGGTCGCGGGTTCGAATCCCGCTAGGGGAAAATGTTTATGTGTTAACATTTTACCTTTGTACCTGAGTCATGGATGTTTTGTAATTATAATATGTATTTATTTACAAAAAAAAAAGTAATTTATGTAATATATCAACTGTCTGGTATCCATAATACAAGCATTAAATAGCTTACTTTGGAACTAGATGGTGGAACTTTTTCAATACTTTGGAACTTTTTCAACACGGACAAAGTAGCGGGTTTCAATATCAGTCAGTACATACTACGTACTTATATTAAGACAATCAAAGTTTATATAGACTGTATCTAGTTTCAAAGTAAGCAACTTAATTCTTGTATTATGGATACCAAACAGTTGATATACTACATACATTACTTTTTTTTGTAACATATTATTATAAATACAAAACATCCATGACTCAGGTACAAAGGTAAATGTTAACCCATTTTAAACATTTGCCCCTAGCGGGATTCGAACCCGCGACCGCTTGGTTAACAGCTAGGGTTACTAGCCACTAGACCGAACGTGTCGTGAATATTAAATGTAATATAAAATATTGGTCGTAAATAAAGTTATCGCTTTTGCCAACCATACAATTCCGCTCACCCTAATTTTAATTTCAAATCTTCAGATTAACTCCAGCATAATGAGAATTTATGTTTAAATAAAAACGGAAGCAAAGAAACTCTCGTCTGTCAGCCAGGGGAGAAATTATTATTAATGTTTTTTTTTTTAGAGAACCGTTGCAAATTTATTAAAACATCAACAGAAACGCATTTAATAACTTTGAATAAAGTTTACTTATTATATATCTTACTTTGTAATTTTCTAAACTAACTATTTCAATTATATTTGATTAACTAGCTGTTGCATGCGATTTTGTCCGTAGATAAATTACTAGCTAAATCCGACAAACGTTGTTTTACCAAAAAAATAAAAAATAAATTTTTGGGGTGCACCACCCTTACATTTAGGGGTATGAAAAATAGATGTTGGCCGATTCTCAGACCTACCCGATAAGCACACAAAATTTCATCAAAATCGGTCCAGCCCTTTCGGAGGAGTTTGGCAACAAACACTGCGACACGAGAATTTTATATATTAGATATTAGATTGCGTCTTTGAGCCGATTGCATGACCTAATTTTGATTTAGTAATATTTTGAATTTTGATTACCTAAATTTGTTTGATGCTGTGATATTTTTTATGTTAAAGTTGACAGACAGGTTAACGGTCTTTCAACTGACTTTATTTTACTTTATCCGCCTTCAACAATATATTTTTTTTAATTTTTATCACTGTGTTGACGGTGGCGCCACCACTATTGACGACAGTGGCGCCAAAATTGTTATATTTTTATACGATCCCACGTTTTTGCGTGAAATAGTTACGAACATCCATTCTCAACACACTCACACACACAATTTATAGATACATGTATGTATACATATATATTATGTAGCACATATATTATGTATACATATACATATATGTATGTATACATATATATTATGTAGCACTATTTTGTACTTATAAATTTTAAGATGACTAACCTTGTAATAGGCTATATTAAAATTTATTAATCTATTTTATGTATTTGTTAAATGTTACATGCTGTACGATTACCTATTAAATAAATAAATAATATTAGTAGAACAAGTTGCAGTAAACTTTAATATTGGATGCAGTGTTTAAAAGTAAGCGTGCAATACTTCCGTTGGTAATAGCGGTTGGCTGTAATTGCGTGCAGATGGCGCACAGTTGTACACTAGTCCGGCTCCGGATTATTGAACAAAGTTCTTCATTGCGACAATGAAAAAGTTTGCCACTTTATTTGCTCTTTGGTAGCAAATTACATTTACTCTTATCTATGGACAATTGGACATATTATTAAAGTATTCGAAATATTGTTTAAAAAATTATTCTTGAGGTGTCTGTACTCTTTTGATACAAACATCAAAATGTTTGCTGCCTTTACTTATAACTTTTTCTTTCAACTTATAGGCTTAAACCTTCACACAGCGCTCGATATGTAATGTAAATATTTGTAATCTACTTAGCCAACATAACTTATTCTTGTTTTATTATTATATTTTTTTTTACAATATACATACCAATATCTATAAAAAAAAAAAAAAATAATATCATACAAAAAAAAAAAATAAAATTAGTTATGTCCTGTATTAATATCCTGTCCTGTAAAACTAGCTAAGTAGGCCCAAGACACACTGACTATTCGTGCCATGTCAAGAAGTTCCGCCTTCTGTATCTATCTCTTGACCCAGCCATCTAGTGAGAGCATCCTGAGGTGTTTTTCGAGGCTCTACGCTATATTTTTATGATTCTTTAGGCCTAATTGTATCTTGGGGTGGATCGGAGTTTGGCGCCTCGGCAGAACCCGGCCCACCCCGCTCACAGGGCAAGGAGGCATCGGGGAGTTTTAGTGGGTGTTCCCAGTGCCGCTATGATCAGGTGCTGGGCAACCCCCACATATCCCTACCGTCTAGCCAGCGGTAGGGAATCTGTAAGCGGATTACTCTTCGTCAAAAAAAAAAAGGCCTAATTGTATCTATAATATATTTTGTAATGCATGTATAATGGCTGTATGTAATCTAAATCTAAATAAATAAAAAATAAATAAAAGACCGTTCGCTATAAGAAATCCCACATGGCGGTCAGTTAAAAATTTAGAAAATTTCTACAAAATATAATGCAACACAATGTTGAATAATATGTTTGCATTTAAAAGCTCGTCTGGCTCGTTAGCGGTGGACGCAAAATAAAACAGAAAGTTGTCTGTATGTCCGGTGTCCGTATAGTGCACAAACAGCACAGAGTAACAACAGTGCGCGGTGGGCAAATTTGCCTTCACGCGAACAAATGCATTTTAAACTTTCGTTATTTTGTTTGATTTTTCCCTCGGGTTTTTGCCTCACAAGTAAACTGCCTTATTCACTAATAACGAGGCTTCACACTGTCGCATTCTGTCAGTAGCACTCAAAAAGAGTATGGGCCTCTTTCACCATCTCTTTCACCACATTGATTGCACGATTACTTCTACTTATATATGTCTGTCTTTCTTTATATTTAATATATATTGTGTAATTCTTTATTTTCCTAAATAAAATAAAATAAAATAAAAAATAAAATCTCTGAGTAAAGTGTTAAGTAGGCTAACCGCCATTTAAAGTCACTGGTAAAAAAGCGTACCAGTTTCACCATTTTCGAGTAGTGTTATTCAATGGGTAATTTCAATAAAAATGAAACAAGATACTCGTAACATTTACTCGCCAATTAGCGGTACTTGAAAAGTAACTAATCAACACTTTACTTGAAAAAAGAGGTGAAAGAGGCCCTAATTCGTACAATGTTCGAATCTAGAAAACTAGATTAAGTTTTGATGGGCCTGTGGTTAAATTATATTATGTCTTAAGGATTCCGAGTTCGATTCTCGGCTGAATCAACTTTGGAAATTAACTTTTCAAAGTTCAAAATTTGAAAATCAGCATTGAAATTCAGCATTTTATAATGATATTGGCTTTACCGCGGCTTCGTTAGCCGTTTAATTTCGGATATTCTCGGTCACCTCCGGTTTCTAAGTGACACCTTAAGAATTGGGCTGTCAATTGCAAACAAACAAATTTTGAAACTAAATTATTAGTATAGATTTTCGTCAGAGAGAGCATTTCATAAAGGCGTTACCACAAATTGTCCAATCTGGAAACGCGAAACCTGCCCGCTCCAATTTCCTTGTTAATTTTCAATTTAGTCGCGCCTCAGCCATCTTTTAAGTAGATACAATATTTTAATACTCCGCGAGACAGTGAGCCCGTGAAATATAACCCACAGGGATTCCAATTTCGACGATCATTTCGCTCGTCTTTTCTAGCGACCAAATTGTCTCATTGGTAAGAGTTAATGAATTGTAAAAAATATATATAAATTTTAAATTTGAATTTTGAATTTCAATTTGAAATTTGAATAGTTAATTGAGTCAGAGTTAAAATGCAAGTACTTGTGATTTATATATATATATATAGGTAGTTCCTGTGAAAACAGAATAAACGTATTGTTAGAAAATTAAACGAGCAAGGCATTTAAAAAAAAAAAACTTATTCGAAAAAAGAATTGGTAGCGCCAAACGGGAGAGCGACCGCCATTCTGCGCTGGGTTGTCAAAACGTGAGGACGTTCGACGAATAAATAAATAATCATTAGGCAAGATGCAAGATTGAACAAATAAATAAGTGTCCTACTATGTGGAGTATTATCCACCATGGCCTAGAGGAATTTAAACAGTATTATAACTGAAATATACGGCTAGACTGATTTACAAACACCTACCTGCGAGTCCGGTCCAACATGTAGAGAACATAATTATCCAACATATGTGTGAACATAAACATGTATGTTTTTTTATTAATTGATAGTTTTTGTGATACAATGTTTTTAATTGTTACCAGGGTTGGTCATTTTTAATTTCCTAACGCGTGGGTGGAAGTGGACGCGAGGGTGGAAATGAATATTTGAATGAGTACATAATTTTGTTGATTATTTTTTCAGCTATAATAAAAAAGTAATTAAGAGGAAATGTTAAGTCCAGTTTATTTCCTACATAATTAGTCCGCAGTCTAACGCGAAAACACTTCAGAAGCAGGGAGTGGCCTCGCTCGGATAGGGTTGACAATCATATTTCATTTTTATATTATTTGAATATTTACCCAAGTAGGTATATAATAAATAAAATAGACGACTATAATAAACAAAGTACCAAAGATAATTGATTGGTCTCTCTGCGCTCGACTAGATAGAGCTCTATACAAAAGCAATGGCTCCGAAAATGTGGCAACTTTTTATTGTAGTATGTGTAAAAAATCGACACTTTTTATCACTTTTTACCCAGTTTTATTATATTTTTACACAGTTTCACTACGCAAACTGGTATTTTATTATGCCCAAAATTTAATAAAACATTCGGCACATACACATCACAGACAGTTTGCAGTGTGACTGGCTCGGGTACGCCGAATTCGGCGTACTATTTTATGCCGCATTTCACAAGTACGACGGCGGTATCTAGTCGAGCGCAGCGAGACCAATCATTTATCTATGATGTCTTCGATTCTAACAATATAAACAAAGGTCAGAGAATGTGACCCGCTGTTAAGGACAGTCATATTGTATCCATACTAATATATAAATGTGAAAGTAACTCTGTCTGTCTGTTACCTTTTCACGCTTTAACTACTTAACCACCGAGCACCAGCTAGTTCCTTATATAAGAGCACAATTGAAGATGCTGGCAACCCTGACGTAAGGTCAGTTAGGTCGCCGTCCGTCGGCTCGCCCTTGCCCGATATATTTGTTCTTTTACGATCACACCCGCGACTCCCGCGAATCATTTTATTGTTCGCCACTGTGCCCGCTACCAAATAAAAAATATATCTTTTCTTAATGTATTATTCATTACTTAGACTACTGAGTCCAATCATAAAAAATACACATTCTACCTTGACATACAAAATATTTAGAAATAAAACAACGAAATCAAGAAAATGTATTCCTTTGTTTCATTTATTATTAAGTCTTAATTTCAGATAACAGTAGGTACATAAATTTAATTAAATTTGTTTAAAGGTATACAAAATATATTTGTATTTTGTATACCAAATACAAATATATTTTGATTTTTTGTTTTCTTTTTAATTTTTTTATTTCTTTATCTGTTTGCCCTTTGGCAAAGGCTTCCTCCGAATCTCTACATTCTTTCCTGTTTTAGTTTTCCTCGAACACATTTTGTTTCAATTAATATTACCTAAAAACACTTAATGAATTTTTTTTAAATCAAATCCTCATTATTTCAAATCAAAATATTTATTTATCAATTAATTTTCCACAAGAATTATTATTTGTCTATATTTAGTCAAACTCGTAAAAATCTTACTAAGAATTTACGGAAAAATAAATTAAAACACTCGAAAATTTTGAGACTAATTTAAGCATACAATAGACTATAAATTAAAAAAAAAACTGGTTACCCATTACAGAATTAAGTTATGGCTTAAAATTAAAAGCTCTTTGTTAAAACATACAAACGCTTCCTGAATAAATAAAGCGAACTAAACTAATAAATTTTATGCACCCGTGACTAAAAGTAGAGCACAGTACATACTAACTAGTAGAAAAACTCAATCCATTTTCATAGTCTTAGAATTAGAAAAACTCTTCTTAGACTTCTTAGAACTATTCTTCTTAGAAAAACAAAAAACAAACAGCACCATCTAGTTCCACAGTAAGCAACTAATGCTTGTATTATGGATACCAGACAGTTGATATACTACATAGATTACTTTTAAAAAAAAAGTATTGTATGTAGTACATCAACTGTCTGATATCCATAATACAAGCATTAAGTTGCTTAATTTGGAACTAGATGTTGCTGTGTGGAAATTGTGAATATATATTTTATATGCAAGACAAATATTGATTCGTTCTATCTACTTCCCGATGGACAAGTTACCTACTGTACTTTTGTGAGGTGCTGTGCAAGCGGAGGCAATTTGTTGGTGCGAGATAAAGCAAATCCTAGGAACGCGTGACTAGCATTTCGAGTCGGAAACTTTTTGTTAGTGTAGCACATCATATACGAGTAGATACAACGGACTAATATTGTTTTAAATATTATCTGAAAGTTAAGTTTAGTCCTGCGTGGTGTGGCTATGGTATATCAGTTATAACTTCTTTAGCACTTGTGCGTGACTCGAACCCATAAAATGTAGTACCCCTCCAGAGAAGTAAATAAAGTTTGCGCGCTGTAAATGCCATTTTTATGAGGAAAAAGTAACATCTATCTTAAAATCTATATTGCATAAACTATAAATGTTATCTTAGTCTGTTGCTATGCTATACTAGCTGTTGCACGAGACTTCGTCCGCGTAACTTTAAATGATAGTCTATGTTACTCGCTGATAATATAGCTTCCCAACAGTGAAAGAATTTTTAAAATAGGTCAAGTTGGTTTTGGTAAAATTATTCAAAAAAATAGAACGTTACTATAACGCATAACATAACGCATTCGTGTGACAATACTGATTTTACTCCGATAAATTTTCATACCACGAACTTTATATATACATATATATATATATGAAATCGATTCTTAATGAGTAAACTCCAAAAATACATTCGATTAATTATAAAAGTATTTACAGTAATAACGTGAACAGCAAAAATGAAATGTTCGTAAAGGCGCACACGTCGACTGTCGAGTGTTCCAACAAAAATGTGAACTTTTCAAAGGCGCGTCAGTTCGTCGCTGTTGAATTCAGTGATTGATGATTGCCACCCATTCACTCGCAATAACTTTCTCTGCGCGCTCACAGGCCAACCGATAAACAGTGTGTAAACTGAGACAAAGTATGGCAAGTATTGCAAAAAAAAGGTCTTGTTCTTGTGTGCATACTGTGCTATTTTTTATTGGCTCAGTAAAATTTCTCCTTTCTTTCTTAATTTCAAAAAAGTTGACAAAAAAAAACCGTCATTGGTCTAGAGAATTTACTACACTGCGATTTCTCGAAATTGTAGTTTAAAAAAATAAATTTTGTCTACTCGTAAATACTGCCAGTGATTAGCTAGTATGTTTTTGTAATCACTCATCATTGTATATTATTATTATTATGGTTTCATAATTAGAAAAAAATATTTGTGTGTGTCAGTTCCGAGTTTCCGACACGCGACTGGAGTTTACTCCTTACGAACAATTATAAAATTTAAATTTCCACAGTTCGAATTCGAATACGCTGAAATAACAACATTGTTCTTTTTTTAAATAATATTGTGTAGATGGCGCAATATCTCTGAAACTTCATATATTCTAAAATATAACTATGTACGAGCATAACGCAATCGTGTGGCAGGAGTAAACTCCAAAAAAACTATATTAATGAGGCTGCATTATTAGGTCAATTCTTCGTTAGTTGTCTCGTGCCTATTAACATTTTAATTTACTATCTACCAGGTTGTCACTTATTGGATCCCACAAGCGTTTAGCGTTTTCTTACAAGGCCCACAGTTAGAGATCACGTTTCAACCAATATTATTATCAATTGCACATGGGTCAACGATATTTGTTTTTGGAAACTGAGGGATTTCGAACATGAAAATCTTGGTGGTGAATTTCACAAAAGATTGATCCAGAATGTCTCATCAATCAGCGAAATTCCCTACCGCATTCTCTTTGTCCCGTGACGCGGATGAGAGAGCAGAAGGCTTTCAGATGTGACACACAATTGACGGCTTCGCTAAGATAATGAAATTTCCACTAACTTCGTCTCCGTAAACGTTCCCGCAAATTTTATGTTCTTACTTAATGAACATTTTGAGGCGATTTTAAAAATTTATTACCCTGAACAGTTGGAAATTTGCATTTCCCATTAAATTTACGTTCCATTCCATAAAACTTCAAATGAAAAAGTAACTATAGAATTGTTAGCGTCTGCTATTTATGTCGACTGAAGTTTGAACAGTGCTTTGTGACGTTTCAAAAAAAAATGTGCTCATTCGAATTAATCGATTTTCATGAAACTTGTTAGATAAACATTTAGACGTACGGGACACAGGATAGGCTACTTTTTTCACTCGTGTGAAGTCGCGGGCGCCAACTAGTATTTTATAAAGTTACGCGGACGAAGTCGCGTGTTGCACGTGACTTCGCTAGTGTCTAAATAAATAAATCATAAGAAATTTACTATAATTATTTAAAGAAAGCATTAATATTTGATTATACTCGTAGAAGAATAGCGTAGCGGCGTCGTAGGTCGTAGCGCGCCCATCATTTCCTGCGGCCTACGAAAGGAGGTCAAGTCGCATGAATTGCCATCACTTTTTCTTCATCGTGACCAGTGACCCAATTAAGCGGGTCTACTTACACTCACTTGCGGGTCATTGGGTTGCAAATGAACTTGGAAACAACATGCACGCCACCCTTCAAACAGGTGTAAAAATAACTATGTTTATACGTCGGTAAAAATGTTTTACCGAGCTACTTAGGTCTTAGGTTGTTTTAGGTCGTCGATAGACCAGCCTTGGCTTTAGCTCTTAGCCCCAGCCAATAGCAAACGTACAGGCTACGCTACGCTTGGCAGAAAGCTTTGTGATTGGTCAAAATTTATGTGGGTGTTACAACAACCAATCACCGGGATTTATTTTTTAACGTTTCGTAAGTACGCAAAACTAAGTACGCATTAGTTTGCCCCTGCGGCTGATACGATGATGATGATTGATGATGATATGCCTAAATCTAAAGGTATATATATCTATCTTCTATCTCTATAAATATAAAAATTCCGTGTCACGTTGTTTGACGCCCATGAACTCCTAAACTACTGAATCGAATTTGATAATACTTCGTAACTATGTGTAATGTGGTCCAACTTAAAAGATAGGATACTTTTTTTTTACTCGGGAGAATCCGGGAGCGTGTAGCTAATAGTAGCTAGTAATATATAAAATTCTCGTGTCACAGTGTTTGTAATCAAACTCCAGTGAAACGGCTTGACCGATTAAAAAAAATTAAAATATATATATTTTTATTTTATTCATCAGTTCGTAAACAATTTTTATACCCTAACAATTTTAACTAAGTGATAAAGGTGGCCCAGCCCAAAAAAAAATTTTTTTTTGGCAAATCAGCTATTAAGTTTAAATATAAATATTACGCTAATCACTCGGAATCTAGAATATAAATTTCTAGATTTGTGCTGCTTAATCTGAGCAGTAGTTCAAAGTGGCCTCTTTCCTTCACAGATGAGATTTAGTAATAGTGTTTATGATTTAAGTGAAATTGTAGGTTACTAGCTACGTGACTGAAACCTTAAGGGTCGGATGTAACAGGATTTTTATTAACACTATAAAGAAAGAAGAAAAATAATATATAACAATAAAATATTGCAAAGCTCGACACAAACCTTCCTTTTATTGCCAGAGTCCGTTTCAGATTTATTTATTCAGTCTGTTCCTGGGATTTTTTTTTATCTTTTCGACTGTTGTTCTACTTAAAGAAATATACACAATTTTAAGTAGTTCAAATATTGGGCGATAGATGGCTCTAAATACATTTCAGCATTAATTAGGAGCTTAATGCAACATTAATTACGTATTTAATAAATAAATAAAAATAATCATCTATACTAATATTATAAAGAGGATTTTTTTGTTTGTTTGCATTGAATAGGCTCTGAAACTACTGGACCAATTTGAAAAATTCTTTCACTGTTGGGAAACTATATTATCAGCGAGTAACATAGACTATAATTTATAAAGTTACGCGGACGAAGTCGCGTGCTACAGCTAGTTCATTATAAAAACGCGAAGTCTTTTATCATAATATTTTCCTATATATACCTACAATTATTAGGAAATCTATACTAATATTATAAAGCTGAAGAGTTTGTTTGTTTGTTTGAACGCGCTAATCTCAGGAACTAGTGGTTCGAATTGAAAAATTGTTTTTGTGTTGGATAGTCCATTTATCGAGGAAGGCTATAGGCTATATAACATCACGTTGCGACTAATAGGAGCGAAGAAACAGTCGAAAATGTGGAAAAAAACGGGGAAAATTATTCATCTTTGAGGGCTTCCGTTGCGTGCGCTGCGAAACCGTTCGAGATACCCAAATGATTCAGAAAATTACTATTCCACGCGGACGAAGTCGCGAGCACCAGCTAGTAAATAAATGAATTCAATTTTAAATAAGTATCAAAGTGTATGTAGGAAAACTGGACCTGTCTTTATTAATTTATGAGTCCGTGCGTAGGTCGTATCCCGGCCTAATACAAGATCGTCCAACCAAAACCTAATATAAATAGACTTGTTGTTTTGGAAAAGTCTTTATCCCCAAAGTGTTTGGGAGAAATAAGATTTGGCTGATTAATAACATAATTTGTTTTTTTAAGTCTTTATTTCTTCCTCCATTAATATTGTAATCTTAGTTTATCCCAGTTTTTTCAAAATATTTTAGTATTTGTAACACTTATTTAGTAAATAAGAAAATATATTCTATTATAATGATGAATCCATAGATAAATGATTGGTCCCGCTGCGCTCGACTAGATACCGCCGTCGTAGTTGTAAAATGCGGCATAAAATAGTACGCCGAATTCGGCGTACCCGAGCCAGTCACACTGCAAACTGTCTGTGATGTGTACGTGCCGAATGTTTTATTAAATTTTAGGCATAATAAAATACGCCAGTTTGCGTAGTGAAAATGTGTGAAAATATAATAAAACTGCGTAAAAAGTCACAAAAAGTGACGATTTTTTACACACACTACAATAAAAAGTTGCTACATTTTCAAAGCTATTGTTTTTGTATAGCGCTCTATCTAGTCGAGCGCAGCGAGACCAATCAAATATCTTTGGATGAATCACTATTTATCATCAGGGATTTCTTTTAAACTAAATACATAACATAACGTTTAAGTTGTGGTTTAAACTAACTAAAATTTAAATTTGAATGACGTCATGTACAATTTTTCTATTACGTAATATACCTTTTTCCCTACTATATATACCCTCTTTAGCCTATTCACCACAGGGCGGCCAGGATCCGATTTGTGGTCTCACTGCGATTCCCTTATTAAATGAAAATCAGCCTCTTTACCCAAACGAGATATCATTACTTGATAATATAAAAATGGATTTTATAAAAATAAAATAAAGACAATTAAGGAAAAACGTTCAACATTACATTTATTTTTTATTTTTTTGAGTATTGTTTTTTTAATAAATAAATAAATAATACCTTCACACAGCATCAACTAGTTAAACAGTAAGCGACTAATGCTTGTATACTACTTTTTTTTTTTTTTTGGATTTTTTTTTAATTCTACCTTTCCGACCACGGTCTATTTTTATATTTTTAAATTATAAAATTTATAATTAAAGGTAAATATTTACGTACGCGTTACACTCTCGAATAATGTAACCAGATATTTAGTCATATCTACCTATTTCAAAACACTTAAAACAAAAATCAACAAACAAAATACCAGACAGCCATTGAAAGTGACTTTCATTTCGTGACTTTCAACTATTAGATTAACTGATAAACTTATCCAAAGTAAAATATTAAACAAGACAATTACTCGCCAATATCGATTTGGCTAAGCTTCGGCTACGGTTACTGTCACGCAACATTGTTACAATTCTAGAGCGGACTATATCAATGGCCATCGCCTACAATTAGGTTTAATATACCTAGGCCTAGGTTATATCTGGATTTTTTAACTTGATAATATATTTTATGTGATATTTCAATAATGAAACTAATTGTCTAATAACAAAAGACTGAAAATGTCTAAAATTGAACGTAATTGAACGTTGAAATATCATGCAATCTTATTTTTTACTAAAACACTTTTAGTTAGTACTTGTAGTTAGCGATCTTTTTTTAAAAATTAATAATAGATTTGCTCTGTGGCCAGTATCTAGCCGTACAGGAAAGACGATGGCTATGATGGAGCGAGCTAACCCAGAAGATGCCTATTCACTCCTCGGAAATAGAGACCCCGAAAGGGAGTTCCAAACCTTGGCAGTGCGCATTATAAATAAAGGATGTTTTAAAGAGTTTGATCCGAAAAAGAGGGATTTCAACAAGATGAAAATGGTAACCAGCCGTACGTTAGTCTGTATGTCCGATGGAAGAAAGGAGAAGGCGGTATGATCTCATGCAGCTCCTGAGCACACTCACGAAGTATATCTTATAGAAGACACATCACTACAATCAGCTACATAAAAAATTCCAATATCAAACAGAAAAAATAAATTAAAATAAATAAGAAAATAACTTTTCATTAAAGTATTTAATTTATAACTTAGTATTCATTTGTTTGGACATTATTATTTTTATGTTGTATTAAATGAAGCAGTTACAATACATTAGTAGGAAATACATTGCAAAAAGGGATTTCGTAACAAGGAGATGAGATTCCACTTTGCTTGTAGCCATTTTGGTTCGCGATTCAATCAATTTCCTTCATAGGTATCTAAACGTATCTACTGCAAAAACTAGGGCTGTCACAGTAAAAGTTCCTATTGTTAAAATAATTATTAATTTTGTCACATCTTAATATATTATATAAAAGACGATGTGTGTGTATGTTCCCTATGGACTCTGAACCGCTGAACCGATTTTGAAGAAACTTTCAGACAATCTTCAGATTAGACGCGGATAAAGCCGTGAGCGGGTCGCTAGTTTTGTATATTTCTGATTACTATTCGAAAACAAGTATTTAACTGAATGACGCATAACTAATCAATTTAATAAGTTAATTGAAACTAGGGACACATAATGTTTCGCTAAAGAATAGACCTTGATAAAGATCTATTATCTAACAGAAGCGACACCGCAGGTAAAAATATATTTTGTATGGATTTTTTTACTAAATATTTGATTATCAAAAAACTTTTCTTCTGACATGCGTACTCTATTTACGCTTGTAATTCTTTTTTAATTACTAATTGCAACTCGCATTTGTCGAAAATATTTCTTTTTTAAATTCACTTTAAAATTCATTTTCAATTGACATAGTTTGTGATATTAAGTTACAGTATAAAAATGTATTTAAAAGTGGCTCGACTTGAACGAGAAAATGAGTGTGTGCCAACCCTATCGAATGGAATCCGACGCTTGAAGCGCGTTCAAATATTTCGTGTTTTCATTTCGCACGGTCTGCATGTGTATCTGCATAGCTGTTATATTCGTAGCTATGTACATACACAGGCACGCTCCTGCCCTATTCATATATTCGACTACATGCATACATATAGGGTTGTTATACAACGCTACAATTTTACAAGAGAATGCAATAACAAAAATGTTACATAGTTTCGCAGGAATTTTTCATGCACAATATTTTAAAAATCCATACTATACCGTGTGGGGTTGAGTCAGTTAAAGCATGAAAATGTAACATACAGACAGACTTTCACATTTAAGTATGTAAGTAGGTATACTCCGTACACTTGCTCTGAGGAACTTTGAAGTAAAGTGCATTAATTATATTATCGATATTAAGTAATCCTGAAATTATGCTACAAGGTAATTTTTTTTTAATATTTTTTTAAGCCATCTTCATTAAATATAAATTTAAAATTTAAAAAACCAGAAATATTAGTATATTTGCAGTGCGCGATTCCCCGGAGCTTGCGTGTGAACTATAGAGACAGAACAAACTATGTTATCGCTTACTTAGGGTAAGGGTAAGATACTGCTTACCCTTACCTCGCCTTACCTTTCATAGATGGTCAACTACAGCTCTGCTAGTATAGCAAGGATTGGACATAAAAAAGACTATGCACTAGCGGGTTTAATTGTAATTAAATATTTGAAATTCAATTTTCCGCTAGGATTATACATGAGAAATAGCAGGTGTTCGCGCCGAAAGAATATAACGTCCATTTAACAAATATTATCACGTTGTGTAAATTGTATTTTATGTCTTTTTCGACCCATTTTAAAACCTACCCACATTCATTTAATATAACAGCATCTAAAACACGCCCATAAACTTAAAGACCCTTTTCACGTCCTCTATCATAAAAGGGAAATTTACGAAAATTTACAAAGTTCCTCTCAACTTAGGCCTTCATGTTACCATTGATAATGAAACAGTTTATGTTTAGTATGTATTGTATAAATAATTTTATGCATAATACTAGCAACCAAAAACAATAATAAATATTTTGTTTATAAGGTTTAAATAATAATATGACAAATTCAATCTACTCCACTTAAGGAATGACTTATCTAAATATTATATGTGAACTTAATTTATTCATTAAAATTACTTTTAAAAGAATATATAAAAAATATATTTGAATATTTTTTTTATAATAATATCTGCAAACTATTCTTAAAGGATCACCCACTTAATGACACTTACCACCAAAAGTAGATTTATAATTTCGTAATTCTAAAGTACTTCAAGAGCTGTAATAGCTCACTTGGGAGCAGACTAGCTTTCTTTTCAAAGTTGTAAAGAGAGATAGTTCATTCGACCCTATGGGGGGGCATCATGGATACTCACTGCACTATCTCGAACCCCCGGGAAGGTCGCCATTTCTTGATATTATAGAGACTGAACGGGAAACGTTTCAGATGCAAAAATATGTACTTAAGTACTTCGAAGGAAATCTATCAGTTTATTTTTCCTCATACCAATAGGTATTTTAAGAAGAAATTGTAGATTTTATTGGGAAAATATCCCAGTGTAATTTAGTATTGAAATACCGTGCATTTCCAAAATATGTAAATTTATAATCACAATTTTATAAATCTAAAATATTGACAGGTACTGAAAATAAAAAGGAATTTCATTACATTAGCAAGTTCTCTAAACTGTCAGAATAAACAAAGGCCTGGTTTTGAATAATGTCCTTTAATCTCTTGGGTTAGGTTTTGCTGCCATTCAAAAGAGGCTTGTTACGACGCTAACTATCTTTGGCCATAATATACCATCTTGGGAATATGTTAATGAGAGTCTGCAGTATAAGAAATGTTACAGATGATCCAAATGTATACCACATTTGGCTGTACGCCAACTCGGTGCAGCGAAGGAACATCAAGTGCCCTAGGACTTCTCTTTGACAAGCTACTCCCAGTTGGCCAGACAGCTGGGGGCCTAGCCATGTGTGCTTTCTACAATCGTTTACGCTACGCTAAGAGAAAACTTGGTGATTCGTTATTGTAACGTCAAAATAAAATTTGATGACACGTTTGGTCTACTGGCTAGAAACCCTAGCTGTTAACCAAGCGGTCGCGGGTTCGAATCCCGCTAGGGACAAATGTTTATGTGCTAACATTTACCTTTGTACCTGAGTCATGGATGTTTTGTATTTATAATATGTATGTATTTACAAAACAAAAGTAATATATGTAATATATCAACTGTCTGGTATCCATAATACAATGAAGGTATTTATTATTATTATTATTATTAGCGTAGCGTAAGCGACTGTAAAAAGCATACTTGGCTAGGCCCCCAGCTGTCTGGTTATACTGGGAGTAGCTTGTCAAAGAGATGTGCAGTGGAGATGTACTCAGAGACAGGATTCGCTAAGAGACTTAATGCAATCTATGGAAGCTAGTAAGTGGTAATGTTCTCCGTGGATATTCCACGTTAATTAGCTCCGAGATAATGGAGTGTAATTTGTAACTGTCAGCCTTTGCTTCATATTGATGCTGGAAATTTCATTATCGTTTCAAAAACTAGTCAGGTTACTGTAGGAATTTAACTGCTGTACATACTCTACAAATATTATGTTAACACTAGCCAAAGAAATTTACTTAATTGATACTAGCTGACTTGGCAAAAGTTGTTTTGCCATATAAAAAAAAATTGGGATGGCCACCCCTATCACTTAGGGGTATAAAAAATAGTTTACGACCTAATCTCAGACCTATCGAATTAAACGGTCTAATTATCATTTGGTTAGTCTTTAATATTAAGCCCTCATTCTGATGCTTCAAAATGGATGATTACTTATAAATCTTCTTTTAAAGACCTAAAGTCATTACATCACAATTATGGCTGTGAAGTAATTGGACTTATTGTTAGTTGAAAATTCTATTTTCTTGGGCCTTGGGCATAACGTTTATTTATAATTTGAGTTGCCGAACAAACTTGAAGTAACGTTTGGTTAGAAACATTCAACAGTTGACAGCAAAAATTTAAAATAAATTAAAAATTTAATAAAATTGATATTAATTAAAAAAATTAAATTATTAAAATTTTTAAATAATTTCAAATTAATTAAAAATTTCAAATTATTTAAAATTAATTTAAAAAGTTTGTATACTACATTTTCTATTACCTACTCCTTGTATTTGTCGTTCATAAAGTTACCTGTTACGGCACAGAACCGGCAATATCAAGAAATAGAACATTTTTATTTATATCAATAAATTGCAGAGAGATACATTTCATAGACTCGCAAGACGTCACTGCGTCTGATACTCGATACATCATAACGAACAATGTTACAAATTGAATGTAGTCTATGTGCACTTTATGGCCATTAATGTACTAAAGAATTCAGCTTTCGAACAAACTATACGTTTGAAAACCATTTCCTTATCACAATTATTTTCTTTGTACAATAAGTCACTAATGTATGTTTTCACCTATAGTTGACGACACTTTTGGTCTAGTGGCTAGTAACCCTAGCTGTTAACCAAGCGGTCGCGGGTTCGAATCCCGTTAGGGGCAAATGTTTATATGTTAACATTTTACCTTTGTACCTGAGTCATGGATTTTTTGTATTTATAATATGATGTATTTACAAAAAAAAAGTAATGTATGTAGTATATCAACCGTCTGGTATCCATAATACAAGCATTAAGTTGCTTACTTTGAAACTAGATGGTGCTGTGTGGAATGTGTAAATATATATAGATATAGTTAGGGAACACGTAACTTGTTTTTTCATACACTTATTATCTACTCTTATTATATTATACTCTTATATATAGGCCTCATCCTTGCCACGTGGCTGGTTTTTGGCCAAGAGCAAACGATGGGTTTGCTCTTGGCCAACAACCATAAAAAAAAAAAAAAAAAAAATATTTTGCAATATTTAGAAATTATACTGTCACCCCTTCCATGAGTCCTTGTTTAGCTTTGTATTTTTATATATAGGTACTTTATTTCGTGTTATTTCATCTCTTAATATATAAAGTAGATATATATGTCCATTTTCACTGAGTCACCTAGAGTTAGGGAACACATAAGTTACATAACTGCTACTTAGGACGACCATTCACGGCAGTCCGCCTTGCAGTCAGGCGCTTCATGCAGGATTATGAATGTGAGTGCCGTAAGTAGCAATTATGTGTTCCCTAACTCTAGGTGACTAAGTGAAAATGGACATAAATATACTTTTTCATATATTTAGAGATGAAATAATATGCCCGACTGCCCGTGTGTCAAAAATGAAACTTCTTTAGCGATCAAATAAGCTGTAGATGTCATTATAAAAACGTTACGAGGGACTTTTGCTCAGGCACTACTGGTTCTAATTGAAAAATTATTTTAGTGTTGGATAGTCCATTTATCGAGAAAGACTTTAGGCTTTATAGCATTTTGAGTCGCGGGCAACAGCTAGTATTAGTAATACAAGTCCTCGGTAACTTAGCAAGTGTGGTATAGTATTGATTATGTTAATAGGGATTGCGTTACCGACCTTCAAGTGAACGGGGGGTGTCGCCGTAAGTACGCGCGAGTACTTGACGCGGCACTTTACAGCTCACAATTTCTGACTTCGGCTCAAGGAAATTGACGAGGCGCCGCCGAATGAAGCCACATCGTTCTGCCTATATCACGTCGTTACAGGAAATTTCTTTTGTTTACGTCCTATAAACATTTTAATACACGACAGACGCTATGAAGCTCCCTAGCTATCAAAATAATCCTTAACTTTCAAAAGATCAGATTTCCAAAAGACAAAAGACTTTCAGATGGTCAGTTTTTTGACATCACTCGAAGGTCACCAAAAAATGTAATAATCTTTTAAAATTATAGTGGAAACTTTATAATTAAATGAAATAATTAAGTGAAATAGTATTTGAGATAGAGCTTAAGTGGAACTATTCAAGTTGCAACTGAAAGAGCTTTTTAAATAGAGATTCAAGCATTTGACTTGGAAGTTGTTAACAATGCTTCGAAAGGCTTCTGCTGCTCTCGTCTCCGTCGCCAGAGACCACAAAGGAACAACTTCAATATCCTTATAGTAAATTTTCCCCTTACTAATGGATATTTACTGCTTCAAGACTGTAGCATAAGTCGGCTCAGTCTCGATTAAAACTTGGATAACTTTGATTCACAATTGATGTAGGTCAGATATTCAGATGAACACAAAATAGTCACAAAGTTAAAATATAAGTAATATATAGTTACATTTATATACGACATGCATGCCGACAAGATGAGGATTCTGGTTTCTTGCTGTTACGGCGTGGTTAATGTCTAAAATAAATACTATATTTGTCTGTAACATAATATATATAAAAAAATTGATTATGCTTGCAGGTAACAATAAAAGAAATTTCATAATATAAGGACCTACAACTAATCCAACTGAATACTAAGTAACTTGAGTAATAAAGAGGTAATTTTTTGTACGCGACTGTACTTAGCCCATTCGAGTACATTAAATGTTGATTGGCTAGCGAAGAGCTGCACTGCGCTTACAAGAATACTGATCGCCTAGCTCAACCAACAATTTATTACAACTTTACTATGGATTTCGCAATCCACACAAAACACTACGAACTTTATGGAACACTAGCTGGTGCCCGCGACTTCGTCCGCGTTGAAAAAGCAATATATCGCCTGACATCGTTATTGCTATTATACTTAGCCAGGAGTTAGTTTCCTTAATTTTAGATAATCCCTCGGAAGCAGTACTTTTGTTCTGGATGAAAGGTACCCTATGTCCTTTCTGGTGTCCCAGACAACGTGTATGCAAAATTTCATGGTGATCGGTTCAGTAGTTTTTGTGTGAAAGAGTTACAAACATCCATACATACATCCATACATACAAACAAACTTTCGCATTTATAATATTTTTATAATATTAGTACGGATTTTAGTGATTTATGCGTACACCTTGAACTCTGTCATCTGTCATTTGAAACCAACCAAACATCTGTCATTTAAAGAAAATGTTATTTTACGTCAACACATTGGAGTTTAAAATTAATAGTAGCACTTGGTCGTTACTACCTTTTACCATTGACGTATGCGAAGGCAAGACTCCGCCATGATTCCGTTTTAGGCGTACTTTTTATGTGCCGTTTTGGCATTTGTCACGCAAATTCCATACTGTAGTACTTCGATCAACCCTTCTATTAAGTAATACTACATAGAACCAGTCGATAAACTGTTTCGGAGGCCTGCAATAAAGGGTTCTATTGATATATCGACGAACAGCCTTCGAAACATCCCCAGAGTTGATTGGTTTTAGTTATTCTATACAAAGCTACACAATTAACAGATTAAAATCTCCGACAACCTATCACTTAAGGAAAGTGTTCTATCCATAGATAAATGATCTATGGATATTTGTGTGTAAATATTGTAAAATTCTTTTTTGTTTTATTTGAATTAACTTTAAGTGAATTATGTTAGAGAATCGGTCGCGTCCGAAGTCTGAATGGGAGCCGTCCCGTGTCGTCGCAACTCGAAAGTAAAAAGAAAACGATCCCTTCAGTCCATTTGAACGGATGGAAAGAACAAGGAAGTGCAATTATAAACACGACTCAAAAGAAACTCGAAGTAAGATAAAGTAAGTTTCTTTGGACAGAATCTGAAAAGATAACTAGACAACCGACGGAAAGGGTTGCTTACTACTTAGTTCTAAATTGAGAACCAGGTCACTATAAAAGTTGTTATATGAACAAATATATTTTAACTAGCTTTTAGCCCAGCCTTTAACTAGCCCGCGACTTCGTCCGCGTTGAAAAATAAAAAGTCAGGTACAAGGTAACAGACAGACAAAGACACATTTATAATATTAGTATGGATTCGACACTATTGCGTTTATAATATAAGCTAGCTGTTGCAAGCGACTTCGTCCGCGTAACTTTATAAAATATGTTATGTCCTATGTCACTCCCTGATAAGCTTTCTATAGGTGAAAATTTTTTTCAAACAAGTCCAGTAGTTTCAAAGCCTATTCAATGCAAACAAACAAACAAACATACTAATATATTAAATGCGATAGTTTGTATGGATGTATGGATATTTGTAACTCTTTCACGCAAAATCTACTGAACCGATCACCATGAAATTTTGCATGCACGTTGTCTGAGACACCAGAAAGGCATAGGGTACCTTTCATCCAGAACGCGGACGAAGTCGCGGGCACCAGCTAGTATTAGTATAAATAACAAGACAGTTAAAGTTTTGCCTAACCTATAATAGCAAGATATGGTTTGAGTCTAAGAAGAACAAAGTTAGTTAGTCACGTAGAGCTGGAATAATAAAGACAATCATAAAGCGAACACTCCGATGGAGTCGTCCAATAAAGTCGCCTGAAACGTTGAAAATAAATTGAAATAAGATAACGTTATCGGCTATGAAATTAAAATAAAAAAACTAAAAAATTGGGCGCCAGCTAACTAAAAATGAAAAAAATCATATGTTAGCACTTAAAATATATATTTAAACAAAAAAATAAATAAAAAAACACAGGGGGTGGTCCTTAAGCCCGTACGTTAACATATATATATATTAAATTTAAAATTTGATTCAATAAATCCGGCTAATAAAAATTAAAAACTTAGCTGGATGTGAATAATGGCTGGATGTAATAATAATAAGTTTTCCTTCTCGGCAAAATAGAACACGCTGCTCATCAGTGTCACCAAAGAAAAATGAAGAAAGCTCATCAAAATGTAAAATGCGGATAAAACCCAGGATTCATTATATATTATTTATATATCTCTAATTAAATCCATGAATGACAAAAACCAAAAACAAAAAACCCTGAAATGAAAAGAAATAATTAAACACAAATCTAAAAGAAAAAATATGTGTGCCTGACCGTGGGAATCTAAAATTTAGATATAAGATCCCTAAATGTTAATAATTTATTCAATAAATGGTCAGGCAAAAAACAAACAAGAGTAAAATAAAAAAAATACAATTGCATAAGGATTAAAAAAAAACTGAAAAGATAATAGAATTAAATGAGTAAATTAACAATAAATTTAAAATGAACTAAAACACAAATTATAATAAAAAAACATTAATCAACAATCTATCATCAGAAATAAGATGAAATACATACCCATAACATAACCGGGGTTTTTACATAAATATTTTAAATTGAATACAATAAAATTTTAAAAGAAAATAAACTGGTAAAAATTGAGGCCAGCAAAAAGCTGAACCTCTCTGTGTGAAGACGGGCAACAAAAGACGCTCTGCTATACTGAAAATTTTGAATATTGATAAGTCAAATGATGGAATACGTACATTCTATTTATTTTAAAAAATAAGGTTTAAATACATACTTAGATAAATAAACAAATAAGGTAATATAACTAAATATAATATAATATAATAAAATAAATAAATAATACTACGTTACACGCCTTACTTAATGCAACACTTATTAATGGACACATCATTAGCAAATCTCTAATGAATATAAATTTAAATTTGGAAACATTAGCGAGTCGCTAGTACTCACGAGAACCATGGTTGTTGATGAATTGTTCTGTCTAGTGGCTAGTAACCCTAGCTGTTAACCAAACGGTCGTGGGTTCGAATTCCGCTAGGGGCAAATGTTTATGTGTTAACATTTAATACCTTTGTACCTGAGTCATAGATGTTTGTATTAATTTATATTATAATGTATTAGAAAAAAAGTAATCTATTTAGTATATCAACTGTCTGTTACTGTAGCTTACTGTGGAACTAGATGATATTGTGTGGAATGTGTAAAGATATTTTCAAGACTGATTCAAATATGAAATCTGTGTAACTATCATAACAAATGTGTTGTAACTCTTTGGTGTCCGTCAAAAGCAATAAACACCTTCATCATAGTTTCAGTCACAAAACGAAAATTGAGCAAACATCTCTGTACATTACTGGTTAAGTACAAGGCCGTCCGTTGACCTGCCAAATAAAGCGATCGATGTAGTTGGCGGAACGCCAACTCTTCACTACAGCCTCTGTTAGGGGTGGCAATATTTGTGAAATTATTTCATAATAATTAAACTTTTCCACACAATGAAACAGCCTTACGAGAGATCAAGAATAGATTTACAGAACTTACCTAAAAGCAACAATTTTCGTTACTGTTTTGCTAGCTAGAGGGAATGTAACAAGAATGTTTTGCCTTGTGGCGACAACCCTAAGCGTTTTCTGGAGCATTGCCATCCGTGCAGCCCTGTAGCCGCCGCTAGCTTAGCTCGACAAAATTGTCGATATTATCTCAAAATTCCGAATTTACCTGGGTTCCTTCCTTACTCTCCTTGTGATATATTTGTGTCATTTTAATGTCAATATTATGTGGAATCGACTATAATTTTTTAGGATTGGATTAACATAAAATATAAAGCTAGTCTAGGTATAATATTTTTTCAGATACTAAGAGAAATTTGTATTTTCACAATTTATTGAATACATTTACATTTTGAATTTCTGTATATTTTTTGTAACTAATAGGAATAACATATATATTATTACTAGCTGGTGCCCGCGACTTCGTCCGCGTTCTGGATGAAAGGTACCCTATGTCCTTTTTGGAGTCCCAGACAACGTGTATGCAAAATTTACAACGCCATCTAGGGAATTCTGTTTGAAGCAATGTAGTACTCTAATTCATCTAAAAGTTAACAGATGGCACTACATGTTAGTTATAGTTTATAAAATTACGTGTTAATAAAATTAAAGCTGCAGCCCGCGACTTCGCCCGCGTAACTTAGTAAATTATGTACTTAAACCTTCCTCGAGAACCACTCTACCCATTAGTGAAAACCGCATTAAAATCCGTTGCGTAGTTTTAAAGATCTAAGCATACAAAGAGACTTTGTTTTATACTATGTAGTGATTATATTTACAAAGCCTCTTTAAACTTTATTTATGTACCTACATGAAGAGGAAAGCACTTATAACGTGTAGGATAGAATTTCACATATTAATTAATATAAATCCAAATAACCCTTAGCGTAATTAAAGTTGTGAAATTGGAACTGGCCTCTTTGATAAATACTGACGTCACAACAGCCCCGACAGCCCCGACAGCCCCGAGGCCGGTCCTCTTATGAGTATGTACACGCAATTTAATTAGGATCAAATTGTATAAAATGAAAGGGTCAATTTTGTCCGGGATAATCCTATACATTAATGATATTTATGAAAGTAGTGAAATTTCAGTATATCTCATGTTACAGTTCATGGAACGATCATCACATCATTGAAGGAGTATTAATCTAAAAATTCACATTGTGATGTCTATAAGGCCCCTTACTCACTCAACGAAACACAAAGGCACATATGCTATTATTTGAGTAATATGTGTAATAACAATGAAAAGATAAAAAAAGTTTTTTTTTAAATATTTATTTAATAGTTGATGAATCAAAGAAATTATTAAAATAATATATGTATCTTTTCAATGAAGTGGTCTAGTGTTGTAATGAATATTTAAAATTTATTTAAGTTTATTTATTTATATATTAGGGTCGAATTCGCACAAACTAAGCCGGTCGACAAACATTCTTGCCATCTCATTCCATTATAACACAACCTTTCCACATCATTTGGTACACGTTCAGCGAGGCAGCACGGTCAACTAACCAGTCAAACGATACATACATAATTATATTGTTATAGTCATTTTTTTTCGCAATGAATGGTCTTGCGGTCTGTTGCAAGAAAAATAGTTATCCTTGCCTGTAAACACGAGTATCACCAAGTGCTGGATAGGATATAGGTAGAGACAGAATCTATGAGCCCTGGGCCCGTAGCCATGTGTGCTTTCTACAGTCGTTTACGCTACGCCACGCTACGTTACGTTACGCTACGCTAAGAAAAAACTTTGTGATTGGTCAAAATTTTGTTTTGACGTTACAACAACCAATCACCAAGCTTACTCAGCGTTCTCTCTTCGTTTCCGAAGAACGCAACGAAGCGTTTGCATCTTGGCTAGGCCTGCGGAGAATAGAGGTAAGGAGTATCAACTTACATGGGTGTTAAACTGAAAAAGTGGCAAGCTAAAAGCATTAAGTAGTGATTCATAAATTGACCAGAATAGCGCTAGTGTAGCATTGGTGTTTGATATGATTGGTTGGATGCGTTCATGAACTAGTGCGTCACACACCAATGCTACTACAGCGCTGCCTAATTGAGCGTATTTGACGGACACTTTTCTTGTATAGAGTTGGGCCTCCTTAACTCTAGCAGCCAAGTGTGCTACGTCGTTACGCTACGTCTACTGTCGTTTACGCTACGAAACGCTACGTTTGACCCAAAGATAATTGATTGGTCTTGCTGCGCTCGACTAGATAGAGCGCTATACAAAAGCAATAGCTCCGAAAATGTGGCAACTTTTTATTGTAGTGTATGTAAAAAATCGTCACTTTTTATCACTTTTTACCCAGTTTTATTATATTTTTACACAGTTTCACTATGCAAACTGGTATTTTATTATGCCTAAAATTTATTAAAATATTCGGCACGTACACATCACAGACAGTTTGCAGTGTAACTGGCTCGGGTATGCCGAATTCGGTTTACTATTTTATGCCGCATTTTACAAGTACGACGGCGGTATCTAGTCGAGCGCAGCGAGACCAATCATTTATCTATGGTTTGACCTTACAATAACCAATCACCGAGATTTCTTTTAGCGTTTCGTTTTGAAATATTTTTTTTATAAAATAAGAGCAGTTCTACTCCCAGATAATAAGATTAATTTTAATGTAAAAGACAAAATGGCATACCTACTTATACAAAGTAAGTATATTTATAATATATTCATATACATATAGCAGGCATTGTAAGAAACAATATGTAAATAGACTTTCCGCCGTAATATCTGTAAATTTATAATTAGCTATCATGTAAATATTGAAAGGGAAATTCGTTTCATAATAAGCCTCAAGAGACTTCGTTTTCAATTGAAAACGTCTGAATATATTCTGACTAGCTGGTGCACGCGACTTTTGCCGAGCGTTGGAGCTTTATTTTTGCATGTCTAGTGCCCTATTAGAATATTTATCCTATATCCTGAAATGCTGTTCTAACTATTGTTGAAATATTTTCATAAATCGGATGAGTAGAAATCACTACATACAAACAAACATATAAACATAAAATTTTTACCACTCTATATTATAACTAGCTGTTGCACGCGACTTCGCCCGCGTAACTTTATAAAATATAGCCTTTGTTACTCGCTGATAATTAGCTTCCCAACAATAAAAGAATTTTTCAAATCGGTCCAGTAGTTTCGGAGCCTATTCAATGCAAACAAACAAACAAACAAACATGCAAGCGACTCAAGCTGATCCTTACGTAAAGGTAATCCTTACGGGGTTAATAACTAAGAAAATGTTGAACTAAATCCTTTGTACACTCGAATCGATGGCCCGAAAGTCGAATTTGTGAGGATGTATTTCAAGGCACCCTCAAAAAGGTGCGTTCGGGGACTTCCCCGTTTACTTCCGATCCGTAATTTATTCTTTTAGAACAAAACCAGCGTAACTTGACCTCTGCGGTTGTGTTCATCGAAGTCAACATAACGCGAGCGGGTTAGCCACGAAGGTCCCGCAACGTTGGGCGTCCCCGGCCTACGCCCGGCGAGGTATAATATCCAGATATTGTGGATTTATAGTGTAACGATCTGAAGGAAATTCATAATCTCTAACGTTTCACGTATTACAATATTATTTTAACGATACAAATACAGATTTTTTTGTACTAAATTCGGACGCCGGCTTGAAAATGTTGCGAATGATACGAGGGCTTCCTTACACGTTCTTCCCCCATCGAAATACTACAACGTCTACAACTGTAGAATTTGCGTGACACATGCCAAAGCGGCACATGCCAAGTACGCCTAAAACGGAATCATGGCGGAGTCAATGTTAAAAGGTAGTAATGATCAAGTTCTACTATTCATTTTAAACTCCAATGTGTTGACGTAAAGTCACATTTCTTTAAATGACAGATGTTTGGTTGGTTTTAAATGACAGATGACAGTGTTCAAGGTGTACGCATAAATCACTTTAAAATCCGTACTAATATTATAAAAATATTATAAATGCGAAAGTTTGTTTGTATGTATGGATGTATGTATGGATGTTTGTAACTCTTTCACACAAAAACTACTGAACCGACTGTACTGAACTGAAACTGAACTGAAACCAGTACTGAAACTACTGAATTTAAAAGTGACTACGCATATGTCACTTTTAAATCTATACTAATATTATAAAGCTGAAGAGTTTGTTTGTTTGTGTGTTTGTTTGTTTGAACGCATTAATCTCAGGAACTACTGGTTCGAATTGAAAAAATATTTTTGTGTTGGATAGATCAATTATCGAGGAAGGCATTAGGCTATATAACATCAAGTTGCGACTAATAGGAGCGAAGAAAATGTGGAAAAAAAACGGGGAAAATCTTTGAGGGCTTCCGTAACTTCCGTTGCGTGCGCTGCGAAAACCGTTCGAGATACCCAAATTATTCCCAAAATAACTATTCCACGCGGACGAAGTCGAGAGCACCAGCTAGTGTTCCATAAAGTTCGTTGTGTTTTGTGTGGCGTTCGAAATACATAGTTGCAGTACATTGATATTTCTCCAAATAAAACTCAGGGACGCTTTCCCTGTAAACGGTTTTGCGACATGATAGTGCTGCCATTATAAACGAGCCGGATACTTGTCAATGTGACAAGGGTTCAATTTGCACGGTGCCCTTGCAAACGGATAACATATGAAACCTTGTCAATGTAGTGAAGAGAGCGAAACATGAGTTTATTTTGATCGAATGTTGGTTGTGAGAAAAATCCAAAATGTTGAATGTTATTTTCCGTACTAATCAGTGAGGTACTAATATTATAAATGCGAAAGTTTGTATGGATGTATGGATGTTTTGCACCATGAAATTTTGCATACACGTTGTCTGGGACACCAGAAAGGACATAGGGTACCTTTCATCCAGAAAAAAGTACTGCTCCCGGGAGATTATCTAAAATTAAGGAAACTCCTGGCAAAGTATAATAGCAATAACGATGTCAGGCGATATATTGCTTTTTCAACGCGGACCAAGTCGCGGGCACCAGGTAGTTGTATCTATGTGTACTTACCTTAATAATATAAGTAGCGTTGACTCGCTGGCTCACCAACTCACAACTGAAACAAATGTATCACATCAGTTTTGAATTGCACATAAGACCTTTCAGACTTTGTTGATTGTCCTTAATAGTACAGTCAAATCAAGTCAAAGATTGTCATTAAAAAATTCAAAGATTTTTTAATTTTCTATCATAATTTATTATGTAGGATTACTGTTTGAATTTGCTATAGGAAATTATCTGTTAACGCGAGTCCCAATCAATGAATACAAACAAAAGGTGGCAGCACAAAGATTCATTACAAGACTGAGTCATCATTATCTATTACACTTATAGGACTTTGTGTTTTGAGCATTTAGAAATACGGTTGAAAATGAAATAGAACGTTGATGCATTTATACAATATTATTATCAAGAGATAAGCGCCATCGACTAAGGACTGAATAGATAAGTGCGATTGTATTTTTTATTATCTCTTTTTCCTCACAGACTACAACCATTGTGTGAACACCAAAAAACCCGGAACTAATGGGAATCAAATTATACATAGGTCCCGTTAACGGAACTACTGGGAAGAAAATGAACCAAAATATCTTATCTAAATTTTCTCGTCAAAATGATTTTTTTTTTTTTTTATTATTACCTAAATACCTACTATTTATGTAGTAAGTAATATTAACATTTTTTATTATTTCGATTTATCGTGTAGATAATATAATTATTTATAACAACAAAAAATATAAAGAAGGTAATAAGGGTGGACCACCCTTATCACTTAGGGGTATCAAAAATAGTTACGACCTATTCGATTCTCAGACCTATCGAAATAACACAAAAAGTTTAGAGTATCGTGTCGTACGAACATTTTATGAAATGTAACAAAAAAGCTAAGATAAAATGTACAATGAAAACGACGAGGAAACGTACACTATTTATATACAAAAATAGAATCGTTTGAAAGAATGTATAATACATAGAAGCCGGAGGAACTGAACGGCGTACTATGCAAATTAGGTTAAACATTCGGCTGCCGGGGCGGAATTCTATTCCGATTCAATAATGAGATGACGGAACCCGAATGGCTGTTCCCCTGGGATCACGTGCCCTATTGATCGCCCTACTGTGTCCTAGTACCACTTTATTGTTGAAGTAACAATAGTGTTTCAGGTAAGTATGTATGTATACGTGTCATTGGAACTCACTTCAGACTATGACCATGTAAAAATTGTTTTATTGTTATGTATTGTTGGTGTACCTTAAATAAATAAATTTAAAAAAAACTAATTCGCGACAGCTTACAAAGGCCCCCACGAAAACTTTCTCTTAAAATAGATAAACTTAGTGATTACAATAACACTAAAAATATTCTATAACTGAAAAACTATAGGTCCTTTCGATAGTAAAAGTGGCCACCGTCGCCAAGGTACACAAGCAAATATTATAGGCATGAAAATGGGCTAACATCGCATACTCTAAGAGGCAGTAAGACATGTTGCAAATTTCTAAAATTATTTCTCACTTTAAATAAGGCAAAAAAAAATTAGACATCGCGGGACGCCTGAAACAACGAATTTTTTTTTTTTTTTTCAAAATTCTTTATTTAAAAAATACATAAAACACAGTTATTTTAAAATAATTCTGGTCTGAGTGTAAATTTTATTGTTTTCCATTGTTTAATAGTAACGTGTCAGAAAAGCACTAAAAATCAATAAATGAACTTAATAAAATTTTGTTCTGGCCCACTGTGTGTCAGACGGGCACTTAAAAGTGGGTCCAACGGGCACTTTTATTCAGCGGGTCAAAACTAAGTGGGTCCAATGGGTCCCAAGCCGTTTCTCACGGTGTTTGACCAAATTTTGGCTTTGTCGCTACGCCAACCTCACCGCCAAAATAGATATTTCACATTAAAAAATATATGTTTCACCATCCATCATCTCTCGCTGAAGAGTCGCGTACCTTCCGCCTTGATTAGAATTTAATTAATTTGCTAAAACCACAACCTCCCCCGTTCCCTTCCGGTCGCCTCTCCCGGAACCAAACGCTAAAAGCCATGTTTCTCGTCTCCCTTATTACATTAGACACGTGAGTGACGGAGTGATACGAGCCGTACGCTTCTCTTTGACAACTTTACATCAAGTGCTCTATACATTTTCCTGTAACGCATTATTTCCACAAACAAACCGACATAACGTTTTAAGACGGTTTCATGGTTTCTCGTTCCGAACGAAGCTTTTTAAGGTGCTATTTTATGAGGCCATATTTTACTGCTTTATTTTGGTTTTGCTTATGATTACAGATGACGATAGGCTACCGTCGAGTGAGGTTGGTTTACTCTTGGGCATCATCCAGCTACGTAGTGAAGATTAGGCCTATGATGGAGCCCTATGATGAACAACCAAAATCAAAAAGCTCTAGTGTCCTATGAAATTTGATAAGATAATTGGTCTAGTGAAAAGTAAAAAGCTCTGTTATCTCACGCTTTTATTTCACGTGGTCATCGTCACAAAACTCAATTTTCGCAGCATGTCCCGTCATAGAAAATGTATTAGCTGGCGGTCGCCAAACGCAATTCCTTTCCAAAACAGAGAAATATTCGTCGCACGTACTCGCACTGGGTAGAGGCGATGCCGGACTCCACGTCACTCATTATTTCATCTAATTGGGGAAAATATATACTGAAATGGATAAAAAAAATTTGAGGCTTCATACGACGAGTATGAGTGTTAGCTTTTTGGTTCAATGAAAGTATAATCATTGTAATAATGGTATAGTTTGTAACATAGATGAATGATTGGTCTCGCTGCGCTCGACTTGATACCGCCGTGTACTTGTAAAATGCGGCAAAAAATACTACGCCGAATTCGGCGTACCCGAGCCAGTCACACTGCAAACTGTCTGTGATGTTTACGTGCCGAATGTTTTATTAAATTTTGAGCATAATAAAATGCCAGTTTGCGTAGTGAAACTGTGTAAAAATATAATAAAACTGTGTAAAAAGTGAAAAAAAGTGACGATGCATTCACACACTACAATAAAAAGTTGCCGCATTCACGGAGCTATCGCTTTTGTATAGCGCTCTATCTAGTCGAGCGCAGCGAGACCAATCAATTACCTTTGGTTTGTAATTTAATAAAAGCAAAGAAAACACTTCAACTAGGTCATGCTATGAACAAAGAAAATTTTGGATAATTTCCTACCTAAATGTCATTTTATTATAATTCTATGTTTGTGGAGATTGTTGGAACGGTTTTGACACTTCTGACCATTTATAACAGAATATTCGATTCAGTGAGTTTACAAGCTTACAAATTGAAGACAAAGGAACCTCAAAATCACATCATAATTTAGCGAAAAATTAATCTTCTTCAGATACCAATGATGAAAGTTTATTTATTTAAAAGGCAACTCAAACAGCCTACATACTTTTTTTAAGTAGAATAAAAACTAAATTCTTAATTTTAACATATATACGAATAGCAATGTCCACATTTGTGAAAAGCTAGCAGCTTTGATCAGGATTTTTTTTTTTTTTATAAGACATGGGTTAGCTCTTGGCCAACAACCAGCCATGTGGCAAGGAAGAGGCCTAAGATGGAGCGAGCTCACCCAGAAGATGCCTATTCACTCGAACCTTGAAAAGATTAGGGTTATATGTGCTCGGAAACACAGACGCCGGCAGAGAGTTCCAAACCTTGGCAGTGCGCATTATAAAGGATGTTTCAAAGCGCTTGGTCCGAAAAGGAGGGATTTCGACAAGATGAGGATGGTAGCCAGCCGTACGTCTGTATGTCCGATGGAAGAAAGGGGAAGACGGTATCAGCTCATGCAGCTCCTGTTTTTGATTAAGATATTATGTATTGTGGAATCCAGGAAAATAACAAAAAGTATAAAAAACATAGATAATTGTTTACAATCTTCATCGACTTACATTATTGCATTTAAAGTAGGTTCTTAAGTAACTTAAGTAAGTAAGTATGTACTCTTAAAACATTACGAAATTGATATTATAATGGACGAAAATAAGTGTCCGTAATCACTCCAATGAACACATTGGAAATTTTCATTCATTATTTAATTAAGTTAATTGAAACTAATTAATGAAGCAACATTATCATAATATTAATTACTTTATCAAATATGGCAACTCTCTCTGTGGCTTTCCGAGCCGTGATCGTGGCTCCGGGGATATCTCTCGTTATTAATGACGCCACGTTCGGCGCTATCCCGCGAACGAATCGGCTTCTTCCATCCACATTTCCTATCGAGTATCTCTTTAATGAGGTTCCATTATTTGTTTAAAAAAAATCTTTCATTTTTTTAAACTACTTTTATTTCAGATACCACATAATTGAATATTGTGAAATATCAGGTAAATATTAATGTAAGAAGACGGCTTGTTTACGATTTTATTATCTTATCTATACAAATTAGGACCTCAATTTAGCAAATTATTACACACACGTATTTTAGTTTTCACGAATTTGATTGTATTCTGTATGTGTGCTTTGTTAAATAAATAAATAAATAAAATATAATAAAGATTTGATCGATTGTTTGTTTGTTTGTTTGCATTGATTAGGCTTCGAAACTACTAGACCAATTTAAAAAATTCTTTCACTGTTGGGAAGCTATATTATCAGCGAGTAACATAGACTATAATTTATAAAGTTATATACTTATATGACTTATAATTTATAAGTCGCGTGCAACAGCTAGTTATAATATAAGTTATATCATAACCTACATTATGCTGAGTTGGAGCCGGTTTGTGGCAGGTGAAGATTTTGTGTGTCTTATTAAGTTTTTTTTATGTACCTACCTATGTCCTTTGTTGCAAATCAAATTTCATTCTATTCTATTCTATTCTATTCTATTCTGAAGTTATTAAAAACTCAAAATTTCAACCTTGGAGAAATATCTTAAGTTCCCGTATCCAGCAAATCCTGTCTAATTTGTTCTAAAGTCTAATTCTAATGTCCAATTTCTTGTGTGATGCTTTACTTCTTTGTACACTGATTTGGATAGCATAAAAGCTAGACATCCTAAATGCCTATACATTCTTGTTACAAATTGAATTTCATGCGGGCAAAGCCATGGGCACATCTGTAAATAAAGTAATAAAGAACGTAAGCATACATTTTGATGTAGTCGCAATATTATCGGCGCAGGCGGGTGGCGGGTGGCAGAGGCCGGGAGTGAGGAGTGGAGGTGCCACTTGGTTTCAAAGTAGATTTCACACAGAAAAGATACTCCGCTTAGTGACGTACTATGGCGTGACGCAACACCATAACCAACCGAAGGTAATTTTCATATCCATCCATATCCATACTAATCCTACTAATATTATAAATGCGAAAGTTTGTATGGATGTATGTATGGATGTTTGTAACTCTTTCACGCAAAAACTACTAAACCGATCACCATGAAATTTTGCATACATTTGTCAGGGACACCAGAAAGGACATAGGGTACCTTTCATCCAGAAAAAAAGTACTGCTCCCGAGGGATCATATCCATCCATATTCATACTAATATTATAATACGAAAATTTGTATAGATGTTTGTAACTCTTTCACGCAAAAACTACTGAACTGATCACCATGAAATTTTGCATACACGTTGTCTGGGACATCAGAAAGGACATACGGTACCTTTCATCCAGAAAAAAAGTACTGCTCCCGAGGGATCCTGGCTAAGTGTAATAGCAATAACGATGTCAGGCGATATATTGCTTTTTCAACGCGGACAAAGTTGCGACTACATAATTTAGGAACAAAATTAAGGTCTAGCCTCTTCTTCCTGTTAGAAGTACAGTCCATTAGAAAGTCTAATAAGCTTATCATGTCTTCGGGGTAACGCAGCTTTGTTCCATTCAATTATCTTTCATTTCCTTCTTTATGTCTCTTTTGTTATGAAATCTCCTTAGCTTGTGTGGTTTTTAATATTATCTTGTTATTTATTAATGTAACTTCTGCCTTCACTTTCAATTCCTGGTAATACAAAAAAAAATTATTTGAATTTTGCTGACCCGACAGATATGTTCTGTCATGAATTATCTGATAGTAGCAGCTCAAATAAATATATATTTTTTAATATTTTAATTTATTTTAATTAATTTAAATTTAAAAATATTTTAATCTACTACTTTAAATAATCAGATTTTCTAAGTTTCCGAGTAATCCGAACTTGAAGTAATAAATATGGCGTTTGTTTCGTGCAGTAATGTGAATAAACAGCCCTCGTCTGATCGTGGTCGTGTAATGAGTTTGCAGATTGTGTCTGATACAAGTTTCAAAGCGCCTCCTACAAAATGGAACCCTAACGAGATGCAGATAAAGTACGGATTCAAATATAAAACATTGCAAGGGTTGGAGGCATAATCAGCGAGTTATGCGTACATGTAAAAACTAACTTTGTAACCTTTACAGTAAAGGTGAAAAGCTAATGACGCTATTCACGTGAGCCCCTGACCTCGCGCTCCAATAGTGTTGTCACTGAGAAAGAGTCTATTACGACTTTTTTTTATATAAGAGATGGGTTAGCTCTTGGCCAACAACCAGCCATGTGACAAGGATGAGGCCTAAGACGGAGCGAGCTCACCCAAAAGATGCCTATTCACTCGAACCTTGAAAAGATTAGGGTTATATGTGCTCGGAAACACAGACGCCGGCAGAGTTCCAAACCTTGGCAGTGCGCATTATAAAGGATGTTTCAAAGCGCTTGGTCGGAAAAGAAGGGATATCGACAAAATGAGGATGGTAGCCAGCCGTACGTCTGTATGTCCGATGGAAGAAAGGGGAAGGCGGTATCAGCTCATGCAGCTCCTGAGCACACTCTCCGAAGTACACCTTATAAAAGACACATAAACTGGCAATTTTGCGTCTATGTGCCAGGCTCTGCATCTTAGATTTTAAAAGAGTACAGTCTCCTAGTTGCAGGCATGTACCACTTTTTCTCGTGTGGTAGGTGGCAACCGTCGCCTGCACAAATAAGAAACACCAAGAGGAAAAATTATGCAAGTCCGCTGGCTACCTTGAGAAGGTAAAATAAAATGGAAAATTTCTTACTCAGCGACACCCAATAATACAGGAGCTGTTTTCCACGGTTATTTTCTTTAGGTATATCAGCCGGTGTTAGCTAGTTTTCGCACATTTCAAATAAATATATATTTCACAATGAGTATTAACTTGAAAGCGTTGTATAATTGACAGTTCATGTTTGGCATGAAACATAGGTAAGCCTGTGTTTCATGCTATTCAGTACACCAGCAGACGTAGCGGAAGTGGCACTTAGAAGATTAGCACCGCCTTGTTTGCTTCTAATCTCACATTATTACCTCCGCGTGAATACGCCGGAGATGGAAACGCATCGATGCCTTCCTCGATAGAGATAAACGCGCGAATTCCGGATATGTTTGGATAATAACGCCAAGCGCCTTCTCCCCTCAACTTTATTGTTCCATCGTCTCCGTTTTAGCTGCTTTATCGACTTGTTTCCGCTTTCATATTTATTTTTAAATCAAACGAAAGCAGCGAAGACGTTTCTTGTCGCTCACAAACTTTTCCGAATTAAGAAACATTGTACTCCGGAAGCTACTTCTCAATAAAAATATTCCAAGTGACAAGTTAGACCTAAATATCTAATAATAACTGGTGATAAGTAAAGATGAGGTCGAAGATTGAGTCAAAAATGCCCAAAAGATTAGCGGAATAAACATTTGGGGATTTATCAGGCGTCAACATAATATGTACATTAGTTTAACAATGTTTTACTAATAATGATGCTCGCTAGAACTAGTACGATGACGCCAAATCAAAAAGATTGATAATGATGAATCCATAGAATTGATGAATCAGATTTCGCACGCCACACAAAACACTACGAACTTTATGGAACATTTAAAAGTGACATGCGTAGAGCATGAACTGTCATTTAAAACCAACAAAACGTCTGTTTTTTAAAGAAAATGTGACTTTATGTCAACACAAATTGGAGTTTAAAATGAATAGTAGAACTTTTAATAGATGTTTAGTTTACAACTAAATTTGTATTCTATGTCAGAGACAAAACCATTTTGTCTCGCTCACACGCTCTCTCTCTCTCTCCTCAACACATCTACACGACGCACACGTCTTACACATCTAATATAATTGTAATTAAATTAAGTGAATAAAGTGCTAATAAGATATGAAAATCCATTTGTTTACCTGAACCAGCCCTAACAATCAAGAATATTATACAATAGACTTTAAAAACTAGAATATAGAACCGTGATTCCGTTTTAGGCGTATTTTGTGCCGCTTTGGTATTTGTGACTCAAAATCTATAGCTATAGTTGATTGATGACGATCGCACAAAAATATTGTGCAATCTATACTCTTAGGTACATTAAGTATTGAGAACCGAGAGCGAAACAACAAAAGAGGTCAAGCTGTCAGCACATCAGGAGCGACATTCATATTGCATACATCAGCAAATGGAACGGAGTAATTACACTTTGTTTCATTTGTGACTTCTGACCTTTTTGAATCTCTCTCACTTCTATTAGTATATACTAGTATTATTATAGCTTCGTCTTTATCTTTGCTATCGATACTCGGAGAATCCTTTGTGAGACATCTTCATTGAAGAGAATAAAGTCAATAGAACTTTGTCCTTCTTTAAGCAACTATATAGTCCGAGTATATAGTCCGAACTATAACTAATAGTCTATATTATAATTGGCTATAATTCTCTCTATAATTGAACTGTTTTGGTCGTCTGCTTAGAATATTTGAATTAATTGAACTAAATAATATTGTTACTTTAACATAGAACGAACTAAGTTCAGTTTAACCTTCGCATATTACAAACTCATCTAAACTTTAATACAGACTAAGACTATTTACTTTAGCAAAATCAACATTTTGTTAGGTTATTAGGCACTACATTGTAATAATCCGAACAAATACACAATTCGTTGTTATTGCATCATAAACATACGTATGAATAACAACGAAGTCCAAAATAGTCAAGAAGCTAATGCTTGTTTTTGTTTTTTTTCTACATATAACTTTTAAATGCATTCTCTTGAAAACCTGCGTTGAGTATATGAGTATGAAACATTCTCTCATAGTTATTTTGAAGATAACTAGACCTGGTTTTTGAATTAATATTGTCAGAAATAATTGTAATAATTTCTCAACGACCTAAAGGGATACCTTTAATTAAAATTAATTATTTCCTTTAATTAGCAAAAAATTAGTTTTATAATCTTATCTAATTTTTTGAATAAGTACCTGGCTTAAGAAAATATCTCAATAATTTCTCTGAATGTTTTGATAATTAAAGTAAAATAATATCAATAAACTTCAAACGCATTTTCTTAGTTCTTAATTAGAGGCAGTCTAGACAGCTATCGATAATAAAGAATAGTTTTAAGGTGAAATGAATACAAAAAGCGATATGGCTTCAATACGTAAACACTAGATAGAATAGAAAGCTAATCTATATGAAATGTAATTGGATTCTTTATGGCCAATATTAATTAAGCCGAAGCGAGTGAGTAGGTATCGTGTTAGACGCAATATTATGTATAACTTAAATGGATTGCAAAGTAACCTGTAACACGCAAACAAACAACCATTAATAAACTCGTCCAATATACACATTGGAGAGAGCAAACAGAGCCCCTTTTCAACACATACTCGTGTCTCGCAAACTCTAAACTAAACTAACCAAGAAACTATCGTTGTAAGACCTCAAACAGTTACGGGAATCCGAGAAAATTATCGTCGAGAATGAGGACCCGCAGGGCTCCAGACAAATTGGTCGCGTGTTTTCCAGGAAATGCAACCATCAAAACAAACCTTAACACGCTGTGTAATTAAAAATACCTCACATTCAAAACGTATATTTGCCAGAGTTTTTACCCAATGCTTACGAAATTGTACATAGCATAATTAACTTTATGTGAATTGTATAACATACAAACTAAATACGGCTCGTAGAAAAAAAAGGTCGCGCATCTTCCATTCGCAATGATTCCTCGGAATCCTTGCAGCATTTTACATCCTTGTTATAAAATGGACATAAAGTTCATTATGCTATGTACAATTTCGTTGCGAAAAGTCGATTCCATTAGTTCTATTCCATTTCGCGGCGGTGTATATTGGGCCTTAATCCCAGTATGGTCGTCAGCGCAATTGCTAACTTATGGCATTGCATTATAAACGACGGTTGTGAATAGTCAGCTTGTATGCCAACCTTAACATACAAAAATGGTGAGTTTAAATACTAGCCGCAGACTAATCGAGTCATAATTAGCTTCTGCATTTCAAAATTAAAGACACGGCTCAATTATCTTTACTTTGAAAAGTAAAGTTTAATTTAATTTATTTTTTCCCAAATATTATAATAATTTAATTCCAGTTAGACGCAGGGCCTAATCGAAGATCCTATCGTATCCACTCATCATATTATAGGTGGATACGATGTGAGCTCCGATATTTAGTAGTATCTTAACTATTCCTTTGTTAAAATCGTACCGAGTAATTGATGTAATAGGACCTCGATTATTAATTACGAATATTGTTTGTTTATGTCAGCTTGTCCCCAAATCCAAACCATAGGACTTGCCGTTTTTTTCTAACAGCAAACGCAGCAATAAGTCTATTTGCCAACTGACGTTTTCTTTTCAAGATGATCTCCAAAAAAGCCGTGCATACACATTGCACATTGTTAGAAATAATGGTTTAAGCCTTATGCTCCAATTACACGTTTTATACAAGATAATTTCCTTTTTCAAATTGATATCCTTTTTTCCTAAATTATTTCTTCAGTTTTTATATCCTTTAGTTTCGAATTCCTGGGGTCTAGAGGGTCCCAAAGCGTTTCGTCTTTCAAAGTTTTTATAGCGTTAGATCGGTTTACTATTAACCCCAAGAGGCTTTATGAGCTGAAATTGCCTGATTTAGACTAGCTTATAATAGACCTGCCAGACAGAATAATTCAAATCAGGTAACTAGATAAAATAATCGTAGGCATTAAATTAGTCTAGCAATACAGCGTGATGAAGTAGCCAACATAGTAAGAACTCTGCTAAAATAATCTGAACTTCCTTGCGATCATTAAATTACTGTACAAATTAATAAACCTTTAATTAATTAAATTAATTAAAGTTTAATTGTAAATTTTAATATTGTAAATTAAACTATTTTTTGATTTTTAACAATAAAATCGAAAATATAATTTATACAAATATATAATAAATATTACATTTGTATATACTTATTCCTTTTTATATATTTTTTAATTAATAGTTACCGCTAGGAATAAAATTAGTCACAGACTAAATAGTGACTCAATTCTTATCAGTTAATTCTGATAACATAATAATTATAGGAATTAACCTTGTTATTTATTGTATTCTTTTTTGGATTTGCTCATTCACGTGATTTTGGATTTTTGCTTAAGGGACATTCATTACATAGTATAAAGAAACAAACCCCCCCCCCCCCCCCCGCGTCTGTCAGATTGAATGTTCATAATAATCTCAAAAACTACTGAACGGATTTTCATGCGGTTTTCACCAATGGAAAGAGCGTTAAGCGGGGAAGGTTAAATATAATATAATTTGCAGAAAAATACGGGTCAGTAGTATCATATAAGAATTTCAATTGGCTAACATATGTTGACTATTGCAAATTTTGTTATGTAATATTTATTCGATAAGCACTTGTGCTACTATACAACTGGATAAGTGTATTTTTATCTATTTAATTTTTTTTAAACATATTGTTTTAAACAATATTTGCATTTCATTCAAATATGATAAACAAAGAAAACATCTGACTCGCAAGTGTTTTAAAAAAATAATACATAAGTATTAAAAAATTTGCGTTATTTCTTAGCTTTTTGTCCCTTTCGGTAGAATCACTAATAGCATAGATTTAACAATAAGAGACAGTGCGAGTACGCTATAATTTTCTAACAATACCTACTAATTAGCACTACATACTGATGTTATAGTTTCAATTGGACTGGTATTTGACTGTCTGAGTGATGGCATCATATTGTATGAAAAACTCTGTGGTGCGCTTATTGCGTGATGGTACAGTTATCGGCTGTTGTTGGAATAAAAGAATGGTGAATCAGCTCTGTTTACGAATGGGACCTTGAGCGTAATGGCTGGCGCATATGTGGATAGTGTCGATCGTCTTACCAGGAGGGTGTCGTGATGTGGTATGTGGTGTGTGGTGGGCTGGTGGGTGCAGCGAGGTTCGTCGGTCGCGTCACTATGAGTTCTCAGCGCGAGGCGAGCACGTGCGTCGCGCTCGGGGCCCGGGCGCCGACTGGTCGCGTCGATCGATAACGTACGTCACCTCGACTCGCGACTCGACGGCGGTCGGCCATTGCGAAGCTACGTTCCGTTTTACGATACTTATTTGCATTTATGTTTGTTTAAATAAAATTAATTGGTAAATATAAATATAAATATCTTACTAGACAGTTGATAATATACTACATAGATTGCCTTTTTTGTAAATACAAAGGTAAAATGTTAACACATAAACATTTTCTCCTAGCGGGATTCGAACCCGCGACCGTTTAGTTAACAGCTAGGGTCACTAGCCAAAGCTGTGTGTGCCAGCACAAGGTCCCTCCGTATAGGTATTGCTCTCGTGTCTCAGGACAATCTTCACGTTGGAGTTAGCCTGGTCAGCAATGGTTGGGCTGCCTTGGGGATGGATCGGAGTAATTGCCCCGGCAGAGCCTGGTTCATCCCTATCTGGGCAAGGAGGCACCGGGGAGTTTTAGTGGCGTATTCCCAGTGCCAGTATGATCATTTTCTTATGATCATGCTAGAGTCCATTTTCTTATCCCTTCTCAATTTTACTATTTCCCTGCCCTCTTACAATAAAAAAATAAAAGAGTAGATTTTAGTATTTTATATTGATAACCAAATTAATACTCTTGTTCTCGATAGACATACTACAGACACATAAAAATGTGATACCAAGAATCAAATGTGAAAGATACTAACTTTACACCAGAGGCTGTTATAAAACCGGAGACATGGAAATAATAGCTTTAGTAGGTTACGCCGAAAATATCTTGGCAGCTTTAATCTATCTAATATCTAGCTAGGCTGCTCTGTGCAGTCTAGCAGTATTAAAACAATTTATATGTCTATGACAGAAACTTCAATACTTTTCGAAAGAGTAAGGGTTATTGTATTCTAAAGTGTTGCTTATCGTTACCCTTTTGAGACGCCGGCAGGGAGTTCCGAACCTTGGCAGTGCACATATTATAAATAAAGGATGTTTTAAAGCGATTGGTTATTTTTGCTTGGTTATTGGTTATATTTATCAGGAAATCTTAATATGTGCTACTTAATATGGCGTATCACAGATAATGAAATTGGCGGTTGCGTATCTACTTACCGTATAAGATCGATTCAACGTCGCCTTAGTTACCACCGCCAAAGTATACTCATTAACTTTTCATTTGTTCCAAATACTAGTATTTCGTATAATCTACTTGTGTTTTGTTGAATTAATAGTAAGTTTATCACGTGACATCTTTTCTAAATAATAAATTTTTAATTAGAATTCTGTGTAAACAAATCCAAGAGTAAGTAATAAGGAAAATTGAAACACTCCGAGATTCCAAGCGTTGATATTGTATTCTGTATTATTGGGCTTACAATGTCTGTATGTAATTTCTGTTGAATATTAATATGTGAATGTATTATAGTAACTACACTGGCCAATGTAAAATAATAGCATTTGTGCTGTTATATGTTTCGGCGAACCTATCTTTGTTGGCTATTGCAACAATGATGAACCCCTCTTGATTGGATCTTTTATAGCGGCAGCGCAATTAGTATTATTTTGATTTTATTGTTTAAAATTTAACCGTGATATTCTGTAGTTTACTTAAGTTTTTAGTATTTAATACCGCAATTGTTCCTATAATCATCCTATAAGAGTCAGTAGTTTGCTTTCGGTCCCACGCGACAGAATCCACCAAGCACATACAATAAAAGGACTGTCGGCCCGTCTGCCATCTTACACCATAAAAACTCATTTCCCTATTTACTAATGTGAGCGTCTGCTATTTAAGTCAACTAAAGTTGATTAATTAAGGCGGAAAGTATAGTAAAAAGTGCTCTGTGACGATGCAAATAGAGGTGCTCATTCATTCAGATTCATTCGGTGAGATTTAAAAGGTATGATACTGAATGATATTGAAAAGGTATCAGTCAGATGAACGAACGCATTCACGAAGAGAAAGTTCTTTAATTAATGTACCCGAAGTAGATGGTGCTAAAACTAATTACCCTTCATTTGATGTGTTAGAGGAAACGCAATGGATGTGCAAAAGTATGTAACAGAGAAGTTCTTAAAATGGCAGCCGCCGGCTCCCGAAGTGTTGGCGAGAAGCGAAGGCGATATAACACTCGGCTGGAGCTGTTTGGGTCCTTTTCAATTTCTATCCGAATACTTTCTCTATACAGTGGAGAAAAAGAGCAAAGTGCCCCCTTGGATTGTTGTATACCAGTAAGTCCTTACCTCCAGTTTTACCTTCATAGCCTACCTAGAAATAGGATTTTTTTTTCTAATTTATTTATTAATTTAGTACATAATGTTACAATTAAATTAACATTGGTGTAAACATAAACTCATTAGAGTTTCACCTCACACCATGTTCAGTTTCTTGGTTGAGTAAGAAAATATATTATTTCGGTTTGCTTGTCAGTGGCGGAGAAACGCAGAAAACCATAATGAACCTTGAGCCACGTCACCCGCACAAGTTTCGTTTGAAAGTTTTTATCAGAGCAGAATGCGTTCCTTTGATAGGAGGCAAAGCGTTGCAGCACTGTGGCGACGAAGCCACATTGGTAATGAAGTTTGGCGACCAGTGTGGCGACGTACTTCACACTGAACACAATAACAAAAGGTAGCTATTCTCTGACCTCATTTTGTAGCTATTCTCTGACCTTCTTGTAAACAGAAATTGTTTAGAGAAGAATCGGGACTATTTTTAACGCTTCATTGTTTACGGCTTCTATTAAATTGAAAAATACTCTAAACAAAACAAATGCGTAATGAAATTGTCAAGGCATCGTCTCGAACTTAGTGCCAACAAAAAATCTCTAGTTATGAACAAAAAAAATAGTTATAACAAAAAAATTGGAATACTAATTGAAGTAAAAAAACAAAAAAAGTGCCATGGCTTCTCGATGGCACAGTAGACATGAATATGTCTCATATCATAAATGAAAAGAAAGATTTAAATGGTCCCTATCCCTATCCCTATCCCTATCCCTATCCCTATCCCTATCCCTATCCCTATCCCTATCCCTATCCCCATCCCTATCCTTATCCTTATCCTTATCCTTATTCTTTCCCCTTATCCTTAATCCTTCTATGGTCAACAGGGATAATATATATATAAACAAACGAACAAACTATCCCCATCCCTATCCCCATCCCTATCCCTATCCCTATCCCCATCCCTATCCCTATCCCCATCCCTATCCTTATCCTTATCCTTATTCTTTCCCCTTATCCTTAATCCTTCTATGGTCAACAGGGATAAAATATATATATAAACAAACGAACAAATTATAATTAATTCATTTACGTCATGGTAACGATTTTCGTGACACACATTCTTTCGAATTAATTCATTTACGTCATGGTAACGATTTTCGTGACACATTCTTTCGAATAGACCCCAGAGAAAAGACATATTCATGTCAAAATTTATAAAAATGAAATTGTGTGATGGAATTCTATTAAAATATTTTACGAACGGGAGAAATCTACATAATTTGCTCAAGCTCAATTTAATTTAGTTTGGCTTTAAAATAATCTAAATTTTGACATGAATATGTCTTTTCTCTGGGGTCTATTCGAAAGAATGTGTGTCACGAAAATCGTTACCATGACGTAAATGAATTAATTCGAAAGAATGTGTGTCACGAAAATCGTTACCATGACGTAAATGAATTAATTATAATTTGTTCGTTTGTTTATATATATATTTTATCCCTGTTGACCATAGAAGGATTAAGGATAAGGGGAAAGAATAAGGATAAGGATAAGGATAGGGATGGGGATAGGGATAGGGATAGGGATAGGGATAGGGATGGGAATAGGGATAGGGATAGGGATAGGGATAGTTTGTTCGTTTGTTTATATATATATTATCCCTGTTGACCATAGAAGGATTAAGGATAAGGGGAAAGGATAAGGATAAGGATAAGGATAAGGATAGGGATAGGGATAGGGATAGGGATAGGGATAGGGACCATTTAAATCTTTCTTTTCATTTATATGAGACATATTCATGTCTACTGTGCCATCGAGAAGCCATGGCACTTTTTTTATTCTTATTTATTGCAAATATCCTCTATCTATATCTAATAGTATAATAGTGACAAATAGTTCCCCTGCATCTAATATCTGGAGGACCAAGAACTTGTCTGTCACCATTAATCTTCAAAAATGAAATTTTAATTTCAGAAAGTGGCTAGAGTCGGAGTGGTCCGAGGAGACGTGGACCAGTACAGACACAGACGGTACTTCTGCGATTTGCTTCTGTATGGCGGTCCATTGCGGGTATCTGAAGCAGGTACAGTCAAAGCGCCTCGCTTATTGTCACGATTCCATACAAATGAACAGAATTTTTGATACCCGTAGGTTCAAGTGATGCTGGACGAAAGGCCGCAGTTGATCAATGTTGCCAATCCCAAAAGTGGACTTACACCGCTCGCTACTGCAGTTAGGAAAGGTACGTAAGTATAGAAAATACAGGGTGACCAGTGGGTGGCACTATAATTTATCTATACATACTAATAAAAGGGGAAAAATTTAATTGTTTGTTTGAATTGAATGGGCTCCGAAACTACTGGACCGATTTGAAAAATTTCTTCACTGTTGGGAAGCTATATTATAAGCGAGTAACATAGGCTATATTTTATAAAGTTACGCTAACGAAGTCACGTGCAACAGCTAGTATGACATAAACTTATAGAACTGATTTTTATCCAGGTGACATAAACACGGTTCGCTTCTTGTTAAACGCCGGCGCAGATGTGAACGAAACGTGTCTGTGCGGACAGACGCCAACGCATCTGGCTACGCTCGCTTCTAAACTGAATATCGTGGAACTGTTGTTGGATAAGGGCGCAGACTTTGAGGCTCGCGATGTGAACGGCCTTCGCATAGAGCATTACGCGGTGGACTCCGGCTCTCCGGACACCGTTCGCTATGTGCTGGACAAAGGAGGCGATATTCACGTGCGAGACAACAACCAGTGGACTCCACTTCTGCGTGCCGGTATGCATTTTCAAAATGGAGTTTTTTTTCTTCTTGCCCCGACTAGTTATATTTGAATCGACTTTAGGTTTGAATTTCCAACTACTAACTTTTGAATTCGATATTTAAACAGTGCCACAAGCGTCGCGAAGTGGAACTACTCGTACATTACTATGCGCCCAGAAATATCTCGATATGGCCAAGTGACTAGAAGGGCAAATCGACAATACATCATGAAATAATCTTCCAAATCAAGAAATGCCGCCACATCATGATCTGCTCAGGCAGATTTCGATCGGCCCAGTTAAACGATCAGCCTACGACATATACACAGTTTAGCTGGTTTCGCTAGGCTACAACTTCTTAGCACAACGACGCCTCTTAACGGTTATACAAAACGATAATTTAGTAATGTTTCAGTAATGCAAGGCTGTTCGAGTGAGGTGATTGCCGAACTGTTGCAGAGAGGCAGCGACATTAATGCTGTGGACTGCTCTAAGTTGACAGTCGCTACCCTTGCAAGATTACTAAAGAACAGGCAGTACGTGGCTTCATACATTATTTTAATAATTTATGTTTATTTTATTTTTTTATTATTAAAGATGGGTTTGCTCTTTTTTTATTTATTTTTTGTTTATATTATTATGGATAGCCAACAAACACAGGGACACAGAGGAAACACAGAGGCCGGCAGGGAGTTCCAAACCTTGGCAGTGCGCATTATAAAGAATGTTCACTATCTCTTTGTTACTTTCCCACGACTATTACTATCGAGTGCTAACATACCATTATGATACAATTTTAATAATCAGTGTCAATAATATTAAATGTATGTTTATTATAGCTCACAACTGATTCATTGATGGGAACGAGTAAACTTAATATAAAGTTCAAGAGTATGTATTTCTTAACAGCATCATAGTGATACAAAAGTGATGTCAAAAGATAATTACTTACATTATTTTGCATTAAGGACTGAACAATCTACATGTAATTGATAGCCGTAATGTTTATTGTACGGGGAAAAAATATATTTGGGGTTTTCTGTCGTATAGTCAAAGCAGTAGAAACAAAACTAACAGCGTCAAAAGTGAAACTTTTTATGTAATTCAAAAACTGTCAATAAGTGTACAAAAAAATACATTGCAGCAAAGAAAAATTGACTGGAAATTATAATAAAAATGATTTGTAATAAAAATCAAGAAAAATCTACAGACTATCCCGAATTAATTACTACGGAAGTTTCACTCGTACGTACTATTATTTACATATACATAAAACTATATACATATACGTACAAGTGAAACTTCCATAGTAATTAATTCGGGATAGTCTGTAGATTTTTCTTGATTTTTATTATAAATCATTTTTATTATAATTTCCAGTCAATTTTTCTTTGCTGCAATGTATTTTTTTGTACACTTATTGACAGTTTTTGAATTACATAAAAAGTTTCACTTTTGACGCTGTTAGTTTTGGACTGACGCATACATTTTTTGTATCTTCATTGACAATAACTGAGAATAAAAACAATATTAAAAATTTTTTAATATGAAATAATTTAATAGACATATACATATATATATATATATATATATATATATATATATTACATATACATAAACATTCTACATTAAGAAAAGAACTATATAAGTAATTAATATGACTTATGTTAACGAGTTAACTCTCATGACAAAACGCTAGTGTCCCATAAAAAGTTTCAATTCAATAAACTCACCAATGTCATGATATCATTTGCCAAATCTCTTGCTAGATCATGAGATATGAAACAACTCAGTCCACTGAGTGCTAATCCTGCTTCATATTGATTCTGAGCATTTAAATCTTTCCTTATCATATTTGTAGTGAGCATAAGTAACTCTGAGTCTGCATGGAATGATTGACTAGCTGCTAAGTACCCGATTCTTTTGTAAGTGAATTTGTTTGAACTCATCACCTCAATAATATTGAATATAGCCCATGATATGTCATATCCTAACATTTGAAGCTAAAATAAATGTCAATTTAATTAATAATTACAACAGTTACACTTACAAATTCGATCTACTTAAGACCTAAGTACTTACGTATGTCAGCTTAGCGACAGCGTTAGCTTTCTTATGTTATGTTATCTTGTCGTAGTTCCACTTTAATTTCTTCCATACATTGTGCTATGTACTTGGCCTAAAATCGAATATTATATAAAAAAATATAACATTCAAAACTTATTTACATGTTTATTAAGTAAATAGTAACAATTTCTGATGTGTACCTACCTCGTTATCTTTATTATTCCTTATACCACGCACTAAATCGGTGAGATTTTTATCGAACATTCTTTCGAAGTTCCCCTTTACTTTCTTTAGTGCCATTTTATTGAATTATTTTCCATAAACATATAATTAAAAAATAAGGACGTTGAACACTTGAAGCATGACTGTATTATCTTAAAGAAGATAAGTTTTACACAACACTAAATTAAAAATAAAATTCAGGATTCGCCAGGCAGTCATAAAACCAAACTTTGTCATTTGTGATTTGTTAGTTAAACGTCAGACAGATGGATGACAGTAATGTCATCCATCTGTATATAGTATGATAAGATCATACTCTATAATCCGTAGCATATAGAGAATGAACTATGTCTGTGTAGTACTCATTTTTTCCATAATATTAATTAGTTGTTCTGTATTTATCCAATTTATCCGACACAGACTGTCAATGTCAACAGTGTCACTGTCAGTCAACATCAACAATTTTCTTTCCGCCTCTCTCACTCTGCTAGAGTGAGAGAGGCGGTAATAAGAAAGAGACAAGGAGTTTAACATCTGTGAGTTTAACAGTTTAACACTTAACAGTTTGTTAGCTCGACGAGTTCACTCTCATGACAAAAAGTTTCACTTCAATAGTGTCCCATAAAAAGTTTCACTTCAAAAATATGTTATAAATTCCGATCCTTATTCGCAAAATGTACTTCCAGCGGACGACCGCGAGACTCGGTGTTGCGGCTAGTGGACTCCCAATACCCGCACGATAAAGCGGTCGCCAACTTCACTCGCCTCACTAAGAAGATATCGAGTGTGCACTCGCTTCTAAAGTGAGCTTGTGGCCAGATGTGGCTTATGGAACTTTTCTTTTACTTCGGATCGTCTCACTTCAAGCTTGCACTGTTAGCTACTTAAAAAGTTTAACCAAAATACAACAATGTAACGTATTTAATAATTTTATTCATAAAAAAATATTTACAAAATCCTTACATACTAGAGGAGTATTGAATTGCATTGTGCGTGTGAAGAGATGGTAACAGGTGTGTTAAAGACATCAATTATACATTTCTAAGAAGTAGCTCGACGTAAAGAGTTCAGAAAATACAGAATAATGATCAGACGTCTCGATCAAATTCATCCCGCAACATCTAATTAAACACCAATAAAATGCATTCGATGGCAAGCCTTAATATATCCAATAAATAAATTTAATAAATTAAATGCACTTAGAGCAATCTCAGCAATGGTATTAATAACCAAAACATGGTCCAGCATATTTGGACACCTCGGTTAACTGGCGCGTGTTCTGAGTGGAGTTCAAAATCCACTTGATTTTTAGTCTGGCTCGTTACTTCTGTAACTGACTGCTCTATCACCTCTCCCCTCTCAAACTGAGTTGTCTTCGTTTCCCTTCTAGATCTTTCCTTCTCGTCTCCCAACTCATCCATTTCATCGTCTTCGTATTCTTCTAAGTCATCCACATTTGTTTCAGTTACATCGTGATTTTCACTACCCTCAGGACTCAAATCACCAGTTTCCATGTCTTCAGGTTTATGAAATGAATTGATGAGTTTGAGGTGGGTCACTTTTTTATTTTGTAATTCTGCAGTGCTTTTGGCCGCATCTTTGATGTGTTCGTCTATCGGTGGGGGGATTTCACCTTTGAACGGTCCGAATTGAGGTGTTTTTAACAGTAATTCTGTGTTAGCCGGCAACTTCGATGAGAATGGCTTCGACGATTTGGCATTCCCGTCGGGAACGCTCGTTAATGTGGCCGCTGACACAGTCTTTCCGTCAAAAGTTGTAAACGTTTCTTCGTTTGCTGATAGTTTCTGCGAATGTTCTCTGGGTAGTTTCGGATCCGGTGGCAAGTACTGTGGGCTAACTTTGTCAGAATCCATCATCATATCGGAGGGAACATCTTTTTCCATATTTTGTTTACTGAAAAGAGCATTAAGTTCACTCTCTGTTTTAACATACACAGGATGAGGTCTGTCCTCTTTCGCGTGATTACTAGGAAATATTTCTTTAGTTCTATCATTTGTAGATAAAAGATGATCGGGAGGTGACGGAATAAACATGGGCTCAAAGGTTTCCGTGATTTTTTCACTGGGATAAGCGTGATTTGAAATATATTGAGGTGCTTCTTCGTAGTCTTCTTCTACGTCAGTATCTTCTCTTCTGCTAGCCGTGTTCGTTTTATAATCCGCTATTTTATCTTCTCCGGCCATTAGAGGTTCTCTGATAATAGGTTTAAAACCACTTTCAATCACAATTGAGTCTGGTTTAAATCCAGTGTTCATCGCAGGAGTTAAGGTCGACTGGTCAGTCGATTCACCCATAAAGTCCGACGACTTTATCTCGTTATTAGGTTTCGATTGGTCTCTTTCAAGTTTGATACGGAGTGTAGAAGTGTCTTTCGATATGTCTGGAGACGGTGTCGTTGGTGTTCTAATATCATGTTGTTTGGATTGGATCATTTGTTGATCTAGAGGTACTGGGTTTTCCATAGGTTTGCCGAGTATAATTTGACCAGGTTTATTTAAATAAGTTTGTGGAACACTGTGTTGTGCGATTACATCGTTAGCTCCCGGTAATACGATTTGGCTCTTAACTATGTGGTTGGCAATTATGTCCGTTCGACCCAAACTAAGTGTTTGACTCTGATTTGGCAGTGGAATATTACTAGGTATCGGTTTTCCCAATATGATGGATTGAACTGGACCGCTGGACGTTTTAGGAATGTTGTGTAATGTTTGCCCTTGAACGAAGCTAATTTTCGGATGCTGGAGAGGCGGCATTGCCTTCATTGGTGGAATACTTGGCATCGGATGACGATTTAAGCCCGGTGGTAATCTATTGTTAGAGTGCTTGTAGTTCTTTTTGGGTCCTCCGTGCGGTCCATGAGGATTTGGCATCGATAAAGGGTACCCGCCATTTTTTTGAAACATTGGGGGCGGTCTACGTAGTTTAATCTCTGGCGGTGTTGGTCTTCTAAAAGGAGGCCGCATGTTTCCCGTCGGTTTTCCGCCGTGGACATTAGGTCTCAATACAGTCTGAAGTGTTAGAGGTTTTTGATTCGGTGGCAACAAGTAGTTATCTGGTAGCTTAGCCGATTCTATAACATATTCGTCGTCTTCTCTAATTGGTTGTTCGGGTACGAACGTTTCCTTTACATCCTCGTGAACCTCGTACTGTTTGAGCGGCTTCATGCGGGTAACGTTCCTCTTCATGTCTTCCCTCATCTTGCTTTCTAAACTCTCTACGGTGCCGATTAGGTCTTCGATCTGTCCTCTGCTCACGGGCAATGCAATCTCCTGACCGATGGCGAGCAGCTGGTTTCCGTCGCCGCGCTTATCTCCGCTGAAATCGTTATAATACGGTTTCGTGTTCATTACTTTCTCCACCTTCCTGCGATGATCTAAAAAGTTATTGGCCGGAAGGACGCGGTCGTGTACCTGAACGGACTCTTCGCCCGCGAGGTCTTCGGGCGGCAGCACATGCTCCACCACCCGGCTCTCCTCCGCCTCGCTCGCGTCGCACTCGTCTACCACATTTATTTTCCAGCCGAGGTGCCGGTGGGTGAAACACTGAAACATTAAGAGCACATTAGTACGTTCGTTTCGCCGAACTATTGCCACAACTGTCACCGTCCAATGTAAGAGTCAGAAGTAGACTTCATGCGATACAGAGAAACTTGAAAGCTGAAACAGAAAACAGAGAGTATAGATAATGTACAGACAGAGAACTACCGGTGAGTGATGGAACTGGTATAAAGAGTAAGGGTAAGAAATATTTGTGCAATAGTGACCACTTAGGTTAGGGCATCGTTTTTCAACCTGACGACTCTTGTACTAAAGAAGGAGCTCTATAGTATTCCATAGAAATCTGCAGTATTAGAACTATTATTGTTATTTCTAGATAATAATAATAAAAAATAAGGTAATAGTCAAAATTGCTTGAAATATTTTTTGATGCGCTTAATTTTTTTGGCTCAAGTTCAGAATGTCCAGTGTCCGAATTTTTCATTGAAAATTTTTATAAAACCAAAAAAATTATGGCCATTAATATTACAGTAATTAGATGGTTTCTAAAATGTCACGCTTGCTATGCTCAGTTGCATTATTACAAAATGTACAAAGTTAGAAAATGAAACGGATTCTGCGTAAATAAATATAAAAATTTACGCGAACTGCCATAAATCACGCCATAAATTAAATTAAGATCATGATCACAAAAAAACACCAACGTCACTACTGTTTTAGTTATCTACATATATTGAGGCGACTCTAATAATAGTGAAAAACGATGCTACAGAGTATACAATGGAAGACATAACCGAGACAGTGATGAGGTAAGTCGAAAGTAGAGTGGCAAGTAGTGTCACCTGGTAGTAGACGGTGTCGGGAGTGTTGGCGTCCGGCGTCCACGTGACTACGCCAGGATTGCCTTCCTCGCAGACCAGAGTGAGGGAGCGCTGGTAGGCGCCGAAGCTCGGGTACTCGTCTGCTTCGGGCCCCTCCTGATCCGGCGTCCAGTTGCACAACCGCCCGACGCCCGTCGGCACCAACTCGCCGCTTCTCGTCCGTCTCACTCCCGCATAGATCTCCACGCCCTTCTTCTCGGCGTCGCTCTTGTGGAAGTAGCCGCCGACGGAGTCGTTGGTAATGTAGAACGGATGGTATCTGGCGGGCACCGCCGGGTCGCTGCCGCCCTCGACCACGAACGTGTATTTCTTCCCTCTAACCACGTTTATCTCCGGAATCAGCAGTCCGTTTATGTACCAGGAGATGCCCCATCCCACGTGACCGGTGATCGCGGAGTAGCCCTGCTTGCCGCCGGTGGGCCCCATCTGGGCGTAGAGGACTCCGTCCGGAGGCTCGTAGCACTGGATCGCCGGGATGTCCCACGGGACCGATCGCGCTACTGGCTTCGGCGTCGGCACCGGGTTGGCCTTTATCGGCGCCGTCTGATTTCAAATCATATCAAATTACTATATTTTCTATCCTCTATCTTCTATCTAATATGTTGTACTTACATTGTGTTCTGCACTATGTTTCTTGGGAGCTTCTGTCTCTGGTCGTTTGTCATCTTCCCCCTCCGGCATCGGACAGTTCCAAACGGGAGCTCGCCCGAATTCGATAAATCTGTCGCCCTAAAATATTTTTAAAGAAATGTAACAAAAAATATAGCTTAGTATTAGTAGACATTAGCTACAGCTTATATCTTCAAATTAGGTATTTAACATTTAGTCATTTGAACGATGTTACTAAATACATTGGAAAAATTTTGTTTAATGGAAGAAAGAAATTGGTTACAAACAAAATTTCTTTAGCCGTCTCACTCAACAGGTTATTTTTCATTGAATTTAAAATAAGATATAAATGATACAAATAACTACTTTTCGCGGCAGACTTGGCTTTCTTAACCAACAGTCACGAGATATGAATAAAGTGAAATTTTTTCAAACTCATAAAATTAGACGTGATAATAACATTTGGCCTCATGCGCCATTACAATGGAAACTGGTACACGGGTCATACAGACAGCGGGTCGCGACCCGCTTTCGCTCGACGTTTTATCACTAAGGAATGTCGTCCAGTGTGAGCGGATGGCTAGACCAAAGGGAACGCTATTTATGTAGTGCCTCCATCGAAATACTACAAGCATGGAATTAGCTTCGGAAATGCCAAAGCGGCACATAAAAAGTACGCCTAAAACAGAATCATGGCGGAGTTAATGGTAAAAGGCTGTACCTTATGACCAAGTTCTACTATTGATTTTAAACTCTTCTTCTTCTTCTTCTTAGATTTAAATGGCAATGCGGCTCATTTTAAAATGACCATTATCTGCCAGTGTCAATTTAATAATTATTATTACAATTGGAGCGCTCCGCTACGGACTCCCGCTTGGGAGCCCGCTCGGAACACTATTTTAAACTCCAATGTGTTGACGTAACGTCACATTTCTTTAAATGACAGATGTTTGGTTGGTTTTAAATGACAGATGACAGTGTTCACGCTCTACGCATATGTCACTTTTAAATGTTCCATAAAGTTCGTAGTGTCCATAGTTGTAGTAAACTCGACAAATAAAGTGCTTTATCACCCTAAGGTTGAACATTCTATGTATGTTGTAGAATGATAAGGTCTGTTTTCCTTTGAAAATTCAAAGTGACAATTTCTTTTGCTATCTTTATTAGCGATGACAAATTATGTCAATCAGTAATCAATACCTATTTCAAATCTAAGCCTTAACGAATTTTGAAATGAATGGAATTTGTAATCGAAACTGATAAAGCACTTTTCTTGTCTGCTATACATTGATGAGTGCCCCCTTTACCTTGGTGAAGTGATGGTGGTAGGAGACTTCGTTCCTGGAGTTGAGCGGACCGACAGCCCACACGACTGGCTGCGACGAGTTGGTGAAGATGGGCCGATCTAGTTCGTCGGCTGCCTTCAGCCCTCGCTGGTAAGTCACTATCGAGTAACCGTTCACCAGCGCCGCGTTCAGCAGTCGGATCGAGTTTGTCTTTTCCTGTGGTAACAGCTCATATTATTACCTCATCGGATATAAGTATCGTAAATAAATCAATTGAATTCCTTCAATAATGCTTCCGAATACTTAATGAAACTTTTGCTGGAGTATTGTCGACTCAATTAATTTCATATATTTTTTTATTTAATAAATTAATGTACACCAGTAATTATTAAAGTTTTTTTTTATAAATTCTGTTCAATATACCTTTCGGATAATCCATATACTAATCCGTACTAATATTACAAATGCGAAAGTTTGTATGGATGTATGGATGTCTGTAACCCTTCCACGCAAAAACTTCTGAAACGATCAACGTGAAATTTTCCATACACGTTGTCTGGGACACCAGAAAGGACATAGGGTACCTTTCATCCAGAAAAAAAGTACTGCTCCCGAGGGATTATCTAAAATTAAGGAAACTAACTCCTGGCTAAGTATAATAGCAATAACGATGTCAGGCGATATATTGCTTTTTCAATGCGGACGAAGTCGCGGACACTAGCTAGGTTTATATAATCTGGGGTTAACTTGAAGAAACAGGGCAAGAATAAGGGTTGTTGGCAGTAGCACAATCATATAAAACAGGATGTTACCCCTAGCCTCTCGTCGGGACAGGAACCGCGCACGCCGGCGCACTGGCTCTTGGCGTCCAAGTAGTAGTCGACCGCATAGCCTTTGAGCGTGGCTTTGTCCACCCACGCCACCGCCACGTCGGCGCCCACCATCTGGGAGTGCGCCGCGTCCCCGGACACACCGAACGACATGTATTCGCCATCCTCTGAAAACACATTTTGCATTTGTCATTGCATTGCAAAACCATAGAGTAAAGAAATCTCTCTTAGACTTGGTACATATTTAAATGACTTAAATTAATGAAACCTAACACTCGACCATCCTGTCTCCGTGCATGTCCCCATGCACGCAAGTTAGATTTCACTAATTTAAGAGTCATTTAAATATGTACCAAGTCTAAAATAGATTTCTTTACTCTATGGTTTACGCTAGGGAGATGAAATTTGGTAAGGAGGGCAACCCAGAGGCCGGAGTGCGCTCTCTTGTGCAGGAAACGATGGCGATGGCGGATGGTTCTTGGAATAATGGCCTATGAAATAGTTAATGATGGAGAGTTAGTTTTAGTGAGAGTTAAAATGATATACTGTATTTGTAGTTGAGATATAGCTCCTGTGTGAGGAAATAAACGTATTATAACTGAAATGTGCGGCTACTCATTCCTACACGGAACTACTCTATTACAGCTGATCGATGTATTGTAACAGAAATTTCTGAAGAGTTTAATTGAAGTTCAAGATCCCGACGGACTCTTTCTTCGAAGAAAATCTTCATAAACAGTTGATCTGGAGATATTCAGGCGACCTTTGTAAAAGTTCAATTTAGTCATCAAGCATTTGATGAGTTTTGGTTCGAACCACATCTACAATTTATGAAAGCAATCTAATAATTCAGTATATATTCTTATAAAATATTTTATGAATAGTGAATCTTACAAAACTGCACCAAAATTTCAAACGAAAACTAAGATTTTTAAACCAAACCTAGGTATTCCGTTTCAGCGTAGAGCGTGGTATCTTTAAGGTTCTGGGCTCAAGCGGAGTTAGAGACATTCTTCGACAAACTCGACAAAAAATCTTTCCAGATTCCAGATTTTCATGAACACGAAAATCAATTTAGACCAGACTAAGGTCATGCACGAATATTTTTAAGCTAATCTTTAACAAGAAGTCCTAACACAGACGTAACATGAACGTCTGTCGATCCTGGCATGCGAATTGTCAAATTTGCATAACTTTGTGCAACACTACTGAAATTTAGAAAGCGGCTGCTGTGTAAATATTGTGAAAAAAAAGTGGATTAGTGACCTAGCTTAGCAACCAACTGCAGTACGATGCTGTCGCCGGCGACAGCCCATCGCACCTCGAAGGCCAACTCGTCGTGCAGCACTTCGCAGTTCAACTTCGACTGCGAACAAACAAAACATCCTTCATTCCATTCCAATTTTTCAGATATATTCAGATATTTAGTAAAATATTATAATATTCGCATGAAAAGATGCGGTCTATCAATATTAAATGCTTTACGCATGATTGAGTGTTTTCAAATTCCAATATTAGAAAATGTTTACTATAATTTTATTTGAAATTAAATTCATATAAATTTAAAAATAAAATTCATCCCTTTATTTAATACTAGCTGTTGCACACGACTTCGTCCGCGTAACTTTACAAAATATAGCCCTATGTATGTTACTCCCTGATAACGTAGCTTTCTCAACAGTGAAAGAATTTTTCAAATCGGTCCAGTTTTCGGAGCCTATTCAATTCAAGCAAACAAACAAACAATCAAATCTTTTGTCTTTATAATATTATATATAGACTAGTAGCTTATCGTGCAACTATTTATATACATTTAATTAACATTCAAATTGTTTAAATAAATATTCCCTCGGACAGCGTTCCAAGCATTCATGCTTGAGATAAATGCCAGTTCTTGGATCTCTAGCGATGTCATCAAACACTTTGCTTGGTTTAATTAAAATATTAATTTTACTATGTACTTAAATCGTAATATTTGAGACATCACACATTGAGCACTAAATTAGCTATTTTGATTCTATCAGGTTATGACTGCAAAGCATTGAAAAGTGCAGTATACTTAAGGATATATACAGAAAGTGAGAGTGCATATTCTATAAATAAAACTCGCAAACATTTGGCAAACTTTATTACCCATCAAATATCATACTTATCAAATAATTGCGTATAAAAATACAAGTTAAAACTAATTGGTAAAAATATTATACAAAAAATGGCGAACAAAAAATGTTTGTTTTTGATTTTATTCACAAAAACTGACACTATAAAAAAAAGTAAGTAACAACAAAAAATCAAATATTTATTGTCCTGCTAATAATAAAGGTAATATCACAGGCAAAAACTTTGTTATCATGAGTATTACTTGAATACAACTTATCACATAATGTTAACAAAATTTCAATTAAATTTTAACGATGGCTGAAATTTTACACTTATCCCACATCCCCATTTTGGCTTACCAATCGTCTAATTAATTAAATTTACATTACATATAACTAATTACTGGCTCTGTTTATATAGTAGGTACATCTGACGAGATTCGAAGTGAGCAAAGCGATCAGGCTCCGTGTAGATAGAGGGGCGAATGCAGATGTACTCTCAAGGCTGCTTCGCCTCTCGACGATTTTTTAGAAGGGCAGTCGCAGTCACTTTTATAGAAAAATGTTTCATTACATCACTCGGCATACATTTATTCCGTAGGCCAAACACCTTTATTACTTTATCCCATCAAATACACAGACAATTTTATTATTATCGGTACCATCTGTTTGAACCCAAAAGTATTTTGTATAATTTTGCCCTTTTTCAATATAAATTTGTGAGAGATCTTGTTCATTGAGTTACGATTGCTGTTGGCATTGAACGCACACTTTTAGAAGTGAGCCCAATAAAAGGAAGATCGTTAACGTTAGGATGATTTAGTTGAGCAACGCTTGCGCAAGAAGAGGCCAACACATTGCATCGAGCGCATCGTTGCACAATCGTGCATCGACCGCGCTCCGTTCACTCGGACTCCGACCCGCAACTAGGTCAAGGTCACACTCCTCTGGATTGGATCCACGATAGTCCTTCCGTTCTCATACGGCAGTAGTCGGTACTGGAAGGGCTCCTCTTGATAACGTCCGTGCGACACATCCCGCTCGTAAGCTCTCTGCTGCTCTTCGTACAGTCGCTGTTGGTACAGGAGGCGATCTATCTGTTCCTGAGTGGGCTGTTGCCGGTACTCTTGCGGCTGATAGTAATTCTGATGTAACAACTGAGGCTGAGGCTGGTATTGGAGCTGCTGGTGGTTTTGAACTGGTGCGAACTGCTGTTGTTGGTAGTGATGTCTGTCCTGTTGCGAAAGAAGCTGCTGAGGCGGAGGAGTGTAGTCGTCGGCCCTGCGATGCAGGTGTGCGTTGTGGTCCGCCGGCTGGTCGAGCAGAGCGGCGAGTGGGCCGGCGCCGAGTCTCGGTGGACGGTATGTGGTCGCGTCGAGACGCTGCAGGGGCTTTCGGGTTGATGGGGGACGAGCTTGCACGGAGTTGGACACCAGCGCCGAATTGCGGCTCTGCAACAGGAAACCTCCGCTCAACGAGGATCCAGATTTAGGGGGAAATTTGCGGAACTAACTCCTCACTGCAGGCGCGTAAGTCGCTTATATTACACGGTTTGGAAATGATGTAATCTTTCCCAAACTAAACGACACTTCAAGTTCGTCGGCTCCTGGTTAAAAATGTCTGATATTTACAGACAGTTCATGCGCATCGTTTGACGGCTGATATAGTATTGAACATTGTACAATAAGGTTAAAAGCTCTCGAACTCTTAAGGTGAAACAACACTCGATATTATTCGTCATTGACACACATGTCGAGCGTACTTAACCGACCACTTGCAAGCATAACCAACCATTTTATTGCAAAGAGATGGCAGATATCATCTGACTGAAATCTATTTACGTGATCACATAACAAAAAATGCAATTTTTCGGCTATTACAAGAAACTACACAAAAGCCGTCCACTAGTAATTTAATCGGATATATTAAATTAAATTGTAGTCCGCGAGAGATAAGTTTTTGCCAATAACGAGGCGTGTCAGATCATTCGCTATTTGCAAATCTGACCTCCTTCCGCGAACTCTTGGAGCATCTCCAATTTGATCAATGAAGCGCAAGAAAAATCAATATTTGCTATTGCGTTGCCTTTGATTGAACAATTACATCTTTTTCATTTCCTTGCTAATTGAACCATATCTCTTCTTGTTTTATCGAAGTTCCCCTTAACGGTAGGTGGCTATGGTATCGCCTATAAATATAAGCGACATCAAGGGCAAATGAGAACTTTTTCATCATCTTATTAATACTTCTGCAAATGGGTGGAAAAATACTCGGGCACGACAATGACACAAATTTCCTAAAAAAATCCATTTGGCTATTTGTTAATGATGCGACTCAAAAGGCCGAGTGCAATAAAGAGTGGTCACAGAGCGTTCACCTCACGACGCCACAAACACACGATACATTTGCACCTTCGGTTGCGTAACTCGACTATCATTTATTATTTTTGCAACTGCGGAGGTCGGTGATGCAACGCCAACCAAACCAAAGGATGGCTCTCGTGTGTGGCCACATCTCTAACTTATCAGAATTATTTATTATGCTTAAATTGATTTAAAATTTGATTTTATGTGTAAATTTGTATTTGTTTTTTAATATTTTTTTTTATTGCTCGTGGACTGTTTATTGCCCGTGTCTCGTGGACTGACAGGTTCTCCAATATGGAAATTCTTCAAAGAGCTCATACTAACAGCGAGCTACTGGCGAATATGGCGAAGAAGAAGATTGCTAAATACAAGATGACATTCTGATATTACTTCAACTTTCCCTACTGAATATTCGGCGTGCAAATATATTATGTAAAGTTTCTCTTGAAATAAATTTTTGAAATGCATTCTAGATTGAACAATGTAATATCACATTGTCATCATTTATGTAATAGATCACTTATTTATTTATATACTTAAGTAAAATTTATAGACTAAAATTTAAAATGTTCAGTGGCTTGAAGGTCCATTTATCTTTATTACGAATTTAAGATTTTTTGAGTTATCACAAAACACTGAAAAAATTTTACTTTTGATTTGAGTTTTATTAAAAAGCTGAATTGGCCTCAGTGGCCCACAATGGCACGGGATAGACAGGCTTGGAAAGGACTGGAGGAGACCTTTGTGTCAAAAGGACAAGCTAAATAGAGGACTGCTGTGTACGAACGAATTTAGTTTTTTTAAGTTTTTATATATAATCTGTACTCTTTTAGTAAATAAAGGTTTTGAAATTGAAAAAGCTGAATTGCGTAGTGAAGGGGTGTAAAAACCAGGTTTGAAAAAAATAAAAGGAAAATTCCATGCTGGATGGAATCACATTTCACACGTAAGTAAACTAGGAAACAAATTTTTTTCAATAAAAAAATAAACCAAAAATGAGGTTAAAGTAGACAAAATCCTAATACAGTGAATGTTCACGTTTATCAAAGCGGTTTAACTATGTTGTCCGCAAATTTCTTTCTATAATTCTTATTTGGTCTGAGTAATCCAGCTAAGTAGTTAACTAACTAACTAAGTAACTAAGTGCCTACTAAATAGTGATTTGATGCATTTAATGCAAATTAATCTTTAAATAATTCGAATCAGACCTTTAATTTACAATTCACAACGGGTATGAAAATGCAAAAAAAATGCCAAAATGTGAGCGAATAGCCTTTTAGTTACCTATACATTTTATTTTTTATTTAGTTTATAATGATACTTTTTGTTTATAAAATTATTAAGATGAAGTCCACGCGAAGGTGCTAAAAAAAACAATAGGAAAGAGATTTTCTCTAAAGACAAATAAATTTTTAGTATACCTAAATATTTTACTTATTTTCTTCCCATCGTATAGTTACTTAATTAAGGAGGACACGAAAAATATTTACAATATATTTACAAGTATATACATGTTTACAGCGAAATGAAATTTAATTAAAATATGAATTACATATACCTATTATAATACAAAAAAACTACGAATATGAAAAGCAATTTACTTAATTGTGTGTTTGTGTAGATAAAATGTACATACTACAGTGCCAATTTCCTATACAAATTGTCGTGCAAGAAAATTAGAAGAATATTTTACTTACCGCAAAGCAACGAACGAACGAAGTATAAATAAAATTCACTAAGTAATCGTTTCTTTGTCGTCTATACTAATATTATAAAGAGGTTGTTATAAATTGTTTGTTTGTTTGCATTGAATAGGCTCCGAAACTACTGTACCTATTCTAAAAATTCTTACGCCTATAGCTATCTATTATCAGCGAGTAACATTAGCCTATATTTTATGAAGTTACGCGGACGAAGTCACCTGCAATTGCTTATTTTGAATAGAGTTTGTTGTAGTGAAAGAAAGACATACCTGCGGGGAGACGCCCAGCATCTTGAGGCTGGGTGGGACGTTGTTGAGGGAGGCTCGTGGCAGAACCACGTGACCGAAGTTGACCGTGAAAGCCTCACACCACACGGCGAAGTGACCGATGTCGAAAACTGTCAGCTCCTGTCACAAAGACCATTTATACTTCTATGTAGTGTGTCTAGCCTTGCTGCCTTAAAGCTCCGTTCTAAGGTACTCGGGTTCAATTCCCAGCAAGGTAAAATTTCGAAAGTGAATTTTTCAAATTTAACTTTGATCTGGGTTTGAAAAGTAGTGGCAGCACTTTTTTTCGCAGCCCGTCTGGAGGCAGTAACCACACCCTTACAGAAGTGTTTCATTGAGTGAGTAAAGGATGCCAGGAATCATTTTCCCATCTATTCCCAATCCTCCTTGCAGCACCTAAGTCGACGGAAGCCATCTACCATCAAGTGGACGGTCTGTCTGTGTTCCAACTATAAATAAAAAAAATAGAATAAGTGGGCGCATCACTTACTCCAGGCAAGGTGAGCACTATGGTCTTCTTGTCGTACTTGCGCAGAGGCGTCTCTTTGCCGTTCTCGTCGGGAATGCGGATCCCTTGCGGCGAGGGCTTGTCGCCGCGACCAACCCAAAACTTGGCGTCTGCGACATACGAGTAACAAAACACCTTAAGGCGAAGACTTATAGCAGAAAAGCATTATTTTCGTCAATAATTTGTTTGGTATAAAATTAAAATTACAATGCCTAAAAGACGCTTAAGCTTATCTATTAATTAATTAGTACAAGTTCTGTACTAAAGTTTAATGGGCTATACTTTTATGCCTTTTTTCATATTTTACACAATATTTTACACAACCTGCCAATTTTAAATCTATTCGGTTAAGTATCTCCGAGAAGCCACAAAAAATTGAGCAATATTGCACACTAATTCATAGATTACGACTTTGCGTACATTTTGGTAAAAATTGTATTCGGTTCGAGGTTAGTCCTTGTCTTTAAACACAAGATAAAGTGAGAGAACGTGTTGCGAGCTTCGCTAAGTTTCACTCAAAAAATATATCTTTCTCCGCCGGAGTCCAGCGGCGCAATTAAAAGTTGTAGTAGGCTCGTGAAAGTTTCAAGCGGCCGCTTCGGAACGTTACCGTATGTTATTACTTTTACCAGTAGGTTAATGTATGCAAATCACTATAAATGTTGTTCCTCGTACGCACAACGTAGGCCGGAGTCCATTAGACAAACACTCTCGGTGCAGCATGACCAAAAAATAGAAAAATCATCATCACCGGCTCTAACGGAAGACCAGCGCAGGTTTTTCAAAATGCATTATTCTGAGTTGAAGCCGGTTTGTGGCGGGGGACGTTTGTGTTTGTCTCTCTATATGTCTCTTATATATGTTTTAAATGTCCTTTGCTATAATTAAAATCTTATTCTATTCTAAAAAGAAGAAAGTGGAAATTACCTGGAGCTTCTCCGTCATACGAAAAGTTTGGTACGAGCAATGTCTGCGCGTCTACCACCAGCACAGGGTCGGAGGACACCCCGTGGACTCCATGCAAGGCACCCACTTTTGCCGGACGAGGATATTCCAAATCGCGTGGGACGCGGACGTCACCGAAGTTAACCTGAAACCGATATCTACTTTAACAAAAGACATCCCAGGCTGATGGCAGCCAACCTTTTTTTATATCTCATAAAGTGTGGCACTCAAAGTGTGTGTGTTGTATCTTGGCCTAAGGTTGTGACCTTAACGGCAACACCAGAAGGCTCTGTCAATTATTTGTTACAATTTGTTTACAGCATGCCTGTAGAAGCTTTATGGTAGCTAGCCGGAAACACCTAACAAGGGAGATTGTTACAAAGTTCGCGATTCCGTTGGATAAAGTTCCTGCCCATCCGGAGCGTGTGAAGCGACTTCTTGTATAAATACTTAGGCAGAACACTTAGAACATAAATAATTCTTTCTCAGTGTGGTATCAGCTCTGTGCAGTAATATGAGTAACAGAAGCTCATATCAAAAGGTAAGCAGTAAAAGGGCACACAAAAGAACCTTCAAATGTTCTTTCCTCACACTGCAAATGCGAGCCTGACCTTTGAAGCTACCACTCAGTCACGATCAACATACCGTCACTACAGTTGAGCTCCTACTAAATTACTATATGTACAAAGATTGGTTTAATTTATGTGTATGGGTATAATAAATATAATTTATCGCATGAGAAGTGGGTATAATAAAGTAGTACCATGGTAGCACACTACGTTTTGCAATCATTTGAGCACCCTCTTACAGAAAAACATAGTGACAACAGCATGTGTACTTTTGTGTTTCAGTGATTTAGTAAGGGAATCCATTGCATTGTCTGTTATAGGCGACTGTAGCCACTTACCATCAAGTGGACCGTCAGACTAAACATGCATAAATATTATATATGTTGTGGGGGTTTGTTTAGACGAGTTTTAGAATGGAGACGAGGAATCAAGCTCACCGAGAACTCGTCGCACCAGACGCTGAACCAGCGAATGTCCCTGAGCGTGTGTCCGTCGGGAAGCGACAGCGTGACGCCTTCGCCTCGGTAGCGCCTCAAGGGCCCGGAACCGCCTCTTTCGTCGCGAAGCCTCACTCCGGATCCACTCGGCGCTCCGCTGCTGCCCGCGTAGAAGTACGCGGCTGTCGACCAATTTTATTTATACATCTTCCGATCTACTATCAATTAAAGATATATAATTTTCTTTTTCAAAAACTTCTTTAGTAGCGAACGTAAGTGAACGGTCACGCTTGGGTCGGCGACGCCGAACTCGGTTTATTCGGCTCCACTCGAGCGTCACCAATTCGAGTGTGTAAATTGTATTATAATGATATTTATAATTAAAAAATTATATGCTAGTTATCTGCAGTACCTACAGATACGTACTGCAGCTATTAGGTACATTTTATCGCTATTAATAAAAAGTTTTTAAAAAAATTACTTAATAATTAAAAAAATATATGAGTAATTAAAGCAATAAGTTAACAACTACAAATAAAAGTACAGATAAGAACGAGAAACTAAATCATTTACGATATAAAGAAAGAAGAAATAATATTAATAAATGAATTATGTCATAAGAAATCAACACATTCAAAAATTCGTCAAATTCCTCAAAATTTACGATGCAAGATTTCAAATTTCAAGATGTCAACATTTGCACACTGAATATTTATCAGTTGGTCATGAAGGTATAAGAAATTAAATGTCATTTTTTTAGGTAACTCCAAAAAATTTACCTAAACAAGACATACTTAGGTACTTTACAAGAGTAGCTTCGACAAAGTTCTTAACGTCGGTCGACACTCTCTCTGAGAGTACATTGTGTGTACTTACTTCCGTAATTTGCGGCTGACACCTCATTGTTAGCTGCTGGTGTAATCGCGGATAACCATACACTAATTATATGCAATTACTTACGTACTCGCCGAGTGTAGTTAGGTAAACTCGTGTCTCGATGAAACTTTGTTTACTTCAGTTTACGATAGTACTTAACTATTATTTAATCTGTGCTTCAGTGCACAAACTACTGAGCCGAATTCTATGATTTCTCTATTCAATAAGTGTTAAGAGTAAACAAACTTTGTAATATTTTAGAAAAATAGAATTTTTTTATATTAAAAATATATATTATTATAATATTTACATAATATGTAAGTACTACATTAGTGATTGTAAGCTTCATTTAAAGATGCCTCATCATAAGATCATTCAAGATGTAAAGCTGAGAAGAATTTACGTCCAGGTGAGGTATCACTAATTATTTTATTGATTTTAAGAATTCATTGTCAGTGATTTTATTTGATGCCGTATGTACCTGGTCCTTCGCCGTCGTAGTGGAAGTCCTTGATGAAGAGGGTACGGGAGTCCACGGCGAAGACTCGTCCCCTGACCGCGTGGTGTAGTTCGCTGAGAGCTCCCAGATCCTTGCCGAAGTAGGCGCCGCGAGGCTCGTTCTGCGCCGAGCTGATGCCGCTGCAGCCTGAACAAAATGCACTTCATGTACCACTAAGAACATTATTCATTACCCTTGCCTAGACTCAAACCCGGAGGCTAACGTCACACGATTATCATCTTTCAACTTTATAAATAACTAGCTGTTGCACGCGACTTGGTCCGCGTAACTTTATAAAATATAGCCTATGTTACTCGCTGATCCAGCGGTCCACGGATCCTACGGTTCAGTAGTTTCGGAGCCCATTCAATGCAAACGAACAAACAAACAAACAAACAAACAAATCTTTCCTCTTTATAATATTAGTATAGACTAGCTGTTTCACGCGACTTCGTCCGCGTAACTTTTTTATAAAATATAGCGTACGTCATGAATGAGGATTCATGCCGGTGGATGAAAAAGAGCCAACAACAGAAAAACTCAGGCTATTCAAAGCTATTCAGATCGATCTATTATTGGTTGCCTTAGACATTTATTTCTTAACTCTCACTCTACAGATTTGTTCTTTGTTCTTTGTTCTTCGACACAATTGTATTCGGAAGAAAGGATTGTCGATGTTGAGCCACTATAATTTCATTTTGACACAGATGGTACCTACATTGACAAAATAATGCAAAGTGAGCTTAATGTGGGTTCTATGAGTTATCTACCAAATATTACTGCGGAACGAAGTATGAAGTAAACGAAGTATAATTTAGAAAACAAAAAAGGGCCTCACTTGCATCAAGACAAGTGATTGTAATATAATTCGGATGTGTGCGAGTAACCGCGTGCGTCAGAGTGCGTTGGCCGTGAAAGTGACCTCAATCTGGATCGACTCTTTCAAATCCGAAACCATGCTCGCATTGAGCCTTAATCGTTTCGTTGGGAGAATTCAATAAGTTTCTATCCCAGAATAATAACCATTTCACGAGCACAATTGATAATAATAATAATAATAATAATTGTCAGACTTAGATGAGCATTATGCAATGTAACGCGTTTTGGTTATACAAATTATTATCGTACGATTGCAACTCGTTTTGTCGCGGCTGGAATGGCTTTCGCTTTTAACGCCACAGCACGATGTCGCATCGGCCAGGGCTGCCACTACAAAGTAGTTCGCTTTCATAGTCTCCACGGGCGAAACACAAATTAACACAACCCTAATGCAAACAATTAGTGAAACCATTCATCATTGCAGAACGGATTGTTATCAATACGCCAACATTACAAGAGCTAGCGTAACGTGACTGGGCGTGACTGCACATGACTGTGTGCCTTTGGAACAATTTAAAATTATCGGCATCAGAGCGCGACCGTTACGAACATGGTCTGCTACTGACCCGAGAGTCGTCTGGTGGCAGTGACCACCTCTTACAGAAGACATCACGTTTGGTCTAGTGGCTAGTAAACTTTTTTTTTTTTGACGAGGAGAAATCCGCTTACAGATTCCCTACCGCCTAGCCAGCGGTAGGGAATCTGTATATGTGGGGGTCGCCCAGCACCTGATGTTAGCGGCACCGGGTATACACACTAAAACTCCCCGGTGCCTCCTTGCCCTGTCAGCGGGGTGAACCGGGCTCTGCCGAGGCAACTAACTCCGATCCACCCTCAGGGCAGCCTCGCCATTACTGGCTTGGCTATCGCCAAAGAAAGGGATTGCCCGGAGACACCCAGGCAATTTCCACGGGAAGGGGGGGACCTTGTGCAGGCACACCTAGTGGCTAGTAAACCTAGCAGTTAACCAAGCGGTCGCGGCTTCGAATCCCGCTAGGCGCAAATGGGCATTTTACCTTTGTACCTGAGTCATGGATGTATTTATAATATGTATGTATTTACAAAAGTAATCTATCTATTATATCAACTGTCTGATATCCATAATACAAGCATTAGTTGCTTTGTGTGGAACTAGTAAGTTCTGTGTAGAATGTATAAAAATATTTATTTATTTATTTATAAAAAACTATTAAATGACGGCATGTGTGCTGTATCTACAATTGGTGACGCGAGACATGTCATATAATGCAAACATCGTGAGAACGGTGACAAGAATTAAATTGTCCGTATAAAAAAATGAGTATTGAAGCAAATTTCCCAGGTTCGCAACGAATAACGTAACGAATTGCGTTACGTCCTATGTTTCTAACGTAGGCAAAGTTACCTAACAACCTACTCGTTATACAGATGTTATACCATCCGTGTACAGATATGGAAGATCCTATCGATCATATGGTACGATTACTTCGATTACTCTCGCTACCATTACTTTCGATTTAAATACCCTTAAACCTTTTTACCAAAAAAAAAGACAGTCCCAAGGTACTAAGTTTATGTTATATTATGAGTTTGGATGTTATGTTATGTCGTTATTTGCATTTGCAGATAAATAATTTGCAGATAAATAACTATGCAGTGCACTCATTTCACACACAATTAAGTTTTAAAGCGTGGTATTTTTGACAGTTCAAACCACGCCGTTCCACGTCCATTTCGTGCAACATGCCATAGAGAATAGGTTTTTAGCAGATATCGTAACAGCAGATATGCAGGTATTAGCAGGTATGGAATCGCGAAATGGCGATACAGAATCAGGCCCCTGTGTGTGCAGGGCTTCGTTCGTACCCTGTCCGTTGCTATTCATCTATACATACTAATATTATAAAGCTGAAGAGTTTGTTTGTTTGTTTGTTTGTTTGAACGCGCTAATCTCAGGAACTACTGGTTCAAATTGAAAAATTATTTTTGTGTTGGATAGATAATTTATCGAGGAAGGCTTTAGCATCACGTTGCGACTAATAGGAGCGAAGAAAGAGTCGAAAATGTGGAAAAAAACGGGGAAAATTATTCATCTTTGAGGGCTTCCGTTGCGTGCGCTGCGAAAACCGTTCGAGATACCCAAATTATTCCCAAAATAACTATTCCACGCGGACGAAGTCGCGAGCACCAGCTAGTACTATATATGAAATGGATAACATTTCATATATAGTACTGTCTTTCACAGTATACATTTTATAAAAACTTAATAATATTAGGTAACATTATAAATCAATTAATAATATTGAAAAAGTAAGTAGAAACAGCTTTTTGAATTGGTAGAAGAGTGATTTAATTTAGTTGTGATAAATTGGAAACATACTTTCCAATTTGATATCAATCAAATTCAATCAAAACACACTTTCTATACAATAAAAAAAATTGTTAAAAATATTTTGTGTTAAAATACACTTCTATACTAATAATGACACACGGAGATACCTAGACTATTATCCCAAATGTAGCTTACAGCTGAATGTAGCAGTACATAGGTACTGTTAAAGCAATCCTTGTTATTTTGTATTTAACAGTTATATTATCGTATCTATGAAGACGGAAGACCAATTAAGAGCATTTTGTTTTGATAGCCAACCTCCGATAGGAGATGGCACTACAAGAAGAAAAAGAAGGAGAAAATAAGGAACGACAGAGTCTATGGTTGCTATTTTCTAGCCCTACAAAGTAGACCGTCAGCCTCTCTGACGACCTTTATTAAAAAAAAATGGGGCGTAGCAGTGTCGTAGACACACGGTGTTGTGATTTACATGAAAAAGTAATATTTTCTTTAAGCGTATTTTATGTATATTAAATCAAATTAATTCGAATATACCATATATACAAAAAAAAATTTTGATCCTTTAGCTATTGAGTGGTATTATTAAATTTTTGATGTAGATTATAGATTATGTAGCTACACCACACCATCAAACTGTGTCTTCCGATTTTGATATAATTTTTTTGAATTGCCTCCCACTATGGAAGCAAATTTGAAGATTTTATTCAAGGTTGCTATGGAAGCTATACTTATTTTAACATGTAATATATGTTTGGCAAAAATAGAGAAATCTTATTACATATGTAAGTAGATAAGATAATTGAAATAACGATATGAATCTGGCCGCGTCCCCTCCGTCCCCTCCGTCCCCTCCGTCCTAGGAGTCGAGAGATCGTCCATCACTTTCGCCGCTCGCTCTTAACTTTCCACGCATTTTTGCGCCACATCGCTATTAAGTATACATACACGATCACTTGCGATTATCCGTCGCACGACTTACCCTGCGATCGACTCTCGACTCATAAAATCAGTGGTGCAACAAATGTTACGTAAAACACAGAGAGAGCCTCTACGAAGGCTCTTCAACTATTTTTAGATTAGAACAAACATTTCCAACTTAGTAATTACTAATTTGGTGCGATATATGCGCCCGCGCATAGGTATCTGCGCATAACCGTTTTTGTGGCGGACTCGCTGAGCAATTACTACAGTAATCTACGACGAACAAAAAAACCATCAATTTCAACGCGCGCACAAAAACCAAGTTCTAAATTAATCGTGTAAAGGTTTCAATAAATTATATTTATTCTGTTTTTTGTATTTTAGTGTATTGGTTAGTAAAAAATGAAGTGTATTTAAAATTTTAAGTGTTTACAGGTCATCCGATAGAACACAAAAATTAAATTCCAAAAACAATTACATCCAGAGCTGGTTGTTTTTAATTTGTTACTAGCTGGTGCTCGCGACTTCGTCCGCGTCGCTTTTAAAAAATATGAAATAAAATAATGGTCTTGCGAGCATTTTTATTTTTATTTTTATTGCTGTTACAGTTTCGCCAGGCTTTTTATTGTTATTTTTAGATTGTCCTTCAGCAAGAGTAATTCCTTTTTTCTGTATGCGTGACAATGTGTGTCCATTGAGTATTTATGGGTTATGTGGTGTAAAGGTATCAGACAGACAGAGTTACTTTCACAATTTATAATTGTAGTAATTTTAGTAAAAATGTTGTGAAGATTTAAATGAGGAAATACAATATACATATTGATATATACTATAGTATATAATATAAAGAGATTCAGGAATTTTTTCAGGCATAGGCATAGGGTACATTGTAACATTATAGACCAATAGCCTCAATGAAGTACACGTGGACGAATCGCCAACAGATATTTCTACACTTTGGTGATTCATTGAAGACGAGCATTTATCACATCTGATCATATTACGAACAGATGTCACCGGGATCAAAGCCGACCGTTTATTAGCAATTAAGTAAAATAATTGTCAGAAAATGGACACCGCTCCGCGGGGTGCTGCGCGTCGACATCCGACGGGAAAAGCTTCTTAGAAGCGCACCTGTCGCTCTACGTAATGTTTATATAAGAAAATTATCTCACCTCCGATTAATTTATGCACAAGTTGTGTGGGAAAACGACCAAAATCATTAATTTAACAGTGACTCATTTAAATTAAGTAAGTAAATAAAAAGTCGAAGCGCGACGTCTGTGCTCCTATCGATTACACAGACAGATTCTATTCCAATCAAATCTGATGATGCTAAAATTGCCAAAGTTCTTGATTTGCAATGCTTTATGCAACCCACTAGCACACAGCACAGCAAACTGCCTATTATGCTAAGGTAGATTAGCTAAATTATGCGATTATTTGATTCGTTTATTGTTTTAGAACAACGAATACGTAATATCGCCAAATCGAACTTGCCGACCTAATCCTAACTAAGCTTTCACAATTTTACCACTGAGCCAATCATTATGAAATTTTGCATACACGTTGTCTGAGATACAGAAAACCACATAGAGTATACCTTTCAACTAGAAAAAGTACTGTTTTGTAGGGATCAAACCCTCCACCTACCCATGGCCTTATCGACATTCTTATCTCTTCTCGGCCTTTTGGCTAAGATCAAAGTGTAGTATTGGAAGGATCATCTAAAATTAAAAATTCAATGCCTCACAAAAGTATATAAGCAATAAAGATGGAATAAATGTTGTAACACCTAATAAAAAGGAGCGCGAACGAATTCGCTTGCAATTATAGCTATTTTATGAATTACTAGCTGTTGCACGCGACTTCATCCGCTTAACTTTATAAAATACTAGCTTGCGCCCGCGACTTCGTCCGCGTGAAAAAACTAACCTATCCTGTGTCCCGTACGTCTAAATGTTTATCTACCAAGTTTCATGAAAATCAGTTAATTCGTTTAAGGGTTATGGAGCTATAGCTATTTTATGAATTACTAGCTGTTGCACGCGACTTCATCCGCTTAACTTTATAAAATACTAGCTTGCGCCCGCGACTTCGTCCGCGTGAAAAAACTAACCTATCCTGTGTCCCGTACGTCTAAATGTTTATCTACCAAGTTTCATGAAAATCAGTTAATTCGTTTAAGGGTTATGGAGGAACATACATACATACAATGCCTACACTTACGATTTATTATTAGTATTGATAGCCTAGCTTCACTGTTGGGGAGCTTATTATGTTGATTAATTAGCCTCCCAACAGTGAAAGTGTTTTTCAAATCGGTCCAGTCGTTTCGGAGCCTATTCAATTCAAACAAACAAACAATCAAAGATTTCCTCTTTATAATATTAGTATCTATAGATAAATTTTACAAACTCAGAAGTGAAGTGATAATATCTGATAATACAATTATATGTATAAGTGATACGGTGATATACCTACAATTACTAACTTTATGTGGTAATGCTCAAACAAAGAAACTCCTTTAAGATGGGAACCGGTTCTTTGATAACATTTGCAATGGACCTTGTGAATTCACGTGGAGACTTATTTTCAAAGGAATATATTTTACAAGAGTTTCAGAGCTCTGATTCGGGCAGGACTCGTATCAATTTTGCCTTTAGTCAGACGCGAAGCCGCGGGATAAGCTAGTGTGGAATACATCCGCTTCCCGTAGGCATAATTTGTGAGCTGGTTATTGGCGTTCGCCAGTGGTTAGTGGTCAGTGGTTATGCACCGTTGGTCGCGCGCCCGTTGCGGGTACCGTTGCCTTAAGCTGACCCACTGACTCGGAGGAATGCTGCACACGCACTGCGATTCCGATTCTATCTTCCGAAACGCCTACTTAGGAAAATGGCCAGCGCGAGCTCTTATAGGACTACTTTTGATGATGTTTTGTTTTTCTCTAATTTGCAAAATCCACATTACGAAACGGGCGAACCGTTTCTGGCACTACTTAACTTTGTTTATATTTAGAGATTGCGGTATCGAATTCGACATGATTAATTATTAATATTTACAATACGATCAAATGTCATCGAATGCAAATCAATATTGATCGTAGGATATGCTTGGTGTGGTGCAAGTGATCGATGTGAATAAAATATAACCTGTTGTAACTAGATGCGAGTCGAGGATGGACCTAAATTGCAAGCGATTTTTTTACATGTTAAGGTCGAATGACAGGCTGACGGTCTACTTTATGGTAGGTTCAACAAACCACAAACAATGTTACAGATGCTGCAAGGATACACTGCAAGGATGCTGTGAGGTGGTAAGAGGGGTGCTAACAGACAGGCTGCTCAAATGACTGCGAAATGCGAAGTGCCCTGCAACCATTAGGGATCAGAGCCAACTTTAAAATGCTAATTTCCAAAGTTGGCCGTGCCGAGAATCTGCTTGGACCCCTGAGACAAAGCGTTAAGTTAAGCATCTAAACCACTCGTCCAGTGGGCTCGTAAGAAAAGAATGTCATAAGAATAGAATTCGCAAATAGAAATTCGCTAGTTTTATTAATTTACACCAAACGTCGCGACATGACGGCCGGCGCCAACATTCGCCGAGCGCGAGAAGCGGTTTTCTTTATGCATCGTGTTTGTTGTGCCGGCTAACCCACATCTGCAATATGCAACTCCTACTTTTTACATTTTTCTTATTGCTAATGTTTGCCTACTGCTCGAAACTCGACCGTAATCATGTCGAATGAAGTGGAAAAAATAAATTTGTGTGAGTTTACTCCTTAAGAACGATTATAAAATTTAAATTTTCACACGCCGAAAGAACAACATTGTCCTTATTTTAAATAATATTGTGTAAATGGCGCAATATCTCTGAAACTTAATATACGAGTATTCTAAAATATATTCAAAAGTTACAACATAAGTAACTATATAACGCTTTCGTGTGACAATTCTGATTTTACTCCCATAAATTTTTATACCATGGGCTTATATATGCAAATAGATTCTTGATGAGTAAATTCCAAAAATCTTTTTAATTATGACGTGAATTACCTAGTTTGTGTTTAAATTTAGTTCCATAGTGGGAGGCATTTGGAAAAGTGATGATGAGAAAACAAAATCGTAAGTGCGATGCTGTACCTACAATCATGTCTATCATCTTCATCCAACATTTTAATGACACCACTCGATAGATAAAGGATAAAAGATTTTTTGTAATATACAGTATACTATATTATTCGAATTCGTTGGTTATATACGTATAAATAATGCGGTCAAGGAAAATAACACCCACTCAAAGAAAATATTTACGAAAAACACACGGCTGTTTCCACGACACAGCACATCTCATTTATTTTTATTGATAATGTTAAACAAAAAAAAACAATATAAATCTGTTCAAAAATTAGAAAAATAACAAATATTAATAAAAATATTTATTTATATATTTTAATAATTTATATTAGTTATAGTTTATATTACTTAGTTATAATGTAATGTAAGTAAGTATACAAATATCTGTTACGCAAACGGTAAAAACAATAGCGTATTAGGTAGTTTTTTTTTTTCACTTTTACCTATATTTAATTTTAGTTTTACCCTTGATATACATTTAAACAGTGTTCACGGACTGTTTTTTGTTCTGCTTTTGTCTATTTAATTAAATTAAATTACTTAAAAAAAACCGCCATCCGCACCTATTCTCCTTGTGCGATAACGGCCCACCAATTTTGATGCGATTTGTACTATCATTTGGAGATTTTTAATTGGATGATTACCAACTGACTACCTATGTATCGTTTAAATATTTTACACTAAAAATTCGAGTTAAATTTCAATAATAATATGCGATTCTAAAAAAATGGATGAAACAATTTTTGCGGGACTTTTATTATTTCGTCGTGTAAAATTAAAACTGATGAATGAAACAAGCCTGGATCCAGGCTGCTTCTGACAGGTCCTTTTGGAAATTTATGTCCTATGTCTATTAGTGGACGTCCTATTCATGATGAGGAAATGTCGCTTACCGAGTAGCAGCATCAGCGCAAGCGCCACTCCGCGAATCATCTCGTACGGGTAGTTTAGTCACTATCGATTGTGAGAAACGATATCGCGCAGTACAGGTAGGTATAGGTACGTGTGCGCGCGCGCAGCTTGCGAGTGCCACTGAGTGCGCGCGGGCGCAACCAGCGGTTTTGCCGACAGTCAGCCCACGCCTCATTCGGCCGCATTCGGTCGCATTCGGTTGCATTCGGCGCATTATGCAAACGCTTGCGGAACATCCGCGGCCTAGGGCCGGTTCGCGGCTGTCGACGCGGTTCCCACGGCTACCTCAATATCGCTGACTTGAGGGCAATCAAGACTAGACTTGACTGTTTACTCAAGACGTGTATGAGTTATAATAGAAAAGTAATAGTCAAAGTTGTTGGGAATAAAAAAAAAATTATTGTTTTCGTTATTTTTAAGTTTGAGTACATTAATTATAAAGCATACCATTAAATTAAACTATTAAAAAGGTAAACTATTCATATTTTTGTCTACTGTCTATATTTTCGCAGTTACGAGGCCATTTAACTAATTAATTAAGCCGATAAGGGGATGTGAGATGGCAATGCATAATTTATATCTGTAGAATAAATATCGGATTGGATAGCACCGCACCGTCGGCAAATGTTCAAGCTTAATTCGACAGTGAAAGGCGTGACCTCACTCGGATCTAAATAATGTAAATATGTACGTAGCTCTAACAACTTATTTGTAAACTAACTTTGCCCAGCGGCTTCTTTTCGAGATTTCAACTTAGAGGTGGGAGCCATTGTTTATCTAAGCTTGCGGCGATGATGACTCAGAAACACTTGCCTAATAATTCTGGTTGAAATATAAAAAGTATACTTAGTTTAGATAAATGTAGTTGTACCTACATACTTATGAGTTTCATATAGGTAATCAATGCTAATGAGTATATTATATAGTACGTTCCTTTGTTAGCCTACAGTGAACTTAGGCAATGTTTTCATTCATCGTTAGAGTATAGATACTATAGTAGATCATTATTAAATTTGCAAGTCGCAAGTCCGATCGGGATTCCAACTTGTATCTTTCGTGACTGCTTTTTTATTATGTGTGATTTTCAGTTGATACACATGAGTTCTCAAACTCAAACGTTAGCTCTCGCTAGAGAGATGTTCCTTGCACATTAGTCTCCTCTAGCTAGCCTATTGCAGTATAAACACACCCTTACAGAAGTTCACTCTCATATTGTATTTCGGCACGAATGAGGCATTCATGTTTTAGCTAGACTTCTAGCATACTAGACAATAATGGCCGATTATGATCATTCAACATTTTATTTTGAGACAGCTAAAGTAAAATAACTGAAAATACATAGCTTTAATCCTATAACTAAAAAATAAATAAACGAAAGGTAAAGTACAGACTATATTTGAACTCGATTTCGCAGTGGCTGGTTGTCAATGTCAAACAAAAGGTGACAGTTATATTGTTCTGTGGTCGAGCCGGAAGTAACGAAACGAAAGTGACAGCCGAAAGTGCAACGAACAATGAATGACCTTAAGTTATGAAAGTTTAAAACTTACGATTCAAGTTTACTTTAATTTATTACTTAGTTAATTATGTTTAAAATATACTTATTGTTGATAATATTCGTTACAAAAGGTGAATAAAATATTAAGTGCTGATTTTTTTACTACAATATTTATACACAAAAGAAATAGTTCTAAAATGAGTCAGAAACTTTCTCTTCCAATTTGGAATAAGTAAAAGATGTTTAAACTTTTCAGATTGTTTGTCCCAAGACGAAGACGAAGATGGCCCTTATAAAGGGAAATTTATAGGAAATCTCAATTTATATCATCACCAGGTTTGTAGTTTTTTTTTTAAATATTATTTGCATATTTAATTGTAAGTAAGTTATATCAAGCAGCTTCATTACTTTACTTGTTGCCATCTAGCGATCATAGGAGATGCAAATGTTTAGAATAAATAAATAAATAATAAATAAGGTGGGCAAATAGAAATAAGATTTTATTTAGTTCAATCAAAAATTTCTTATTATTTACAGCTGTGGGATGGTGTCTGTTAAAAAAATTTACTGGGTATTACTTAGTTCAATAATTTTTTTTTTAATGTGTAAATATGGCGATCCAAATCTCGAGTTCAGAGCCAACTTTCCAAAGTTCATAGTTGACCATACTGGGAATCAAACCTGGGACATTCAGAGCATTAAGTCAAGCATCCAATGGGCTTGTCGAACCTCAAGATTCTTGAAATACTACAGCATACACTAATTCTTCTCTTTATTGTAATATGTTTTATTAATTTAACAAAATTGTAGAATATTCTGAGATATTTGTTTATCCCAAGAGGTACCTATACTCAAAAAGTGACCTGCAATGAGATGGTATAGCAGACTAGCCTTCATTGAGATAACATTGATGTCTAGCAATCTTATGTGGGATGTGGAGTAGAGTAATATTTGTTAGATAACAGAGTTAAATGGTTCAGGTATCGGGTGAGGTTTATGCGGTGGACGAATGGACTCTCCTTTTGGTAAATTTTAACTACGATGGCACGGGAGACGACACCTACTTCTGGGCCGGGGACTCGGGCCGACCTGGACCGCAGGGATTCATAGTTCCCGACCAACGTGGCACGTGAGTACTATTGCAAAACTCTTTTTCTCATCACAATCTGTCACAGTTATGGATTATTCAGTTGGCACCAAAAGTATCAGATATCCAAAAGTATCAGATATCAGATATAAGAAAATCAATTTGATTCCTATATAAAAGTTTTGAATAATTTTGGATAGGGGCAAAGTCTAAATGAGACATGTTATAATAGGTTTTCGTTTTTGCTTGTTATGTATATTTGACTTTTACAATATCGATAAACCAAAACTATCCAAAAGAACATTGAAGAAAATAAGTTTCGGTTGCAGGACGAACGTGCTGGAGCGCTACAACAACGAGGAGATCCGACTGACGCTGCCGGAGGGCAAACGCATCGCGCGCATCAAGTGGCTGGCCGTCTACGACATCGCCTCGCAGAACGCCTTCGGCGACGTCTACGTGCCCGACGACTTCGAGGCGCCCGCGCCCGTCAGCGCCGGGCCCATCGCCGGTTCGCCCGCCGTCTCCAGCCAGCCCGTGCGCTTCCTGGACGCCAACACGGTGCTCATCCCCGAGTTACGCTACGACGGCAGCGGCCAGGAGGTCTACTTCTGGACCGGAGTCGGGCCGCAGCCCTCGCCCCACGGCCACAAGATCCCCGACGAGCACGGCTAGTGAGTGCTTCACTTGTCTTATATGCGATTGAAAAATGATGTTGTGATTCATAACCCTACGTCGGTGCAGCGTGGAGCCGCTGCGAGCGTACGCAGGCGAGGACGTGCAGCTGCGGCTGGCGGGCGGACGGTCACTGCGGGACGTGCGCTGGCTGGCGCTGTGGGACGCGCGCGAGCGGCGCTCACTGGGCTCCGTGCTGGTGCCTGAGGCGCTCAACGTGCCGCCGGCGCTGGAGGCGCAGCTGCCGTACGAGTCGTCGCTGCCGCGCTGCCGTCAGCTGCACCGTGACTTGCAGGTGTCGTGGGAGGTGTTCGGCAACGCCATCACGGTGGAGGTGGCGGGCAAGATCGGGCCCAACGAGTACATGGCGTTCGGCATCTCGGGCAGCGCGGAGCGGTCGGCGATGTTGGGCGCCGACGTGGCTGTCTGTCACTACGACCAGCGGCTGCAGAGAGGCTTCGCCACCGACTACAATATTACTGACTACGCACCGGTTAGTAAACTACTGAATTATGCTCTTGACTATTGTGGATTTCTCATCAATAAAGAAACTAACATAGCAGCTGCTAATATAATAAAGTAGTGTTGAAAATCTCAAAATAACACACACCTTATAAGGATATTATAGTAACTTAGTAATACCCTTGATTAAATTATAGGTTTTGTAATTTTAAAAACAAATATAATTATTAATTGTTTATTAAATTCACAAAACATATTTATACATTTCAATAAATACATGTTATTTACGTCCGTAACTTTCTCTGAAATCTACATATTCATATTCAACAACATTTAAACAACTATAAAACATAGAAAAGGGAGTTATTTTTAGTCATTTGCTTTTTGATAACTCGCGCACGACAGGGAGACTCCCTCTTTAGAGACTTATTTGTGAATCGTGGTTTTAGTGCGTGCAAGTGCTGGGCAGATGGCGCGGAGTGTGTCGCGACGAGCGACTGGCGGGCGTCGACAGCAATCAGGTGTTCAGCGCCAGTCGCCGCGACGGACTCACCGTCGTGCAGTATCGGCGCGACCTCAAGCCCAGCGAGCAGCTGGACCTCGAGTGGCTCATCGACGGCCCGCTCTACGTCGTCTGGGCCTTGGGAATGCTCGATCACGCCGGCGAGCCGGGCCATCATCGGGACGCGCCGAGGGGCGACGTGCGACTCAATTTGACCGCGGACCCCTCGCTCAATGACTGCTTCCCGTTCACCGCGTACGAGGCGAGCGCGCCTGCGCCCTGGGAGGTCGCCGAGCTGTTCGACCCGGCGCTGCGCGTGTTCGACTTCAAGGTGGGGCCGGCGGGCGGGAGACGCGGCGTGGCCGGGAGATCGTGGGCGTCGGCGGCGCCGTCGCTCGCGTGGTACGTAAACGGGCAGCTGGCGCCCGACATCCAACTGAGGCGCGGGCTGCACTATTCGTTCAAAGTGAGCGGCGGCAACGACCCGCACTCGGCGCAGGAGTACCACCCGCTCGTGGTGACGGAGGAGTCGCGCGGCGGGCTCGAGCGGTTGGACGAGCGCGCGCAACGCGCTCAGCGGGTGCTCGCCGGCGTCCATTACACGCGACGCGGACGTCTGTCGCCGACGGCGGCAGGCGGGCTGTGCATCGGGCGGCGCCCGGCCGAGCACAGGCCTGACGAGGACTTCGAGACGTTCCGCTCGCTGAACCGCTCGCTGCACTGGAGCTGCGAGGGCGCTCCGGCGGAGCTGGCGATCGCGCCGAACTCGTCGTGGCCGGACGTCGTCTACTACCACTCCTTCACGCACGCAGGTTAGTCCGCGCACCTGCAATATTATAAATACGAAAATCGACTTAAATGAAGTTTGACACAAAGATACTTTATTACCTGAGTTAACATATAGGATGCTTTTTATCCTAAGAAAATTATAATTTGTCGAGGGGTCGTCGTAGACTATAAAAATTTGGACAATGATAAACAATGATAAGATTTCATTTTTAAACGCGTGTTCGCCCGCCAGTACATAATGCATCATAAAATCATGGTACCGCCTCATATTCAACGTAGAGTTCTTTATTGCACTAAGCCATTTCAAAGTAATGTGTCAAATTGTGTTCAGGAATGGGCGGACGAATCTTTGTGGTGGACCGACATAACCGCGCGGCGGGACGACGGGCGAGCGCAGCCGAAGCCCTCGCGGCGAGCGCGCTCCTCTCGCTGTCGCTAGCAATCGCGCTGCTTACCCTTTAGTGCGGCGCGGCGTCCGGGTCGGGCGTGTGCAGCTCGAGGAAGGCGCGCAGCGATGGCGGCAGCACGTCCGGCGGCAGCGAGCGCGCGGCGTCCGGTAGCGCGTCGGCGAGCGCGCGCGCCGCAAGGCACGCGAGCGTCACGTAGCGCAGCGGTCGTAGGCGCGAGGCGGGCGCGTGCGCAAGGCGATCCGCAGGCGTCTCGCCTGCGCGGTTGGGCTGGTCGAGGTGCGCGCCGCCCTCCAGCAGCGCCGCCACCAGCTCCTCGGAGCGGTTGTAGGGCACGGCGGCCACGTGCAGCGGCGTGCAGCGCGCCTCGTTGCGCGCCAGCGGGCTGGCGCCGCAGCGCAGCAGCAGGCGCACGGCGGCCGCGCTGGGAAACACGGCGGCGGGTGAGTCCTCCGCCAGGTACGTGGAGCGCACCACGGTGAGCCGCGACGCGCTCAGGTGCAGCAGCGAGTCGCCCGTGGAGGCGCTGCGCACGTCGGCCGCCACAACGGCGCGCACGGCGGCGCGCGTCTCGCGGCGCTGCTGCGGCGTGGCGGCGGCCGCGTCCGCCACGAGCACCAGGTGGGCCACGCAGCGCAGCGCGCGGTCGAAAGCATCGGCCTGCTTGCGGTGCACGGGCCGCACGTCGAGCGCGCGCCTCGTGTCCGCCAGCCGCGAACCCAGCAGCCGCAACGCGCGCACGGCGTCGCGGTGCCGCGGCAGGTCGCGCGCGCGCTCAAGCCGCCCGCACGCTGCGTCCACCAGCAGCCGCGTCAGCGCGCACGCCGCCTGGCACGTCTCTGAAAGGACGCCTCTTCATTTGTACTCTCACTTGTGGAAAATAAAACATCTGCCTGAATAATAAGCTTTTTTAATTCTTCGTCACAACAGACAGCCCTGTCCCTCTGCCACTGAACTGGTAACTCCTAGAATGTAATACTATCCACTACCATTAGCCAAAAAACATATTGATCATATGAACTCATTAAAGGCGTCGATTGACTATAATACTAGATACACAGATAGATTCTATACAAAACAAAACCCAATAAGTGGCATATCGCTTAGCTTAACCTATTAGATATATATCATTATTATAATAAAGTCTTAAAATTTACATACAGTTTCTACAAAATGAAACTAAATAGTTCTACAAAATAAATACAAAACGCAAACGCATCTAACTAAAAGAGCATTGATCAAATTATACTAAAACCCAAATTTTCAAGTGGGTGCTCATTTGCTGAAGTTGTTTTTGTGTAGCTGATTGCTACAAATAAGTAATACAGATTGTGTATCTAGTCGATGATTCACAAACTACGATTGAAGGCTAAAAGTAAGCATGCATCGAATGAAAGGTACGGTCGGTACGAACCGGTGAAGAGCAGCGAGTCCCTCTCGACGCGCAGTTGCAGCGCCCAAGTCCAGAGGTCGATGCAGCGCTGGTAGCGGCACGCATCCGCGTACGCCGCGCCGCGGTACATCAGCCGGAACACCGTGTCCTTGTGGTCCGGCCCCAGCACGCGCTCCGCCACCAGCAGCGCCTGCGTGCGTAGCGCGTCCACGTCCAGCGCCAGCGCCTCCAGCTCCGCTAAGGAGCGCCACTCGCGCGCGCCCCCAAGCGCCGGCTGTGGCGCGCGCAGCGGCCGCTTCGGCACGTAGCCGTCCGCATGGCGCAGCGCCGTCGCGCGCCGCCACGCCGCCAACGCCGCGCCTACGTCGTTGAACTCGTCCAGCTGCGTGGCGCCCAGCAATTCGTACGCGTCCGCCAGCTGCGCGGCCGGGTAGCGCACGCGCGACGCTAGTAGCGCCAGCGCTTGCGCCGCGCCCTTGACGCACGCCGTGCGCAGCGCATCATCGCCGGCGCGCGAGCGCACGTGCGGATCGGCTCCGCGCTCCAGCAGCAGCCGCGCCGTCTCCACGCGGTGCTCCTGGATGGCGTAGTGCAGCGCCGTCTTGAGCTGCATGTCGCATGCGTCCACGGCTGCGCCGTGCTCCAGCAGGAAGGCGCACAGGCGTACAGACTGCACCGAGTTGATGAGGCAGGTGCCGCCGTTGTGGTTAGGCCGGTGGATGTCGGCGCCGCGCTCCACCAGGAAGCGCACCACATCCACGTGCGTCATGAAGCAGGCGGAGCGCACGGGCGTGGAGCCCGAGTCTGAGCTGGCGTCGAGGTCGGCGCCGGCGTCGGCCAGCACGCGCAGCACGGCCAGTCGGCCCGCTACTGCGGCGCACCACAGCGGCGTCACCGAGTGCACGGAGCGATCGTCGGGCACCTCGTACACGCCGCGCTGCTCCAGCGCCGCGTCGCACACGTGCACCAAGTATTCCACCACCTCCACGTTGCCGCGCTTGCACGCCACGAACAGCGGCGCGCAGCCGTCGCGCGTGCGTGCGCACACCGCCCGCCGCGCTTCTGGCGCCAGTCTGCATACGAGAGATTTGATTTTGGTGTTTGTTCTTTGTTTGCTTTCAGTTATTTTTGTTTAGTTGCTATGTGTGTGTTATCAGTTGTCTTAATTTTTAGTTTGTAGTTTATCTGTGTATGCCTTATGTTATCTATATCTACTGTGTTTTTTATTTGTGCTGTTGGTGTACCTTTTGGAATAAATAAATAAATAAATACACTTTCATTAAAATAAATACATGTTTCATAGTGTTTAATTTTCACAACTTTTTCACAACCACATACATTAGTTCTGTAGAGGAGAGAAGGGAGCTTTCGGTTGAGTTTTCATTAATTTTGGAGCCTATTCAATATTCAATTCAAACAAACAAATCTTTCCTCTTTACAATATTAGTATAGATATAGTTATAATATATTTGTTTGAGAATATTTATATATTTTGAGTCAAAGCGCCATCAAATCAACCGTATGTTACGGTGCATTGTGTATAGATGGCGCTAATACGAAAAAGAATAATAGGGTGAAACTATTGTTTTCTTGTTATTTGTTTTTTAGCTTCGTGGGCAATAAGGTGGGTTTACGTGCAATGATATTAAATTAACAGTCTAAACACAATATTAATACTCTATACTAGAAATACAACTATGTAATTTGTAACCCCTCTGGTGCGCTTGGCTTGTTTCTCACCTAGCTGCCCCAGATCGTTACCACCGACTAGGGTTCAGCTGGCAGAGGCACGAGACTATGGGCGCCTTTGCTGGAGAGAAGAAAGAGGCTTTCCTATCAAATTAAACACGAGACTTCCCACAACACAAGTTTATTATATAATTATAGGTTGAGATACAATTATATGTGCAGATGCTAAATTATACTAGTTAATTACAATATCAATAGGAGGTAGGATACACTTGATCCGCCTTGTAGAATGAATGTAGACAAAATAGCACAGTTAGCACTTGTGCTATTCTACAGATTAAATGGCACGTTGAAGACGTGCGTGATGACGAGTCGGACGTAGACGTTATGATGCCCCGAGGGTGGCTGATAGAACACAAATAAATAAATCTACTCAGCTTTGATGGCGCTCCACGGGATCAGCAGAGACGGTCCTCAGCGTGGAGACGTGGCGCAGACTCAATAAAGCACGAAGGGCGTGTAGACATGCGTCGGCGTGACGAAGGGTCCGGGAACCGGAGACAGGTGCTACCAACTAGGTGATAGCCACTGGAGCCTTCCGACGTCAGTGGTACAATCGCCCGCGCAAGAGTTGTGCGTGGGCCTCGGCGATCTACTTCTACACACAGGCGAAGCTCGGATCGTGTCGCAGTTTCTTATCGATTCTCCAGCTCAGGATAATCGAGGGTAGGAGAGCGAATAGGCAAACGTCGTTAATTAAGTAAAAATATCAATAGTATGGAAGCGTCCGAATGCGTAGCCCGCCGGCTTGCGCTCGCGCTTTTATTATCTCGGTACTCCCTCCACTTTCACGTTTCCCACCCCCGCCGACAGATGGCAGATGCATGTGACACACAGTCCATTATATATTACACAGACCAACGTAAGTGGTCTGTGCAAATTTTACATGTTACAAATTGTGTGGCACAACTTATATTTTTATTAGATATGGGTTTGCTCTTGGCCAACAACCAGCCATGTGGCAAGGATGAGGCCTAAGATGGAGCGAGCTCACCCAGAAGACGCCTATTCACTCGAACCTTGAAAAGATTAGGGTTATATATCGACACCTCCAACGCAAATAGTCGTACTACTTTTTTATACAAAATTGGATTTGTATAAAAAAGTACGATTATGGTATTTATTTTAATAAATATTTAGTCATTTAATGCCATTTAACCCGCTACGGATAGTAGGTCAAAAATTTTTAGTAATAAATATTTAGTTTGCAAAATACAGTCATGAAAGTTCCTTATAATCGCTCTAGTGAAAAATCGCATTTTTGACTAACCGATGCGTAACCGACGACCAAATGCGTGGGAGGTGTCGATATGCTCGGAATACAACTCTAGAGCGTAGCGATTATATGTCAGTTCCCAAGCACATATGTATGTGACACGATCCACACAACCTTCCAAACAAGGGCGAGTGTGGCCTTTTGTCGATACGGCTCAGGTAGGAACAGCATCCCAGACTCTGACGAAGCACGGAGGTGCGCTTACATCTAACATATAGTTATATAGCTAAAAATTATTTGATCCTTTAGCTATCAAGTGATGTAATAAAATTTTGTATGTAGATGATAGATAATATGTATCCCCCCATTTTACTATCATCGCTTTTCTAAATTGCCTCACACTGTGGAAGCAAATTTAAAGACATATTCACATCAAAAAACTAGTGCAACTATAGCATTTTACACGACATATGTGTCATATAATCATTGATTCATATAGCTATTTTTATTTATTTATAAATAATTCAAGATTCCCCTGACATAAAACTAGGAGAAATTTAGGGAATTCCGGACGGATGGCAGCCCCAGTTGTGAGCCAATAAACAATTACAATAAGTGCTTACCTCTCCAGCGATTTTCGTAATCTCGCCGAAAGCCGTGCACCGGGAGCGGAGTACTTGCATTCCTGCATCAGGTCATTGAATATCGCCTCTTGTTGCTTCATGTTGTCGAATTTGGCCGTCGCGGCGGCTGTATCCGCGTTAAAGCTCATTCTTCTCGCAATTTATCACCCTTTTATAATAAATATAAAATCCTTATTTTTCTAAATAACCATATCTTTTATTTTATTTATATTTTATATTTATATGTATGTAATCAAATCGGTTAAACAAAACACCATAAAAAATATAACAATATTATGTCAATGTCAATGTCAAAACAGACTAAAGACAAACTCGTGTCATGTCATTTTATACACAGAGCAATCGGAATTTAATCTCTGGTATAGATTAAATGTAAGGATAGTTTCTAAACTTGTTTTTCGGCTGTTTATTAATATAATTCATGTTACATATAGTTCTCGAGGGATATCTAAGATGAAGGAACTAACGCCTGGCAAAAGTGTAATAGCAATAAAGATGTCAGGCTCCGGATGCACGTTATAAACTTGCTTTTTTTTTATTTTTCATCGCGGACGAAGTCGCAGGCACCAGCTAGCCTAATATAATTCCTAATGTAATATTTTTCACAATAATATATTATATACTTATTTTTGATATATAATAATAATATTTTTTGACGTGCTCGTTGGACGAGGCCCTGGGTTTGATTTCAAGCGGGTATGTGGCTAATAGTCGCAGCCTCGCAGGGCACACATTTTTATGCACACCCTTCTTATAGAATCAAGTAGACCGTCAGCCTCTTTGTCGACCTTAACATAAAAAAATCCACTTTTAAACCACTTTGATCTTGATCCACTTTGATCACTTTGATCTTGAACACTTGATCCACTTTGGCAAAATTATTACCGGGCAGGACGATCGAATTCTGTCTGCACGTAGAAGCGCTGCATGCACGAGGGAAAGGCGGTAAGCGCTAGGTAATGTTCTCCAAGCTGTCATCTAGCACTTGTAGTCCTTCTTTTTTAACTGTTTTAATTTTTTTATATTTGACTTTTGGCCGCGTAGATAGTTCAAATACCCGTATGTGCGACGGTTACACTGGTATTTACTGTGAGCGTGAGCGTGAGAAGCGACCCCTCCGACCGAAAAGATCCGACCAAGAGGTAAGACGCATACAGAAACAAAATTCCAGACAAGGAAAATGTTAGTTCTTATATTAAGAGACCGCTCATTTTAAAACCTATTCACCTAAAAATCCTAAATGAACTTAATACGCAACATAAAGCAAAGAAAAACAGACAACGTGTAAATTTTTTACCTAAGCGAGACTGAACTGTTTTTTTTTAAGAGGCTTATTTGTAAGTAAATTACAAACTTTTTATCACATGAAGAGCAAGAAACTTCTATACATAATTATTTATGATATTTTTATTTGAAAATGAAAAGGTTAATAAAAAAGTCAATTGTAAGACTGCACATCACAAGTGAAAACTTTATAGCGTCATAAATTTGTAAGCCATATTTTTGGGTTGTTTAATATGTTTTTAGAAAGATTTTTATCAATTACACGCCGTATTACGTCGAAGTATTCTCAGTACTTAGTCGTATTTGAGATGTTCACGTTTTGAAAAGTGCTGAGTTGTCGAATTTTCGTGTTTTCGTGTTTTGGGATCCGGATCCAGATGCGAAAATGGGATGCGTTTCAGAGAAAAATCTTAACTACATTTCTATACATATATTGAAAAAAAAAAAAAAAAAAAAAAAAAAAAAACAAAATGATCGAAAGCGCTTCGTGTGTCGTTTGTTTCGGGGCCGAGTAGTCGCCGTATTGGATGTTCGCGTTTTTAAAATCTATCGTGTGTGTGTGTGTGTGTGGTCTGCGCGGCACGGCAGCGGATATGCGCATTATCTGTTCCGAACAAGCGACGACGACTACGCGCTTCATGCATCGTTTGTTTCCTTCGGGGCTGAGTAGTCGTCGTATTGGATGTTCGCGTTCTTAAAATCTATCGTGTGTGTGTGTGTGTGGTCTGCGTGGCATGGCAGCTCTGTCTGTGTCTGTCTGTCTGTCTGTCTGTCTGTCTGTCTGTCTGTCTGTTAGGTTAGGTTAGGTTAGGTTAGGTTAGGTTAGGTTTCCGTGTGCGGTTCCAGATCCGCCATCGGACGCGTCCCCAGGTTGCGGATAGGGGAACGCCCCCCAGATATGGGGGGTACCGGTTTCGGCCGGCGTGGACAAAAACTGGCATGTGGCTGCCTGCTCTTTTTAAGGGCGGGCATTGCACGGTCACATGAACCCGTAGCCTCACTCTGTGAGGTCGGGGGTCCGACGCACTGAGCGTTGGACCGCGAGGAAGAAAACCTCTCTAAAAAATTACCCTCTGAGGGTGAAGCCAGGGCTTCTCGGTGAAGAAGCCTACGGCTGTCACAGCTGGCGGTCCGGCTCGTCCGGAGATTGTGGTGGCGCGCTCACAGCGCTTTTTGGAGGGGCCCAGAGATGGGCCAGCGGAGCTTCGGCTCGTGGGTGCGGACCTTGTAGGTCCGCGGGCGCGGCGTGTGGCTTAGGCCACCGTCGGGCAAACCGTAACCCCGCACTCGCGGGGCCGGGGGTCTGGCGCACTGAGCGTCGGGCCGCGTGGAAGAAAACCACTATAAAAAATTACCCTGAAGCCCAAGGTCAGCGTGCCGATGGGCTGCATGGCTGGGGGGGACCCGGTCCCAAGCGCTCCTGCGGCCTGTTGGGAAAGGGCCGCAGGTACGCCTTCCCAAATAACCATGGAAAATGTCAGAAAAGGATAAGAGTTTGTCGAGCGATCCCGCTAACGCCGGGCGCTCAGGGGTAGCTCGGCCCCTGGGTGTGAAATTGACTACGAGCGGCGAATGCGACCCGCCTAGCCAGCGGCGTCGACCGGTGTCCGGGCCGGTCGATGTGAAATGGACTACCGGCGAAGAAGAGGTGATGCAACCGGTCGTGCTGCTCGACCGGTTGTCTGACGTGGAAGCACGGAGCAGTGTGGCCTCGCCAGGGCCGAGTGACTTGGAGGGCGCGAACTCTGACATGTCGGCGTCGAGCTTTCGCTCCGCCACAGCAGTCCCCGCCCGCCGTAGAAAAAGGAAGGAGGGTACATCACCGTCTGACTCGGACTCTCAGTCCGCGGTCAGACCACTGAAGAAGCGTACCGCCAAGGCGGGACGTGGGCGCGGACAGGTGCCCAACGAAGATAAGCTCACCGGCGGCGCAAAGGCGAAGGCTGAGCGCAGGGAGGAGCTGCGGCTGCTGGCCGAAGAGGAACTCGCCGACTCTATGTTGCGTCGGCGAGCACAGCAGTTTTCCCTGCCGCCGTCGCAGGAGCCGACGCCTTTGGCCTTGCCGTCGGAGGTGTTGAGGGAGCGGGCCAGGGAGGACCTGCAGAATATCGCCCGGGTTGCCAAATCTTCTGGCAACCTGAAAGGTACTTTTGTGGGCTCCCTGAACCGCTCAGTTGACTCCCTCACGGAGATTCTTAATGAATTTTCACGCCGTACATTAGCCGAAGAGACGGCGGCGCTCCGGGCGGACAACGCCCGCTTGAGGAAGAGGATAGAGGTCCTGCAGGCGAAGGAGGCGTCCGCAGGCACGCCTACCACAGCTCCAGCGGCCAACGTCTCGGCTTCGGTCGAGGAGATGGTGCGCAAGGCGCTAGAGGCCTTTGCGTTTCGGATAGACGCCCGATTCGCCGGTCTCGAGGACCGTCTCCTCCCGGAGAAAAGGGTGAGGCCTCCGCTTGCAGCGGACAGGAGGAAGGCACCGGAGCCGCCGTCGGCGCCAGCGGTGGTAACTGCCGCGGCACAGGCCGCCTCCCGGCCGAAGGCCAAGAAGAAAAAGGAAAAGAAGAAGGCTGCAGCCCCAAAGGCGGCGCCTGCCCCAGCTCCCACGGAGGAACCTTGGTCCCTGGTAGTAGGGCGGAAGGCAAAGGCGAAGGCCAAGAAGGCGACCGTCGCCCCAAAGCCTGCGGCCAAGGCCAGCAAACCTGCTGCCAAGGCCAAAGTCAGCGAGGACGCCAGGAGGAAGCTCCGCCCTCCGCGCTCTGCGGCCGTGGTCCTCACCCTGGGGCCCGAGGCCAGCAAAAAGGGCGCCAACTATGAGAGCTTGATAAAGGAAGCCAGGAGGAGGCTTGACCTCCCCAGCATCGGCATCGGCTTCCTTACAGTGAGGCCCTCAAAGGCGGGCGCCCGGGTGCTCGAGGTCCCGGGCAAGGACAGCGGCGATGCGGCCGACAAGCTCGCCAAAAAACTGCAAGAGTTTTTCGAAGCGGACGTCGTAAAGGTGACAAGACCCCAGAGGTGCGCCGAACTGCGCATCTCTGGGCTTGACGACTCCGTCTCGGCGGAGGAGGTCGCGGAGGCTGTGTCTCGCGTAGGTGGTTGCCCCCGAGACCACATAAAAACTGGGGAGGTACGCGCCGGCCCACTGGGGATGGGTTCGGTGTGGGTCTCGTGTCCGGTTGAAAGCGCGAAGAAAGTCGCTGACGGCAGGCGACTTTTAGTGGGCTGGGTGTCGGCACAAGTTAGAGTGCTGCCCCAGCGCCAACTTCGTTGCTTCCGGTGTCTTCAGACCGGACACGTGGCCCCCAAGTGCCAAGCGGAGGAGGACCGCAGCGGTGCGTGCTTCCGCTGTGGAAAGGAAGGCCACAAGTCCTTCCAATGCCCGAACCCCCCTCACTGCGGCCCTTGCGCTGCAGCCAAAAAAAGGGCGGATCATCCCGTTGGCAGTCGGGGCTGCAAGGCCCCCAAGGCCAACAAGAACAAGGAAAAGGCCAAGGCTGGCGGTACATCCGCCGCCGCGGATAACGCTTCACGCGAGGAGGAGATGGAAACGGCTCCGTAATGGACAACGTCCCTTACGTCCGTCTTCTCCAAGCGAACATCAACCACTGCGCCGGGGCTCAGGATCTCCTCCTTCAGTCCATGGCGCAGTGGTCGATTGACGTTGCGGTGGCGGCGGAGCCGTACTATGTACCGCCCCGCCCCAACTGGGCATCGGATTTGTCATCCACGGTCGCGATCGTGGGTGCCGCCGCCTCTGCCCCTCTCCGTGTGGCCGAGAAGGGCCAAGGATTTGTTGCCGTTGAGTGGGGCGCGGTTTTGCTCGTCGGAGTTTACTTCTCCCCCAACCGCCCCCTCGCTGAGTTCGAGGTCTTTCTCGGCAGCTTGGAGAGGATAATCCTGCGTTCGCGATTCCCAGTCATGGTTCTGGGGGATCTCAACGCAAAGTCCACGGCGTGGGGCTGTCCCGTTTCGGGCGCACGAGGCGACGCCGTCGTGGATTTCCTAGCCTCGGCAGGGCTAGTGCTCCTCAATCGCGGCACGGTTAATACCTGCGTTCGGCATAACGGTGGCTCGATAGTGGACATATCGTTCGCTAGTCGGGCCATCGCCGATCGTGTCCGCGATTGGGGCGTGCTGGAGGGCGTTGAGACCCTTTCGGACCATAGATACGTCCGGATGAAGATAGTTGGCTCCCCGCGTACGGACAACGTGTCCCTGCGGCATCGGGGTGGACAGTCCAAGCGATTTCCCCGCTGGGCTCTGACGAAACTCGACAAGGACCTCCTCATCGAGGCGGCGATTGTCCAAGACTGGGTCTCGCGAGAGCCCAGCGAGGACTTGCCGGTCGAGGAGCAGGCACTCGGCGTGCGCGTCGCCATGACCGCTGTGTGCGATGCCGCCATGCCGCGTGCCGGGCCACGTCCGCACCGAAGGCAGGTGCACTGGTGGTGCGAAGAAGTGGCAGATCTTCGTGCCGCGTGCGTAGCTGCCCGTCGCAGGTACGCCAGATGTCGCAGGCGCAGGGTCAAGGACCTCGAGCTGGAGGCACGCCTCTACGACGCCTACAGAGGGGCCCGGAAAGCGCTCAACATCGCAATCCGGGAGGCGAAGGCACGGTCTCGCGAGCGAATGCTCGAGTCCCTCGACCGAGACCCGTGGGGCCGCCCTTATCGCGCAACCAGGGCCAAGCTCGGCTCGCACGGTCCACCCGTGGCCGAAACGCTGGACCCAGAGTTCCTCCGGGTTGTGCTCTCCACACTGTTCCCTGAACAGGGAGAGCACACTCCACCGCCCATGGGCGGTCGAGTGAACGCCGGAACGGAGGACGAGGACGGAGCTCCGCCTATCTCCAGCGGAGAATTCGAGGAGGCCATAGCCCGTCTTCGCGGGAAGAGTACTGCCCCCGGTCCGGACGGGATACCCGGTCGAGTCTGGGTTCTGGCGTCGGGCGAGTTGGGAGACCGCTGGCGGGCCGTCTTCAACTCTGCCCTGAGTGCGGGATCTTTTCCCAGGATCTGGAAGGAGGGCAAATTGGTCCTGTTAAGGAAGGAGGGACGTCCCGCGGACTCTCCTTCTGGATACAGGCCAATTGTGCTGCTCGACGAGGTGGGCAAGCTATTCGAAAGAATAATTGCCCGCCGCATCACCGGACACTTAAACTCGGCGGGGCCAGGTCTCTCCGACAATCAGTTCGGTTTTCGCGCGGGTCGATCGACGATCGACGCCATCCTGCGCCTTAAGACCATCGCGCAGGAGACCGTAGAAAGAGGAGGAGTGGCATTGGCTGTGTCTTTAGACATTTCCAATGCTTTTAACACCCTCCCTTTCAGCTGCATTACGGAGGGGCTCCGGTTTCACCGGTTGCCCGCGTATCTCCAGCTGATTGTCGGAGACTACCTGAGAGATCGTAAGATCCTCTGTCCTCGCCGAGACGGGACGGTCCTAGAAAGGACCATGTCCTGTGGCGTTCCACAGGGGTCGGTCCTAGGACCACTCCTGTGGAACATTGGATTTGACTGGGCGCTGCGAGGCGCCCTCCCACCGGATGTACACGTCGTCTGCTACGCTGACGACACGCTGGTCGTCGCGTGTGCAGACGACTACAAGGATGTGTCCAGCTTGGCCACGGTGAGCGTCGCTCTCGTGGCCAAGCGAATTGAGCTGTTGGGCTTGCGGGTGGCACCCGAAAAATCCGAGGCCATGCTTTTCCATGGTCCCCGGAAGGGTCCACCGCAGAATGCCCACATTAGAGTGGGTAATGTGGACGTCGCCGTCGGAGTGCACATGCGCTACCTGGGGCTCACCTTGGACTCCAGGTGGCGATTCCATGAGCACTTCCGGCGGCTAAGCCCCGGATTGGTCAAGGCCACCTCGGCGCTGGGTAGCCTCCTCCCAAATCTGGGCGGGCCGAGTGTGGGCTGCCGCCGTCTTTTCACGGGGGTGGTGCGCTCCATGGCGCTCTACGGCGCGCCTGTGTGGGCGGACGCCCTGGATCGCCACAACGTCACGCTCCTGAGAAGACCTCAGCGAGTGATGGCGACCAGGGTGATACGCGGATACCGCACGATCTCGTGCGATGCCGCGTGCGTTATGGCGGGTACCCCTCCGTGGGACCTGGAGGCCGAGGTTCTGTCCTCGGTCTACAAAAGTCGAGCGACAGCTCGCAGTCGGGGCGTTGCTGGTCCCCTGCCGGAGGAAGTGCGCCGCACGGCGCAACGAGTTGCACTGGAGCGGTGGGCCGCGAGGCTCGCCGAACCTACCGCCGGCGCTCACACCATCCGGGCCATCAGGCCGGTCTTGGAGCAGTGGTGCCGACGCAGAAAGGGCGTAATTACGTTTAGACTTGCACAGATTCTGTCGGGGCATGGTTGCTTCGGCAGATATCTGTGCAACGTTGCAAGAAGAGAGGCGACGCCTTCTTGCCACCACTGCGGTGGCTCGGAGGATACCGCGCAGCACACGCTGGCAGAATGCCCGGCATGGGATCAGCAACGGCGCAACCTAGCGCCCGTTGTCGGAGGAGACCTGTCGCTGCCGGCCGTGGTTCTGTCCATGGTCGGCAGCAATGAGGCCTGGCAGGCCGTGATCTCCTTCAGCGAGGAAGTCCTCTCGCTGAAGGAGGCGGCGGAGCGGGCGAGGGAGGATGCCGCCCTCGCTAGCGACATCCGTCGCAAACGATCCGGGAGGCGGAGGAGGCTGTACGGCCAACTCCAAGCGCCCCCGTGATCGGCCGGAGGGTGAGCGGATATGGGGATCCGTTCACCTACCAACCCGGCACCGGTGAAGGACGTGTTCGTGTTCCGGCACGTCCTCCCACACCAGGTTTCCGCGGGAAGGGGGGGGGAGCCTACCATCCCCTCCCTACCGATGAACAACACGGAGGCGCCCGATCGGGCGAACGCTGACGGGAGAGCAGGACGAAATGCTCGCGCTGACACCTCTCTCCCGTCCCATGTGCGTGCGTGGACAAGGAACACCGTGGGGTTTTAGCGGGTAGAAATCCCGCATATCCTGTCAGCGCCCCATTGCTGGCAGGAATCAGGATCGCTGATTTCCTCACGTTTAAAAAAAAAAAAAAAGGTTAGGTTAGGTTAGGTTAGGTTAGGTTAGGTTAGGTTAGGTTAGGTTAGGTTAGGTTAGGTTAGGTTAGGTTAGGTTAGGTTAGGTTAGGTTAGGTTAGGTTAGGTTAGGTTAGGTTAGGTTAGGTTAGGTTAGGTTAGGTTAGGTTAGGTTAGGTTAGGTTAGGTTAGGTTAGGTTAGGTTAGGTTAGGTTAGGTTAGGTTAGGTTTCCGTGTGCGGTTCCAGATCCGCCATCGGACGCGTCCCCAGGTTGCGGATAGGGGAACGCCCCCCAGATATGGGGGGTACCGGTTTCGGCCGGCGCGGACAAAAACTGGCATGTGGCTGCCTGCTCTTTCTTAAGGGCGGGCATTGCACGGTCACATGAACCCGTAGCCTCACTTGTGGGGTCGGGGGTCCGGCGCACTGAGCGTTGGACCGCGAGGAAGAAAACCTCTCTAAAAAATTACCCTCTGAGGGTGAAGCCCGGGCTTCTCTGGAAGAAGCCTACGGCTGTCACAGTTGGAGATTGTGGTGGCGCGCTCACAGCGCTTTTGGAGGGGCCCAGAGATGGGCCAGCGGAGCTTTGGCTCGTGGGTGCGGACCTTGTAGGTCCGCGGGCGCGGCGTGTGGCTTAGGCCACCGTCGGGCAAACCGTAACCCCGCACTCGCGGGGCCGGGGGTCTGGCGCACTGAGCGTCGGGCCGCGTGGAAGAAAACCACTATAAAAAATTACCCTGAAGCCTAAGGTCAGCGTGCCGATGGGCTGCATGGCTGGGGGGGACCCGGTCCCAAGCGCTCCTGCGGTCTGTTGGGAAAGGACCGCAGGTACGCTTCCCAAATGTATATGGAAATGTCAAATAAGGAGAAAGATATGTCATGCGATCCCGCTAACGCCGGGCGCTCAGGGGTAGCTCGGCCCCTGGGTGTGAAATCTGATACGAGCGGCGCATGCGACCCGCTTCGCCAGCGGCGTCGACCGGTTTCCGGGCCGGTCGATGAGAAATTTGCTACCGGCACATGCGACTGTGGCGCATCAGGCGACCTCTGCGTTTGGTGCGAGGCCAAACAGCAGGAGGGCCCACGTGCTCGCACACGTGCGCAAAAGAAGGTCGGTGGGAGCAACCAGGCTATCAGCCCGGTGGTTGTTCTCCACCGAATGGCGACGCCCGTGCCGTCGCCAAGAGACGGTAGCCCAGCGAGCGACGGGGCCAACTCGGACCCCAGATCGCGCGGGCTGACGGGGATCCGAGAGGATCCCAGCCTCTCGGAGCTCTCGTCCTCAGACATGGAGGTCATAGAGGCGATACCAAGGTTGGGTGACCGGCTCCAACGTAAGAGGGGCAAAGGCCCACCAGTGCCGTCCCCGGAGGCCTCCCCGGAGTCCTCAGGAGAGGAAAGGAAGGGATCCGGCATTGTGACGGGTCTGCTTCAGAAGCGGGTCCGGGGTCGCCCTCCCACTACCGGGGAGTACGTCGGCCTCGCTGAGGCGAAGGCCGAATTGGCTCGAGCTCGCCGCGAGGAGCTCAAGCTCCAGGCCGAGCGGGAAATACTGGCCTCGATGTCCGAGGCCAGAGCTACCCGCTCCCGTCTCTCGGAGATGGAGTCAGAGGACGACGCCGTCGAGTCGTCCTCGCTCATCTTCGAGAGACTTATGACGAGAGTGGAGGCCATCCGCAAGGTGGCCGATGTGTCCCGGAACCTTAAGGGCACTTGCGTTAAGGCACTCCGGGACAACATTGAGGCGGTCGTGGCGGACGCCAAGTGTTTGGTCTCCCTATCGACCAACGAGGAGACTGCTGCTCTGCGTCGCGAGCTTAAAATCGCTCGGGCGCAGAACCAGCAATTAAAAGCCGGATTAGACGAACTTCGGAGGGAGTTTGCGGCCTTTAAAGCCGCTCCCTCCGCCGCCTCTGGGTCTTCAGTGACGATGGAGCACCTGGAGGCAATGGAGACGGCAATAATGGACAGGGTCCATGCTCGACTCAATGCGCGGCTCGAGAACCTGGAGCCGCGCCTAAACCCGGAGCCGAGAGTGAGCCCTCCATTGGCCGCTCGGAGGGTGCCCCCTCCGAAGCCGGCCCCAAGTAAAGTGCCACCCCTTCCTCCCACCACACCGCCCAAAGCCTCCACCAGCGGGCAAAAGGCAACGGCGAAGGAAGGGAAAGGGAAGAAAACTCCCAAAGGAAAAAAGAAGGCGGCCAAACGTCCGGCTCCACCGGAACCGCGCCCTCTTCCCCCCGCCCCCGCCTCCATGGCTCGGCCATGGAGCACGGTGGCCAAAGGGGGGAAACATAAGGAGACCAGGCCAACTCCGGCCGCGACGAGGCGGGCTCAACAGCCCACCCCCAGCGTTCGGAAAACGCCGAAGCCTCCGAAGACTGCGGCCGTGGTCCTCACCCTGCAGCCCGAGGCTGCTGAAAGGGGAGTGACCTACGCCCAAATAGTCACGGAGGCCAAGGCTAAAGTTAGCCTTGAAGAGGTGGGCATACCGTTCGTTAGGTCACGACGGGCGATTACGGGCGCCGTAATTTTTGAGGTGCACGGCGCCGACCTTGCTGAGAAGGCGGACGCGTTGGCCGCCAAGCTGCGGGAGAGAATGAGTGCGGAACTCGTCCGAGTCTCAAGACCGGTCAAGCTGACCGAGTTGTTGGTGTCGGGGCTCGACGATTCCGTCACTCCCGCGGAGGTGGCGGCGGCTATCGCCAAAGTCGGCGGCTGCGCCGTCGAATCAGTTAAGGTTGGCGCCATACGCTTCCCGCGCTTCGGCATGGGCACGGCTTGGGCGGGCTGTCCTGCGACAGCAGCTAAGAAGGTTCTTGAGGGTAGGCTGCTGGTTGGATGGACGGCAGCGAGGGTTAAAGCCCTGGAACCCCGACAGCTGCGCTGCTTCCGGTGTATGGAGTCGGGACACGTCAGGGGGCAGTGCACCGCTGCTGTCGATCGTAGCCAGCTGTGCTACCGCTGCGGGCAGGACGGTCATCGCGCAGCCGATTGCCGCGCCGAAGCCCGCTGCTTAATGTGCGCCGAAGCCGGGAAACGGCACAACCACCGCTTGGGAAGCCCAAAGTGTTCGGCTCCCAAGCGGAAATGGACCAGACGCAGGCCAGCGAATCCTGAGGCTCCGTCCCAGGAGATCGCTGACCGCCCACCGAACGGGGCAAACGGAGCGCCTATGGACGTACAATTAGTACGCCCATAAAGTGCCTCCAGGCGAATATCAACCACTGCGCTGGAGCTCAGGACTTACTAGTCCAGACTCTGGCGCAGTGGGGGATAGACGTGGCAATCGTCTCGGAGCCGTATCTGGTCGTCAATCGTGACAACTGGATCGGCGACCGGGACGGTGCCGTCGCCATTATTTTGACTCCGGGGGAGGGAGCCCACGCCGTCGATCGAACCTTCAAAGGTCGAGGGTTCGTTGCCGCCTTTTGCGGAAACATTGTGTACATAGGTGTCTATTTTTCGCCAAACCGTCCGCTCGCGGATTTCGAGCGATTCTTGGCGGAGATAGACATCTTCCTGGGGCGGTGTCGTCCGCATCAGGTGCTCCTAGCCGGAGACCTGAATGCGAAGTCGACGGTGTGGGGTTCGGCCTTCACAGACGCGAGGGGCGCAGCTCTCGAGGAGTGGCTCTCCAGCAACAACTTGTTAGTGGCGAACCGGGGCACGACAAACACGTGCGTGCGACAACAGGGCGGATCAGTCGTGGACGTAACGTTTGCGTCTCCCGCCCTGGCACGCCGCGTTCGGGGCTGGGTAGTTGAGGAGGGGGTCGAGACTTTGTCGGATCACCGCTACATTCGGTTTTCCGTCTCCCCCCACTCGACCGACCCGAACAGCCCGAGGCGTGTCCCGTCGGAGATCGGGCCCAGATGGGCATTAAAACAGCTGGAGAGAAACGCCCTCATTGAGGCGTCCCTCGTCGAATCATGGAACGTCAGACCGGAGGTGACCGATGCGGACCTTGAGGCGCAGTGGTTTCGCGAGGCAATGACGCACGTTTGTGACGTCGCCATGCCCCGCGCCACGAAACCGCAACCCCGTCGACAGGTGTACTGGTGGTCGCCGGAGCTACAACAGCTCCGGACGACATGTGTGAAAGCACGACGCCGGTACACCCACTCCCGTCGACGTCACAGACCCGCATCGGTCGTGGCCGAGCTATATGCCGCCTTCCAAGGGGCCAAGAAAGCGTTGAGAGCGGAGATCGGGGCAGCGAAGGAGCGCGCCTGGCAGGAGTTGGTAAACTCTCTCGAGCAGGACCCATGGGGCAGGCCGTACAAGCTTGTGATGAGCAAGCTTCGCCCCTGGGCCCCTCCGTTAACATCCACGATGGAGACGGAGACGCTCGAGAGAGTGGTGGAGAATCTGTTCCCTGCCAGGGCGGAGGGCGACGCTCCTACTGCGCGGCTGCAGATCCCGACGGAGGCTCCCCCCGAGGTGTCGGAGGGTGAACTGGACAGGGCGGTTCTTCGCCTCAGTGCGAAGAACACAGCGCCCGGTCCCGATGGCATCCCGGGGAAGGCGCTGGTCCTGGCCCTCAAAGAGGGCGGCCTACTGGACAGATTTCGTTCGCTACTCACAACCTGTGTGACGGAAAGCCACTTTCCCAACGAGTGGAAGGAGGGCAGGCTGGTCCTCATCCGCAAGCCTGGGCGACCGGTGGACTCACCATCGGCCTACCGCCCCATAGTCCTGCTGAGTGAGGCGGGCAAGCTCTTTGAGCGGGTTGTCGCTGCTCGCCTCACTCACCACCTGGAGGAGACTGGGCCGAACTTGGCCGACAACCAGTTCGGCTTCAGGAGGGGCAGGTCCACCGTCGACGCGATTGCGCGGGTGAGGGCTATAGCCGATGAGGCAGTTGGGAAAGGCGGGTGCGTCTTGGCAGTGTCCCTGGACATCTCCAACGCGTTCAACACCCTACCGCATAGGGTCATTCTGGAGGCAATGGGGTACCACGGCTTCCCGTTGTATCTGCGCCGACTCGTTGAGGACTACCTCTCGGGTCGGTCAGTCGTGTACCCCACGCGCGTTGGAGATCGTCAACGTGGAGTGTCGTGCGGTGTCCCGCAGGGGTCGGTTCTCGGGCCGCTCCTGTGGAACATCGGCTACGACTGGGTGCTGCGGGGCGCTACCCTGCGCGGGGTCGGCGTCACTTGCTACGCGGACGATACCTTGGTTACCGCCCGTGGTGGCACGTATCGTGACGCCGCCCTGTTGGCGACAGCCGGAGTCGCACAGGTTGTGATGCGCATACGGCGCTTGGGCCTGACGGTGGCCCTTGAGAAGTGCGAAGCGATTTGCTTTCGCGGGCCACGCAAGGCGCCACCGCCAGATGCCCACATCATTGTCGGCGGAGTATCCATCGGCGTCGGGTCGACGCTGAAATATCTCGGCGTCGTACTCGATAGCCGATGGACTTTCAAGGAGCATTTCCGGAGCCTAGCTCCGAAGTTAACGAAGACCGTCTTCGCCCTATGCGGGCTAATGCCCAACTTGGGTGGCCCTAAAGGAGGGTGCCGCCGCCTCTTCGCGGGCGTGGTGCGCTCGATGGCCCTGTACGGGGCGCCAATTTGGGTCGATTCCCTGTCGGCCCAAAACCTGGCCGTGCTGCGGCGCCTGCAGCGGGTCATGGCGTCCAGGGTCATCAGAGCATATCGCACCACCTCGTGGAGAGCGGCATGCGCAATCGCCGGCACGCTCCCCTGGGAGTTGGATGCCGAGGTCCTTGCAGCGGTCTACCGCAAGACCGCGGATGCAAGGGCCAACGGCGTGAGTCCACTCCTAGAGGAGGTATCGCGTTGGAGGAGAGAGCTCCAGGAGGAGGCAATCGAGCGCTGGCGCGACGATTTGATGCAGGCGGGGTACGGTTTTCGCACCACGTCTGCGATCGCGCCGGTGCTGAACGAGTGGGTGAGCAGGCGGACCGGCTCGCTCTCCTTCCGGCTTGTGCAGGTGCTTACGGGGCATGGTTGCTTCGGACGGTACCTGTGCAACGTCGCGAGGAGGGAGCCGACAACCGCCTGCCACGAATGTGGAGCCCAAAACGACTCGGCGCAACACGTTTTGGAGGAGTGCCCAAGTTGGGACATGGAAAGAGCGACTCTGACGGCAGTCGTGGGGCAGGACCTGTCCCTGCCGGCTGTCGTCAGAGCAATGATTGAGACACCTGACGGCTGGGAAGCCGTCAGATCATTTTGTGAGGCGGCCCTGAGTGGCAAAGAGGCCAGGGAGCGGCTCCGCGAGGAGGATCCCGAGGCAGACCCACTCAGGCGCCGCAAAACTGGAAGACGGCGCCGCGCCTACGCTGCGGCGTCTTTACAAAACCGGACATGACTGCCGGGCGTCAGGAAGGACGACTGACGTCCGGCCTACCCTAATTTGACGTGGCGTGGCGGCCTAGAGATGTTCCCTAGACCGCCACCAAAGAGCCGAGTCTTTAAATAGACATAGCGGTGTGCGGGTACCGAGGACATGGCTCGCGCTGTTATACGGACCCGCACATCACCGCCGATGGTGGAACATGGGGGGGTTTTAGTGGGTATTACCGGCGCCTCTTGCCGGTCGAGTCCCACACTCCCCCTCGCCGACGCGTCCTACGTCGGCGGGGGGCGTCCGTAAATGTGATTTCCCCTCCTCAACAAAAAAAAAAAAAAAAAAAAGGTTAGGTTAGGTTGGAAAAAAATTTCCGTATTTTCAATCGCGAATAACTTTGTTATTAGTTGGTGCATTTCGTTGTTGCGCATATCGATTGAAGCCTTTTTCAAGGCTCCTTCGATCTGCACACAGCAGTTGTTGTTTTTCTTTGTTGTTACTGTTGTTTTTGTTGTTTTTGTTTTTTCTGTTAGAAAATTTTTAGATAAAAACCGCGATAAGTCCCGGTTCCCGTAGCCGGATCTTGTCGCGGTCTAAGGCTGAAAGTTGCCTCCCTGTGAGCTCTTTCAGCCAGTCTAGAAATTTTCTTTAGATTCCTTGTTGTTAAGTTTTTATTACTGTTTTTGTTGTTAGTTTTTTAAGGAAATTTGTTGTTTCTGCTGATAACTTCGGTGCCAACAGCCGGACCGCGTCGCGGGTTTGGGTTGAAAGAAGCCTCTTCGGACGCTCTTTCACCCAGTCCAAACCGGTTGTTGGTAACCCTTGTTATTCAGGAGATATTGTTGTTTTTGTTGTCTAGTTTTAGGTAAAATTGTTACTTTGTTAAATTGTTGGGTAACACCTTCGTTGTTTTGTCCCCCCTCTTGTAGGGGTGGACTCACCAACAAGTTCGGAGGTCGGCAGGGCCATATCGTGGCCCATGTCGGACTCCACCGAGACAAGCGGGCCAAGCCCGATGGAGAAAGCGGGAGCAACTCGGCTCCTTTATTCTAAGGTGCTGACCCGTTCGGCGGCCCGCAAGCGGTCCGCCGTAAAGGAAGTGACGGAAGACTCTAGGACCTCTAGGAAGTTCCTCGACCCAGCGTCCGGGTCGGAGGAGATGGAGGAGCTTGCGGAACCCTCAGTTCCGCTCAAGTTCAAGAAGGGAAGCAAGGGCCGCGGCGGCAAAGCCCTCGGCCACGATATCGGAGTGTCGCGAGCTCGTCGCGAACTGCAGAGTGTCTCGGACACAGACTCCGACAGGTCCGAGAGGACCTACCGATCTGCAAAGTCGTCGGCAGGCTCTTTAGAGGAGCTGACACAAAAGGCCGAAGCCAGTGCAGCGGCTATACTCGAGGTTGTCCGCAAGTCGGGCAACCTCAAGGGAACATCCCAAAGGGATATTAAGGAGAATACCCACTCCATCCTCGGAGTGGTCGAGGCGGTGGCGGCGCGCAAGTCATCGAACGAAATTCGGAGACTTCGCGCCGACAACAAAAGGCTCCGAGGACAAATTGATGCACTGATACAGGAAGTGACGGCGCTCCGTAGGGCCTTTTCCGAAAGGCCCCTACCCGAAAGGACTTCAGCCGAGCACCAGGCCGTAGCACCGCCCCCTACAGTGGCTGACTCACAGTCACTGTCCAGGGCGGAATTCCTAGAGGCATTTTCCGCCCTACAGGCGGAGCTCACAGCCCATGTAGGGGGCGTAGTTAACGCCCACCTGGATGGGCTGGAGGTGGATGGGAGGCTCCTCCCTGCGCGTCAACTCCGTCCTCCTCTAAGGGCGGACAAGAAACGGGAGGAGCGCATAGCGTCCTCCCAGAATAAATCGGGGTCAACGCTTGCCCCGCCGGCGAATCTACCCAAAAAAGCGAGGGTGGTAAAAGCGGCCAAGCCCGTTTCTAAGGCTCCTGAGCCGCAGCCGGGGCGCTCGGCTGAGACTGAGTCCTGGTCTGAAGTTGTAAGGCGTAAGAAGCGCACCCCTGCCACTCCAGCCCCGAAAGCTGTGAAGGTGACCGCAAACAAGCTCCCCAAAGAGCATAAAAAGCTGGCGGTCGTTGTGGCCCTCAAACCCGAGGCCATCGAGAAGGGGGCCACTTACAAAAAGGCCTTGGACAGGACCAAGGCCTCAGTTTCTTTGGACGCTTTGGGCATCGGTCCTGCCCAATTTCGCACGGGCGTCACGGGAGCCCGTATCCTCGAGCTCCCGAAGGAAACTACGCCCGTGCAGGCAGACAAGCTGGCGGCCCAAATTAGAGCCGTACTAGGGGACGACGCCAAAGTGACGCGTCCTATAAAATCGGTCGACATCCGGGTCAACGGGCTCGATGATTCGGTGTCGGCCGAAGAGGTGCAGATGGCTCTGGCTCTTAGCACGGGCTGCCCCCCTGAGCAGTTCAGGGTGGGCAAGGTCCACCCGGGAGCCAGAGGAGTGGGCTCGGCCTTCGCAACGTGCCCTGTCGAAGCCGCCAGGAAGCTGGCGTCCGGGGGCCGTTTAACAGTTGGATGGAGCTCTGCCTCCGTCCAACTATTGGAGCAGCGCCCCATGCGCTGCTACAAGTGTATGGGGCTCGGCCACCCGGTCGTCAGATGCCCGTCTAAAAAGGATCGCAGCGGTCTCTGCTACCGCTGCGGGACCGACGGGCACTCCGCATTTGAATGCGAGGCGGCGTACAGGTGTGCGGTCTGCGCGGACGCCGGGCTCCCGGCCAATCACCGCATGGGGGGAATGAATTGCTCCCCCCCAGCTGTAAAGGGCCGTCTTACGGCCGTTAAGCCGATAGCCGTAGCCGGGGCTTCTGGCACTACCAGGGAGGAGCCAATGGAAACACTCAATGTCCAATAGGCCCACTGCTAAGTTCCTCCAGGTTAATATCAACCACTCCGCTGGGGCACAGGATCTACTGTGTCAGTCCATGGCGGAGTGGGAGATACACCTGGCGGTGGTGGCGGAGCCATACACGGTCCCCCATAATGCCAACTGGCTAGGGGACCTGGACGACTCCGCTGCTATAGCAGTGAGGCCTGGCGGTGAGGCTCCTCCCCTTTCTCTCAGGGAGAGAGGTGCGGGTTTCGTGGCAGCAAATTGGGGGAGAATGGTGGTCGTGTCGACCTACTTCTCCCCAAACCGCAGTCGGGCGGACTTCGAGTTCTTCCTGGCTGCGGTGGAGGGGGTGGTGAGGCGTGCGGCCCCACTCCCAGTGTTGGTGGCGGGAGACCTCAACGCCAAGTCCTCGGCGTGGGGGTCCCCCCGTACGGACGTGAGGGGGGGTATTCTGGAGTCCTGGGCGCTGGGCCTAGGGCTCCAGGTACTAAACCGCGGTACCTCTCCCACGTGCGTACGGTGGCAAGGTACGTCCATTGTGGACGTATCCTTTGCCACTGCCGCCCTTGCTGTCCAAACCCGTAGCTGGCGGGTCGAGGAAGAAGTGGAGACCCTATCGGACCATCTGTATGTGCGATATGAGGTCTCCACGCTGGCCCCCAGCGCGCCACAGCGACGGGATCCTTCGGCGGGTGCTGCCTTCCCCAGGTGGGCACTCGCCAAGCTCCGCCCTGATGTGGCGGAGGAGGCCGCGATGGTGAGGGAGTGGTCGTCTCTCCCCCCTCACCTCGCAGGTGATCCCGAAGGCATGGCAGACCATTTTGCGGGCGACCTTCGAGCCGTCTGCAATGCTGCCATGCCGCTGTGGCGCCCTCCTCCCAAATGGAAGAAAGTTTATTGGTGGGCGCAAGAGATAGCTCTCCTGCGCACCACGTGCTTGGCGGCCAGGCGCGCCCTATTACGTTGCCGGAGGAGGCGTACCAGGAGGACGCCTGACGAAGAGGTCCTCCTTCGTCAGGCGTACAGGGAGGCTCACAAGGCCCTGCAGAAGGGAATCTGCAGGGCCAAAGAAGAGGCTCACGAGCGCTTCCTGGCCCTCCTGGACGCCGACCCCTGGGGCCGTCCGTATAGGGTTGTGAGGGGGAAATTCGCGTCAAGCTCCCCCTCTACAGCCAACCTTGGCCCGGAGTTGCTGGAAAAGGTCATGGGGTCCCTGTTTCCGACCCCTGGCCGATTCGAGCCCCCCCGCATGGAGCCTCCGGAACCACTTCCGGAGCTCGAGGTGGAGGGTCCTCCCGTCTCAGATGTGGAGTTTGAGGCGGTGAGGGAGCGACTCCGGGGCAAGAAGACGGCCCCGGGACCAGACGGAGTCCCGGCCAAGGCCCTAGCAATCGCGCTAGGGCCTTTAGAGGAGAGATTCCGGGCGGTCATGGACGCATGCATCGCCCGGAAAAAGTTCCCGGCGAGGTGGAAGGTGGGGCGACTCTGCCTTCTCCGCAAGGAGGGCCGCCCTGCCGACTCGCCGGCGGGGTACCGACCGGTGGTCCTGCTCGACGATTCCGGCAAAGCCATGGAAAGGATTATGGCCCGTCGGATCGTCGAGCATCTGGAAACGGAGGGGCCGAATCTGGACGAACACCAGTTCGGCTTCCGCACCGGTCGGTCCACCGTTGATGCAGTGAGCCTCCTCAAGCGGTGGACTGAGGAGGCCACCGGCAGAGGGGAGGCTGTTGTTGCGGTGTCGCTCGACATCCGCAACGCCTTCAACAGCCTCCCCCACGAATGTATCAGGGCGGCACTTCGGTTCCACCGAGTGCCGTCCTACCTCTGCGCCCTCGTCAACGACTACCTCTCTGAACGGGTAGTGCTGTACGAGGGCGCAGACGGGAATGTTATGCGCCGGCCAGTGGCGGTCGGCGTACCGCAGGGGGCCGTCCTGGGCCCCCTATTGTGGAATTTGGGATATAATTGGGTCCTGCGAGGCAATCTCCTACCAAAAATGGAGATTGTCTGCTTTGCCGACGACACTCTCGTCGCGGCAAGAGCTAAGACGTGGGAGAAAGCAGAACGGCTTGCGTCGGTCGGCACCTCGTTGGTCGTCCGGCGCATCCGTCTGCTCGGATTGGAGGTGGCCCTAGACAAAACTAGGGCCATGGGTTTCCATCCCCCACGCCGCAGGATCCCGCCGGGGCTCCGCGTCCGAGTGGAGGGGGTCCGGATTCCGGTCGAGATGCATTTCAAATATCTCGGCCTAACTCTGGACCCCCGCTGGAACTTTGAGGAGCACTTCAAGCTCCTCGTTCCACGGCTTATTAAGACCGCAGCCGCACTCGGACGGCTCCTCCCTAACCAGGGAGGACCCAATTCGGCGTGCCGTCGGCTTTACCATGGTGTGGTAAGGTCGATGGCACTCTACGGAGCCCCGGTCTGGGCGGAGTGCCTCACTCCTCGCACCCGGGCCCTCCTACGGAGGCCACAGAGGGTCATGGCGACCCGGGCCGTGCGGGCCTATCGCACGGTCAGCCACGGGGCTGCCTGCGTGCTAGCGGGTATGCTTCCGTGGGATGTCGATGCCCTGGTTCTGTCCCAGGTGCATCGGCATCGGGTCGCCGCCAGGGCCCTCGGAGAAAGACCCGTTGCCGAGGACGTGCAACGGGTCCGTGCAGAGGCCCATGAGAGGGCCATCGATGATTGGAGTGAGGCACTAAACAATCCCACCGCCGGTCACCGGACGATCATAGCGATTCGTCCGGTGTTGGAGGACTGGGTGAGGCGCCAAAAAGGCTGCCTCACCTTCCACATGGTGCAGATGATGACCGGACACGGGTGCTTCGGTCATTATCTGCACCGCATAAAAAGGGAGGAGTCGCCGCGGTGCCACCACTGCGGCGACCCCGACGATACGGCCGAGCACACGCTCCAGGTGTGCCCGGCCTGGAGTCCCCAGCGCCGGGAGTTGGAAGTGGCGCTGGGTGGAGCTGATGTCACACTGCCAAACATGGTCGAAGCCATGCTTGGCAGTGTGGCCACTTGGAAAACAGTTGCCGCCTTCTGCGGATATATAATGTCAAAGAAGGAGGCAGCTGAGAGGGAGCGAGAGGAAGAGGCCGGTCTCGCCTCCCTCAGACGTAGGCGGCGGGGCAGGAGAAGGCGGGCATACCAAGCCCGTCTTTGAATGTCCCAGGGGACCTGCGCACATAGCTGGCCAGCTATGTGTGCCTGCACTAGGTCCCACCGTCTGGGGATTGCCTGGGTGTCTCCGGGCAATCCTCCGTTGGCGTTAGCCTAGCCGGTCGGCTAGACTGCCCTGGAGTGGATCGGAGTTTGGTGCCTCGGCAGAACCCGGTTCACTCCGCTCACAGGGCAAGGAGGCACCGGGGAGTTTTAGTGGGTATTCCCAGTGCCGCTATGATCAGGTGCTGGGCGACCCCCACATATCCCTACCGTCTAGCCAGCGGTAGGGAATCTGTAAGCGGATTACTCCTCGTCAAAAAAAAAAAAAAAAAAAAAAAAAAAAAAGGTTAGGTTAGGTTAGGTTAGGTTAGGTTAGGTTAGGTTAGGTTAGGTTAGGTTAGGTTAGGTTAGGTTAGGTTAGGTTAGGTTAGGTTCCCACTCGACTCCGTGTGCGGTTCCAGATCCGCCATCGGACGCGTCCCCAGGTTGCGGATAGGGGAACGCCCCCCAGATATGGGGGGTACCGGTTTCGGCCGGCGCGGACAAAAACTGGCATGTGGCTGCCTGCTCTTTCTTAAGGGCGGGCATTGCACGGTCACATGAACCCGTAGCCTCACTCAGTGGGGTCGGGGGTCCGGCGCACTGAGCGTTGGACCGCGAGGAAGAAAACCTCTCTAAAAAATTACTCTCGGAGGGTGAAGCCATGGCTTCTTTTTAAGAAGCCTACGGCTGTCACCAGTGGACCCCTCGTGGTCGTGGGTTGGCCAGCTGAGCTGGCGGTCCGGCTTGTCCGGACGCTGTGGTGGCGCGCTCACCAGCGCTTTTTGGAGTGGCCCAGAGATGGGCCAGCGGAGCTTCGGCTCGTGGGTGCGGACCTTGTAGGTCCGCGGGCGCGGCGTGTGGCTTTGGCCACCGTCGGGCAAACCGTAACCCCGCACTCGCGGGGCCGGGGGTCTGGCGCACTGAGCGTCGGGCCGCGTGGAAGAAAACCACTATAAAAAATTACCCCGAAGCCTAAGGTTGCGTGCCGAGGGGCTGCATGATCGGGGGGGACCCGATCCCAAGCGCCCTGCGGTCTGTTGGGAAAGGACCGCAGGTACGCTTCCCAAACGATGATGGAAATGTCAAATAAGGAAGTAACGATGTCATGCGATCCCGCTAACGCCGGGCGCTCGGGGGTAGCTCGGCCCCTGAGTGTGAAGTCAGTAACGAGCGGCAAATGCGACCCGCCTTGCCAGCGGCGTCGATCGGTGTCCGGGCCGGTCGATGAGAAGTTGGTTACCGGAACCTGCGAATGTGGTGCAGCTAGTCACCCCTGCGTCTGGTGCGAGGCCAGACAGCAGGAGCTAGTGGGCCCACGAGTGCGCACACGTGCGCAGATGAAGATCGGGGAGAGCAACAGGGCTGACAGCCCTGTGGTTGTTCTCCGCCGAATGGCGACGCCCGTGCCGTCGCCGAGAGATGGCAGCCCATCAAGTGACGGGGCCGATGTTTGCCCCAACTTGCAAGGGCTGGCGAGGGTCCGAGAGGAACTCAACCTTTCAGAGCCCTCGTCTTCAGATAGGGACACAGTGGTGTTCCTATCCGAGTCGGAGACGTGCGACCAGTCGGTCCACCGTCGAAAACGAAAAAGAGGCAAAGGCCCTCTTGTCCTTTCCCCGGAGTCCTCCGGGGAGGAGCTTCCCAACCACCAAAAGCGTGGTCGCGGTCGCCCCCCCACCACCGGGGAATACGTCGGCCTCGCTCAGGCGAAGGCCGAAGTGGCCCGGGCGGAAAAGGAGGAACTGAAGCTGCAGGCCGAGCGGGAGATACTCGCCTCGATGGCTGAGGCTCGAGTGACCCGTTCCCGTCTCTCGGAGATGGAGTGTGAGGACGACGCCGTCGAGTCGTCCTCGCTCGTCTTCGAGAGACTCATGACGAGAGTGGAGGCCATCCGCAAGGTGGCCGATGTGTCCCGGAACCTTAAGGGCACCTGCGTTAAGGCACTCCGGGACAACATTGAGGCGGTGGTGGCAGACGCCAAGCGCCTGGCCTCCATATCATCAAACGAGGAGACAGCTGCTCTGCGTCGCGAGCTTAAAATCGCTCGGGCGCAGAACCAGCAATTAAAAACCGGTCTGGACCAACTTCGGAGGGAGTTTGCGGCATTCAGAGCCGCCCCCTCCGCCGCCTCTGGGTCTCCAGTTACACTGGAGCATCTGGAGGCCATGGAAACGGCGATAATGGACAGGGTCCACGCTCGCCTCAGTGCGCGGCTCGAAAACCTGGAGCCGCGCCTTAACCCAGCGCCGAGGGTGAGCCCTCCATTGGCCGCTCGGAGTGTACCCCCTCCGAAGCCGGCCCCCAGGCGAAACACGCCCTCTCCTCCCGCCGCACCGCCCAAAGCCTCTACCAGCGGGCCAAAGGCGAAGGCGCCTGTCGGAAGGGCACCTCCACCTCCGAACAAGAGCGCTCGGAGAAGGAGAGCGACCAGAGGCCGCAAGGAGCAGCAGGAGAAGTCAGCGCCGCGCCCACTCCCACCTGCCCCCACCTCTATGGACAAACCATGGAGTCTGGTGGCTAAAGGTGGGAAGCACAAGGAGCACCCTCCTGCTCCGCAAAAGAAGATCCGGGCACCACAGCCTGCCCCTCGGAAGGCCAAGCCTTTTAAGACCGCGGCCGTCGTCGTCACCCTGCAGCCAGGGGCTGCTGAGAGGGGGGTGACGTATAAACTGGTCACGGAAGAGGCCAAGAAGAGGGTGGACATCGCGGCGATGGGCATTGAGTATGTTCGCTGCCGCCGCGCGGTGACGGGGGCTGTCATCATGGAAGTCTCCGGCGCCGACAACAACGACAAGGCGGACAAACTCGCTGCCAAACTAAAGGACGTGCTGAGTGCGGAGTCGGTGCGTATCTCGCGGCCTTTCAAGGCTACCGAGATACTGGTGTCAGGCCTCGACGACTCCGTCACTTCAGAAGAGGTGGCAGAAGCTATTGCTAGGCTTGGCGACTGTCACAGGGATGCAGTGAAGGTGGGAACCATCCGTAACTCTTACTACGGAATGGGTTCGGTTTGGGCGAGCTGCCCTGTGACAGCCGCCAAGAAAGTAGCTGAAGGCAGATTGCTGGTCGGGTGGACGGCAGCACGGGTGAAGGTGCTGCAGCCCCGCGAGCTGCGCTGTTTCCGGTGCCTGAACACAGGTCACGTCAGGGGGCAGTGCACGGCGGCCGTCGACCGGAGCCAGCAATGTTATAAATGCGGAGACAACGGACATCGGGCATCGGAGTGCCGGGCTGAAGCTCGGTGCCCTCTGTGCGCCGATGCCAACAAAAAAGCAAGCCATCGCCTGGGGAGCAAGCAATGTTCGGCCCCCAGGCCCAGGATGAAAAGACGAAGGCCGGTGGGTCCTGCGGTTTCGGCCCAGGACTCCACGACCTGCCCACCGGACGGGACTACGGAGACACTCATGGACATACAATCAGTATGTCCATGAGATGTCTTCAAACAAATGTGAACCACTGCGCCAGTGCCCAGGACCTTCTAGTCCAGACACTCGCGCAGTGGAGGATACAGGTGACGATCGTCGCGGAGCCGTATCTGGTCGTCCCCCGGGACAACTGGGTCGGCGACCGCGACGGCCTCGTCGCCATTATATTGGCCACAGGAGAGGGAGCCCCCGCCGTCGATCGATCGTTCAGAGGTCGTGGGTTCGTCGCCGTTTTATGCGGCGACATTGTGTATGTAGGTGTCTATTTCTCGCCAAATCGTCCGCTCTCGGAGTTTGAGCGCTTTTTGGCGGAAATGGACATCCTGCTGGGACGGTGTCGCCCGCATCAGGTGCTCCTCGCCGGAGACCTGAATGCGAAGTCGACGGTGTGGGGCTCAGCTCTTACTGACGCGAGGGGCGCGGCTGTGGAGGAGTGGCTCTCCAGCAACAATCTGTGCGTGCTGAACAGGGGCACGACCAACACGTGCGTGCGGCAACAGGGCGGATCAGTCGTGGACGTATCGTTTGCGTCTCCCGCCCTGGCCCGCCGTGTTCGGGGCTGGGTAGTCGAGGAGGGGGTCGAGACATTGTCGGATCACCGATATATCCGGTTTTCCATCTCCCCCCACTCGGCGGACCCGAACAGCCCAAGGCGTGTTCCCTGTGAGATCGGGCCCAAATGGGCGCTTAAAATGCTGGATAGAGATTCCCTCATAGAGGCGTCCCTCGTTGAATCTTGGAACAGGAAACCGGAGGAGACCGATGCGGACACAGAGGCGCGGTGGTTTCGTGGGGCAATGACGCACGTCTGCGACGTCGCCATGCCCCGCGTGGGCAAACAGCAGCCCCGTCGGCAGGTGTACTGGTGGTCGCCGGAGCTACAACAGCTCCGGACGACATGTGTGAAAGCACGACGCCGGTACACCCACTCCCGGCGACGCCACAAACCCGCATCGGTCGTGGCCGAACTTTTTGCCGCCTTCCAAGGAGCCAAAAAGGCGTTGAGGACGGAGATCGGTGCAGCGAAGGAGCGCGCCTGGCAGGAGTTGGTGAACTCTCTCGAGCAGGACCCATGGGGCAGGCCGTATAAGCTTGTAATGAGCAAGCTTCGCCCCTGGGCCCCACCGTTATCATCGACGATGAACGCGGAGACGCTCGAGAGGGTTGTGGAGAATCTGTTCCCTGCCAGGGCGGAAGGCGATACTCCCTCCCCGGCAACATTACAGATTTCGCAGGAGGATCCCCCCGAGGTGTCAGAGGGTGAGCTCGATAGGGCGGTTCTTCGCCTCAGTGCGAAGAACACAGCACCCGGTCCCGATGGCATCCCGGGGAAGGCATTGGTACTGGCCCTGAAGGAGGGCGGTCTCGGAGAGAGATTCCGTGCGCTGCTCACAATCTGTGCGAAGGATGGCCACTTTCCCAAGGAGTGGAAGCTAGGTAAGCTTGTCCTCATCCGCAAGCCTGGGCGTCCGGTGGACTCACCGTCGGCCTATCGCCCCATAGTCCTACTGAGTGAGGCGGGTAAGCTGTTTGAGCGGGTTATCGCTGCTCGCCTCACTCAACATCTAGAGGAGACCGGGCCGAACTTGGCCGATGTCCAGTTCGGCTTCCGGAGGGGCAGGTCCACCGTTGACGCGATTGCGCGGGTGAGGACCTTAGCGGAGGAGGAGATTGGGAAAGGCGGGGTCGTCCTGGCGGTGTCCCTCGACATCTCCAACGCGTTTAACACTCTCCCACACAGTGTTATCATGGAGGCAATGGGGTACCACGGCTTCCCGGAGTACCTCCGACGACTTGTCGGGGACTATCTCTCGGGTCGCTCGGTCGTGTACCCCACGCGCGTTGGAGATCGTCAGCGGGGTGTGTCGTGCGGTGTTCCACAGGGGTCGGTCCTCGGGCCGCTCTTGTGGAACATTGGCTACGACTGGGTGCTGCGGGGCGCTACCCTGCGCGGGGTCGACGTCACGTGTTACGCGGACGACACCTTGGTGACCGCCCGTGGTGGCAGGTACCGTGACGCGGCCCTGCTGGCAACCGCTGGAGTCGCACAGATTGTGATGCGCATACGGCGCTTGGGTCTGACGGTGGCCCTTGAGAAGTGTGAAGCGATTTGCTTCCACGGGCCTCGCAAGGCGCCACCGCCAGATGCAAATATCATCATTGGTGGAGTTTCCATCGGCGTCGGGTCGACGCTGAAATATCTCGGCGTCGTACTCGATAGCCGGTGGACATTTAACGAGCACTTTCGGAGCCTGGCTCCGAAACTGACACACACGGCTTTTGCCCTAAGCCCTGGCTCCGAAACTGACACACACGGCTTTTGCCCTAAGCCGGCTAATGCCCAACCTGGGCGGACCCAACGCTGGGTGCCGCCGTCTCTTCGCGGGCGTGGTGCGCTCGATGGCCCTGTACGGGGCGCCTATCTGGGCCGATTCCCTGTCGGCTCAGAACCGGACTGTGCTGCGGCGTCTGCAGCGGGTCATGGCGTCCCGGGTCGTCAGAGCATATCGCACCACCTCGTGGAGAGCGGTGTGCGCGATCGCCGGCACGCTTCCCTGGGAGCTGGATGCCGGGGTTCTTGCAGCGATCTACCATAGGATCGCGGATGCAAGGGCCCGTGGCGTGAATCCACTCCCGGAGGAGGTGCTGCGTTGGAGGAGGGAGCTCCAGGAGGAGGCACTCGAGCGCTGGCGCGATGATTTGATGCAGGCGGGGTACGGTTTTCGCACCACGTCTGCGATCGCGCCAGTGCTGAACGAGTGGGTGAGCAGGCGGACCGGCTCGCTCTCCTTCCGGCTTGTGCAGGTGCTTACGGGGCATGGTTGCTTCGGACGGTACCTGTGCAACGTCGCGAGGAGGGAGCGGACCACCGTCTGCCACGAGTGCGGAGCCGCCGAAGACACGGCACAACACACCTTGGAGGTATGCCCAGGTTGGGATACGGAGAGAGCGGCTCTGACGGCAGTCGTGGGACAAGACTTGTCCTTACCGGCTGTCGTCAGAGCAATGGTTGAGAGTACTGACGGCTGGGAAGCCGTCAGATTGTTTTGTGAGGCGGCCCTGAGTGGCAAAGAGGCCAGGGAACGGCTCCGCGAGGAGGATCCCGCGGCAGACCCACTCAGGCGCCGCAAAACCGGAAGACGGCGTCGCGCATTCGCTGCTGCGGCGCATTAAATCGTGACTACCGGGCGTCAGGTAGGACGACTGGCGTCCGGCCTACATGGACTTGACGGCGTGGCGGCCTAGTGATGCTCCCTAGACCGCCACCAAATTGAAGAGTTCTTAAATGGACATAGCGGTGTGCGGGTTCCGCAGACATGGCCTCGCTGTTTTTCGGACCCGTACATCACCGCTGATGGAGGAGCATGGGGGGGTTTTAGTGGGTATTACCGGCGCTTCTCGCCGGTCGAGTCCCACACTCCCCCTCGCCGACGCGTCCTATGTCGGCGAGGGGCGTCCGTAAACGTGATTTCCCCTCCTCAAAAAAAAAAAAAAAAGGTTCCCACTCGACCGACCCGAACAGCCCGAGGCGTGCCCCGTCGGAGATCGGGCCCAGATGGGCATTAAAACAGCTGGAGAGAAACGCCCTCATTGAGGCGTCCCTCGTCGAATCTTGGAATACACGACCGGAGGTGACCGATGCGGACACAGAGGCAAGGTGGTTTCGTGGGGCAATGTCGCACGTCTGCGACGTCGCCATGCCCCGCGTGGGCAAACAGCAGCCCCGTCGTCAGGTGTACTGGTGGTCGCCGGAGCTACAACAGCTCCGGACGACATGTGTGAAAGCACGACGCCGGTACACCCACTCCCGGCGACGCCACAAACCCGCATCGGTTGTAGCCGAGCTTTATGCCGCCTTCCAAGGGGCCAAGAAAGCGCTGAGAGCGGAGATCGGGGCAGCGAAGGAGCGCGCCTGGCAGGAGCTAGTAAACTCTCTCGAGCAGGACCCATGGGGCAGGCCGTACAAGCTTGTGATGAGCAAGCTTCGCCCCTGGGCCCCTCCGTTAACATCCACGATGGAGACGGAGACGCTCGAGAGAGTGGTGGAGAATCTGTTCCCTGCCAGGGCGGAGGGCGACGCTCCTACTGCGCGGCTGCAGATCCCGATGGAGGCTCCCCCCGAGGTGTCAGAGGGTGAACTTGACAGGGCGGTTCTTCGCCTCAGTGCGAAGAACACAGCACCCGGTCCCGATGGCATCCCGGGGAAGGCGCTGGTTTTGGCCCTGAAAGAGGGCGGCCTACTGGAGAGATTTCGTGCGCTACTCACAACCTGTGTGACGGATAGCCACTTTCCCAACGAGTGGAAGGAGGGCAGGCTGGTCCTCATCCGCAAGCCTGGGCGACCGGTGGACTCACCATCGGCCTACCGCCCCATAGTCCTGCTGAGTGAGGCGGGCAAGCTGTTTGAGCGGGTTATCGCTGCTCGCCTCACTCACCACCTGGAGGAGACTGGGCCGAACTTGGCCGACAACCAGTTCGGCTTCAGGAGGGGCAGGTCCACCGTCGACGCGATTGCGCGGGTGAGGGCTTTAGCCGATGAGGCAGTTGGGAAAGGCGGGTGCGTCTTGGCAGTGTCCCTGGACATCTCCAACGCGTTCAACACCCTACCTCATAGGGTCATTCTGGAGGCAATGGGGTACCACGGCTTCCCTTTATATCTGCGCCGACTCGTTGAGGACTACCTCTCGGGTCGGTCAGTCGTGTACCCCACGCGCGTTGGAGATTGTCAACGTGGAGTGTCGTGCGGTGTCCCGCAGGGGTCGGTTCTCGGGCCGCTCCTGTGGAACATCGGCTACGACTGGGTGCTGCGGGGCGCTACCCTGCGCGGGGTCGACGTCACTTGCTACGCGGACGATACTTTGGTTACCGCCCGCGGTAGCACGTATCGTGACGCGGCCCTGTTGGCGACAGCCGGAGTCGCACAGGTTGTGATGCGCATACGGCGCTTGGGCCTGACGGTGGCCCTTGAGAAGTGCGAAGCGATTTGTTTTCGCGGGCCTCGCAAGGTGCCACCGCCAGATGCACACATAATTGTTGGTGGGGTTTCCATCGGCGTCGGGTCGACGCTGAAATATCTCGGCGTCGTACTCGATAGCCGATGGAACTTTAAAGAGCATTTCCGGAGCCTAGCTCCGAAGTTGGTTAAGACGGCTTTCGCCCTATGCGGGCTAATGCCCAACTTGGGTGGCCCTAAAGGTGGGTGCCGCCGCCTCTTCGCGGGCGTGGTGCGCTCGATGGCCCTGTACGGGGCGCCAATTTGGGTCGACTCCCTGTCGGCCCAAAACCTGGCTGTGCTGCGGCGTTTGCAGCGCGTCATGGCGTCCAGGGTCATCAGAGCATATCGCACCACATCGTGGAGAGCGGCATGCGCAATCGCCGGCACGCTCCCCTGGGAGCTGGATGCCGAGGTCCTTGCAGCGGTCTACCGCAAGACCGCGGATGCAAGGGCCCGCGGCGCGAGTCCACTCCCAGAGGAGGTATCACGATGGAGGCGAGAGGGCCAGGAGGAGGCGCTCGAGCGCTGGCGCGACGATTTGATGCAGGCGGGGTACGGTTTCCGCACCACGTCTGCGATCGCGCCAGTGCTGAACGAGTGGGTGAGCAGGCGGACCGGCTCGCTCTCTTACCGGCTTGTGCAGGTGCTTACGGGGCATGGTTGCTTCGGAAGGTACCTGTGCAACGTCGCGAGGAGGGAGCCGACAACCGCCTGCCACGATTGTGGGGCCAACGATGACACCGCGCAGCACGTGTTGGAGGATTGCCCAAGTTGGGATACGGAGAGAGCGGCTCTGACGGCAGTCGTGGGGCAGGACCTGTCCTTGCCGGCTGTCGTCAGAGCAATGATTGAGACGCCTGACGGCTGGGAAGCCGTCAGATTATACTGCGAGGCGGCCCTGAGTGGCAAAGAGGCCAGGGAGCGGCTCCGCGAGGAGGATCCCGAGGCAGAACCACTCAGGCGCCGCAAAACTGGAAGACGGCGCCGCACCTACGCTGCGGCGCCACTTCAACACCGGACTTGACTGCCGGGCGTCAGGAAGGACAACTGACGTCCGGCCTACTCTGAATTGACGTGGCGTGGCGGCCTAGAGATGCTCCCTAGACCGCCACCAAAGAACAGGATCCTTAAGTGGACATAGCGGTGTGCGGGTTACGCGGACATGGCTCGCGCTGTTATTCGGACCCGCACATTTCCGCCGATGGTGGAGCATGGGGGGGTTTTAGTGGGTATTACCGGCGCCTCTCGCCGGTCGAGTCCCACACTCCCCCTCGCCGACGCGTCCTACGTCGGCGGGGGGCGTCCGTAAATGTGATTTCCCCTCCTCAACAAAAAAAAAAAAAAAAAGGTTAGGTTAGGTTAGGTTAGGTTAGGTTTCCGTGTGCGGTTCCAGATCCGCCATCGGACGCGTCCCCAGGTTGCGGATAGGGGAACGCCCCCCAGATATGGGGGGTACCGGTTTCGGCCGGCGCGGACAAAAACTGGCATGTGGCTGCCTGCTCTTTCTTAAGGGCGGGCATTGCACGGTCACATGATCCCGTAGCCTCACTCAGTGGGGTCGGGGGTCCGGCGCACTGAGCGTTGGACCGCGAGGAAGAAAACCTCTCTAAAAAATCACTCTCGGAGGGTGAAGTCATGGCTTCTTTTTCAAGAAGCCTACGGCTGTCACCAGTGGACCCCTCGTGGTCGTGGGTTGGCCAGCTGAGCTGGCGGTCCGGCTAGTCCGGACACTGTGGTGGCGCGCTCACCAGCGCTTTTGTAGGGGCCCAGAGATGGGCCAGCGGAGCTTCGGCTCGTGGGTGCGGACCTTGTAGGTCCGCGGGCGCGGCGTGTGGCTTCGGCCACCGTCGGGCAAACCGTAACCCCGCACTCGCGGGGCCGGGGGTCTGGCGCACTGAGCGTCGGGCCGCGTGGAAGAAAACCACTATAAAAAATTACCCCGAAGCCTAAGGTCTGCGTGCCGAGGGGCTGCATGACCGGGGGGGACCCGGTCCCAAGCGCCCTGCGGTCTGTTGGGAAAGGACCGCAGGTACGCTTCCCAAACGAGAATGGAAATGTCAGATAAGGAAGAAACGATGTTTTGCGATCCCGCTAACGCCGGGCGCTCGGGGGTAGCTCGGCCCCTGGGTGTTAAATTGGTAACGAGCGGCAAATGCGACCCGCCTTGCCAGCGGCGTCGATCGGTGTCCGGGCCGGTCGATGGGAAATTGGTTACCGGAACCTGCGATTGTGGTGCAGCTAGTCACCCCTGCGTCTGGTGCGAGGCCAGACAGCAGGAGCTAGTGGGCCCACGTATGCGCACACGTGCGCAGAGGAAGATTGCGGAGAGCAACAGGGCTGACAGCCCAGTGGTTGTTCTCCGCCGAATGGCGACGCCCGTGCCGTCGCCGAGAGATGGCAGCCCAGCAAGTGATGGGGCTGATGTCCGCCTCAGCTTGCAAGGGCTGGCGAGGGTCCGAGAGGAACTCAACCTTTCGGAGCCCTCGTCTTCTGACAGAGAGACGGTGGTCTCCATAGACGAGGCGGAGACGAGCGACGAGTCGGTCTCCCGACTCAAACGCAAAAGGGGCAAAGGCCCTCTGGCCCTTTCCTCGGAGTCCTCTGGAGAGGAGCGCCCCACTCACCAGAAGCGTGGTCGCGGTCGCCCTCCCACCACCGGGGAGTACGTCGGCCTCGCTCAGGCGAAGGCCGAAGTGGCCCGGGCGGAAAAAGAGGAGCTTAAGCTGCAGGCCGAGCGGGAGATACTCGCCTCAATGGCTGAGGCCAGAGTGACCCGCTCCCGTCTCTCGGAGATGGAGTTTGAGGATGACGCCGTCGAGTCGTCCTCGCTCGTCTTCGAGAGACTTATGACGAGAGTAGAGGCCATACGGAAGGTGGCCGATGTGTCCCGGAACCTTAAGGGCACCTGCGTTAAGGCACTCCGGGACAACATTGAGGCGGTGGTGGCAGACGCCAAGCGTCTGGCCTCCCTGACACCGAATGAGGAGACAGCTGCTCTGCGTCGCGAGCTTAAAATCGCTCGGGCGCAGAACCAGCAATTAAGAACCGGTTTGGACGAACTCCGGAGGGAGTTTGCGGCATTCAGAGCCGCCCCCTCCGCCGCCTCTGGGTCTCCAGTTACACTGGAGCATCTGGAGGCCATGGAAACGGCGATAATGGACAGGGTCCACGCTCGCCTCAGTGCGCGGCTCGAAAACCTGGAGCCGCGCCTTAACCCAGCGCCGAGGGTGAGCCCTCCATTGGCCGCTCGGAGGGTACCCCCTCCGAAGCCGGCCCCCAGGCGAAACACGCCCTCTCCTCCCGCCGCACCGCCCAAAGCCTCTACCAGCGGGCCAAAGGCGAAGGCGCCTGTCGGAAGGGCACCTCCACCTCCGAACAAGAGTGCTCGGAGAAGGAGAGCGGCCAGAGGCCGCAAGGAGCAGCAGGAGAAGTCGGAGCCGCGCCCACTTCCGCCTGGCCCCACCTCTATGGACAAACCATGGAGTCTGGTGGCTAGGGGTGGGAAGCACAAGGAGCACCCTCCTGCTCCTCAAAAGAAGAGCCGGGCACCACAGCCTGCCCCTCGGAAGGCCAAACCGTTCAAGACAGCGGCCGTTGTCGTCACCCTGCAGCCAGGGGCTGCCGAGAGGGGGGTGACGTACAAACTGGTCACGGAAGAGGCAAAGAAGAGGGTGGACATTACAGAGATGGGCATTGAATATGTTCGCTGCCGCCGCGCGGTGACTGGAGGTGTCATAATGGAGGTCTCCGGCGCCGACAACAACGACAAGGCGGACAAACTCGCTGCCAAACTTCGTGACGTACTGAGTGCGGAGTCGGTTCGTATCTCGCGGCCTTTCAAGGCCACCGAGATACTGGTGTCAGGCCTCGACGACTCCGTCACTTCCGATGAGGTGGCGGATGCCATCGCTAGGCTTGGCGACTGCCACAGGGAGGCAGTGAAGGTGGGAACCATCCGTTACTCGTATTACGGAATGGGTTCGGTCTGGGCGAGCTGCCCTGTGACAGCCGCCAAGAAAGTAGCTGAAGGCAGATTGCTGGTCGGGTGGACGGCAGCACGGGTGAAAGTGCTGCAGCCCCGCGAGCTGCGCTGTTTCCGGTGCCTGAACACAGGTCACGTCAGGGGGCAGTGCACGGCGGCCGTCGACCGGAGCCAGCAATGTTACAAATGCGGAAATAACGGTCATCGCGCATCGGAGTGCAGGGCGGAAGCTCGGTGCCCTCTGTGCGCTGATGCTAACAAGAAGTCAAATCATCGCCTGGGGAGCAAGCAATGTTCGGCCCCCAAGCCCAGGATGAAAAGACGAAGGCCTGTGGGTCCTGCGGTTTCGGCCCAGGACTCCACGACCTGCCCACCGGACAGGACCACTGAGACACTCATGGACATACAATCAATATGTCCATGAGATGTCTACAAACAAATGTGAACCACTGCGCCGGTGCCCAGGACCTGCTAGTCCAGACACTCGCGCAGTGGACGATACAGGTGGCGATCGTCGCGGAGCCGTATCTGGTTGTCCCCCGGGACAACTGGGTCGGCGACCGCGACGGCCTCGTCGCCATTATATTGGCCACAGGAGAGGGAGCCCCCGCCGTCGATTGGTCGTTCAGAGGTCGTGGGTTCGTCGCCGTTTTATGCGGCGACATTGTGTATGTAGGTGTCTATTTCTCGCCAAATCGTCCGCTCTCGGAGTTTGAGCGCTTTTTGGCGGAAATGGACATCCTGCTGGGACGGTGTCGCCCGCATCAGGTGCTCCTCGCCGGAGACCTGAATGCGAAGTCGACGGTGTGGGGCTCAGCTCTTACTGACGCGAGGGGCGCGGCTGTGGAGGAGTGGCTCTCCAGCAACAATTTGTGCGTGCTGAACAGGGGCACGACCAACACGTGCGTGCGGCAACAGGGCGGATCAGTCGTGGACGTATCGTTTGCGTCTCCCGCCCTGGCCCGCCGTGTTCGGGGCTGGGTAGTCGAGGAGGGGGTCGAGACATTGTCGGATCACCGATATATCCGGTTTTCCGTCTCCCCCCACTCGTCGGACCCGAACAGCCCAAGGCGTGTTCCCTGTGAGATCGGGCCCAAATGGGCGCTTAAAATGCTGGAGAGAGATTCCCTCATAGAGGCGTCCCTCGTGGAATCTTGGAACAGGAAACCGGAGGAGACCGATGCGGACACAGAGGCGCGGTGGTTTCGTGGGGCAATGACGCACGTCTGCGACGTCGCCATGCCCCGCGTGGGCAAACAGCAGCCCCGTCGGCAGGTGTACTGGTGGTCGCCGGAGCTACAACAGCTCCGGACGACATGTGTGAAAGCACGACGCCGGTACACCCACTCCCGGCGACGCCACAAACCCGCATCGGTCGTGGCCGAACTTTTTGCCGCCTTCCAAGGAGCCAAAAAGGCGTTGAGGACGGAGATCGGTGCAGCGAAGGAGCGCGCCTGGCAGGAGTTGGTGAACTCTCTCGAGCAGGACCCATGGGGCAGGCCGTATAAGCTTGTAATGAGCAAGCTTCGCCCCTGGGCCCCACCGTTATCATCGACGATGAACGCGGAGATGCTCGAGAGGGTGGTGGAAAATTTGTTCCCTGCCAGGGCGGAAGGCGATGCTCCCCCGGCAACGCTGCAGATCTCGCAGGAGGATCCCCCCGAGGTGTCAGAGGGTGAACTCGATAGGGCGGTTCTTCGCCTCAGTGCGAAGAACACAGCACCCGGTCCCGATGGCATCCCGGGGAAGGCTCTGGTTTTGGCCCTGAAAGAGGGCGGTCTTGGAAACAGATTCCGTGAGCTGCTCACAGTCTGTGCGAAGGATGGCCACTTTCCCAAGGAGTGGAAGTTAGGTAAGCTTGTCCTCATCCGCAAGCCTGGGCGTCCGGTGGACTCACCGTCGGCCTATCGCCCCATAGTCCTACTGAGTGAGGCGGGTAAGCTGTTTGAGCGGGTTATCGCTGCTCGCCTCACTCAACATCTAGAGGAGACCGGGCCGAACTTGGCCGACGTCCAGTTCGGCTTCCGGAGGGGCAGGTCCACCGTTGACGCGATTGCGCGGGTGAGGACCTTAGCGGAGGAGGAGATTGGGAAAGGCGGGGTCGTCCTGGCGGTGTCCCTCGACATCTCCAACGCGTTTAACACTCTCCCACACAGTGTCATCATGGAGGCAATGGGGTACCACGGCTTCCCGGAGTACCTCCGACGACTTGTCGGGGACTATCTCTCGGGTCGCTCGGTTGTGTACCCCACGCGCGTTGGAGATCGTCAGCGGGGTGTGTCGTGCGGTGTTCCGCAGGGGTCGGTCCTCGGGCCGCTTCTGTGGAACATTGGCTACGACTGGGTGCTGCGGGGCGCTACCCTGCGCGGGGTCGACGTCACGTGTTACGCGGACGACACCTTGGTGACCGCCCGTGGTGGCAGGTACCGTGACGCGGCCCTGTTGGCAACCGCTGGAGTCGCACAGACTGTGATGCGCATACGGCGCTTGGGTCTGACGGTGGCCCTTGAGAAGTGTGAGGCAATCTGCTTCCATGGACCTCGCAAGGCGCCACCGCCAGATTCCAAAATCATCATTGGCGGAGCTTCCATCGGCGTCGGGTCGACGCTGAAATATCTCGGCGTCGTACTCGATAGTCGATGGAACTTCAATTCGCACTTTCGGAGCCTGGCTCCGAAATTGACAAAGACGGCTTTTGCCCTAAGCCGGCTAATGCCCAACCTGGGCGGACCCAACGCTGGGTGCCGCCGTCTCTTCGCGGGCGTGGTGCGCTCGATGGCCCTGTACGGGGCGCCTATCTGGGCCGATTCCCTGTCGGCTCAGAACCGGACTGTGCTGCGGCGTCTGCAGCGGGTCATGGCGTCCCGGGTCGTCAGAGCATATCGCACCACCTCGTGGAGAGCGGTGTGCGCGATCGCCGGCACGCTTCCCTGGGAGCTGGATGCCGGGGTTCTTGCAGCGATCTACCACAGGATCGCGGATGCAAGGGCCCGTGGCGTGAATCCACTCCCGGAGGAGGTGCTGCGTTGGAGGAGAGAGCTCCAGGAGGAGGCACTCGAGCGCTGGCGCGACAATTTGATGCAGGCGGGGTACGGTTTTCGCACCACGTCTGCGATCGCGCCAGTGCTGAACGAGTGGGTGAGCAGGCGGACTGGCTCGCTTTCCTTCCGGCTTGTGCAGGTGCTTACGGGGCATGGTTGCTTCGGACGGTACCTGTGCAACGTCGCGAGGAGGGAGCGGACCACCGTCTGCCACGAGTGCGGAGCCGCCGAAGACACGGCACAACATACCTTAGAGGTATGCCCAGGTTGGGATACGGAGAGAGCGGCTCTGACGGCAGTCGTGGGACAAGACTTGTCCTTACCGGCTGTCGTCAGAGCAATGGCTGAGAGTACTGACGGCTGGGAAGCCGTCAGATTGTTTTGTGAGGCGGCCCTGAGTGGCAAAGAGGCCAGGGAACGGCTCCGCGAGGAGGATCCCGCGGCAGACCCACTCAGGCGCCGCAAAACCGGGAGACGGCGTCGCGCATTCGCTGCTGCGGCGCAATAAATTGTGACTACCGGGCGTCAGGTAGGACGACTGGCGCCCGGCTTACACGGATATGACGGCGTGGCGGCCTAGAGATGCTCCCTAGACCGCCACCAAATTGCAGAGCTTAGAAATGAGCATAGCGGTGTGCGGGTTCCGCAGACATGGCCTCGCTGTTTTTCGGACCCGTACATCACCGCTGATGGAGGAGCATGGGGGGGTTTTAGTGGGTATTACCGGCGCTCCTCGCCGGTCGAGTCCCACACTCCCCCTCGCCGACGCGTCCTATGTCGGCGAGGGGCGTCCGTAAACGTGATTTCCCCTCCTCAACAAAAAAAAAAAAAGGTTAGGTTAGGTTAGGTTAGGTTAGGTTAGGTTAGGTTAGGTTAGGTTAGGTTAGGTTACCGGTGGTCCTGCTCGACGATTCCGGCAAAGCCATGGAAAGGATTATGGCCCGTCGGATCGTCGAGCATCTGGAAACGGAGGGGCCGAACCTGGATGATCACCAGTTCGGCTTCCGCACCGGTCGGTCCACGGTCGACGCGGTGAGCCTCCTCAAGCGGTGGACTGAGGAGGCCACGGGCAGAGGGGAGGCTGTTGTTGCGGTGTCGCTCGACATCCGCAACGCCTTCAACAGCCTCCCCCACGAATGTATCAGGGCGGCACTCCGGTTCCACCGAGTGCCGTCCTACCTCTGCGCCCTCGTCAACGACTACCTCTCTGAACGGGTAGTGCTGTACGAGGGCGCAGACGGGAGAGTCATGCGCCGGCCAGTGGCGGTCGGCGTACCGCAGGGGGCCGTTCTTGGCCCCCTGCTTTGGAATATGGGTTATAATTGGGTCCTGCGAGGCAATCTCCTACCAAAAATGGAGATTGTCTGCTTTGCCGACGACACTCTTGTCGCGGCAAGAGCAAAGACGTGGGAGAAGGCAGAACGGCTTGCGTCGGTCGGCACCTCGTTGGTCGTCCGGCGCATCCGTCTGCTGGGATTGGAGGTGGCCCTAGACAAAACTAGGGCCATGGGTTTCCATCCCCCACGCCGCAGGATCCCGCCGGGGCTCCGCGTCCGAGTGGAGGGGGTCCGGATTCCGGTCGAGATGCATTTCAAGTATCTCGGCCTAACTCTGGACCCCCGCTGGAACTTTGAGGAGCATTTTAAGCTCCTCGTTCCACGGCTGATTAACACCGCAGCCGCACTCGGACGGCTCCTCCCTAACCAGGGAGGACCCAATTCGGCGTGCCGTCGGCTTTACCATGGTGTGGTAAGGTCGATGGCACTCTACGGAGCCCCGGTCTGGGCGGAGTGCCTCACTCCCCGCACCCGGGCCCTCTTACGGAGGCCACAGAGGGTCATGGCGACCCGGGCCGTGCGGGCTTATCGCACGGTCAGCCACGGGGCTGCCTGCGTGCTAGCAGGCATGCTTCCGTGGGATGTCGATGCCCTGGTTCTGTCCCAGGTGCATCGGCATCGGGTCGCCGCTAGGGCCCTCGGAGAAAGACCCGTTGCCGAGGACGTGCAACGGGTCCGTGCAGAGGCCCATGAGAGGGCCATTGAAGATTGGAGTGAGGCACTACTCAACCCCACCGCCGGCCACCGGACGATCATCGCCGTTCGTCCGGTGTTGGAGGACTGGGTGAGGCGCCAAAAAGGCTGCCTCACCTTCCACATGGTGCAGATGATGACCGGACACGGGTGCTTCGGTCATTATCTGCACCGCATAAAAAGGGAGGAGTCGCCGCGGTGCCACCACTGCGGCGACCCCGACGATACGGCCGAGCACACACTCCAGGTGTGCCCGGCCTGGAGTCCCCAGCGTCACGAGCTAGAAGTGGCGCTGGGTGGAGTGGACGTCACACTGCCAAACATGGTCGCAGCCATGCTTGGCAGTGTGGCCAACTGGAAAGCAGTTGCCGCCTTCTGCGGATATGTAATGTCGCAGAAGGAGGCAGCTGAGAGGGAGCGAGAGGAAGAGGCCGGTCTCGCTTCCCTCAGACGTAGGCGGCGGGGCAGGAGAAGGCGGGCATACCAAGCCCGTCTTTGAATGTCCCAGGGGACCTGCGCACATAGCTGGCCAGCTATGTGTGCCTGCACTAGGTCCCACCGTCTGGGGATTGCCTGGGTGTCTCCGGGCAATCCTCCGTTGGCGTTAGCCTAGCCGGTCGGCTAGACTGCCCTGGAGTGGATCGGAGTTTGGTGCCTCGGCAGAACCCGGTTCACTCCGCTCACAGGGCAAGGAGGCACCGGGGAGTTTTAGTGGGTATTCCCAGTGCCGCTATGATCAGGTGCTGGGCGACCCCCACATATCCCTACCGTCTAGCCAGCGGTAGGGAATCTGTAAGCGGATTACTCCTCGTCAAAAAAAAAAAAAAAAAAGGTTAGGTTAGGTTAGGTTAGGTTAGGTTAGGTTAGGTTAGGTTAGGTTAGGTTAGGTTAGGTTAGGTTAGGTTAGGTTAGGTTAGGTTAGGTTAGGTTAGGTTAGGTTAGGTTAGGTTAGGTTAGGTTAGGTTAGGTTAGGTTAGGTTAGGTTAGGTTAGGTTAGGTTAGGTTAGGTTAGGTTAGGTTAGGTTAGGTTAGGTTAGGTTAGGTTAGGTTAGGTTAGGTTGGTTGGTGCTGAAATTTCTCGAAATTTCCGTATTTTAAATCGCAAATATCTCCGTTGTTAGTTGGTGTTTCCTAGCGTGTCGCATATCGTTTGAAGCCTTTTTGAAGGCTCTCTCGATTTGCCCACAGCAGTTGTTGTTGTTTTATTGTTATTAAGTTGTTTTTGTTGTTTTTTGTTTTTTCTGTTAGAAAATTTTTAGATAAAAGCCGCGATAAGTCCCGGTTCCCGTAGCCGGATCTTGTCGCGGTCTTAGGCTGAAAGTTGCCTCCCTGTGAGCTCTTTCAGCCAGTCTAGAAATTTTCTTTCATTTCTTTGTTGTTAAGTTTTTATTACTGTTTTTGTTGTTAGTTTTTTAAGAAAATTTGTTGTTATCGCTGATAACTTTGGTGCCAGCAGCCGGATCGCGTCGCGGGTTTGGGTTGAAAGAAGCCTCCTTGGAAGCTCTTTCACCCAATCCAAACCGGTTGTTGGTAACCCTTGTTATTCAGAAGATATTGTTGTTTTTGTTGACTAATTTTAAGGAAAAATTGTTATTTTGTTAACTGGGTGTTAACACCTTTGTTGTTTTGTCCCCCCTCTTGTAGGGGTGGACTCACCAACAAACTCGGAGGTCGGCAGGGCCATTTCGTGGCCCATGTCGGACTCCACTGAGACAAGCGGGCCAAGCCCGAAGGAGAAAACGGGGGCAACGAGGCTCCTGTACTCAAAGGTGTTGACCCGTTCGGCGACCCGCAAGCGGTCCGCCGCGAAAGAAGTGTCGGAGGACTCTAGGTCCTCCAACAAGTTCTTCGATCTGGCGTCCGGGTCGGAAGAGATGGAGGAGCTGGCGGAACCCTCAGTTCCGCTCAAGTTTAAGAAGGGTGGTAAGGGCCGCGGCGGCAAAGCTCTCGGCCACGACATCGGAGTGTCGCGAGCTCGTCGCGAGCTGCAGAGTGTCTCGGACACAGACTCTGACAGGTCCGAGAGGACATACCGGTCAGCAAAGTCCTCGGCAGGCTCGCTAGAGGAGCTGACCCAAAAGGCCGAAGCCAGTGCAGCAGCCATACTCGAGGTTGTCCGCAAATCGGGCAACCTCAAGGGAACGTCCCAAAGGGACATTAAGGAAAATACCCACTCCATCCTCGGAGTGGTTGAGGCGGTGGCGGCGCGCAAGTCGTCCAACGAAATTCGGAGACTTCGCGCTGACAACAAAAGGCTCCGAGGACAAATTGATGCACTCATCCAGGAGGTGACGGCGCTCCGCAGGGCCTTTTCCGAAAGGCCCTTACTGGAAAGGGCTCCAGCCGAGCACCAGGCCGTAGCACCGCCCCCTACAGTGGCTGACTCACAGTCACTGTCCAGGGCGGAATTCCTAGAGGCATTTTCCGCCCTACAGGCGGAGCTCACAGCCCATGTAGGGGGAGTAGTTAACGCCCACCTGGATGGACTGGAGGTAGATGGGAGGCTCCTCCCTGCGCGGCAGCTCCGTCCTCCTCTAAGGGCGGACAAAAAACGGGAGGATCGCATAGCGTCCTCCCAGAATGAATCGGGGTCAACCCTTGCCCCCCCGGCGAATCTACCCAAAAAAGCAAGGGTGGTCAAAGCGGCCAAGGCCGTCCCTAAGGCTCCTGAGCCGCAGCCGGGGCGCTCGGGTGAGACGGTCGAGTCTTGGACCGAGGTGGTCAGGCGCAAGAAGCGCGCTCCTGCCACTCCAGCCCCGAAAGCCGGGAAGGCGACCGCAAATAAGCTCCCCAAAGAGCACAAAAAGCTGGCGGTCGTTGTGGCCCTTAAACCCGAGGCCATCGAGAAGGGGGCCACTTATAAAAAGGCCTTGGACAGGACCAAGGCCTCAGTTTCTTTGGACGCTTTGGGCATCGGTCCTGCCCAATTCCGCACGGGCGTAACGGGAGCCCGTATCCTCGAGCTGCCGAAGGAAACTACGCCCGTGCAGGCAGACAAGTTGGCTGCCCAAATAAGAGCCGTACTAGGGGACGATGCCAAAGTTACGCGCCCAGTAAAAACGGTCGACATCCGGATCAACGGGCTTGATGATTCGGTGTCGGCCGAAGAGGTGCAGTCGGCTCTGGCCCTAAGCACGGGCTGTCCTCCTGAGCACTTCAGGGTGGGGAAGGTCCACCCTGGAGCCAGAGGGGTGGGCTCGGCGTTCGCAACGTGCCCCGTTGAAGCCGCCAAAAAACTGGCGACCGGTGGAAGATTAACGGTTGGATGGAGTTCTGCCTCCATCCAACTGTTGGAACAGCGTCCCATGCGCTGTTACAAGTGCATGGGGCTTGGACATCCGGTCGTCAGATGTCCGTCTAAAAAGGATCGCAGCGGTCTCTGCTACCGCTGCGGGATCGACGGGCACTCCGCATTCGAGTGCGAGGCGGCTTATAGGTGCGCAGTATGTGCGGACGCCGGGCTCCCGGCCAATCACCGCATGGGGGGAATGAATTGCTCCCCCCCAGCTGTAAAGGGCCGTCTTACGGCCGTTAAGCCGACAGCCGTAGCCGGGGCCTCTGGCACTATCAGGGAGGAGCCAATGGACACCGTCAATGTCCAGTAGGCCCACTGCTAAGATCCTCCAGGCGAATATTAACCACTCCGCTGGGGCACAGGATCTACTGTGTCAGTCCATGGCGGAGTGGGAGATTCACCTGGCGGTGGTGGCGGAGCCATACACGGTCCCCAATAATGCCAACTGGCTAGGGGACCTGGACGACTCCGCTGCTATAGCAGTGAGGCCTGGTGGTGAGGCTCCTCCCTTTTCCCTCAGGGAGAGAGGTGCGGGTTTCGTGGCAGCAAACTGGGGGAGAATGGTGGTCGTGTCGACCTACTTCTCCCCAAACCGCAGTCGGGCGGACTTCGAGTCCTTCCTGGCTGCGGTGGAGGGGGTGGTGAGGCGTGCGGCCCCACTCCCAGTTTTGGTGGCGGGAGACCTCAACGCCAAGTCCTCGGCGTGGGGGTCCTCCCGTACGGACGTGAGGGGGGGTATTCTGGAGTCCTGGGCGCTGGGCCTAGGGCTCCAGGTACTCAATCGTGGTACCTCTCCCACGTGCGTACGGTGGCAAGGTACGTCCATTGTGGACGTATCCTTTGCCACTGCTGCCCTTGCTGCCCAAACCCGTAGCTGGCGGGTCGAGGAAGATGTGGAGACCCTGTCGGACCACCTGTATGTCCGATATGAGGTCTCCACGCTGGCCCCCAGCGCGCCACAGCGTCGGGATCCTACGGCGGGTGTCGCCTTCCCCAGGTGGGCACTCGCCAAGCTCCGCCCGGATGTGGCGGAGGAGGCCGCGATGGTGAGGGAATGGTCGTCTCTCCCCCCTCACCTCGCAGGTGATCCCGACGGCATGGCAGACCATTTCGCGGACGACCTGCGGGAAGTCTGCAATGCTGCCATGCCTCTGTGGCGCCCTCCTCCCAAATGGAAGAAGGTCTATTGGTGGGCGCAGGAGATAGCTCTCCTGCGCACCACGTGTTTAGCGGCAAGGCGCGCCCTTCTTCGTTGCCGGAGGAGGCGTTCCAGGAGGACGCCTGACGAAGAGGTCCTCCTTCGTCAGGCGTACAGGGAGGCTCACAAGGCCCTGCAGAAGGGAATCTGCAGGGCCAAAGAAGAGGCGCACGAGCGCTTCCTGGCCCTCCTGGACGCCGACCCCTGGGGTCGTCCGTACAGGGTTGTGAGGGGGAAATTCGCATCGAGCTCCCCCTCGACAGCCAATCTTGGCCCGGAGCTGCTCGAAAAGGTCATGGGGTCCCTGTTCCCGACCCCTGGCCGATTCGAGCCCCCTCCCATGGAGCCTCCGGAACCACTTCCGGAGCTCGAGGTGGAGGGTCCTCCCGTCTCAGATGCGGAGTTTGAGGCGGTGAGGGAGCGGCTCCGGGGCAAGAGGACGGCCCCGGGACCAGACGGAGTCCCGGCCAAGGCCCTAGCAATCGCGCTAGGGCCTCTAGAGGAGAGATTCCGGGCGATCATAAATGCATGCATCGCCCGGAGAAAGTTCCCGGCGAGGTGGAAGGTGGGGCGACTCTGCCTTCTCCGCAAGGAGGGCCGCCCTGCCGACTCGCCGGCGGGGTACCGACCGGTGGTCCTGCTCGACGACTCCGGCAAAGCCATGGAAAGGGTTATGGCGCGTCGGATCGTCGAGCATCTGGAAACGGAGGGGCCGAATCTGGACGAACACCAATTCGGCTTCCGCACCGGTCGGTCAACCGTTGACGCAGTGAGCCTCCTCAGGCGGTGGACTGAGGAGGCCACGGGCAGAGGGGAGGCTGTTGTTGCGGTGTCGCTCGACATCCGCAACGCCTTCAACAGCCTCCCCCACGAATGTATCAGGGCGGCACTACGGTTCCACCGAGTGCCGTCCTACCTCTGCGCCCTCGTCAACGACTACCTCTCCGGACGGGTAGTGCTGTACGAGGGCGCAGACGGCGCCGTTATGCGCCGGCCAGTGGCGGTCGGCGTACCGCAGGGGGCCGTCCTCGGCCCCCTTTTGTGGAATTTGGGGTTTAATTGGGTCCTGCGAGGCAATCTCCTTCCAAAAATGGAGATTGTCTGCTTTGCCGACGACACTCTTGTCGCGGCAAGAGCAAAGACGTGGGAGAAAGCAGAACGGCTTGCGTCGGTCGGCACATCGTTGGTCGTCCGGCGCATCCGCCTGCTCGGATTGGAGGTGGCCCTAGACAAAACTAGGGCCATGGGTTTCCATCCCCCACGCCGCAGGATCCCGCCGGGGCTCCGCGTCCGAGTGGAGGGGGTCCGGATTCCGGTCGAGATGCATTTCAAGTATCTCGGCCTAACTCTGGACCCCCGCTGGAACTTTGAGGAGCACTTCAAGCTCCTCGTTCCACGGCTTATTAAGACCGCAGCCGCACTCGGACGGCTCCTCCCTAACCAGGGAGGACCCAATTCGGCGTGCCGTCGGCTTTACC